>JAGXOD010001386.1:5665000-6265000 GCA_020368025.1 Brachyhypopomus occidentalis
CCCTGGCGGTGCTGCCCGGCAGGTCACCCCACCGAGGAGCCGGGGGTCGGACGTCAAACGAGCAGCTAAAAGCGCCGCGCGGCCCTGAGGTCCGACACACACTATGACCGCATATACGAGGGGAAATGGGGAAGGCATGGCAACCCAGGAAGGCAAAGACTCCTCTCTTTTCACACCTCCATAATAAGCCGCCCGATGCTTTGTTAGAAGATGAGAAGATTTAGACAGACAGGAGGTGCTGGGGTGGGGGGGGGGGGGTTAGGGGGGTGGAGTGACAGTCTAGCGTGTTCGCAGCGCAGAGCTACATTAGGAGACACGACGTCCCGGCTTGGTGAGCATCGCTCGCGACAGCAAAATGCCGCGTGTCAGCTCACGGGCTGAGCGTGCACAGGAACAAAGGCTCAGTGAAGGGGGCTGGGAGTGATCTGAGAGACCTGCACAATGTCTACAGAAATTCCCTCCGACGCAGACGCCAACCACCCAGAGCAGAGGCCCCTGAGTGCGGCACGAGACCCAGTAATCTGTCTCACACTCGCAGAGAGGCAGAGAGACGCAGACAGACGCATACAGAGAGGAAGAATGCTGAGTCCATTGAGTGGGTGGTTTGTAATGCTACAGTAGAGGACATACAACGTGTTTCTTTCCACAAATAAAAAAAATAAAAATAAAAAACATCAATAGTCTAGAGTGTTTGCCTATATACTCACAAATACTCATTCCCCCCCCAGAAAAGCACGTAAGGATGGCTGGGAATTAAGAACGACATGAAGATCCCTCTCAGTGACCTCATAGCATGATACACTCCACAAACAAACAGGGGTTTTAGCAGGATGTACATGGACAACTTGCCTAGTGTCGGAGTGTGTGTGTGTGTGTGTGTGTGTGTGTGTGTGTGTGTGTGTGTGTGGGTGTAACCACCCCAGCGACGGAGTGCTCGAAGGCTTGTTTGGTAGGAGCCACAACTCCCGTTGCTAGGCGGAGCCTTTTAGCTAATGGGCGACTGGATGTGAGGGCAAGGCACTCGAGGCAGAAATGTGCGGCCAGGTGAACGCTCTGTCAGACGTGGGGCTTCCAGCAGGCCGCACGCACGTGCCAAACACAAGTATGTTGATTAGGGCGAGCAGGAAATGGCAGTCTGGCTGCAGGGACGGGGTTGAACCGGGGGCGGGCGTCTGTCCGGGGAGACGCTAATCTTTCAGCATGCCGTCATCTCTGCTCCCTCCTCGCCCAATCTAAATCGCACCTCCACCTGCTTATCTGCCTCCACCCATCTGGGCGCGGGGGGGGGGGGTTGTAGGATGGAGGGGAACAGGAAGCAGGTCCTCTGCTCGTGGTAATGAGGAGGGGAGGTGTAGTCTGCGGCTGGCGGAGCAATTAAACTCCCACGCGGCTGCTGGAGATGGCAGGCGGGTGTGGGGGGTGGGGGTGGATCTCTCCCGAGAGCCCTGGCCAGGCACGTGGGCCTGGGGGACACTAACAGATGAGGCCCTGTCATTGAAAAGGAGCCCCTGCCTGGCAGGAAGGTGGCGGTAAGCACTGAAAACTAATCTGTGAAGGAAGACAGGGCCATCGCAGAGCCTGCCCCACACACACACACACATATACACACACACACACACACAATATTACCACATGTGCAGCCACGCCCTTTTGTCTTCTCACAGCTGGGGTGAATGTAGTGAAACTAATATTGTATCTACATTTTATTCGGTACAGGATGGTTTTGCCAAACAGCCTCTACAGAACTGCGGCTTTTATGAGTGCTGTTACACATCGTTTTCTCAGCGGATCCGTGAGCATGTGGTAGGTCATATGAATCTAGCCCTTTCCAGCTGTCCATGTGTCTATGTATACATTGTGGAAAATAGGCTCCATTACATTCACAAAGGCTTCATAAGGAGCAGCTGCAACCTTAATAATTAAAAACTATGTGTGGAATCTAGATTAAACCAACAATGCAATATAGAAGAAGCGCAAATGAATCAGCAAGCAGATATGCCAATGGACTATGTCATATCTACACTATATCACATGCTATGTTCATATATCTGTATTTGCTCATATATCTGTATTTTGCAGATCTGCATGACAGAGCAACTCTGTGGGCCCCTGCCACACCTTAAGGAAGGTTCTCCCCACCCTTGACTGAAGAGAATGTCTTCCATCCAAAGGGATGTGGTCTGTCAGGCTGTGTATCCCCATATCCGGGAGCTCATGCAGCAGTGGCTCCAGGTCGTTAGACCGGGGCATGTAGGCAGAAGGGCAGCAGGCAGGGCAAACATGCCAGCACCCTGGATAAGGGAGGGGGCTCTAACCAGCAGCCCCCCCACTCTCCCCTCCCCCGCACCCTGCCCTGGGCCTTCCTTCCCCATTCGCTTGGCCTGCTGAGCAATCAGGTCAGCCGGCTCTTCCTGCGTCGCCCCTGGTCGACTGCCCCCCCCCCCCACCCCCCCACACCGCCCCCACCCGCCCCTCGCGTGCGGGACTTTAGCTGCCGCGCTGATGTAAAAGCCAGCGAACACAGCAGGCCGAGTGTGGCCTCCGCCCGGCCGACAGCGAGCTGGAGTTACGCCGAACGTTTCTGATGACCCGGGCACTCCGCGCAGGAAAAGGAAATCGGATTGTTTTCGCAAGCGCCGCGACGAGCAGACGGCGTCTTTCCTCCTTTGCTTTCTGCAGCGGGCGACTCCTGCAGCTGCAGAAGAGGAAGGTTCTTTCCATTCTAGTTTGGTTCAATTTTTTCCTCTCTGTGTGTTTAGAGGGATGAGACAAATATTACTGCTCCAATCAATATACTCTCTCCGAGGAGAGGGGATTGGTCTGCTGCCTGTATTAGCAGCAGCAGGGCCATAGTGCAGCCATTAAAACCCCTGAATCATTTCTCCAAGACATGCTGCAGACATTAAATAGGCTTGGGAGCGCCTAAACTTGCAGACAAGCAGCTATTTGTAGTCTGTTTCATCGAGCAACTAAAGATGCAATGCAATATCTATAAACTCTCCACCGCAGAGTTAAGAGAACTCAAACTCTAATAATGCAACTCTAACAGCAGAAAATGTAACACAGTTCCCCTGCCTCCTGGGGTGATTACCAAGCTCTTCACCAGACAACTGATTCCAAATGAATAATTCAGCGCTTCAGAACACAAGAGGCTTCCTGAAACACAATAGAAAACAGTTGCAAGCTGCAGCCCTGGCTGAGGGCTTCCTGCGATTGGTGCGAGCCCATTCATGCCCTCCCTTCAGCCTGGGTGAGTGGCCTTCTGGGTAAGGGAGGAGGGGCTCCCAGAGCACGGTGCAAATGAATGGTGTGCGGGTGGGTTTTTTACACACGGGGGCAGAGCGTATAAACAAGCAGGTGATTTGATTAAGTGTGTAAGCAAGTGAGAAGTGAGGCTCACGCACTCTGCATTCACACAGAGCAGCTCACCGGGCTACTAATGAGGGGTCTTCACACAGAGCGTGCTCAGAGTACAGGACACACACACACACACTCTTACACATGTGCACACACACATATGCACAGAGGCATACATGCCCAAGACGTTCCATACAAGTCTATCCAATAAATGGGAAGATGGTCATTCATCTATATGCGATTCCATTAGCATGGAGAAAATACCCTGCTCTGAATTTTACCAGAGTATGAAAGAAAAAAATACGAGTGAAAATAAAATATGTATCAGTTCATGTACTTTTGCATGATGTATGAATAATTTTTTCAATATAAAATGCCTGAACAGCCCATAAAGGACCTGAACAACTTTGGCATGGCAAATGTCATGATGGACATGAACTTCAACCTTGATCTAAAATGGAGAGAACCACAGTAGTGGAAATGCCTGAATACCTATGCAATTCTGTCCTCGCAAAACCATGTTTGAGCCTTTGTTGCCGATTCCTCAAAGTTAGCGATCGACATGGGCACACGCTTTATCCTAGCGCGCATCTGACGTCTACGCAGACACGCAGAAAGCGCCCACTTGGAAGCGAAAATGCTGCGGTGTGAATCACACACACTCTTTCAGCTGCTTTCTTTGCCGGCTTCGAGCAGAGTCCCCAAACTCCCTCTTTATAAACACTGCAGATTCTCTTGTGCCACATTTCTTTGGAGCACAGCTGCACAGCGCTGAAAGGTCTTGTTCAAATCGAGTCGCATTAGTCTCCACTTACGTCTCCTGTAGAACGCCGCCGCAGTCACCTTGATATCGCCGAGTATCAAATAAAAGTGCGATGGTAATTTAATGAATGTTAACAGGGGCAAACATTACAGAGGACAAGGCTGTAATTTAGATAATGTCTGCTGCTCTGAATTTGAGACAACTGAAATCAACAGAGAAAAGGCTCCCAAATATCCTTAAAAAGCAGTTTTCCAGCCCACAACACAGGTCACAAACTACTGTGTTTGACACCAAGTTCCAGATTTCTCTCCATAGTCCTCTGAAGGGGACTGGCTTCTTATTTTCTGATGGCAACACAGTACAACAGGATCTTCTATGCAAACTACACTTCTATGTAAACTTCTATGGAAACTACTGCTCTAATGAGCCAATAATTCAGATGAGTGAAAAACCCAATCCTAGTAGGTTTTCCTTAAAATCTCATTTGTTGTGATTGACTAGGCATTTTAATGAGCTTTTTTTTTTAACTCATCACTTCACAGAAAAGTATGAACTCATACACTTATACATGAATGCAATTAGTAAATAAATAAAATACAAATAAACATCTACAAACACACATGCCAGGAACCCGTGTGTGTGTGTGTGTGTGTGTGTGTGTGTATAGCGGGACTCTTTTGCTATCGTGTCATTGCATGTCTCTCTAATAAGAGAAAGGCATCAGCACGCAGGAGTGTTTACAGATCAGCGGTTTACGCTGCTTCACAATGCATCTTTCTTCCCCGCGCATATACGTCTCATTCGCTCTCCGATGAACAACACCCGCTCTGTGCGCCTCGTTCCCGCCTGGCGCAGGGCGGCTTTAACGAGGCGATAAGAGCGCAGGGTGATTTACGTCTGCAGAACTTGTGCCTACATGCGATGCCCTGGCGGAAGTGGATGAGATCATGTCTCGGCCTGCTCCGAAGTCACGAATATTTACTGCGATTGCTCGACAGCAGATGCACATCGCGCCAGCTCTCGGTCACATCTGGTCCAGCATCAGTTTGAGAATTACTCCTGGACGGTGGCTTCACCCAAACCCAATGCAGACAGGTAATCGTGTATGTTTTGCAGGGTCTATGGCACTGTGTAGGTCAACCTCAACTAAAAGGCAATAGGGGAAAAAACTGGCAGGGAATGTTATGATTCATCTCAAACGAGATCAGTCAGATCAATTGGCTTCATGGTTACCTGCATCACTGTGTGCTACCAGATCCAGCACCCCCCCACCCCCCTCACCTCACCACACGACTCTGATCTGGTTTTCCCCACTAATGCTATTTGTCTCTGCTCACCAGCCTCAATCCGCTTTGAATGGTGGACTCAAGTTCTCATTTGTCTGTGTGAGCAAGGTTAAAAGTACATGGACAAGGCCCTGGCTGACGCTCATAAGAACACACCGAGCCCAGCAGATTCATACGTGTTGTTTATGATCCATGTGACTATCAATCACACCCACTTACTAGAGGCCGGGGCTCCTGAGGTGGAGGTACGCAGGCCGCACCCAAGAGGGACGTTCTCACGGACAAGCACCACTTTGTTACAGCCCTACAGGAGGCTTGATCGTGCCATTTTGCACCATCGTACCAGAGTGTCAAGGACGTGTTAGCTGCCGCGTTAAGAACAGGTGACAGGGCATCCCTGCAGTCAAAGAGTTGTGCACGGACAAGGCAGAAGTTTCCAGAAACTGCTGCTGTATCCAGACCTGGGAAAGGCGGGCTAGTGCGGCAGTTTGCTTTGTGCTCGCTGAAAGAGAGAAAAAAAAATAATAATCCTCTTACATTTTGTTCCCATAATCTGATTTGTTTGGGTTGTTGGGTTTGTTCGGTGATGCCACTCATGGGCTGCCCACAGTGATTCTACACCCACTTCCTCTTCCTGAGGTCAGCACGGTATGTCAGCACAACAAATCCCAAGCCACAAATGAGGATTAGAATAAAATGATGATTAAAACAATTTTCCATGACAGGCCCCTGCGCATAGTCCAGACCAACGACCTACTTAAACTGGTCAAAAAACTGAAAACTACCTTAGAGCTTAAACCGTTACTCGACATCAGGTTGTCTATACTTGATTAGTCCGAAAATGAAAGGTTATGAGTTATTATGCATAAAACAAAAAGGGTTTCAACACTGGCATTACCAGAAACCAGATGGGGAGCTGACCATTACACTGACCAGTACACATCTAACTGGTGGCAGCCACATCACACCAGTTCCATGGTGCTTTCTCCCACGCATCTGCTTTAATGGGGCGTGCTGGTGCTTTTAGGTTTTAACTGTAGCCCACCGTCCCAGACTGGCCTCTGACGGCTGAGGGTTAAAGCTATTTAAAGGAGCCCTAAAGCCCTGAGCAATCCCCCCCAAACACACCAGCACTGTACAACAGCAGCGCCCAGACAGCTGAAGAATGGCTCCATTATTCATGGACACACACACACTAACACACACACACACATATAACACACACCAACACACACTCACCAACACACACACACACAGGGTACAAACACTACTGACCTGCTCCTAGTGTAACCCATTTCTCTCCCTCTGCCTACTGGAAATCCCCCTGCTCTGGAGATGTCAGCATTAAACAGAAAACACTGATATCACAGGACTTCTTTGCTGATACAAGATATAGCCTCATGTACGTTCTTAATTTTCAATAATGCTGAAAAATCTCTAATTAGTATCTCAAACCTTTGAGGACTACACACTCCATCTACACTCAGACATACATAAATGAATGTAGCACTTAACAAAGCATGGATAAATTTAATCATGTTTTATCCCCCAATCATGTCTTCATTGCTGAACAGTAGAGTACATATGATTACCAGGCTAATTGGTTTATAATCTTTAGCAATCTTACAGTCTGACAAAATAATCACACATTGCAATGTGTACGGGTGGGGCAAAATGTACTTAAGTTCAGTTTAAAATCATTTTAGAGGAACTCAACTATGGACTGTGGTCACAAATTTGCCAACACAGGTACTGGCAGTTAGATCAGTCAGACACAAGCACAGAGGGTCGAGTTTTGTCTATTTCAGAGGATCAGCAATTTACTCAGCGTAGCCACAGCTGGGAAGGTCGTGCTGTAAACCCGTACGTTCAGGTGTGTTGGTCTGGAACAGGACTCATTAAAAACATGATGATAAAATACAATGTGTTCGTCTGCACCCCGCAACTCCAAAACAAAGCCACCTTCATTTGTCCCTTCTGCCTGACCACTGTCCTGAAAATGTCCAGAAATGAACAGAATGTGTGGACGTGCGTGTGTGTGTGTGTGTGTGTTTGTGTGTGAGTGCATCTGTGCTTTGTGCACGCATGTGTGTGTGTGTGACAGAGTGAATGAGTGCTTGCGTGCGTATGTGGGGCTGTGCGTGCATGCGAGTGTGTTTATGAAATATCAGGAAATACCAAGGCAGGCATTCCAGCGCCTCACCACCTCTCTCTCATGTGACTGGAGACACACAGCTCAGATTGTGCACAAGTTTGCTCATGGAGCATGATAAGAAAATTTGGGAAAGTGAGAGAGCGGAGTGGGGCGGGTGGGGGTTTGGGTGGGGGGATAATCTGATATGCATGACTTGAGGTTCTCCCCAGCTTCTCCCCTTCTTTCTTTTCTCTGGCAGGGTTCGCAGTTTGCATCCATAATTTACAGGACATGTCTCTCTCTCTCCCGGCAATCTGGTTCACGCAGCTCCACTGTCCTGCGCTCGTTAGCATAATGCAGATGCCACCAGACCCCCCTGCACCTCCGAGCCACTCGCATCCCCAGCAGTGCACAAGACCCTCGGCCCTCGCGCGGCCAAAGAGGCTCCGGCTAAAACAACGAAAATGCTACACGAGCTGTTGATGCAACATTGGCTGTGTTTTTACAGAAAGCTTCTCATCTCAGTAATTGGGCCTGATGGTATTGATCATGTAGAAAAACTGACACCGGCTTTGTGAGAAAAAACCACAAAGCCTCGGAGTGATTGGAGAGACCCCTGCTGCTAATTATGACTCATGTCATACAGTGCGTTCTGTTGACGCTCCAAAAAAATACAAAATAAAAATCGGCATTTGCCAGCACTTAGGAAATACGATTGGCTTTTAACAAACAAAATGCAGGCGTTCCTGTGTTTAGCCGCAATTACACGATTTCACAGAGGTCAGAAAGCAATCACACCGTGCAATGACCATGTAGGATCGTAAATTTGTGATTGGGGCGAGAGCCATTAGGAGAAATGAGCAGTGAAGGGTCATCAATCAAGCACCTTACCAGAGGATGCAGTAGGTTTCTTTGTTTAGTGTTTAGCAAATCCACTCTTGTCCTCATCAATCATAGAGCTAATCTGGAATGGAGAACAAAAATTAAATGTGTAAATGTGCCAGCAAGTGCACAAAAATAAACAAATAAACAAACATCACGCTACATAAGGACGCTTAAAATTCTTGGAATTTTGAGTAGTGATGTAAAAAAAAAAAAAAATTCCAACCTGTTCATTAAGGTCACATTTGACATTTAATTCACAAGATAATGCATCAGTTTATACATCATCTATGAAAATATTTGTGATGTGACAAATGCAGACTGTTTTTCGTTTTATTCTCGACAGTATATGGTATGAGGTTTGTTACGTTGCAGGGGAACAAGTGTGAAGCAGCTATCAGAAAGACATTTTATGCAATGGTTATGGCAACAAATACACAGTAGATAAAACAGGCTAATTTCAAGAAATAGCCGGTTTCTTGCTATATTCTGTATTCATAGCCAATGAGCTAAAATACATGTGAAGTTGTAGCAGGGTTACACAACGTATCATTTGTTGACTGGTAATGCTATACTCAGGTAAGATGATAGCACAAAAGAACATGAAAGACATATAAGTACTTGAACAACTCGAACATTTATACCAAATGCTTCATAAGTACACTTACCAATCTTAATCAGTACTCAGTTCTGATTGTCCTAAATCGACTTTCACACAACCGAAGCGCACAATATTGTCAAAAACAAGAACTCCAGAATCTCCAGCCATGTCACACACGGGGTGTCATATGAATCGTCACATTGTTAATATGCAGCACTGTAACCACAGTACAGAATGTTTTCCATATCTTACAGTCCTAAGTCAGAGTGTGTGTGTGTGTGTGTGTGTGTGTCACAGGGTGCGGTATGACAACAGACTGCACATCTGGTCCCTAGCAGAACTCTCTCATCCACACGCAAAGACAAACAAAATGCACAAACCCCTATCTGCTGCTAAATTAGCACGTTGAGCTACACTCCAAAATTTTAGGGATGCTAATTGCCATTGACAAGTATAACTGCTCCCCAATCCGTATACACGGCTCCAGTTAGCGCGCACTGCAGCAGACTGCAGTCACAGGAAGAAGCAGGAATGTAGCCTTCCAGATGAGAAGGCTGTGTTAACTAAGCAAAGAGCTTTTACAGTGTGTTTATTTCTTGAATGCCTACTATCACCCTCTTCAGACCCACACATCTTTAATTACATATGAATATTTCAAGTCAGCCTTTGGATAAGTGAAACTGCTGATATTCTAATGGGCTCATGCTTGGACTATTAATGGCCCCATTACAGCGGTTATAATTTTAACTCGTTGGTGCTCCAGCATTTGAGAATGTCTCCTCATAGTCTCCCAGAATTTATGCTCACTCTTCCTTCTCAGTTACATTCAAATAAATAAATAAAAGTCTTTCTTGTATGTATTAATGTATTACTGCAGTCTCCTTCTCATTTAATTACAGTTAAATCTGCCTGGTTAATGTGACCCTTTCATATATTTCCCAGTGTTTGAGCCAAATTAAATTGGACATATCTGTTTAATTAAGTCAATGTTATCCAGTTTGGCTTTTTTTTACATCCTCAAACAGAAGGAAAATGTGAAGAATATGACAGTGTCCTTCTCTGGAGAATGTCTACAGGTTTTGTTCAGGATATCGCAGCCTGCGGACCTACTGAAAATAACGTTTAGGCACAAGAATGATGCACTTATTCCTGAAGGACAACAGCTGCTCCAGATTCCAGTCACCGCTGCTTTAATGGGTCCAGTTAGGTTCTGTACGCCGACTTCTGGTGGCACACCCTGCTAAGCCTCTCCGCATCTGCACATAATCACAAAGCTCCTGTCTGATAGACCGAGGGAGCGGGCGCGGGGCGGGCGAGGGCAACGTGGCGGTTTGCTCGGCCGCGCTTTCGCCCTGCCCCGACGACGCCGAGACGAGAGGAAAGCAAGAACACGCCGCCGATAAAGGAAGCAGGCGGTGGGAAAGACAAGGCGCGCGCTGCCGCGGCCTGATTAGCCACATGTTCGCCCAGCACAAAGTGAGAGACATCTAAGACAGACCTCCCCCAGTTCCTGGATGGTGTGGGCACTCACATGGGCTCTTGGATTGGGCTGCATTGTCTGTGCTCCACACTCATTAGCTGAGTCAAGGAGGGACTTACTGGGGTGTTTAGCTTGCCGGGCTTGTGTGTCTGCTCAACAAGCTCTCCCAGCTGGGGCTCGGCACTCTCATCACAGCTGCACACATACAATTAGTGCAGGTGCAGCCAAGGGGCGAGCAGGCACAACACACACACACACACACACACACACACACACACGTGCATGCATACACCCATGCACACACGTACACACATAGGCACATGCACGCGCGCATTTGTGCGTGCACACACGCACACGCACACACACACACACTCATACCCACTGCTATCTCACACTTCTCATTGACCATCACCGCTGACAGTTTTTGTCCTTTGAATTTCAATAATTACACGTACATGTGTATTAATTGCAGATTTTTTTCCCTCCCTTTTTTCTGCTCTAGGCCTCTGATGGAGTCTGAGTGTGCAACGTAGTGCAACGTCTTCCAATAGAATGAAGTAATGAAGTATTCCACAGACATCAGCCGAGCTTGGCAGTGCATTCCATCATGGAGCTAAATTCATCTGAATGAGAAACAGGATTTAACTTACTAGCTGCAACTCATAAACATCCAGTAAGAAAAATGGAATGCGGGCATGTGCTTTTCCTCCTGCCTCAATACCGACACTGAGCGCTTACAAAACATTATCACGGAGCTGCATGCAACAGCAAATTACCCAGCAGAAGTTTATTTAAGGGCCTCTAGAGGTGAAATAAATTCTGCCTGTTTAGGCTTTGTCTCTGTGCCACACAGAGTAAAGGCAGAGAGGGGAGACTCTCGGTGGAATAACCCTCGTGCTGTGATCATCTTACATCAGGATTAATCTCCAGCGGATGCTATTAAGCAGAGCGGCCAGCAAAACACGCCACGCACAGATCTGAATCGTTCATTTCGGGATCAATTCACTAGAGAGATTTGGTTTTTTTTTTCTGTTTCAGTCTATTTGTGCATGTTCCCTCAACATTAGTGCTGGAATGTACATGTTGCCCGTGTGGGCTAGAAGGAGGAGGGTGTGAAAGGGGAAGTTCTGCAGAAGCACCGTGCACTAATTAGCCAGCAGGTGCTTCGAGGTGCGGTGTGTACCTTTGTTTACCTTCCCCGTGCGGCAGGTGGAGGGAGTGCGGGTCCGCCGAGACCACACGCGCGTCCTCAGCCGATTGGGCTTCCCGCAAGGGCCTCGGCGGAACGAGTCGCACACCGAGCGCTCACACAAGTGGGACTCACCCTCTCCGTGCACAGCACACGGTGCTCAGGGGCAAAATGAGGATGGAGAGGCAACACAACAAGGGTCATCGATGAAAGAATAGCAGCTATCGCCAGCGCACTGTGTTAAAACTTAGCGCTGGCATTTCACTGGGATTACATTTGAATTTCAATCAGCCGGGGTGGAGGGAAAGCACAAGACGACACACTCGTGATCTCGTGCACATGTAAGTCCCCGGGGAGGGCATAAATCTGTTCTCTTCAGCTATGGATCAAACTGGTTTATGTTAGTGCGAGAAAGCAAGCGACAGGAGGATGCAAACCCATCAAACACCCCACAGAAGCATCAAACACCCCAGAGAAGCATCCTTCACTGTGAATAGGCTTAACTGAGTCTAAGATCTCACGGTGCCAAAGTATACATCAAAAAGCAAAGCTGGGAGTCATATACGGTAGCAGCCGTCTCAGAGGCAGCGCTATACATTACCAGTGCTATGAAATATATGAGCAGGGTGGAAAATAGTCCCCCTAACTTCTTCCCAATTACCATCCACTAATTAAATGCCCGATGCATAGCCAACAATTTGGGTCCTGTAATTCTTGGAGTTTCATCATCGAAAGAAAAATATATATATATATTCTTTATATTCTATATATATATGGGAAATTTTAATTACGTTGCTTGGCAGCTGGAAAATGCCACAGTAGCCCACAAGTTCACAAGGGCCCTTTCATTCAAGCTCCAGTGAGACAGGCGAGTTGCCAAGCGGGACAACTGGCAGCGCTGGGCCCAGCCGACGGGCCCAGACATGCGCACGGCGAGGGAGACCGGCGGGCTTCACCAGCCCGACACCAGGACGAGTCTTGCGCGCGCGACCACGGCGACCCTGCCTCCACGCCGCCGCCTAAACGCAGCGAACAATTACCGCACCTATTTTCCCTGCTGCGCAAAATCCTTGTTTATTGGTATCTGGTTGGCAAAGGCGCTGTGTGTGAAACCTCAGTGAGTTCCTCCCCAGTGGTCACCGAGGTGAGATTGAAGCCCAGGGTGACAAAAAACCGTCAAAGGTCTCCAGCTCAGACGGAGGCATTCTTCTGGCTGGCTTCCATTAGTGAGGAGAAGACTGCTTGTGAAGGGATTAAAGCAACTCCAGCTCCCCGAGGGAAGGTGCTGCTCGTGAGCTGGGCAGAAGCTTGTGACTTCTCCGGGATCAAGCACCATAATATCATGTTGGGCCACAAAACGAGGGGAAAAGAAGCAGACTTGCTTCACGGCGCACGCAGGGAGTTCTTTCGTAACGTTTTCTAAAAAAAAAAGCAACATATTCATCTGCAAATGTGTGAGCAAGGAGCATGTAAATGCAAAACAATTTGAAAAATAAATTGAAGCGCTCCAGATGGCAGTGCAGCAGAACTGAACGTAACAAAGGAGCTTTACATGCATGCAAACTTCACAATCTGGAGAGTAGAAATAATGACAAAACGCACTATAAGCAAGGCAGCAGCAAACAGCTAGCGCTGTAGCTGGCTCACCAGGGCACGCACAACGATTTGGTGCTTTTGGAAAGCAGCTTCCTCACTAGTTTCATCACCTCCCTTTGTTAGTGCTCGGAAATGCCTCAAGTGAGGAATGAAAATAACGGCGTGTTCCTGCAGCTCCAGGAGCGAGCGCGAGTGAGGGGACGCACAGCTGTGGCGCGCCCGTCCGAGGGCTCCGAGCCCAAACGCCGCGCAGACGCGCTAGCTTAAGGAGAACAAACTGGCACGTCGCGTTTCAGAGCCAACACATCCGAGTCACGAGGGAGAGCTTTAGAAATCACCAAACACAATCACCGACCAGCCCCCACCCACCTCTACACCCCCACCAACCCCTACACCACCCAACCACCCACCCACCCACTTCCTAATTTCAATTTCTGACATATCACACATGTACTTCATTCCAGGCTTAGCCTAAGATGGCTGTCAAGTTTTGACACAGATTAGAACGTGTTTTTTTTTTCTTCTTCTTCTTTTTCCCACATTTTTCACTCCCATTTAACAGAAATCAAAGCATTTCCAGAATTCGGCGCTGGAGCGAGATGTCTGTGACAGAGCGGTGGAGCCACCAGTCCAGCCCCGGGGGCGTCAGCAGCTGTGGCTACACCTCCTGCTCTGCCTCGCTGCGGATTCTGCTGCCCCAGCTCAGGTGGCACTGACACTTGTGCACGTTACACACGGCGCGGAGACTCCACGTGCAGCAGGATTCCTTTGTCAGTGGTGTGAGCGGCAGCGGCCACGCCCCGCAGTCACGAAGCACACACACACACACACACACACACACACACACACACACACACATCCACACCAACGGCACTGGTGGATGCGCCAACGTTAAACGTGCGATACTGATCAAACAAGACAAGCTTATGGCGACGCTGCAACGCGGCCTCGTCCTCAGAAACAGAAAAACAAACCCTGCCGAAAACAAAACAAATCCCAGCAGCAGCAGCAGATGCGCGTCACACATCACGGCTGCTCCCGGAGCCTCCGCACATGCTGCCCTGACCTGCTGCTGCTGCTCTGTGCTCCCTAACCAAGAACACAGGACCAGGAAGTCTGGACGAGTCAAACAACCTCTCTGGTGCTCTCCAGCAAGGGCTGGGCTGCTCCTCCCGCACGCGCTGTACCTCCCGCACACGTTGTACCACCCGCACGCGTTGCAACTCCCGCACACGCTGTACCACCCACACGCGCTGTACCACCCACACGCTGTACCACCCCACGCGCTGTACCTCACGCACGCGCGACGCTGCTGTACCACGCACGCTGTACCTCCGCACGACGCTGTACCACCCCCACCCCACGCTGTACCTCATGTACCACCCGCACACGCTGTACCACACACTGTACCTCTCGCACGCACTGTGCTACCATACCACACGCTGTACCTCCCCACATTGTACCACCCACATGCGCTGTACCTCCCGCACGCGCTGTACCACACGCACACGCTCCCCCACGTGCTGTACCACCCCACACGCTGTACCACACGCACACGCTGTACCACACGCACACGCACTGTACCTCCCACACGCGCTGAACCACCCGCACACGCTGTACCACCCACACATGCGCACCCCCCACCCACATGCGCTGTACCTCCCCCACGTGCTGTACCACCCGCACACGCTGTACCACACGCACACGCTGTACCACCCGCACACGCTGTACCACACACTGTACCACCCGCACGCGCTGTACCACACACTGTACCACCCGCACACGCTGTACCACCCGCACGCGCTGTACCTCCCGCACACGCTGTACCACCCACATGCGCTGTACCTCCCGCACACGCTGTACCACCCGCACACGCTGTACCACACACTGTACCCACACGCCACCCGTGCTGTACCACACGCTGTACTGTACCACCCCCACACCCACACTGTGAACCACCCGCACACACTGTACCACCCACACACACTGTACCACCCTGTACCCCTGTACCCCACGCTGCACCACCCGCTGTACCACCCGCTGCACCACACCTGCACCACCACGCAGTACCACCCACTCGCTGTACCTCCCCCACGCTGTACCACACGCACACGCTGTACCACCCACATGCGCTGTACCTCCCCCACACGCTGCACCACCCGCACACGCTGCACCACCCGCACACGCAGTACCACTCGCTGTACCTCCCCCACACGCTGTACCACACGCACACGCTGTACCACCCACATGTGCTGTACCTCCCCCACACGCTGCACCACCCGCACACGCTGCACCACCCGCACACGCAGTACCACCCGCACACGCAGTACCACTCGCTGTACCTCCCCCACACGCTGCACCACCCGCACACGCTGCACCACCCGCACACGCAGTACCACCCGCACACGCAGTACCACTCACTGTACCTCCCCCACACGCTGCACCACCCGCACACGCTGCACCACCCGCACACGCAGTACCACCCGCACACGCAGTACCTCCCACACACACTGTACCACCCACACACTCTGCACCCCCAACACACCTTGCAACACCACCCGAGCCTTTGTAGCCAACACCAGGGGCAGGATGGTGATGACATGGAGATGGGCTGCTTGGAGCTAAAGAACTGGAAATATCTTATTCTGACAGATGAGGACACATGGAGACACACATGGGGACACAGGGGGGGGGGGGGGATGGACATGCAGCTGTCAAACACCGACCAGTCTTTCTTCCTTTCCTTCATTCTTCCTTTATCTCTGTCTAGGGTTTTCAGCTGTGGATAAGGTGAAAGGTCAGGCCAACAGTCGAGTGTGAGCATGTGAGATAGATGAAGCTGGAGTCATAGGTAGGACTTACTCTGTAACCCCGGGCTGCCTCAGACCCTCACAATTAGGCAGGGGGCAGTGCTAACAATAACTCATCCTCAGCTACGATGGTCTGGACAGCAACGCCATGCACTGCACCTCCGCAATGCAACGATCTGCTTCCCATACCAGCAGGACTGATTTGTTTGTGCACCTTTGCATATCCATACGTTTGTGTGTGTGTGTGTGTGTGTGTGTGTGTGTGGTGTTGTGGGTCCATTCGGTTGCGTCATTAGATAGACATTAAAGTAAACACAGTTAGTATGGCAAACACTGACAGTTGCCATGGATTTACAGTTCAAGAACACAATAGGTGCCAAAAAGTCGACTGTGATACTAAACATAAACATGGAAGACCTCCCTACGTTTACATCAAACAGACACGCCCCAAAACACCAGCAGTGTGCCAAGTATTTCCAAGAACAGTACTAAACCTCCTCCTTCCCTTAAGATCTAAACACTCAACAGTGTTTTATAGCCAGTGTGCCGTATCAGAGACCCATTCCCAGGTCCTGTACTCCATGAAGCCACAGGCCTCAGACCCAAGCTGGGCCCCTTTCAAACCCTCCACCTCAGGATTCAGAGAAGCTAGAGAAAGTTCCACACGTTCACACACAACCCCGCTGCTTCTCTGAACCATACGTGCCGCTTCAGATAGCCGTTTGAGACGCGCCCACAGGAGCTGGAGGTACCAACAGGTCAGGACTGGACAACCAGGTCCAGGGCGGGGAATACCGCCCCAGCTGGGAGGAGCTAAAGGAGCGCACATCTGTCTCTCTTTATAGAGTCCATAAAGAGCCCACGCCCAAGTACGGCGAATGAAAATATACGAGTGGCAGAGCCTGGCGTGGATGCAGGGTGGAGCGTAGCAGGCTCACGGCTGTCAGATACCAGCAGAGCGGACCTCCATCAAGACGGGCAGCGTCCGATACGCAGTGCAGCGCCTGCTGCCCATTACGCATAAAAATTGGAAGCGCAATAAATACACATTTTAATGCAAAGTCTTGGGCTGAATTGTAATGGGCTTGAGCTTAGCATCCTAAAGACCAAATCTGTAAATCAACTACAGCCAGACAGTAATACCAATATCTCACATTACCTCAATCATTAGTAAGTAAATGGGAGAATTTCCCATGACGTGGAGCTGAGAGAAGCAGTATGTTCTGATTGTGAACCTTTATTAAGGCCTAGGTGGTCAGGGGCAACACGAACAAACACAACGCCCTCACCCTGCAACCATCTCTTTCATGGGCTCGATTCTGAAATTAGGCACCAATAATACCATCCAGACTCTTCCCTTCCTAACGCATGTCGACCTGCTTAGAGAATATGAAAATATCAATCTGTGCCTGTGAACGACGTCGCGCGGCTGCGATACTATCTGTCGACATGCTCAGATAAGTAATTCACATATCCTGTGCAGATGAATCGTCCACAGGTTTGTAATTGTGTGAACAGGAGTGATTTATTCCTCCCCTGCCAGACCTCGAGGGCTGACACCTTTCACTCAGTGCAGCCTGGGAGAGCCAGGAACCACACCGTTTGTGATATTATTCAAATGAGCACATTGTTTTCCTGTTTACTGACATGAATGGGGGAGACGCAACACAACAAGATTAGATCGTTCAGAAACAATCAGCCTCTGTGCACAAGCAGCATTCTAAGTGTATCGTTCAAATTATAGAGGCCCATTAATGAATGTGTCCCCTCCTCATGCACAGCATATTACACTCATTCATCATGGCTGCATGGCCTGACAGCCCAACAGAAAACATCTTTTGTAATCATATAACTTCATGTCAAGGGCGGCATATATTTGCGACCATTTAATGGTTCAAATGTTATTTTCCACTCATGAGTAATTGACAAAGGGAGACTATTCCCCAGTTTCAGATCCAATATGTTTACAAATATATCAAATATATCTTACATATTTGACTTTAGATTTAAGGGTGTCTTTTTAAACCAAGTCTACAGGATGGTGCTTTAATAGCTGGGTTTTAGGAATGTGTCAGATATGTGCTCACCACCCCTGAACTACCTACATCAGTGCTTTTGATTTTGCAATGACCCAGTAAAGTCCAGGCCCGCAGAACGCTGATGGCCCATTTCGTAATGCCTCCGAGCCTGCATCCTTGGCCCGGTCTCAGGGCAGCATCTACTGCAAACTCTGACCCCTTTCAAACACCTCTCCCGGCTCCCTATATGTGGCTGTCATTTGCATAAAGAGGGCACAGAGGCGTCCAGAGAGATGCCCGCCTCAGCTCTCTCCGCACGTGTACTGAAGGACATTTAAAGGAAAAGGGTGCTCACTACACTGCCTGCTAGAAGGAGGAGCTTCAGAGCAACCACATCTGGACCATGCTGAAGGATTAGTACTCGTAAAGCATGAGATACGTTGTCTTGCGAAGAATGAAATAATTGCCTGTATTGATCTGAACACTCAAAGAATAATAACCAAGCAATATCTAACCAAACAATAATCGCTACTTTCTTTAGAGCACGTTCAGTGATGGTCTGGATGGCTTGGACACAGTGTTGGGGATCTAGTTCTCTTGTGTAATGCTCGAAGTGAGCCTACCTTCCCACAGACCTGTGGAAACCTGAGAAGAATAATGGACACTGTAGCTTTCTGAACGTATTCACCTTCCAAAAAATGCCACATGGAAGTTAGAGATCCAACAGCACTGAGCTGCTAGGTGCACGACTAGCTGGTACGCTGATGTTAATTCCTGTCAGTCCTGACACGCTCCTGGGTGCAGGACTAGCTGGTACGCTGATGCTAATTCCTGTCAGTCCTGACACGCTCTCACTTTATCATGTCCACCGTGTGACACAAGCACATTCTCAGAAAGAACTTTCCTGTCAAGTTCATTTCTCCCTGCATAGCTCGGGTGCCTGGGCACAAGCTGCTCCTTGCCACGAATACTGAGAATCCGTGTTTCCTCCGATCCGAAACATCACCCTGTGCCAACGCCAAACAGAAGCAGCGGGCTGAAGCCGTCTTCGTTTATGACCACACGCTATTATGGCTCATTTCAGGTTGTCCAAAAGGTAAACGACGTGGTCGGAGATAATGGTCTGGGTGTGAGCGGCCATACAGGGCGAGAGGGTAATTGAACACTGAACACTGGAGGCTGCGTGTCTGAAGAACAGATGGGGTCGGCGTACATCACACACAGACTACTCGTACAGCGCTGCTACGCGCTACGTCTGCCGCCACCAGAAACGCTTCAGGATGAGGGGGAAGGGCAGGGAAACAGAGAGTGAATGAGAGACGGGGTGGGTTGGGGGAAGGGGGGGGGGGGGGGGGGAGAAAGAAATAGCAAGAGAAACCCCTTACAGGAAATATCACCCCTCCTTCCCTTTAATGAGGTTAACTGTGAAAGCCTGTGCAGGATACAGTCTTCTCTTGCAAGTCACAGCGGAAGGATTTCTTCCATCTTTAAAGAGGCCCACTCGGAGTGCAAAGGATGTGTAAAATCACAATTACACCCTAACGAACAGCACATTTCATTACATACTTTTCAATTAATAAACTGCACTTCAAAAAAATCAGCAGCAGCTGCGATAAGCGCGTTATCCTAGCCGGATTGTTCGATCTTTCGGCGCTACGTGCTGCTTTGTTGCAAAGGGGCGGAGCGGAGCGCGGATCCAGATCGGTATCGGAGTAGTTAGCGCAGCGTTCGCGAGGTGTGTGGCGGCTGCCACCGGAGCTGCGTCTCCCTCCATGTGTGTGTCAGTGTTCCAGGTGGAGCGTGGGCGGAGAGCCTGACGCTCAGGCTTCGGGAGCGAGCGCCAGTCTCCACAGGCCGACGCTAGCACGCTAATCGCTTTAGCTGATCCCGCTCGACTGCGTGTGAGGCAGATGTTTGTCGGGCCACGGCACCGCTCAGCATTCACACAGCACTAAGCGAGATTAACCACCACCACCCGTGTTTATTTATTTATTTTCCCCCCCCCCGGCTGTCCAAATTTTTAATCCCTTACCAAAAAGCTGGAGAAAAAACATTATATAAATATATTATTTTAAATATCTGTGTACGGCACTGATTCGTTTTCAGCCACAGAATACCAGACACCGGAGGGAACTAGCATAGACAAATAAATAAACAAATAGCAACTTTCAATAAAATGAATGTTTGTGAAACAACAAGGTTGTTCAATACCATCAATGCCCCCTATTAGATCAATATGTTTTCCTGGTGAAAGTCAAAAACAAGAAAAGCTTGCAAGTGAGAAACCTAAGCCTCTGTCATCTGATCCCCCCCCCCTCTCTCCTTTTTGCTCTGTTGTTCCATTATGCAGGTGCTGGGGCCCCTAGGGCCTGAGGCGTCCACAGACGTGAGCCAGGCTCAGATGCAGGGAGCGGCCCCTGCACAGAAACACTAGCAGATGCTTCAGAGCTCCTGCACATTTCTCACAGCCCTCCAGGTTGCACAGATTAACCCAACGCTTCCTCTGTCATGCGCCCAGTTCGCTGGCCACAAACTTCTCAAACGAGCAGACATTTCACAACACATCGCGCAGATGCCTGCAGGAAGGTCCTTTTCACAGCCCAGAAACCCTGCGTGCTTCGTAGGGCTTGGAGTACCACCAGAGCTCACAAACTGAACAGGAACACAGGTCTGGAAGTTTTAAGGTTCGGGTTGGGAGCAAACGGACTTGGACCGCCTGAACAGTGAGCACACTAAATGGCCTTGTATTGCGACATGTTTGTTCACGGGAAACATAAAAACATCGCTCACGATTTCGACGTTTGCGCGGCTCCAGCGTGGCACACATTAACACGAGACAATTGTGGAAGGAAATAGCAAACGAGGAAGACAGAAGCGAGTGAAGAAAGCGGAGATGTTCCTAGGGACAGTCGGAATGAAGAACTCCACAAATGGTAGTAAATGACGTGAAGGGCATCCAGGAACCGTGTAGTTAAACAAGAAAAGTGCAACCCCCCCCCCCCCCCCCCCAATAAACAAACAGCACAATCACGTTGAAGCTATAGAAAACGTCTGACCTGGTTGCTCTGCAGTCTTGTCTCGTAAGCGCCCCCCCCCTCCCCCTCCCCGCCCTTCATATAGTCCGTGGGGAAGGTCCCTTTCCCTGCTCCGCTCTACACGGGGCTCCACCGCACCTGCGAAGAGATAAAGCACGCGTTACATTCAGCCCCCAAATTAAAGCCCCCTCCCCGGGGTCGCTCTCCATCGGGGCGATTCGCTTCACACGTGGCCCCCGACGAGCTGACATTTCCTGCGCCCGCCGTGCTTCTGCACCACGTTGTGTCTGCGCCGCGCCACGAGCTCGGCGGGCGAGTGACATGAGACGCAGACGCCTGACCGCGAGCAGCTGGGCAGCACGGTGGCGTCGGGGGCCGGACCCCCCCACACCCCACCCACCCCCCCCCCCCCAGTACAGCGTCCTTCCAAAAGGTTATCACAGAGCCGCTTTGTCGCTTCTAATCCAAAATTCATTACATATAGCAGTTACCACAGTTTAATACGATACGTTTTCTGAACGCCTGGGTAAGCTCCTTCACAGTTCACTGCAAGGTAAAGGCAGCAGAAGCGAGAGTGGATGAGAGCAGGAGAGAGGGCGATACTTTATGGAACTGTGGGAGAACCATAAACATGTATGGTGGTACATGTCAGCGCCAAATCTAATTTACTGATCTCACAACT
Source organism: Brachyhypopomus occidentalis (assembly GCA_020368025.1). Classification (NCBI taxonomy): domain Eukaryota; kingdom Metazoa; phylum Chordata; class Actinopteri; order Gymnotiformes; family Hypopomidae; genus Brachyhypopomus; species Brachyhypopomus occidentalis. The sequence goes on from JAGXOD010001386.1 coordinate 5,686,834, forward strand.
CACAGCACATTGACAGGTAAGCCTATTAAGTGGCTATTAACTGTGTATAAGTGACAGCAGTGGAGACCCTTAAGTCTGTTGGCATGAGTGTGTGCCCCAGGGCTGGGTTCTGGGGTCCCTCTCAGAGCGACACCATGGAGAAGGTGAAGTGATACCACGAAAGAGGAATCTGCAGGTGAAAATGTCAGTCTCTTCTCACCGGGTCAGCCCCAGATGGCTGTTAAGGGGATCCAATGGCCCACTGCCTCAGTTTTCTCAGTATGAGACTTATGCATCAGCCTCAGAAAGGAGGTCAAACACACAGAGATGTGCTGAGCTGTGGAGATGAAGATACAGGAAACAGAGCACCTGATATACATATCAAGTGAAATTTCAAAGCTCTCTGTGACATCAGTGATAAATGTAAAAAGAGTTTAAACCTGTGGCAATAATTGATTGAAAATAATAATGCATTTTCATGAGCAGAGACGTCCGCTAAGAGGACCACATGCTGAGTTTGTTCGGCATTATATCATTAGATCAAACACCAACGTGAATGATCAGAAACAGGATCCTTTTGCACCTACCAGTGAAACACCACCTACAAGCCTTGGTGCGAGTGGAACAATTGACCAATTTGCAAAAACACAATCAGAGTGACAAAAATGAAGCGCTCCCTGCACCCCAGGAGAGGGCGAACACCATTTCTGCAAATCTGAATCAACCAAGAAATCGCTGAAATATGCAAACATTCGTGAGGAAATAAATGTAGTAGAAAATTTGGTGCAGATCAGCAATTGCATTTAACGGGAAAAGTCTGGATAGAAAAACATGAAACTACACAGCACGACATCATTTTTTGTGTTTTCTGAAAATTAACTATACAGCCAAGAGCTTTTAAAAAAAATTGCGCATCGGTTTGGAGGAATAAGGTGTGTTTTGACAGATCATCAAAGAATGTATGCTCAAGTCAACACAGCTTGCTTCAGCTGGTAAAGGGCACCCACATTGTGCTCCTTTCTCATAGTGTGTGAAGAGCAGCATTTAACATGCACAATTAGCTTCCTCCACTCATGTGGCTGTGATATTATTACTGCTACACATATCCAGCAATACTGGCTTCCCTAGGCCAGATTTCTGTGGGGCCTCCGCAGTTCTGGCTGTGTTTGGAGCATCCCCACTGGCAGAACCGGGCCAGAGCTGGACCGATGCTGGCTGAAATGTCGTCGTGTGGGCCAGCTTTTGCTTTTTTTCGACTCAGAGCAGGCCAGAGCGATTTGCTGAAGCTGACCAGAGAAAACCGCATGAATGAGGGACTCACACATGCCTAACATTCACTTGTTACTTGTTAAGACAGGAGAACCTGCTAAAGCAACTAGCAAATGGTGTAATTGAAACCAGCCCAAAATATTCATTCGCTTGCTTTCAGAAGACCCGTCTGTCACTGTGAGCATACCTTAATTATTACAGTCCCCCTTTTGCTTAATGTTAAAGAAAATAGCAAGCTAATCGTAGCCGTGGTTTAATGGTTTCTTTCCTTTTTTAAAAGTTTTTTCGTTCACATTAGATACATAGACAGACATGGCTTGTGTCTCGTTCTACTAGGACTTAGCTAAACATAATGAATGAAGATCAACAATGACAGACCACTTTATGCTATAAAAATTAGCATCTACCATTCCTTCCAAGTTTGCTATTTCATGACGATAATATACCAGCATATCCGACTGGCGTAATCTAATACATGTCTCATGCTGTGTATTCCCTCTTGCCGTCCAGCTGTAATCCTAATCACGTCAGCTGAAGTGTGCAGCTCTGGCGCTGTAGTCTCACTCCTCTGCGTTATTTTGTATGAGGTGTCCAGGAATTGAGAAGAACCTTTAAGTACACCTTACTCATAATACGCTCCCTCTCTTCAATTAAAAAAAAAACCCCAGACTTAATGCAGAGACATGCGGGGAGGAGGGAAAAAAAATCAATGTAGCCAACGGAGCAAACAGTTGGTAATTGCAGCTGGAGAGGGGAGAACTAAAATGATTTGTTAAGGTGAAATAACACAGCTCCTTCCAACAGCACTCTCTCATTCGAGACAGAAGTACAGTGGCAGCACACTGCCAAAAGCAGTAATTGATAATTTACATGCAAATAGAAAAGCCCAAAAAATGGGTGCAATTTAAAAAAAAAAAAAAAAAAAAAAAAAAAGCACTGAAGCTCTTTCAGATGCTGTGTAGCACCAGCTTCCTGCAAAATCAATTCACACTCTGAAGAAACCATTTTCTTCAGCTGGAGATAAAGCGTCTGACTATGAGCTGTCAGATACTTATCAAAGGGAAATTAGCAAAGGAATACCATTTCCCCAAACAAACAGGTTAAGTGTTCCACCTAGTCCTGCTGTCTCTCTTTCAAATAAATGATATCATCATCAGTTATTTCCTGTGGAGCTGCACTGTAAATGTCAACAATAAAAATGTTTGGAGCATGTTTCCCCTCAAACAGGTCATTTCTAATAAAATCCTGGGGATATTGCACCACCTGAACGTCACAATGTAAAGGGGATGATGCTACCGTTGCCTTTTAAATGCTTTCGAGACCAACTCCAGCGTGCAACACTACCTGTGTCTACACTGGCAACAACCCACCTTGAAATCTCCAGCTCAGACCTTTCATAAACTCTTTCATTCCTTTATTTCTCTTTGGCACACACCCCTACCTACCTAAACACAGTGATGCAAGGCAAAAGAACCATCAAGCTGATGGCGAACTGCTCCGCTGACCCCCAGCACGACGTCCAGCAGTGATCTCCCTCCCAGCAGGTGGGACACCAGCTTCGCTCAGCTCGCCGGGCAGGCCCTCAGGGCCCAGACTCTATTCTGAAGTAAGAACTTAACCGCAAGCCATTTTGTTTTCTTTTTGTTTCAGCTGAAACGTGTATATTCCCCCTTGCTGAATGTGAGCACCCATCAAGGAAACGCCTGTTCAAACTCTGGCGAAGTAGTTTCGGTTCTTGCCTTTTTGGAAACAAGTGTCTCGTTGAAGGAAGTCGTCGCTCAACATGCAACAACGTGACAGAGTTTTCAAACCATGGCAGAAGGAGCATGAAGGCATTTCAATCAGCCTATCGTGTTTAAACAGCAAGTGTTAACTGCAAGCCCAGAGCTAACTAGCCCCAAGATGACATGGCCTCATCCGGTTTTGCCCTTGTGTTCGTCATTACCTTTACACTAAGCCCTTGCCAGCTACGCTACACGTCGTCCTGTACCGACATGTTAAAAGTCGTTTAAGATAATCCCGGAGATGTCTCTGTTTTCCAAGATTAAACCTTCAAAAGGCAACTTGTTTTTTTAAAGGAAGTACTTCTGAAACAACATACTGAGGAAGAAACCAGCTTGAGAGTGCAAAACTGTTCAGTCTGAAAAGCCATCATTGGTCAGATTTCCATACACGTTCCTCGCTCTTCATGTATTTTGGTTACCCCTCAATGCTGCTGTGTGTGTAATGATACAGTATAGAGTTGAATAAATTCTATACTGCTGTTTTTGCATAACATTACATGCCACACTTCATTCATAAATAAGCAAGATTATTAGCTTGGATTTCAATCTGTGGTACACATCATCCAATTTAACCCGACTTTAAGGTTAATAGGCTTAAATGGTACTAGCATATCTTTCAAGAGAATTTCTATACATGTAACAGCACTTGGGTGTTTAGTTCAGATAAAGTGCTGCTTTGTGAGCGATTATTATGAAGCGGTGGAACAGAATCAAAGACACACTCGCCACATACCATAGTCGTCTGGTTGGTTTAACATTGAAACGCAAACGCTGTCACAAATAAACAAATATAGTGAATGTCAGGGTCAGTTCAGACTTGTCCTTCTATCTACAGTCAGATGAAGGAGATTTTCTGATCTGAAGGAGAAGCCGCACCAACCAACGTCTCTGTGTAGCTGCCAGGAAGCAGAGTTCTGAGATTCGAGCAAATAAAAAAACAAACATGACAAAAATATAAAATTACGGCTCCATTTTCACTCCGCCATTCTCTCTGTTCCATTTAGCCCCTTCCCACTGACTGGATGTTTACCGTGGTGGTAATTAACAGAGGCCCTTTTCTACTGGAGGATCTGCCAAGCAGTAAAGGTAAATTATGCAGAGTTTTGCTATGCTAATCCAGGTAATTTGCTTCATGCTGAGCACACTTCCCCAGTGTCTTGATTAACGATTCATTTTACTGCATTAGTCATTCGATCATGATATGACACATTGAGCCACGCATGCTGCATAGCACTGCTAACACACACCTATTTGGTTGCAGATTGTTAAGGCAGTTTGCAAACGGCACGCGATCCACTGACCAATCGGACAACCGTCTAGCGAACATTAATCCCCTTTAAGCCAACGTCAAGGCCCAATCGTTCATGCTTCCCGTGTGCGGAGACGTTATTCCTTGTGCTAGATTAAAACAAAGCCTAGCATCTACAGCTGAGAGAAACCCAAATGCTACATCCCTCAGCAACATGGTGGAAATGGCTTTGTGTTGGTTCACACTAACCTGCTCATGAATAACACTTTAGGGGGGATGTCAGAGGTCTTATCAAGGGCAGGCTGACTGATGGTGACAGCAAGAGCTCCTTATTACATGAGCTGAGACCATAAAGGCCAGAAGGCTGCGATATGGAGTGTAGCTTCAGCAGTAGTGCTAGCCTCAGACAGGCTCCTCCCTAGAAGGGCTCTGAGAAAACCACATTTTCACACATAAACCGTTCTTAAAAATTCGACCATATTCTCCAAGAGTGCCGATGACAGCTTGCTCGCAGCGTCGAAGGCTGTGCTGCTGTCCAGAGAATCCTGTGGCTTGACGCGTTCATTTATACGCCTGTCACAGAGAGCGATGGAAATATCTCATTTTTCCCCTGAACCAATACTTCATCAGTCACTGGTAACAAAAGGTCAGAAACATTACAGTGGTCTCGCTCAGTGCATTCACACCAACCACCGCTTGTCTGAGATAAACTACACTGAAACCCCAAATGGTAACCGCCATGCACACCTACAAAACATTTCTTAGCCTAATAAACAAGCTACACGCCTGCAAACCAATGCATTACAATAAAAAAAAAAGATCCTTCAACATTGCACCACTAAAGCCCGGCGAAATGTCACATTTCAATTGAGATCAAGAATCTATTTTTGAGAGGAGGAATGCAGTTGTTTTTATTCCAGTGGCCAATCGCAGCACTGGGGAGGGGGGGAGCCCTCATCAGGCGAGGAGATGCTAATTATGGCGATGATGCAAGTCCAGACCTCAGGCCGAACCGCGCGGAGGCACAGAGCAGAGGGAGCTGTCTGCATCATGCAACAGGGCCTATGATTACACCTCACACGCGTGACAACTCCCTGCTCCCCACACGGCCATGACACACGCCAAAACAGCAGTCCACCCTGCCCAGCAAACATGCCATCCACAGGAGCAGCTTACAGTTGAAGGATAAATATAGGTAGATTCAACAGACGCTAGTCGATAACCGACTGGAATACATTTACCAAGCAGGATGCGTTTCAATCTGTGGTCTTTTTATTTAATATGATAGAGCTGAAATGGCCACCATTAACCAAAATGGAAAAAAACCGACGTCTTTCAGAGGACACACACAAAGGACGTCGGAGTGTGGACGCTAACCCTGATAAAAATCGAAAATTTGTTGCACCGGGAACAATTTTTTTTATGTGGTTCCCTGCTAAATTACCACAGTCGGCGCAGAGGTAAAGCGTTTAACTGCGCTGAGGTCAGTGGGAACGCGCCTCCTTCTGCACAGCAATAAGCACAGGGCACAGATTACACAGGTGCTCAGCAGAGCCTACATAACTGAAGGCGAAGGGCAGCTCGGGCAGCTCGGGCTGGGCTGGGCTGGGCTGGGCTGGGCTGGGCTGGGCTGGGCTGGGCTGGGCTGGGCTGGGAAACGGCTGCAGCAGACGGGTGGTGCTTCAGGGCCACTCTGCAGCACTAAAGACCAACAATATCAATTACCCGGTAGAGATGTTTCTCAGCGCAACAGTGAACGGAACCTTAATGAGAGAGGTTTCCATTACGTACCCATAAAAGGCCTGACTGAAGCGCACTGATGAAGCAGGCCTGTAATAGCCTTCCTCTCTCTCCCTAATGACACTGCAAGTGGATTACGCCACCGAGCCCCGCCGTCCGCCGTGTTTATCATTTATGTAAATAACGTAAGAAGCGCTGGCACAACGCGGGAGGAGAGGGGAGAGGTGGAGACAGTGTGGAGGCTAAGGAAAAGAGCACGGAGGCACCGTGTGATGTAAGGGGGGTGAGGGGGGGGGGGGGCAACATGTCCTCAATTAAGACTGAGTCCTATGGTGACCATGTTTATGTTCATCCTAAATTTCCCTTCGCTTGCGTGAAAGCCGTTTTTCACGTGGCAGGAAAGAGCCAGAGCCTCCATCCTCTGCACCAGCCTGCTGATTCTAATATGCACAACCTGACAGAAAGGAATAAAAAAAAAATGCATCAGCAGAAATATACACACCTGGTAATAATCCTCTGGCCCCTGACACTCAGGCCGCGCAATAAGCAAACGGAGCTTATCAGCCCCAGCCGCCGCTCCTTTTAATGGCCCCCACGATGTCGCTCCGCTCGGGCACATATCAGCTCCTGCTTCTAAAGGAGTGTGTGCTCGCGCGTGTGTGTGTACACAGTATGTATGTTTAGGTGCACATGTGTTTAACAGGTAGATCTCTTCTCCTCTCTGAGTGGTGACCTGACTCATTACCTGTACACGTCTATACTCCTGCACACCTGTACACGTCTATACTCCTACATACCTTTACACGTCTATACTCCTGCACACCTGTACACGACTATACTCCTGCACACCTGTACACGTCTATACTCCTGCACACCTGTACACGTCTATACTCCTGCACACCTGTACACGTCTATACTCCTGCATACCTTTACACGTCTATACTCCTGCACACCTGTACACGACTATACTCCTGCACACCTGTACACGTCTATACTCCTGCACACCTGTACACGTCTATACTCCTGCATACCTTTACACGTCTATACTCCTGCACACCTGTACACGACTATACTCCTGCACACCTGTACACGTCTATACTCCTGCACACCTGTACACGTCTATACTCCTGCATACCTTTACACGTCTATACTCCTGCACACCTGTACACGACTATACTCCTGCACACCTGTACACGACTATACTCCTGCACACCTGTACACGTCTATACTCCTGCACACCTGTACACGTCTATACTCCTGCACACCTGTACACGTCTATACTCCTGCACACCTTTACACGTCTATACTCCTGCACACCTGTACACGACTATACTCCTGCACACCTGTACACGTCTATACTCCTGCACACCTGTACACGTCTATACTCCTACATACCTTTACACGTCTATACTCCTGCACACCTTTACACGTCTATACTCCTGCACACCTGTACACGACTATACTCCTGCACACCTGTACACTATACTCCTGCACACCTGTACCTGTACACGTCTATACTCCTGCACACCTTTACACGTCTATACTCCTGCACACCTTTACACGTCTATACTCCTGCACACCTGTACACGACTATACTCCTGCACACCTGTACACGACTATACTCCTGCACACCTGTACACGACTATACTCCTGCACACCTGTACACGTCTATACTCCTGCACACCTGTACACGTCTATACTCCTGCACACCTGTACACGACTATACTCCTGCACACCTGTACACGTCTATACTCCTGCACACCTGTACACGTCTATACTCCTACACACCTGTACACGCGTCTATACTCCTGCACACCTGTACACGCCTATACTCCTGCACACCTGTACTATACTCCTGCACACCTGTACACGCCTATACTCCTGCACACCTTTACACCTATACTCCTGCACACCTGTACACGACTATACTCCTGCACACCTGTACACGTCTATACTCCTGCACACCTGTACACGTCTATACTCCTGCACACCTGTACACGTCTATACTCCTGCACACCTGTACACGACTATACTCCTGCACACCTGTACACGTCTATACTCCTGCACACCTGTACACGTCTATACTCCTGCATACCTTTACACATCTATACTCCTGCACACCTGTACACGACTATACTCCTGCACACCTGTACACGTCTATACTCCTGCACACCTGTACACGTCTATACTCCTGCACACCTGTACACGTCTATACTCCTGCACACCTGTACACGTCTATACTCCTGCACACCTGTACACGACTATACTCCTGCACACCTGTACTCCGACTATACTCCTGCACACCTGTACACGACTATACTCCTGCACACCTGTACACGTCTATACTCCTGCACACCTTTACACACCTATACTCCTGCACACCTGTACGTCTATACTCCTGCACACCTGTACACGACTATACTCCTGCACACCTGTACACGACTATACTCCTGCACACCTGTACACGACTATACTCCTGCACACCTGTACACGTCTATACTCCTGCACACCTGTACACGACTATACTCCTGCACACCTGTACACGTCTATACTCCTGCACACCTTTACACTCCTGCACACCTGTAACTATACTCCTGCACACCTGTACACGTCTATACTCCTGCACACCTGTACACACCTGTACACGACTATACTCCTGCACACCTTTACACGTCTATACTCCTGCATACCTGTACACGTCTATACTCCTGCACACCTGTACACGTCTATACTCCTACACACCTGTACACGTCTATACTCCTACATACCTTTACACATCTATACTCCTACATACCTTTACACATCTATACTCCTGCACACCTGTACACGTCTATACTCCTGCACACCTGTACACGTCTATACTCCTGCACACCTGTACACGACTATACTCCTACATACCTTTATGCATCTATACTCTTTTGGCAATTTACTTATCTATATTCTCGCACACTCCTTATGCCCTTAAGAGATGGGGAGCACATTGATATTTGAGGCGTTTTATCATGTAAAACACAGTGCACTCTGTCTACTATACCAATGCTAAATGCACTACAATGTTATGAATTTAAAATGACAAAAGCTAAAAAAAATTCTAATGAATGTTATCTGTTGCAAAGCCACAGATGCTGTAGAGATGCTAAATCTCTGCCACTCAAATCTTAAAGGTCCCATGATTTGCCAGATCACAGGACAAACCGACAATTCTCTTTTGGATCACAGCTAAGGCAATTTAGCTAAGTGTCAAAACAGTCCGACACTTGCTGCAAGTTTTGGGCAACAACTTCCTACAACTCCGAAGGCTGAGTTTACATTCCAAACCAAGCGGCGTTCACACATTTGTAGCTGTACAGCAACACAGCCACACAACGCTATGAAGAAAAGGTCTGGCCAAGCGAAACTCAAAGCGAACTGATTTTCACATCAGGAAGTATGGTGACTACCCAGTACATCAGCTGAGCTTTAAAGGTCATCCACACTATTTCAAGATCTGTTTCATGACTCAGGCCCAAGTGCCACTCTCAGTGTTAAAATGAATCACCATCTGTAAATCTAACCACACGGCATACGGACGTACACTGAAGCCATGTGAGAGGGAAAGGATTATGTAAATATTAGTTGTTGACACAAGCGTGTGACTATATTTCAGTAAAGTGACAAGATGAGCTGATCAGAGCCACACGATAATGAAGTCAGCGGTGGCCACTAACGTCAAATGATGTAAATGATCCCAGTCGTCTCTGTTGCCATCAGCCATAGTTCACTTCCTCTCTTACAGACACAATCCAATGGACACCAGTCCTCCTGCAAACCATATGCAAGGCCAACATTGCATAACATGACATCATCGTTAAAAGTGTCCACAAAAAGAAAGCCACCAAACTCGGCAATATAGTAAGTCGAAAACTGGTCAAAAGAACCGTCAAAAACTGGCTTCCCGTTTCTAGGGAATCTACACCGCGGCAGATTTCCCTTTTCCAGAAATGTTACGAATGTGCCTTTAGTTAGTGCTGTGTGCTTAATGGGAGGCCATGATGCTCCAGCTCACACTGCAATGCTTAATCAGGTTTAAAGCATGGAAAAATGGAGCCTTCGGCTTTACTCCTGTGCACCTGGACATCCACAGGAAGGTACGTGCTGCAGTCTGTCTGCATCACTGTGGGTCAGCCACACTGTGGCACATCACAGAAGCCCATCATGAAATGTTAGTATACATCAGCCAACCACAGCTTTACTGTGGCTCAATAGCCACCCCCCCACACACACACAGCTCTGCCATTTCAGACCAACAGTCACGCAGACCTCACCATGCTCCTCAGTGGAATGTTCTAGAGTCTGCCCCAAGGCCGCTCAGGGCATTATCATGAGAACTTGGAGGAAAGGCCATTGTGTTTACGAGAGGCAATTTCCTCTCTCAGATCTCTTTGTGTTTCCATGTTAATGCAAATAGATGGGCCACAACGCCTACCCGCGAGAGGCTGAGAGGAAACGGGATCCAGAGGATTCGCAGCGAGCGCTCAGGGTTGCGTACAGCAGAACGCAGAAAGGTGTTCGACAAAGATCGCAATCGGTGGGCAGAACTGTAAAAAACCACCTGTGTGTTCTGTTTGACAAGTCAAGAGCTCTCTTTAACTTGGGGCTCTTAGTGACCACTCACAGAAACAAGACAAAACAAACGCAAACATCAGCATGTAACTGGGAACATTTCTCTCCAGGTTCTCACGAGGTAAAGGTTAAACTGTCACTGTACTGCCAGTGGTGAAAGCTAGCGCAGTGAGCTGACGATCATGCCTCTCGGTAAACGATGTGAAAGTTGTGAGTGCTTAGCAACATGGCGTGGTATGATTATGTTAAGAGAACATATTTCATGTCACATTCTTCTGAGACTTTATATATTCCACCAAGGTTAATTATGCAGGTCTATTCGTAAGTGCAACAATGTATTCATGGAGCGGTACTTCAGACATTGATTTGTAAAGGCTCTCTCTTTTTTAATCAAACCTCTTATGTATACTCTTCTGCAATGAAATACTGATGAGAAGAAAACTAATATCTCTCACCGTGGGCAAAATTAACATTCTTTGGAGGGGGGGGGGGTATACTACAGACTGCTAATTCCTCTGACAGCTATTATCGTCTTGAGATTTTCAAACTGGTGACTGATATTTCATGTGCCACCAAAATACAGAAAGTGCTTTGAATTATTGATAAGCTGATAACCAGGGAGCAGGACGATTTGAAGCAGCTCCACTCCTTTTATCAATCATTCATGTGGTTTCCATCGAAAACACTTCACTCCTTCAAGTATCGGATCTCACTTGAAGGTGGAGGACCTACACTTAGAGATCTCACTTAATTTGAAGGGCCAAGGCACACTCGCCAAGAAATTAAGAAATATTGTCTTAATAAAACAACATCTACACTATGCTGAGAAGCAACACTGACGTCGACCAACTGACATCAAAGTCCTTTGCATGATATGAATATCTGATGAGAGTGTCAACAGATACCTCCTCTGAGCATACTACCAAAGTACACACTAATACGAAACAAAGGGAAAAGCAAATATGTTAAGTTCGTTCTCAAACCTTAACTAATACATCAAAGCATAACTACATTAAAAGCTTGACTACTATTGGCTACGACTAGAGTCATTCTCTTAAAAAGTACGATATTTACCATTAGGTTTTAAACCTCTGAGGAAATGATCTAAATTTGGAACAGGAATGAACTTCCAAACAGATGAACTTGTTCTACTAGGTCATGTCTTCAGCAGACACGAAGCAAAATGGAGCTGGATGGTGACTCTCACTCACTCCCACAGTAATGGGACACAGAGTGGTTCCTTTGGTGGCACTCTCACAATTAGAGGCCGCGTGCTAGTGCTTTTTGCCCTGGTATCATGACATCAAAGCCCAGGAGCCCGAGGGCGACAAAATCAAGCTCTCAGCTTCAGACTAAGCCACTGTGTAGCCTCGGGAGACATTGAGGCCTACAAACATAGCATTCTTCTCTTAAGGAATAGAAGAGAGCTGCCTATTTCTATATTAGACAATCAGAGTCAATCTCTCCATTTTCTCTGAGCAGTTGTGTTTCGCTACAAGCCATCAATTGGTTAAAATATGCATGCCCCATCACCGGTTAAAATTTTAGCAAGTTCTGCAACGCTGGGCTTCAGCTTTTATCACATCCTGTGGATCCATCATAACTGAAGTGTCTGTGCTCTCTTGCTTCCCACCTGGTCCAGCTTCCATCACAACTGGGCAAGTTAATCACAAGCAAGAGAAAATCAATGACCTAATTCAGGTATGCTGAGAGATAAACAAAAACCTAAACTGGGGACTGGGCTGAGAACTTCCAACATAGCGCATGAATAACACTGCAGTCGCCCATTACGTAGAAGTGTAACAGAAACAGAACACTCCTAAGGTGGAACAGGTGATCGTTGCAGGGAGGAATGGTTTAGGGAATCCTCTCAGAGGTCAAGGGTTTCCGGAGATGTCAAGAGTAATCCTGAATCCTGGGACTCCGAGTTGACTTGGATACTCCGTCCAGCAGAGCATTCACCCTCTTTCCAACCACTGGTTTTGTCTACTGTTCAAAATGACATCTAAACCTCTTATTGTCTCTTTTTTTTTCTCTTTCCAACTACCAAATGACCTTTCGTTCAGGATAATGGCTAAGAGCACTTCTGTACATCTTCGGTGTCAACTTTGTTGAGATCCTATCAGCACATACCTAACATTTCACAGCCCGCCAAGGATTACAAGGAAGGAGATTTGGTAACATTTTCAAGCAGCTTGATTTAAAGGTCAACTTGGTTAATAGTGCAATCACATCTGATACACATGGAAGAACTATGCTGAGAATGATCAAACATCCAACACGCGGTCATGAGCTATTTATAACTTTAATCTTTACATTTCTGCAACAGTAGAAATGAGAATGAGGACCCCCTTCTCAGGAGTGCTCTGTGAGGGCCCTCCCTTCTCAGGAGTGCTCCGTGAGGGCCCTCCCCTTCTCAGGAGTGCTCCGTGAGGGCCCTCCCCTTCTCAGGAGTGCTCTGTGAGGGCCCTCCCCCTTCTCAGGAGTGCTCTGTGATCAAAAACCATTAAAAAAAACCCACGATTCACAATATCTAAATCACCTTTGAACTGGATCGTCTTTAAGAAGAGTACATTCCCTCTCTAGGCCGTTGACACTTTAATCCCAGCTTGGGGTAAACGTGCATATTTCAAATCATTCACAGAGAACGAAGAGCATTTATTAACTAAATCACAAGAAACTTAGATTATAATATTTTATCTTTAGTGTTAAATTTACTATAACTCATTACACACCCTCCAGACAAAGGCAGGTCAAAGCAGTGCCTTCATAAATGTAGCTTTAAAAAGCAAAATTAGCAATGATAGAGCACTACTAATTATCCTGCAAGATGTTTTTGACAGCAATCCCTATGCCAGTAATGTCTGTCTTGGCTCACAGCCAGTCACATTTATTTATTTGATTTCAGTCACAGTCAAATGCAGTAATGGAGGTAGCAGTCACTGCATACGCAAGAAAGAAAAACCAAATAACCCTTCCCCATGTCATTTACTGATCCTGCTCTTCTGTAGTACCTTCATTTAGCAAGATCTACAAACAGAACAGTACAAAAATACCGTTGCTTGGATTGCCACTTAGGCCAGGTTTATACAGAGAAAAAGTTTCTGTTTAATTTCTTAAATGAAGGTCATTTATATGTTAAGCCAAGTTATTACACATACCCTTATGTAGACAAACTGCATAGCAATTAGGAATAGCAAAAATTTCTTTGTCTTAGCTCTACTCAGTGTTACAGCAACAAACAGCTACTGAGTTAGAGGGAGACTTTAGCTACTGCATTATACAGTAGACACACATTTTTGCATTTTTGCTACTTAGCAAAGAGCATATGCAAACATATAATATTGATCTTCCAGCTCCTCTATTCTAAAAGCCATCTATAATTATTTTAGAAACCATCAGGACACGGGTCTGTTGCCAAACTAATGTCATAACTTAATTATATATATGAATAGGAAAAGACTAAACCTCTGATTGACGGGCTGAAGTGCAAGCCACACTCACTCTGCCATACCTCATAACAAACTAAACAAACAGTGAAATAATTCACAAAAACAGTGACAGAATCACAAAACTCACACTCCGCCTCCTATTGGGATGAAGGCCACGTGTGTATGGAGCTAGTATGGTCAGCAGAGCTAGAGAGTAATGTGTGTGCCTGGATTTGATCAAGTCCATAATACTGGACTTAACATCTTAATCAGCTGTTATGCTAGACTAAATAAAGTATAGACATACTGCAATACGTACTGGAAGTTGTCAAGTTGTTTTGCCTTATCTAGGCAAAAAGTTGACTAGATAAATACTGGAATATCTTAGTAGTGAAAATGGCATTTCCAATGTTATAACAGTATTCTTCTTAGCAAACCATTTGTAAAGCGGTTCTGGCCGCTTTTCGGTTTTTTTTTTTTCAAAAAGACAAACTTATCATGAATAGAAAACCTTCCACACAGTGACCGTGTGCTCACGGCCTCCAAAACCAATATTTTCCAGAACTGAGGTTTCCACTCGGCTTGCTACAAACACCACTTCATCCAGGCAGGAATTCTCGCATACTTCATCCTACTACTGGATTGGCACTTCCCAGTGAAGTAGAGCCTCCCCCAAGCCCCCCAACCCTCCCACGGAGTCCCCAGCACAACCAGGATTACTTATATTTATTTATATATATATATATATATATATATATATATATATATATAAAATACACCACGCATATATCCATGTACATATATGAATCTGAATACAGGAAAAGGTAGAACTAAATTAAATTAAATAGAAGCAGCAACAAAGACAGTTAACTTTGCTGTCGATTTTGCACACTTTTCATTTCGCCGGAAGCGATGGCATATCAACCCAGAGTGGCAAGCGGCTTCTCCCGTGCACGCTGCTTGGCATGAGAGGATAGAGGAGTTCACAGATGTTTATCAGACAACAAACAGAACTGATCTTCAGTACATGGTGTTCTCTGTCATGTTTCTGTCAGACAAAACCAGTTTGGCCAGAAAGTGACACTCTGACGTAGACATTTCTCATACACCGATATTCACCCCAGTTGACCCAAAGCAAAACAAATCACCTGCGTGTAATTTAATTAATGTTAAAAAATTCCAATCACTTGTCCTTCAATAGAATCGGTATAGGAAATATTTGATGTAAACGCATGTTAGTTAAATCGGTTTATTATACCACTATGAATTGCTTTCATTATAAGCATTCCTTTTGGTGGATTAGATGAAAAGCAAACCACAGAAATGTATTCTAATTAGAAATTAGATTTGCATAAAACGTAATGTCTCAGTAAAAGGATCAGAATAAAGAATTCTCAGCCTTTCTTTAAACAAACAATTTGGAAATGGTCTTCAAAAAGGTAATAACATCTTTACCAAAGGCACTAAGTAGCAAACAAACAAAAATATAATTGCTCAGGAGAGCAACAACTACCCCCACCCCCACCACCTTAAATTAAATAAAAAGGCTTTTAGCTATCATAATGATTTACAAAGTGACGAGTCAAACAGATTTACGGTGACAGTCTGAAAGGAACCCAACACAAATACAATTACTGCTCACGTGACTGCCACTAACAACACCCCCCCCCCCCTTTGACTCGCAAACCAAACAAATGGCAACTGCACAACTAACACAAGCTTCCTCAAAGCCTTAAAAAAAAAAGAGTCCCCAGCGGAGGGGCAGAGGCCGCTACTGTGAAAGTTCCTTTTACTGACAAGAACAGTGCTTAAGATACACAGAAGGTTTACTGAAACGCAGTCACTATCATTACTCAGTATCAGCTGAGCTGATGAACCACAGCCAGAAGGCAGTCTCGTGTGGTAATTCTTTAGACACCAGCTGCAGCTAACAAACGCAGGGTACGCAGCCTCATTATAAGGGTCAATTCTCAACAAAATACTGTTATTCTTTTGACTAAATAAACAGTTTTTATCTTGATCTAGAGACAAATAGAACATCTGACCTTGACAACAACAAAAAAAAACACAACACCTACTTAAAAGTAAACTGCTCTGCAAAACTAATTTCAAAATGAAGAATATCAGAGAATTAGAGGAAAAGATCAGCAACAAAAAATGTCTTCATTTTGCCAGTAATTTTTTTTGTTTGTTTGTTTTATTTTCCCTGTTCGTCAAGCCACCCGCTGATGCCAAACGGTCACCTGCTGACTCAGTGGCTAGTAACAGGGACTCAAATTCCCAGGAGCCACTGGATAGGCTCACCACGTATTCATCATCCCTTTCACCCAATCGCAACTCTCTCGCCCATTCGGTGTCACCAGAACTGCTTTCACCTGCCTCCTATTTCCCATTTAATCGCCAGTAGCCTAGTATTTAAGTTTGGATTTTTGTTCATTTCATTGCAGAGTATCGGCAAACGTATCTGAGGTTGACTGAGCGTTCCCTGCCAGCGTCAGCTCTCTCGCGTAGGACCCTGCTTGCGTGAACACCCTCTCTTGGATAACTCCCTTTGCTTGTCTGCCTGTTACCTGTTCTCTGCTGTTGGCCTTGATCTGTTTTGATGGCACCTATGAATCTATTAGAATCTATGAGCGCCTGGTTTGTTCTTCTCAGCGTTACGCTGGTGTTGGGGAGAGTGTGGGGATTCTTCTATACACTAAACTTACATTGTGATTGCAAAAAAAATGTACTTACAAACATGCGCAATAATAGCATGTGAAAGTTCTGTAAGACACAGTGCTCGCCTCTTGCTTAATTAAGAAGGCAGCCAGTGTCAATGAAAAGCCCACTAGGACAGGCTTAAATAAATAAACATGTACATCGCCTCTCTTTGTTAGCACAGCTTTCATGCTAATTAGCGGTGGTGTAGACACACGAGAAGTGGCCCCTGTGCACATATATCCCACTAGCTTTAGTCTTCCCACTTCAGCGCTAATAAACTAGGAGCTTCGCCTGCCGAGGTCGTCAATGGCAGCGGCGTGACGCAAGCTGAGGGTTCACTCCTACCCTTAAAAGCAGACCTACATAAATGTTTGTGTGGGTGTTGGCAGCTATCTGGGTGGGAATTGCTGAGCAGAAGAACCCCTCAGGGCACTCCGGATTGAGTTTCCCCCATTCCGGCGTTCCAAAGTCAAAAAGAATTCCAGAGCAAATCAGAGACACAACCGTGCACATGAAGATAGCTCGCGTAAGCCAGCACAGAGCTGGGCAAGGCACGCTGGCTTCAATAACATTCAATTATATCGGATAGATACTCTAGATGCTTCAAAAAAGGCACTTTGCTTTTCCATAATCTGTAATGGAGGAGAAGAAGAAGAACCTGGCCTTTATTCCTGCTCGGGCTCAAGCTCGTCTGCGGTGTAGATTCAGCTGGCGTGCGCCTGCGTCCCTGGTGACCACTTACTGCAGATGCAGAGTCAGGAGCTCGGAGCTGCCTTTGGAGCACACGCAGTCAACACAGCTCACGTGCGCCGACACAGAGCTGGCACACGCAGTGAACACTGCTCACGCGCGCCGACACGGCACTGGCACACGCAGTCAACCCTGCTCACGCGCAACGACACGGCAATGGCACACGCAGTCAACACTGCTCACGCGCGCCGACACGGCAATGGCACACGCAGTCAACACAGCACTGGCTCACGCACACAACACAGCACTGGCTCACGCACCCAACACAGCACTGGCTCACGCACCCAACACAGCACTGGCACACGCACCCAACACAGCACTGGCACACGCACCCAACAGAGCTCACGCGCACCGACACACAGCGCTCATACGCCTAACAAGCACTGGCTCATACGCCTAACAAGCAAGCACTGGCACACGCAGTCAACACAGCACTGGCTCACGCACCCAACACAGCACTGGCACACGCACCCAACACAGCACTGGCACACGCACCCAACACAGCACTGGCTCACGCATTTACACAAAGAAACAAGCACTACCTGTGCAGCTGCGAATGTTACCCTCACCCAGAGCCTGAGCAACTCCACCCAGGCCAATGAGCACATTAGCATGAGGCTAACGTGCAAAACCTCATACACAAGCAACAATCTCCCATGTTTAATAAGCTCTGTAACAGATATACATAGTAGACAATTTAGCCAACAAAACATTAAGTTAGACTATACATCCCCCCCCCTAAAGAAACCATCTCGCTACCAGTCAACAGTTAATCAAACAGGGGGACAATGGCTGTTCTTCTCTTCAGATGGGTCTTCAAGAATCACACAGTGTGTCATTGTTGGCTCCGGAACTTGTGCATTTAGTTCAACCACATTACAGCACTCTTTTGTATATTATGCACATGTGAAAATATTTAAGTTGGGATGGCCAAGTCATATAAAATGTTAAGAAATAGCCAGACGAGCCCTTTGAGTTTTATGCTGTTTTCAAACACTGTGTCCACAACAATCGAGTAATACTGTATGCAATATGAAATGTAATGGCACGTTCCAAACAAATATCTGGTGCCGTCTTCACAATGAATAAGAAATATCAAAGCTGTTCAAAAGCAATCAAATAGTCCGTCTATTCTGACAGAGTAAGGTCTTCGGAGCAATGAGTATAATAACACAATCAATGTAAACAAGCCGTTAATCGTATCCTTCGACCTTGGATATGTGGTAAATTCAGAGGTTTGCATTATTAGTGCTGGTCATCAGGAGATGATAATAACAAACACATTATTAACACATTATTAAGAACTTGTGTTAAGGGGCTTTACAAACGCTTTGCCTGTGATGCTACCTAATTACATCACACTGTTGCAGCACAGTAAACAATATACTAGTTTAATACATCTTGTTACATCACGAGATGTATTATTATCATCACTATAAGCTTATACTATAATGAATTTACTGACATCAGCTAATTGTCTATCAGCTAATCCATCTTAATGGCCAATGACTATAGTTAATAATTAATAGATGAATGTACAGATGCTAGTTATTATGCATTTGTGTACAAAATGTAAAGATCCCATGCATAAAAGAATAATTGTTCCAGTGAAGAGCATTCTGGGACACGTCTGAATAGACACGCAGGATTGGACAGGACTACATAAAACCACAACTAGCTGCATTCCATCTGAGAGTCAGTACACAACTGTCAATCCCTCCAAATGACAATCGAGTGCATGCTTACTGTTCGAAAACAGGGGCCATGTAAATGCACCCATACATGGTGCATGAGTGGAGTGACCTATCCCGCTAGAACCCTGTCTGCTGCTACATACAGATCAGAAATGTGACTAAGCATGAATGTCATTCCTTCCTGTTTGCATGAGTAAAAATCAAAAACTGTGAGATCACAACATCTGTTGGACATTAGATCAGCACCCAAGTCCACTTCAGTTCATCGGAAACGGCTTCAGACATTCCACTTTAGAACAGTTTCACACTGGGGTTCCAAATGTGGCTCTTAATCTGAAAAGGCTGAGAAATGAAAAGACACGAGCGTGTGATTGCGGAGCAGACGAAACAAGAGCGGAGGGCACCCAAGGGGCCGCGGGGGCCCCAGTTATGGAGCGGTCATCAAGACCCGGCGGATGTGACACTTACCTGAGAAACGGTGCTTACGGTTGCATACACGTTTGAGTTCGGACTTCCGAACAAACAAACACACACACACACACACACACACACACACACACACTGCGTCTGCTGTCGAGAGGCCACTAGGGCACCATGAATATGTGTTTGGAATAGCTGTCACTGCATGGGTGCTGCTCAGAGGACGTAGTGCATGAAATGCATTTATGAAGAAAGATGTACGTTCCCAGAACGCTTCCTTTTTGAAGTTAATAACCACTAATGTAAATCCAAAATGCAGTGTTGTTTTTATTTCAGCTGAGTTTTTTTTTTGTGTCATTCTCTAGCAGAAGTAATTTTGCATTGAATGTGCTCTGAATTTCATTTACTACAATCCATCTGTCACATGTTTACGTGACACCTTGCGACTGATTTCCTTTCAGCTTTCATTTTGCCTCACCTTGTGCAAACGTCTACGCCACCTTGCTGACGCGTGCGCTCTAATTTTCTTGAAATGGATCTGCTGAATTTGGATGGGGAACAACAAGATATTTGTATTAAATTCTAGCTCATTTGCTTCGTCAGAGAGGGAAGATTACAACGGCCATGTGGTCATTCTGTACCTCCCGCCCAGCGGCTCGGTCATTGCTTGTAGCCAAGGAGAGAGTCAAACACTCTCACACACAGATGCAGACAGCTCAGACACACTGACAGGGTCCGCGCTTTCCACATGATGGAATACATTGCGATTTTTCAATACATCAAATGAATGGAGGTGTACGAGCAGCACTTGGTGCTTTTGTCAGCTGCATGAATAAATACATACAGATTTAACACTTGTTCACAAACCCAACACACACTTGTAATATTTTCACATATATTTTCCACATTTGAATAGCTCTTCTAGAAACAGCCCACCTATTTTAGTGTGAAATCTTAAATGATTCCCTCTAGGGCTTAAAGATGTGTGGGAGATTTTCCGATCATTCCATCTTCTGCCTAGACATTATTGGTGGACATTATTGTTTAATAAATTGTCTAAAGAGGAAGTTAAAAAAAATCTTTTGACAATGTTGCCCATACAATTTTACTACTGAGTCAGAGTGAGGTAATGTTTCATGTTTTTAACATAAATAAATAGCCTAGCCAATATAGGAAGGAGATCACACCAAATTTGAGACATTTGAAACAGAACTTTAAAAATTTGATATAGAATTGACTTAGAATGTGGATTCGTAAGATAGTGACCTCTTGAAAAGAGGGTAATTGGGAGTCAGGTGTTCCAATCATTTCGTTTGTGGTTTTTAATCTTCTATATAAAAATCCACACAGTTTTGGTTACCTCCTCTTTACAACAGACTGTCTAGTCCAATGCGACATGTCGCAAACAAAAGACATTTCACAGGACCTGAGCAAAGTTAAATAAAGTGGGTTAAGAAGGAATCCATTAGTCCACAGTCAGCAAGGCTGTTTACAAGTCTTGCTGTAAACAGCACCACTGCTGTTTTCCTTTGGAGTGAGCATCTTACAACGAACAGTACCAGGACAAGCTGTAAAATCCCCAAACCACTGATAGAGAACCCTGTGGTGGCAGCTCAGGATCTGATAACGTCCATGTTTGTGAGTCTGACATCAGAAAACACTGAAAACAAGTGATGTTAATAGGAGGAAAGATCTGAAGAAGGCAAGATATCAAGCAAGATATCTCCAAAGCATACATGAACTGAAAACATTTTGTGTAGATGAATGGGCCAAAATATCTCATGGTGCTCTGTAGGATGAATCAGCAAACACAGAAAGCCTCTGGTTGATGTTACAGCCAATAAAGGGGGCTCTACGTGTTATTAAACATAAGGGACTGCATACTCTTTCCATCAGTGATTGACTGTTCAATAAGGATATGATTACTTAAAAACGGCTGTGTGTTGTTTGTTAAATAAAACAGTCCTTGGCTATTATTTTGACTTAAATAAGGATCAAATCATGTTTTATGTAAACCAGAAGGTGCAGAAGCTTTTTACCCTGCAATTATAAGTATTAGGGAACCGTGGTTCACAAAAAAATAATGGCCAATTTGTTCTAGGTCTGGACCCTCAAAACATTTAAAGACCTACATTCCATTTCCTAATTCCTATGTTGTAAACATGGTCGAGATGCAATCAGGTTCAGTGGTGAGCAATCAAGACCAACGGACAATTCATTTAATGTAATCACCAAGAGCTTCATATATTCCTACATTTAGAGTTGATCTCCAGCCATGCCGATGGAGGGCAGGGTTCGCCGCCCCTGAACATGAGATCCAACTCACAGCTGTCTATTAAATGAGCCTCAATAGAACATCAGGACAAACAGGCTGACGTGGATCACGAGACTGCCTGAATGAGCACTAATTTGCTGTAGTCAAAAGAAAACAGTTTGAGGACAATATGTTTGTTTTACTCAAGCTGGATCTGCAAGATACCCAGCAGTCAAGACTTCAAAGCACAATAAGCTTTCATCAGCCCCAAAACGTGAAGGCAATTGCTTGTGATCAAGCGAAATCCTGAGTGCAATGGGAACATTTTGTGCTACAATGCCAAATTTCGAGCTCACATATTGTGCCCGAATAGCTGGGTGTCGTTTACAATTCAGGGTCCTTGCTCTTTTGCTGACAGAAATGGGATACAGTCATTGTGACATCTTCAGCGTTCATTTTTCAAAGAGCGTCAAATCAAACATGCATGAGCCCATGACAGCATGGGCCTGGAAGTCCCTATCTGAGGGCGAAGCACTTAGAGAGGCACAAGCTAGCTGATGCTCTGCACATCCCATCCTAATGCCTCTGTGGTCACACTGTCAGACTGACAGCCGGAGGCAGCCATCAGCAAGCCACTCTTATGGGGACATGAACTACAGCACCCCCCCCCCCCCACCACCACCACCATACCACCCACCACCACCAGACTCTTCTTCAAATATGTTTGATCAAAAGGGGAAAAGGGTAACCTCCGCCTCTTCACTTCTGCAAGGTCACGAGTGATATCACAGGACAACATTCACGCAACCTGCGCAAGATGGAAGGATTGACAAAATACATCGCGTAAACACACGGTCCTATTAGGAGGTGTAAAAACATGCTTCAGGGACATTTCCTGTGCTAAATTGTCTCATTATGGGGAAAAAAAACTCCTCATATCACTTGTGAGAAATAATCAGTTGCTTAGAAAGAGCAGCTGATTTCACGTCGAAGTAAATGAACACTGCTATGCCGATCCACAGTGGACCACGTGGACACAGACACAAAGGCTGACTTATGTTTGAGAGTGGGTGTATACAGCTGGTGACGAGAAGGCTGTTCAGCTCTGTGATGAATAAACGTGGGCCAAGTATTTCACAACTCTCCACAATAGTGCACTAACAGTTAAATGTCAAGCCGTCAAAACACTGATTAGTGCACTGCAGGTCTGAAATACTAGCAGTCTCTTACTGATACTAGAGGCAATGAGGAGTGCTGCAAACGAATACTTAACTTGAGAAGTCATCACCGTGCGTAACAGCGGCGTACTCCATAAGTCAGTACAACACATCTCTTACCTCTTCACCTCTCTGATAAAATCAGCAAGATGCAAGGTTTATTTTGTCGAAACTACATTTTGTCCAACATGACAAGAACCTCTGTGTTTAAAGAAATTGTAGACTTTCCTCCTTAGCTGGACATGGGTGGTACGTGTTAGACAATTACTGTGTAATTACTAATCACTGTGTAAACATCTAACAAAGTCTGTAACCTGCACGATCAACTGCAGAAGTCAATTATTTGAGATAAATAAGTGACACCTACACCGAGATTGATCTGTGGCCACGTATTACTACAACAAATCCTCAGAACAAACAAAACTGCTTTAAGGGTTTAGCAGGAGGTCAACGATGTACAAATGTACTAATCTGACACATACAGTGATTCCTTTAAACTCTAAATTGGTATTTCTAGCACAAATGGGCCCCTAAAACTAAAGACTGCACTTTCAGTTCATGTCCAAATATGTTCTCT
The DNA here is from genome assembly GCA_020368025.1 of Brachyhypopomus occidentalis. NCBI lineage: Eukaryota > Metazoa > Chordata > Actinopteri > Gymnotiformes > Hypopomidae > Brachyhypopomus > Brachyhypopomus occidentalis. The sequence continues at coordinate 5,710,503 of JAGXOD010001386.1, forward strand.
AAACCCACACTGTCTCAGTGTCCTTACCAAAATGCCTAGTGCTCTATGCTATTGCATGAGAATCGCATCAGGGCTGTAAGCTCGTCCCCCCCTTCGTAAGGCTGATCCTCACCCAGGGCCCCTGTCTGGAGAGGTGAGTAGAGTCAACTTCTCTCCTTGACACATTCTCTATTTCTGACTCACACAAATTAAGCTTCCCACTGTGACATCACTTTGCTTAGCAGTTTTGAAATACACACTGACAGTTTGTCAAGAACTATTCCTTACTTTTAAAAAACGTGCGTATTTTTAAATCACATAGGTTTCTTTTACATCCAAATTTCTGAATGAGAGGCACAACTAAATAACAAAAAGGTACTGGTACATAATAGCTATTAGCTACCTTTCACATTTGAACCAAAGGCAATTCACTCAAAAGTAAAGGGAAGCTTTTACATTATCAGCATCCACACATTAGTGTAAACACTGCCTGAGATTGTACAGTGCTTAGTAGCCAATCAATTGTCACGAGAGGGCAAAGGAAACGTATGTAAAGGGCAGAGGTAGGCCTATATTCCAACACTGTACTGTAGCCTATACATCTCAGAGTGAAACATCACTGATGGTAAAAATGATTTTGAATTCAATTATTTCTCAATACTAAATAAACTAAAAATGGAATAGCAGCATCTGAAGACAAACCCTCCTCAGTGTGCCATGCTGTGCTAACACTGTGCCCTAAAATCTCAATTTTATTACCTCTGAACATGAGTTTTATTGCTTAGGTTACTGAATGTGACAAGACTTGGAAAATAAGATCCTTGGCAAATCTCGTTAGGTTTCTTTAGGCTAACAACAGGGCTAACAACAGCAGGCGACACCTCAGTGGCCTTCTTGCTTTCATAACCGTTGGTGAAAGTCACATTTCCCCATATTCTACTACCATCACAAGAAGGATGTAAGGGGCGTTATTTCCACCTTCAGTTTGTAGATCCCGCAAGTTGACTGGTCTCTTCCTAACTGGTCGGATGTAAGCTACTGCAAGGGAACCGCGGATCTGATCCTTCCCTGCGGACGTATCAACTGACTTCAATTGCAAGAATCGAACATATTGTTACACCGTTTAAACGTACAAACTTATCGCATTGCCCAAAGCACAACACAGTGGACAAAACCACGCTAGGCTGCCGTAGCACAGCATGGTACACTGAGTTGCCGCAAGAAACATCCCATTTTTCTGCACATGGTTTTGAACAGTGTCGTTAGCTGGGTTACAAGTTAAATGTTAAGTTTCCAGAAACACACCGCGGTAGATAAGCTATTAAGTTTACGTGCAAAAAAGGCGCGTGGTATATTTTGTCATATTGGTATCATCAGAGTGAACGGGATATTAAAGTCATACATCTCCGAACGCCGCGGCTCTGATTTTCAACAATTCGAGAAAAGCCGAAGGTATAGCCGACCAACCGTTCCCCGAATGGCAGTGTGCCTACCTTATATGAACAATGCAATCCAACAAAACACGCTCTGTATGGGGGAAAGTGGACTGCTGCGAATAGCATAGGTGCATGTACCACAAAAGCCAAATTCCGCGTTTCTCATAAAACCAAGTGTCCAGAAAAAGAAAAAAAAATTCTCAATCGCGAGCTGTTGTTTTACCTCAAAAGCATCCCGCCGTATAAGTCCGACTCGAGATCGAAAACATCAATTTAGACAGAACAACAAATACAGCCTCTCTCTTGGCACATTTCACATTTTAATATTTAAGTGAATCTTTTAGTAACTGCTCCATTGTTAGCTGAGGTCGGAGCTAGCTTGCAGGCTACAAATACATGCAATGCAATGCACAAAAACCCCTTCCCCAGACACGGGCGCGAGGTGTGCAAATGATTCGGAAACACAGAACTTACTTTCAGATCCAACCAAAGCGCGGAAAGAAAAATCCTCCTAAACTCAAGTCGCGTGTTGTTTTCCCCTTTATACTTTGCAAACACTTAAAAAAGCGCACAACGTTTCGCTGGAGTGTGACTGCCTGAATCAACTAACGTAGTGCACGGCAAGTTGAAGTGTCAAATTACATTGGCTATTCTATTACCACAGAGCCATGCTTGGTGGTTGCTGACAAAATGTGTCCCAGAGTCGCGTAGAGTACCATTGGAATACAACCGGGTAGGACACTAATCGGACTGTATCCAGACTGAACGGACTGGATTTCATCGTTTTCGATGTTACGTTTTGTGTTTGATTGCTCGGTTCATTGCGTCTTTTTAACGTCGCATTTATTTGGTGAAATTATTTGTGTAAAAAAAAATCTCTTCACATGCCGACTTCCATTTTTAACAAACCAATCGTACCCTAGTTGTTTGTAACCAATAGACTACTTACCACGCATTATTAATTGGATCACATTTTGGAGAGGTTAATTATTTTTTTCCAGTGGTCATTTTTTACGTTCATATATTATCTTTTTTAATGTGTCTGTAAATATTTTGTATCATAATACTGTTAGACCAAACGGATCATACTATTTTTTTTTCTGCTGTTCATTAGCATTTTACACACACCGTCTAGTAACCTCTGTGTAATCCCCGTCTGCGGCTCTTTCACCGCTGCACGAATAAAGGGAAGACCTCGTTCCGTATTTTGCGATTCGCCAGTCCGCGATAGAAAGCTCTGAATAACAAAGACATGTTTGAGAGCAGCAGCGGCAGGCTTGGCTGAGTGGTGACGTCAAGGAACAATGACTCTCCCAACGGTGCCGAGACACAAGCGCGCGCTGCCTCCTCATCCAATGCTGCACGACTGAACTGCCCAGGGGGAGGCCACGCAGTTCCGAGTCTCTAGGAGTGCATCAGACAGAATCACTCGCTTCACATGCTGCGATTGAGTCTGTCCAGTACAGCCCGAAATTTCCATTACACCTTATTAAAGGGGGAATGATTCTCTTGGGAACCAAATTATGACACGTGCGTTAAACGGATAACAAATGGTACCATGTCATACTTTTGTCAACAAAAAAAACAGTAAATTAAGTAACAGTAAATTACCTCGTCCAGGTAAATTAAGAAAGCAAATGTATTTTTTTCATTTATATGTGTTGATCTCAGGTTCTGCTCTAACAGCCCCGTTTGTTGTATTTCTTAAAGATCTGCCTGTACATCAAAAAAAAAACATTAGCTGGATCTTCTGAACAGCAGTCCTTAGCTTTTCCACTGAAAAGCTTTTGACACTAATGCATAGAGCTGATTCTCTGTGCACTCTGTCTCAAGGACACTCCTGTACTGTTATCTAAGTTGGCAGGGATAAATCTGGCACATGACATCACTGGTCTCAGACACTCATTCATTTTTATTTCTGTCCTGTTCTTAGAAGGAGGTGATGTTCCGAACGACAACAGAGGTGCTGTGGTCAATGTCGAAGCACTTTTTTTATCAGATCAATATTTTCTCCCTCACATTACTTGAATGTACTATTGTTCATTTTTTTCTCATAAATATGTTATTGCTGTGAAAGGTTGTATGCTAAATTCCTTTGTTCCAAATGATTGATACACAGAACGTGATTCTCTTGATGAAGGTTGGTGAAACTGATTTAACGGGTGCTCAGTATGTAGATGAATTTGCACAGACGAAGTCTGGTACTTGAGATTTTGTGAAGATGGACATAGCCATGTATCAGTATCAAAGCATGACTGGTGATGGCAAATAACCCAAGGTCTATTATCATATACCTTTCAGGCTGCTCATAATGTCCTGTGTTATGGATCATTAATCATGTTTTTGTGAAGTTGCTCAAAGTCACCAGGGTTCATCACGTAACGGGTGGAGACGAGGATGAGGGGGGGTGGAGATGGTGGTGGTTGGATGCAGTCTGTCAGTGAGCACGTTTCAGTTCAAAGTCAGTTGTGTGCGCTCTTGGTGTTCATGGGTAGGACCTCAACTCTTGCATTCTGAAACAATATGGCCAGATGGCTGCCAAGAAGATGGATGGACTATAGGTGGAGTCTCTTCAGCTTGACTAAATCGCTGTACGATTTTATACGTATACACAGATGTGAAATTCAGAAGTGGAACTTGGGTGCTTTAGGAACAATGCAATATGTGACGTCGGTTACTTTAGGTTATTGGTGATACAAGAATGGAAGGTATTTATTATTGTCCTGCTGTATGTTTCATGGCGCATGGGTCTCTGTGGCAGTCCTCGCCATCCAGTATTCTTAAGAAGTCACTTGCACAGTGTGTTGAGGTTTTACTGCGCTAACATTGCATTTCAGCCTGGAGAGAGGCAACCACCAGAGTGCCACACTGCACCTCAGCACAGCTAACTCCCTGACAATCACAGGGGAAATGATTGATGCTGCTGGGGCTTCAGTGCTACATGATGGAAGGAGAGTTTCAGTTCTGCTGACATAAGCTTTCACACATGGACTTAGCTTTCCCAGATTATTTACAGCTCCTATCTGCTCTACACAGCGCACCATCACCATTCGCAGACCTCCTCAGAGGAAACGCAGGCCGCTCCGCTTTACAGCTATTAACATGGTAGGTGAAGAGGATATTATGAAAATGTGTAACAAAACAAGACAGGAAACGCAGATAAAGGATAAGTGAGTGGGTGCCTGTGAGATGTCACAGAAGTGCACAAAGACCCTGCAGAAAGGCAGAGGTGCGCAACGTATTTGACAACAAGGCACAAGAGAAATCCGTTTAAGTAGACCATTGATCCTCTTTGGAGCACAGCCACTGAGAGTAGAGGCAGGAGAGAGAGAGAGATAGATAGAGAGAGGGAGAGAGACAGAGAGAGAGAGAGATGCATCTGGCCCAACTATTTGCAGGAGTGCAAGCGGAACTCTCTTGAAGACTCTCTCTCCCCCTCTTTTATTTCAGTGAAAAATGTGAGCTGCAGTAGATAAAGCAGACAGCCTGTACCCCATGCTGACTGGCTCGACTGGCTTTGGAGAGGGTAGAGGCAATCAATGTGTGCTCACAATAGAGCAAGAGCATTGAGAGAGCTAACTGCTCCCTCAGGCCATGCAGGAAGGAGGGAAGAGGGGGCGGGAGGGCCTGCAAACGGGGCTGAGGAGACAGAGAGTGAGTTAAGGTTCATTTTGAACTTCTTAATGAAGAACTAGGGGTAGAGGTTGTTTATTTTCCTCTCTGTTCTCTAACAAATTATAGATTAAGTTCAGATCTGTGTGATGACTCATTCTTAATGATACATCTGCCCTCTTACATGGTTGTGCTGAATGCTAAAACACTATTGTTTACATTAAAAGCGGATTTATTCTATACACATGTAAATTTAAATTATACTGCATATATGTTAATAAATCAAATGGAGTAATAAAAGAATTAGTATGTTTTATGGCTGCATCTAGTTAAAAATGTCTTTTGTAAGAATGACATCCTGAGGTAACGGTTAAAATCCCAATTTGTTTGTGATAGACATCTCCACTGAATGATTATTCACTTTTAAAATTGTTTTATGCAGTCCTGCCTCTCAAAGAAGGGGGACTAAATGGCTCCCAGCAAGAAAAAAATCTATAAAGCTGGATCTCACCAAAATGTGTAAGACAAGCTTTCAAAACTACTCATGGAGACATAAACACGTACAAACAGGGTTTACTGCATGAAGCCAAAGTGATAATCTGTCCTGACGTGATATTGAAGAGGTCCTCTATTGTTTAGAATGTCAGAAAAATATGACTATGGTGCAGTCAACAGTTTTGTTTTGCTTTATACAATCGTACAACGTTAAATTTGTCAGTACTTAACTCTGTCAATTTTAAAAATAGCTCATGTAACTTTTTGGAAGCATTATTTCAAACTGGCCTTTGACATTTAATGAAATTAAAGACTTTATTGGACATACAATGACATGAGTCATCCTATTCAATGCTTAGCAATTACAATCTGTCATGTATGCGAGTTGCTGGGAACAGATATTCTACAATTGATCAAAATCTTAAAAAGGATCTTTTTAATGCCTGATCCTAAACTCATGAAAACTCTTATTTATTTTACCTGAGAACTGGCAGCAGTGCCAAGAAGCTCACTCTCCTCCCTAAGAAATAAAAAATCTTATCTAAGAATGACCAGCATTTTCTCAAAGTCTTTGAAGGTGGATCACATTGCTGAAGAGCTAGAATCAGTGAGTAGGTTTGGCTTGGGGAATGCCTTTCTGAGAATGACATCATGTTGTTAGCTAATCTCAGGCAGATAATCAAGCCTCAGTTTAAGCATTTACTCTCAGTATATGAGATTTGCGAATATATACATATACCTACTGGACTTTATATCAGATTTCCATCTCTTCATCTGAGGAAGAACAGAACAACGCTACTCAGTTTTCTTCCCTGCATCGTTGCTCATGGGTACAAATGTCAACATTACACTAAAGGGGAAAATGAATTTTGCCTGTGATCAATACACCACATGTCAACAAGTAAATCGGGTCAGAGGAGTTTGCACCCTGTAGGTTTAAACATGATATTTTACTAGCTTCAGTTCAGTTCGCTGAAGCCATAAATACTTGGAGTTTGACGAAAGCACATCATGGGATCGTCAGACAGGACGTGCGGCTCCGGTGCTGGAGTCCAGGCATGTTTCACCAGCACAAGTGGCTGCTTCAATTGGGCAATTAGTGAACGAGTGGCATGAAAACATGCTAATGAAGTTAATCCTTCAAAGGAGTGATGGCTCTCAGGCTTGGATGATTCAACGACAGCGATGCTAATGCCTCCCACCAACCAGGCTGAGGGAGAGCGGGCTACACAATAGCCTGTTACGCAGCCTTGAAGATTGTGTCATTGTGTGGGATGAAATTAACTCGCACTCTGTTGCCAATGAGGGTGGTCTTCCCTCTGTACCCAGCACGTACTGGAAATAAAAAGTCTGCCTCCAAGATCTTACATCATCATGAAAGAAAAGTTGTGTAAAGGCAGAGAGGGATGACAAAGAGATGGTCTGAATGCATTATCTGGATGACATTATTTGTTAGATGTCCTCCCAGAGACTGAAATATGCGTCTGCGTGAGAATTTGTTATTGTGTACGTCAAGGAATTTAAAAATTAAGCAGTTAAAAACACATTTTGGTTCAAAACCTGTGAGCGTGGCAGTGGAAGTAATCTAGCCAAATCGTCCTGCTGCAAAAGTAAATCAATAGGGAGTGCGAGTGCTATCAGCTATTGTGTGTTTATTGCAGGAGTATAGTCTCCATTAGGCCTGCTGCAGAGATGAGTGTGTCTGCTACTCTTTATTTATCATCGCTGTGTTTTCTGTTGGATTTATATGTTGATTATACATTGGTGCTTTAAATGAAAAGTGTGTCTCAAGTGTAACATGTACTTAATATCATTATAATGAGTGCCTGTGTCTGCTGTTGAGTCCAATCTAGTCTAATCACTCACTTAGAGAGTTTTATCTCACACTTAAATGATCGCCTAACCTCATGTTTTACCCCAGGGCCCTTCCATCTCCCTGCAGGGCAATGGTGTTTGGCAGTTGGCACTGATACTACAGAGAAGACTGACATCTGCTGGCTGAGCATCACCCAGCCTCCTCCTTGCTGCAGGTTAAGGACCAGAAGTGACGATGGTGAGCTTGGTGAGCTTGGTGCACTTTTTGAGGCATTGGTACGATTCAGCTTTGGCGCACAGAAAATACACATAAATTATAGGAGCATATATACACACTCAAACAGCACACACACAAGCATGAAACACATATGAGCAACATGCACTCATGCATACACACACACACATACACACACACACACACACACACACACACACACACACACACGCACATTTCAGTTGACTTCTGCAACACTGTAATAAATAATACAAAAACACTTAACGCTTTACACTTAAAACTAACCATAACCTTTTCAAATACCATAAACCAAAAGGAAATCTGTAATAAGCTGCATGTATTTATTCATTTAGCAAAAATATTTACATATTACACTCATGAAAAGCCCAGTGGAATAACACCAAACTGAACAAAAAAAAACAGTGGTTAAGCTTGTTCTTAACCCAAAGCAATGGTGAGGAGCAGAAGTAAAAAAAATCCACAGGTTTTATTTACTTCAAAATGTAAATGAGCAACAAAAATACAAATGTGTACAAATGTTGCTGCTTTGCTTCTGTACTGAAGCCAAGAGGCTAAGATGGGTGATAAATAGTTAATGGAACCCGTGACAACTGACTGCATGACATCACACAGTCACCATGGAGGACACTGCAAGACAACAGCATATGTAAACGATTTCATAATCTAACAAATCTGCATCAAATGTAAAAATATATTCTGGATGTAAGATAACTGCATCTGCAGTTTTCAGTCTATGCAATGAACATTTGTTATTTTTAAATAACAGGTGTCATAATTCATGTCATAATTTACCTTGACTCAAACTAATTCACATTAATTTCGAGGCACATTTGAGATTATTATTTACATTTGAATGATACAAATACAAAATCTCATGTTTTAAAATAAGTTCCCCAAATTCAAGAATCTGTTAACTTTATATAAATTGCATTTTCAAAATAATTACAACTGCAACCACACAAAACGTGAATGGTAACAGAATGAGAAAAAGGCCCTGTCTAGACCTAATGACACTGACCTCCGTTTGAAAGGCTGTGTGTACTTCCTACATTCTGTTGATATTTTTGGACAGAACATTGTAAAACTAGTGGGAGGATGTGGCATTCCAGAGCGCGAGGGACAGTCTAAAGTTGGCCCCGGGCACACGACCCCAACTGCCCCATTTCCACACAACTCCGGAATATTATTAAGCGATTAGACATCTCAAAAACAGCTCAGTCTTCCATACCTTGGAAACAGTGCTACTTCATTTAACTTGGTCGGTCTTTAGCCAGCGAGCAATAAAAATCCCAGCTCTTTAGGATAGCTAACAGACTAGTCAAGGGAGGAAAATGATGCGATAAATACACTCTAGCGTTGTCTATAAGGACTTTCATCGTATGGCTTTCAAGCACTGTCTGCTGCTTAATTGAAACTTATGAATGCCAGCAATGGCATTTGTTACCTACTATCTCACACTCACAGACGAGCAGTTAACAGGATTGCTGTTTAAAGCAGAGGCTGGGCACCAGGTGGGTACACACTGCATGTGAGGTTGTAGGTGGTGGACACCTGCAACCTCACATAACTGTGCTAACTGCTAGTTAGCTAGCAAGCATAGCCCCATTTTCAACCGTGATCGCATTTTCCTGAAAGTTCGGCTTCAGGAAGCTAAAAATGAATAAGCAAGTAAAAATCTGTTTTCAATCACAAGAATAAACTTTGGCTAGCCAGTTCCCCCAGTGTCTAAAAGCATCTACCACACACGGCTCCCTCTCCACGATCCTGTGGCTTGTCATACGGCATGTGGCTACATATGCAACAAATGTACATTTTGATAGTTGGTCTTTCCGTCACTGACAGTAAATGGATGGGGGGGGTTACGAGTTTAACCCGAGGCCCTCCTCTCACAGAGACACACCAGCAGTATGGAATTGGTCCACAGTGCGATGGTTGACATCCTAACGAATTCTGCAACATGTTGTGTGCATACACCAGATTGTACACAGAACAAACAAAAATAACAGCTGTAATGTCATGTCAAGATTATGAATGGCTAACATCAACCACTTGCTGTTTTTTTGACACAAGGAAGCCATGACTGGTTCAGCAATCTATATAACACTCCACAAGGCTCCAGTGATGTCATTAATTAAAAGCCTTCCAGTCAGGGCTGCACAAGGGGGGGAGCTCCAGGACACAAGGCATGTTACAATTTAAATCAAGGATGTTTGTTTATGTTTACGAAGCTGTGGATATTTCCCAATCAGCACTGGTTCCGCATCAGGAGCTATTCTAACCATTCTATATGGTTGGGCTTGAGTATATAATGTGAGTAAATAGCTAACAGTGTGTGCTTCGGCTTACAGCAAATGTCTTTAAAAAAATCAATGTCTTTGAGACACGACTAGCCTCTGTAGCGTTCACTAACCCCACATGGCCTGAGTGTTTAAAGAAAAATAAATGTGTCACAACATGAAATAAGGACATTTTACGACACTGGCCAAGCAAGGCTATTACACTTTCTTCTCGTGATAATGGGTTCCAGTAGTTCCTTAAGTCCTCACCTTAATGCTCACTATCTTTTCACTTGCAGTTGTTGGAGTCCATTAGGCTGTTGTATATGCTACAGAAGTAAGCTTCCTTTTGTGCCAAGAGGCCAGTGTCCATTTTAGGTTGTTCCAGTGCTGAGAGTAAGCTAGCATCGTAATCAATAGGTAGACAAGCCATTACTGTCTCTGATTTATTCCTATTTTTATTTTGCCTAACACTGATAAACTGTGCTAAAAGTAAGACACAGGCGTACTGCCATGTGCTGTTCCATGATGTTTAAATGCAAGTAAATTAAGTACAAAGTGTACCAAACAAAATTCAAACTAAGAATTTAAGTATCAGAAATCAGTGATAGCATGTATGTCAGTAAGACATTAAAAATGATTCTTCTGGACTTCATTGGCACAGGTCATAGAACCACCTCACAAACAGCACGTTTGAGAGGAGCATGGAGACCTCTGGTATGAAGAACTGCTGTGTTCTAGTCTCACTTCCTTTAATGATTCATAAAAAGTCCACATAGCATACATGTCCTTAACACTTTCATTTTCCACAACCTCTGAGTTTGGTTAAACTATTATATTATGCATAGTTGTGGACAAACATTAATAAACTATTAAATGAACATACCCAATGTTAGGTGTACAGTTCATTATTTCATTGTAGTTTATCATTTAGCACTTGAAACTCTTTTCAAATCTGGTGGAGACCAAACTGATTTTAAAGTGCTGGAAAACTTGTCAGTACAACATGAGGACTCAGAATATCAAAAACATCAAAACATGACTGGGGTTTACTAGGGCTGCATACTTGATGAGCATGAAATTCAGCGAAAGAGAAATAAAACACACACGCACACACAAATGTTTTATTAAATCAGTTAATCTGACAGGGGATTGGAATGGTCAGAGTTGAAGCCCCATGCAGACCTAGACTGATACGGGACAGTGGAAGGAGCTCTGGGGAGGTCATCTCCTTACTGCTTACTGCTCTCAGCACTGCTAAGAATGTGTTGCCTGGTAACAGCCACAGCAAACCCCACACCTGGCAGCTCCAGTGTTCCAACAGGAAGCCACAGTGCTCTGCAACCCCAGCCCACCGCACGCCTGTGCCTTGGCCAAAGCGCCCGAGAGGAAATGTCAGCTCCTGTGTGTGAGCGCGCCTCCTCGTTTAAAGAACTTGGAGAACGGTCATTTCATAAATGCATATCGAAGTCCTCTCTCCCATATGCGCCTCTCGTTGTCCTTAAGTTACTGTTGCTTTCATTCTGCATCTTGGAGGGTCACACGCAACACGAGCGCGCCCTAATTTATGGCGGTTACCAATGAGGAGTGTAGCATTTTGTCCATCACGGCACTCCCCCTAGCTCCCTCACTCTCACTCAGCCATCAATTTATTGTTATTGTTGGCGGTTCAGCTTGAAGCTTCTGTATTGATTTCTCACCCTAAGAGAAGATAAGGTGGGGAATCGAGATGGATTCCATATCTATTATCTAATGGAATTCCTCCTCTTAGAAAGGCTATGGATTTTCTGCCATTGAACCTCTGCAAAAGAGAGTGGGGGACAGAGTAGCGCCTGCAGCCCAGAATAACTCCCCATTGGACGGATTAATGTGCGCTGCACAATGCAGCTGAGGGAGGCCAGGAGGCTTGTCCATGCTGGGACTGTCCCATTCTCTAAGGGAACACGGCTCTCGTCACTAATGTTTAGTAACTAGGGGAAATCCTAATGTTGCACCTAGTGCGTATACAAACATTTTGCATGCCGTTGCTGTCTCTGATTATCAGAATAAACTGCTCAACAGCAAATGTTTTTACTCCTGTATGATCTGTTGTAACAATATGTGACATCAACAGTGACATCAACAGATTAAAAGTATTTAGCATGACTCCAAATCGATTTAAAAACATTTTAAAAACAACTTTAAAAAACAACCATGTGTTAGCATTTTGTGGAAATCTTGCATTACTTTGATAATACGGCTGCAAAATAAAGTTGCTTTCCCTGAGTATGCACAAGAGTACATGAAACATTAGATTCCTGTCTGACAGTGAACGTGAGGGAGGAGGAGAGCAGAGGAAGTTCTTCACGTTCTTCAAATTGAAGCTAGTAAAGATAGACAGCTCTCTCCATCGGCGCTTTAGTTTGAACTGCTTTAAAAGCAATCTCTCAGGATCCAGTGGATGTGTGGAGAGTCCCTCTTACACAGTAGATGTGTGGAGAGTCCCTCTTACACAGTAGATGAAAGATAAGCACCGTGTGACTGACGCTCACCTACCTCTCCACAAGACCCACTCTTGAAATCATACTTGTGACATGCTGCTTCATAATAGTATCAGGGAAGCCTCTGTGCAGTTCTTTTTTTAATCATGAACAGATCAGTATTGGCTGACCCTGTACAGCAAATGGCTCAGTATTTCATTTTTAATATCCACAAGGCAGCAAGTAGTATTTCATCCACAACAAGAAGAATTTTTTTTTAAATAACTGGCACCATCTTTTATAACTTGCCTTGTACTCTAGTTTGTGTGTAAAGCAATATCTCCCACCGGAGCGCTAAATCCTTGCTAATAACTGCAATATTTAGTTTTGGTCTGATCAAGAGGTTGACCTCTGGATAACAGCAACAGGTTTTACATGAGGGTTTTTTATGTTCTTTTATGATCAGGGGGTGACAAGCAGCTAGTCAGAGTTCAGATCTTAGACAGTTTTCCCACAACTCTATTATATTAAGACTGGAAGTCTTCAGAAGCACAGGGATGAATTCATGACCAAATATATTTACCACTTACTTGGGCTACACACACACACACACACACACACACACCTGTGGTTTATTCAATGCTCTAGTGTTCCATATTGGAAATCACATTTAAATATGATGAGTATAAAAAACTATAAAGCTTTAAACTAAAAACTAAAATAAAACTTTTGGATTCCATTTAAAGTTACTGCAAATAAAATTCAAACCCAGTCAGATAACTTAATAACACTTTGACGTGCCTGCCTACTTATGCACTGATAAAATGTAGTCAGTAATTTATTTTACATTTAATTAACTGACTGAACAAATTATAAAGTTGATGCATTTGTAAAATTTAAATAGAGCTAAGTCTCTAGCACTAAGGTATAAAACAACACAAAGTTACTTGTTTATATACTTCAGTGACCCCAACACCAGGAACAGTATATTCTAATCACACATGAGAAGAGCTCCTGGAAACACACTTAATACTCATAACTACCATCACCCATTATTTCAGTTGGAAAGAATGCAGAATTTACTAATGAAGCACATAGTAAATGCTGTAAATATATTAAATTGTAAGCCATAGTGACATGAAGAAAGTAGGAGTTTCATCAAAAAAGATGTTGCTTAGTGGGGTCAATCAGAGTCCCAAAAGACAACAAAATGATTAACCTTGAGTTAAAGTATATATATGCACAATCCAGACAGTGGAGTCATATACAGCGTGCAGTACTGGAGTAGATAAGACCCGGTGTGATCTTTCCACAGCACAGGTGCACATATATCCTAAGACTGACACCCAGACTACAGATAACAAGCTGCCTTTCCAGTTCCTCCATGGGCTGGTGTAGAATGATCTGCCTTTGCCTTGCTGTGTGATTGTGATTTTATATTACGTTTCTACTATTTCAAGTTAAAAAACCATTTCAAAGGTTAAAAAGGTGTCTCATATTGTTCAGCGTTTTTGGACCGCAGTACCCAATAATTGTGACTGTGCGCGCAGAAGTGGAAGCACACAGCACATATTGCAGTCAAATATAACAAAATCCCCAAGACAAACGCTTCAATATTTCCTATTAAAAACCCCTTTCACAATTTCCTTTCCCTTTTAGGAATATCACTGCCAGAAGTCAAGGTTAAAAAGAAACATTAGCCTTACCGAAAGCATTTCAAGTGTACTGGTTTCCTTCATATTTACTGCCCATATTTAACCTCCCATGCTACTGGTATTAGCAGTGTAAATACTGCTGGAGGCTCGTCTGGGTGCCCTGAGCGTTGGAGCAGCATGAGCCCACTCACAGGTGAGTCAGTGTGTGGGTGAGGATGCGGGGAGAAGGTGTGGAAGATTTATGACGGTGCTGCCGCAGCTGCTCGCTGTGCCCCGTGACGTGTGTCTGATAAGAGTGGCCTGTGTCCCTTGTAATGCACCACCCGCAGTGACAAATGAAACAATAGCACTGGGCTCCTGCTCCCCCCCCCTCCTCGCCCACACAGCCTCTCAGACAGAACTTCTCTAATGGAGAACGAGGTACCCTTACTTGGTAAATGAATGTCAAAAGCAATTAAAGGTTCCCAGTAATAATGGTGAGCAGACGGCCAAAAGCAGAGGCAGGTCACAGGTCGCACATGTATCACCAGGATTACAGCCACGGAGACTCCGCACTGCAGACAAGGACGTCCTAAGGGCAGAGACAGAACACACGCTCTCCGAGGAACACACTCTCCAGAGACGACACGCAGTGGACCACCTAATGCTCGGAGCGCAACGCCACTGAAGCGTCTGTGGCCACGTTATTTTATACTCCAATAGTATGCTTTTTAATACTCAGCAGATTGAGAATTGTGTTATAAAAGTTTGTTACTACATTTGCATTTAGCTTCAGTACCTAAGAGCTAGTGATTATGATGAGATAAAATGTTCTTTATAAAAGTATTTTGGTACTATGTCACTCCTTTCTTACAGATAGCCGTAGATAGACAGGACTGGGCAGCAAGAGAATACACGTAACAGTACTGAATACTGAACTAGATAACATGACACAATGATAGTTATTGAGAAGACAGGATTCTCATTTTAGTTGGTTTCAGAAGAGTCAGCTGGGTGGCATGAGCTGTAGAGCGTAACCTGTCATTTTATACCATTCAGCACCCTGAATCTGTGTAGGACTGAATAACATCATACTTCAATATCATACTTCATCGTACTTCAGTATCATACTTCAATATCATACTTCAATATCATATTTCATCATACTTCAGTATGATACATAGTGTTATGCTAGCTTTATTTCAGACTATCTTACTGCAAACGAATCTCACAAAGAATAATAGAATAAGTCAAACTGATTTGACTTTTTGATCAATTTGATTTGTTAATTTGAAAGAAAATCATTAGGAACACCCACACAAAGCTAGTCCCTTATGCTAAATTTCATCCTTTTTGTGCAAGTTGCAAATTCTAATGAATATGCAATCAGTCAATAATAGGTAACAAAATATCTCTCTGAGGCTGTGTATTTATTTACAGACAGGGTTAGTTAAATTATAAGTATCCCTGCAGATTTTCCTTTGTGCTGAATCATACGATGCCTCTACACCATTTTGTGCCGGTACAGGTGTTCTAGATTGTGTTCAGTGCTGGAAGTGATACTATATTTTGTCAGTGACTGCCGACGATGCTGTAATTTAATGTAAATAGCACTAGTCTAAACCATTTGAGAGCAAAATGATTTAGCTTTAAACAGTTTGAAGAAGGACACTTTAATTGCATAAAAGATCCTGTATGAGTAGCTTTTTTGTTAATAGTTTGACATTCAGAAATCCCAGGTGCTATAAAACCACTGTGTGCTAAGCGAATTCAGCAGGGACTTACATTAGTCCTACAGAGGGCAGACACACTGCAGTGTACATTTGCACTTCATCATTCATCGCTCTCTTATTTTTGCACCCTGCAAGGGAAAAGGGTGCTGAGACTAATTGGCAGGCGGCCTTAACGGGACAGTTCTGCTGCACCAAGGCAACGGCTGCTTAAGCACAAACACACCGAATTAGCTGGGCTAACTTTCATGTGCGTGTGGTGATTCCGTACCCTTAAGGGCAAATTCAGATAGGGGTTTTATGACTGCCAGTTTATCATTAGGTTAGGACTCGGGCTCAGAAAAACCAATGCATCAGACCACACTTGGAACAGCCACTAGGAATTCTTCATGAAAATGTTTTTATATTCAGGGCTGGTGCCTTAAACCAGGTGTCTGCCTCCAGCGCTGTCTCTTGTTTGCTTCTTGGAGAGAGAGAGAAGCGTGTGTTGGCACGTATTGAACGGTTTGATTCAGACGCAGGTCTCCTGGGCCCAGGGCTGATCCATTACCTACTCTTCTGCAGTACAGGGAAGGACAAGAGGCTAAGAGCGAACCGCTGCTTTCTAAAAGTCTCCAGCCTGGTTTCCCTAACAACACAACAGCACTCAGTGTTCCATCGGTGTTTTGGAAATGCATCTCAGTACCCTTATCTTTACCTTGGGATTGTTAAGCAAGAACATTTAAAAGGGCCGATTTAATGCATCGTGTTCATCGTGTAATAATGTAAATATTATTTTTACATTGATATTTAGGGTTTTTTTCAGTTAACCATTTTGTCTAACTGTTCCCCATAAAACACAACAAAAAGATAATATTGCTGAGTTAAGGGAAGTGCAATCTTCCATCTTACTTCTTCCTAAATTTTTAATACAAACTCGGTTTTGGCTAATGGATGAGTTTGTGAAATATTTTCTTTCATTCCTGTGTTGCTAAAGGCCATGTAATATTAAGGGCAATCCTCATTGCTCACCCATACAAATGCCTCAGCTCAGTATGACATTGAAATTAATAAGACTTAATCATCGCATTGCAAATTCCGACAAACTGCAACATGGTGACCTGAATTGAAATAGAACAGTGTGGCAATTAATCAACAATTGCCATCTATTGTTGGAATTCTACAATAAAAATTATTTTGAAGTAATGACTAATTCATTATGACAAATTTGCTCCAGCGCTGAACACACATTTGAAAACAGTATGATTCTGTAATTATATTTGAAAATGAGTATTGATTTTGAAGATTTAAAATAATGGACCCTGGGCAGTTCTGTGTGTATTCTGGCCCAGTAAAGCCCACTGATTGTGAGCTTTCCCCAGTAGCCCTCGTAAGTTTCCACAGCAACTGTCATGCGATGGTATTAGAGAGGAATAGTGAGTACTCCTCCCTGCAGTCTGTTCAGCCTGTGAGCTCGGAGCTCTCCTGATGTTAACTCTCTGCCTGTGGTGAGCCAATGGCAAATGTTACAAGGTGTACCTTCACAACGCAAACTGTTACATCGTGCCTTTTTGGCTTGATGGCAGGGGAACATCTGGGTTTATTATGAAGCTTAGAAGTGCCCTGCTGGTGGAGGCCCTGCTGGCTCACCCACTCATACACTCCAGGCTCACGCTGAGGCTTCTGGGAGATGGAGAGGATGTGTCTGTCACTCAGCTTCCTTCTGCTTTCCCTCACCGCTCAAAGATCGATGTCTACTCGCAAAGCCCAAAACCATTTCGTCATTCTCTCTAGACTGAAAATGAGATCTCGACTCACCAAGAACCCTCAACAGCCACACGAAGTCCAGCAGCATTTATCCTTGCGACATGCTAAGTGCTTAAGGTATCAAATGTTAATTTGAAGTCAGAATATTGGGTCGCATCAGCATAACACTAAAATAGATGGTGTTTTAATTTCTTAAAACCACGTGCTTTAATCAACCATAAGAATCTATGACAGTATCAAGTATGAACCCTCCAAAATATGTAGGGAGAATGAAATTTGAAAGTTAATATAATGAGTGTGTCATGCATTATTGATAGCTATGTCAAGCACCTCTCCAAATCATAGTCAACTTGAAAACCCAGTTTCAGAGGCCAAAGATGTTTTGACTCTAGCGAAAGTAAGCACTTTCACTCACATAGACACCTATTAAGTGCTAGATGCTGCCGCTGGTGCAGAAACAGAGGCGGTCATGATGGAGGCTGAAAGGCATAGCAAACCACTGCAGCCTCTGCAGTTCTGATGACTGTGAAGTCCCTGCCAGACTCAGCCTGCAGGGTTATAATGCTAGTCTTTCATTTTTTGCCCTCTCCTTCATAACCCAAATTAGACCACAGTCAGCTCTTTTAGCTGCGTGAGACAGCCCCAGTGCTGATCCCAGAACAGCTCAGCTACGTTCCACTGGCAGTGCTATGAGCCCGCTGTGCTAAGCTGCAGCTTTTGGTCAGGCAGCAGAAATCTGTATTTTTGTTGTTGTTTTCTGTCTTTCCTGCAAGTCCAGGTCACAGATGTGAAAGGGAAGAGGCGTGTTCTGTAGATGCAATACCTCGGTCCACATCTGGATCAGGTGATAAGGCAGCAAACGACTCCATTGTTAAAGGATGTATCACTTTGCTATGAAATCTATTGTGCATGAATGTAAAAACATGGGCTAGAAAATGTGAGTTGGGCACAAATTGCATCATGGATGCATCGCAAATATGATGTCATTAAACAAATACACAAAAATATTCAACAGTGCATTGTACTGTTCTCTGTGATTACTGCATTACCACCTTGAACCGTCCGAACAGTGCAGCAAAAACAAGGCAAAGCAATTTTGGTGCTTAATATTGTTATACAATAATGGGGGGATAGAATAGAGTTCAGCTTAACCAGTACATAAGTCTATATGCTTGCTTGGTTGCACCAGACAAATATATGAAATTGAATAAACTGAATATAGTGAATGAACAAACTTCATGTAGGCGGGAACAAGCTATGTCTATTGTATGACACTGCAGTAGCAAAAAACATCAGCGGAAAATCCAGTGGCTGTACAAGCATGTGGCTATCATAGTGTCACATCATATTTATGGAAAATTGTTTGTATACATAGTGTAGAATGTAAACAGCAATCGTATCATTGTTTTAAAGCAAGACATAACCAGTTTTAGAAGACACTAAGACCCCACTGACCTACCGAACCTGTGCTGTCTAATGTAACAAATGAACCCAGGGGGTAAAAAAAAAAAGAAAATCCCTACAAATGCTTTGTGAGATTGCCTCAGTTTAAACAGCATGCCGAGCTCAGAGCTTTCATAGGCCTTGTAAAACATTTTGCTTAACAAGCTGGGGTCAGGGCAGGACTGGGACGCCCTGTACTGTTTGCCTGCTTGTTAATTAGCTGCTCCGGCTCTGCTCTGGCAGTCTGCTTTGGTCCATTGTTGTCGGCGTTGAAAGATAACTCTCCTTCCCACACTCAGGTTTCTGGCACGGGGCAGCAAGTTGCCTTCGAGAACTCAACCGTAGTTTTTCCACACGTACCTTCCGTTCTGTCCTCACAAGTCCCCTAGTGCCTGCTGAAGATAAACACTTTCTTCGGCAAATGACACGGGGTCTATTACAGCCGTAAGTGCGCGGCGGCGAGCAAGTGACTGGAGGAGGAGAGAGAGTGGCGGCAGTACAGAACAGCTCTGCGATATTCATGCGGCAGCTTCTCTCTGCGAGTCCCGTATGTGGGAACACAAACATCTATCTTGTAGTCCCAGTCCAGTGATCAATCCTGGCAGGTAGATCCGCAACAGGAGTGTAATGCATTCTGGCTAATTAAAACACGCCAGCAGGGAACTCCAGAACTCTGCTATTAAAACAGATACTTTTTAAATGCGGCGCAATTAACTTTCCCATTGGCACACATGGCCCTGAGACCATCTGCAGCATCGTTGGAGTGTTCACCCCTCGCCTAGTCGTCTCATGTGGTGGTCTAGAAACCAAGCTGAACTCCGCAGCCCAGTGTTATCACGAAAGACGGTTCTGCTCTAATTATGTCATGATACTTCGCCTGTTTAAGTAAACGTCTGAACGAAGTCTCTGGGTTGTTGGGCGTAGAGCTCTCTACGCTGAACACAAAATCTGGGTATCATTAATCTGATAAGCAACTGTACCAGGATGAACCAGGGTAAAATGAATACATTCCCTACTGACTCTCCAACCACCTTCTAAGAGTAACTTCTAAATGAGTTACTGTGTCAGATGTTAGCATTAGCATTTCACAACACTTGCGCGGGGGAAATCGGTCCAGTAGCTGTATCACCCAGCTTTGTTTAGCTGGTGATCCAAATTAAAGTACAGTAAGCCATGCTGCATAGAGGAGATAAGATAAGCTCGATGCTTACGACAGCTCTGATGTGTACACAACAATGTGCAGCTCTGAATCAGACGCAACTGTAAAGTGCACATCTCAGGCACAGCCGTCCTGTTTACTTATTCTCTTCTCCCTTTGAAGCTTCACTGCTGTGTGTGTAAGTATAGACTTGCACATTTCGTTGATTTGACATGCATTTTAAAGAATGGCTGGAAAATGAATATATCCTCACATCCTGTATGTTTGTGAACATATGTTCACATACAGTCCCAAAGATCAGTCGCCTTGTGAGCTGCATGTCTGTTCTTGTTTATGTCATCTTGAAAAATCTCAAGAATATAATTTTATGTCTAAGGTGAGTTACTTTCATTGGCAGGATGGAAGTGTCAGTTATACCGTTTTCTCTCTTTGCAGGTGTTAAACGTACGGGGTCTAGAGTAATCAGTAAACGTCTCACACAAAACACGTTTGTTCTGTGTTCGCAGGCTTTAGTCCGAGCTATGCTATCTCTATGGCATGGTCTGAGGTTCCACTATTTCTTGGCAGTGACATTTAAGATCAGCTAATCCTCATTTAATTTATGGTTGTTTTTAGACAAAGGAATGACAATTTGGCAAGTATAATAAAAATGCACAAACATGGTGTAAGTGATAAATTGTGATTTGTAGGATATATCTCATTTGGAAGGGGTGGGATAATGCTCCCAGTCAGTCTTGGTGGAGACTTTGATAGTTGAGCTCTACCCTGCTGTTTCTGCTGTACAGTGGTCTCACAACAGATCGCTTCTGACCCACAAGCCCCTGCCAGCCGATTTACATACATCACACTGCAGATCTGACAGTTACTAGGCAGCACGGGCAAATAGCGACTCATCTCCAAATGGAAATCAGGCCACCAACCCAGAGAACATCAGGCCTTCAACAGTGACAAATATGGCAAGAAGAGCGTTTAACTGTTTCCTGTTTCTGTCTATGCATGATCTCTCGCATCAAAGGTTTGTAAAATTTTTATGTACCAGTTGCAACTTAAGGACATTAAATGTTACTACCTCAAAAAAACTACTTTACTGTTCTGGACTTATTTATATGTAATTGCCAGATGAATCTGGAATACAGAGCATTGGAACACGGGCATATTTCTCCAAATATTTTATATTCTCCAAATATTTTTTTTAATATGTTACATTTTGTATTAAGGTTTTGCTGTGAAACAGTGCTTCTGTAGGTCAGCGGTGTTTGAGATGTTGCTCACCACCATGTTTTATGCATTTGCAGTAAAGTGCCGTTTAACTTTTTACTGAATAAAATACATTGCTGTCATTAGCACTTCTTTCAGGTGAGATCTACATCTTCATTTACACTACGGTCCATGAACATAAGATGCTAATGTTAGAGAAGTAAAAGCAAAAAAGCTACCTGCTTTGTGACTTTCTATTTTTTCAAAAGTTGATCAAATTGACTTTTTTTTATAGTTTAAACAGAATATTATTAACCACATCAAATGAACATACCTCTGCACTTTCATAGGACAAGGGGCCTAAAGAGAAGATGTGTTATGACATTATAATCCCGTAAGCGAGAGGGAATTAATCAGAGAAGTAGCGGTGTTGATATAAAAGCTCTGAACCGTGGCTGAAAGGCAAGGCTGAGCTTTTCAATACATCCAGTCTCCACAGTGGAGATGTGACCCAGGGAAGTGGGGGGTCATATTTCCCTCAGCTACTTTAATTGGTATTTTAAGGATATCTCAGGCCTACACCAGCTCTCCTGGTGGAGTCTTTGAACTGGAACATTGCAATTACATAGAGGAGGAGATTTTACCCAGCTAATAGAGACGGAGGCATTTCCTCCTAGCTGTACGCGCCTGGTGTAATGTGATGACTAATGCTGTGATATCCATTGTTTGTATTCCTGTGGGAACAGTTCAGGAGATTGGTTTCTGAAAAATACGTGACAAAATATTTTAGGAATATGCCCCCAAAAGAAAATGAACGAATTCTGTGTGACTGAAAAGGAAACACTTAATATCCTACCAAAGAAGACAAAAGCAAACGTTTTCTAATGATTTTAATCAATAAATAAATGGGTTTGTTGCAGAAAATGTCGTAATGAGTTTTATCTGAAGTCAACCCTAAAAAAAGGGATAGAAACAGATGCTGATATAACGGCTGTATAAAGTGTATTGCTCTGTAAGGGGTAATGGCCAACAAGCATTGTCTGGACTATTAGCATGTGAACTTCAACTGCTCTGAAATTAATGATCTTTGGAATCTCGCTGATTACGTGTGTACGAGTGAATGAAAATATCAAATAAATATTGTCTTCTAACTCAATATAGAAGAACAGTAAAAGGACACGTGAGAGAAAACGCGGCCATTCTCCTGGTAGTCTAACATTATCTTAAAGGGAGCATTGTCCTTCGCTTGGAACCTGGACCGGAGCCAAGCGGATAGTCACCACAGATTATCCTAGCTGCCATTTTTTAGAAAGCTGAGATGGGGCTTTTGGTAAAGACACATTTTGTTTATTCTCTCTCTCTCTCTCTGTATGTGTGTGTAATAAGATTTCCTCTCTTTGGTAATGCTGAGAGAGTCACATGTATACACCCCTGGCACTGTGCCCCTCACTGACACCACAGCTGTTTACATGCCTGTCCCTCGTGTGCTGCTTGCCCACCCTTACCTGCTTACATAACACTGTCTGCATGTGTGCGTGCTTGTGTGTGTGAGGCAGTAGATAAACACGAGCGGGTCACTAAATGTTGCACCAAAACCATGTGACCTAACATGGAGCCTCCCTGATTATCAAGGTCTGACTTTCAACTAATCAAACAAGCAGAAAAAATTGCACTTATTCTTAATCACTTTACTGTAATTTGGACGTAAAACAAACTGAATGGATATATGAGAAAATTCAAATTTTTTTGTTGAGATTTGCAGGCCAGAACCATTGACATAAGAGCTTCCATACCAATCTGGTTTCAGGTGGAATCATTTAGTTTTGGTCTAATGATCTCGCGGTTCAAAAATACATCAGATGTTTTCATTTTTTCCACTCTTCCCAGGCTCACACGCATCAGCAGTCTCAGCAGTGAAAAACATGGAATCTGAGACAATATTAGAACGGCTGCCTGCAGGCTCTGCTCTGAACGTGAAGGCCAGAACAAGCCCGCTGATATCACACACCTGTACCCATCTCGACCAGGCCTCCTTAAGACCAGCTCTGTCTGCAGGATCCAACCTTCTCCAGACAACGTCACCTTTACAGGACCTTCTACTTACGTGTATGTTTCATTGATGGATGAGATTGAAATAGCCCAGGTGGGGGTGAAAAGCTAACGATAACACTTAAAACACACGCATGTGACAATGTATGGAAATGCGCATCAACAACCTGCAGGCATAAGTGTCATCTTGGGCATTATTCAATATCATATAGTCTATCAGAACAAATGGCATCAAAGGTATTGTGCGTGACAAAGGAAGCAATTCGATGCGGGATCCTTTCAGCCAGAGCCCTCGGGGGGGCAGGAGCGGTGTGTGGCGAGAGGGAGCAAAGCCTCAGGTAACCCGCCCAGACCGCCCAGACCGCCTAGACCGCCCACCACGTCACCCATGATGCCTGCAGTGCTATGCCGCTCTGAGGAACACGTCATGTCTTTGGCCGACAGGGCTACAGATGGAATCAGGTTTGTACTGAGAGCGTATGCGCTGCGTGTTGTCACCCACTACACGGACTGACTGGGGGGAGCAACTTGCCAATTCATTTTCCCACTGCAGATTTTCTCGGACTCCTGGAAGACGTCTGCCTTCTGAGGGGGGAATAAATAGCCCCGGAACGAAAACTAAAGAGAAGGAATGTGGAACCAACCACATGAATATAGAGGCAACTCAGTTGTGTCTGCGTGAAGTGCAAGAAACACCCAGGAAAGAAACACCAATGTTTTTCTGCCCATTAAAGTTGTGATAGAAGTATGATTACCTCTAAAAGTCACAGTTGCCAGTAGTAACTGTAATTGGAACATGGATGTTTTTCGGCTTCTGTCCTCTGGCGTCACTTGGAGTTTGTTTTGTGTAAGCGCCTGTCTGGCAACAGAAGACCATCTCACGGCCGACCTGACGCAACATGGCATCGTGTGAACCGCTGCCGTAACCGCCTGAAGATCGCCTGTCCGGACTCTCTCGCTAGCGGAGGAACATGGAGGCCGTGCAGGAGGCGCGGCGGGGGCTGTCGGCTCCCCGTCACACACGCTCAGACTCGCAAGCCCACTCAGGGGTGAGCACACTCACAACAGGGCCGGGGAGAGGTTAAGCACGAGCTGTCGCCGGGCAGGGAACACGCTTCATGGGGGCGGGGCACACGCTTCAGGGGGGCGGGGCCCGAGCTGCTCTCCGTCACCGGTGCGTGGCGTGGCGTGCTCCTCTTTTAGACGCAGCAGTCAGAGAACACAGCTTGTCCGCCTCTGGGGCCCTGAGAGCTGATCACTGAGCCAGGCCTTCAAATCTCCGGGGAGCAGCAGAACCACAGAACATCAAATCCCACAAAGCTCTTCCTGAGTTTGGGGATGTAGCATTGAGGAGCTCACATAGCTCTTTTGTTCACACACAGTTTAGGCGGCTGTAGTCCTGTTGATGTAACATTTAGTCACCTAGTTTGTCAGCTAGTCTTTACATAACAAGGCTGGGACACTGGTAATCCCACAGGCTGTGTGTTTGCAATTACCAAATAACCATGTGAGCTCAGACGCAGTGTTCAAATCCAGTTAGTGTAGCTGTCTTGCAATAGATGTCACAACATTAAATGGGACAAGCATTTGAATGGAATGTCATAGACCATTAAAAGTATTGTGGGATCTAAGGTCTTTAGTCCAAAAATCACGCCTACTAAATTACTGCTAATACTAACTTCAGATCACATATACATTTGCACTGTCAAACTAGGGCTCGTTTGCCACATTGTGCATTCAAAATTCTCTTGAATAATAACCATTTATATAAAACAAGTTTGATATAAATAACTGACTCTAGGTACTCACACATGCACAAAACCACTTTGTGTCTGTCCATCTCCCCCCCCCCCCCATCCCCCCCTCTGCTATCTGCCTGTGCAGAGCATCTGCTGCCCAGGGAAGAGGGGGAGCATGGGAGCACATTAGTCACCAGATGTCACCTTTCGCTGCCAGCCCTATCGAACAGGCGAGCAGACAATGCCGTGTGCATAGTGAACATCTGACTGGGGTTCTTCTCCGAGGCAGAACAGGGACACGCTAGCAACGCTAGTGCAGTCCCCGTGCCGTGGTAGGAGTGGCACCTACAGGTCTCCCCACACACCCACCACCAAGCTGCAGCGTCTTCATAACGGTCACGCGCTGCGCGCTCTGCATTGAGATTGTGCACCACTTTCTGTGATTTCTTTTTTTTTTTTATTATTATTGGTCAAGGTTGTGTTACTGCTTGGTGTTTTTGTTTCTTCTTCTTTGTTTTGGTTTTCCAGGGTAAAACTCAGGCAGGACAAGCAGGCAGCTCTCCGCAGGGGATCAAAGCATCGGTTGTTGCTCCTGAAATAGCAGCAGCCACAGGCGTGAAATCAAGCGCGCATTTCTGATCCATTAAGAAACTACAAGGTGTACTTATTTTGATGATGTGCCTTGGGTAAGATGGAAAGTTTCACCCTGAAATGTTCAGTTAATGAATGACAAACAATGTTATGAATGAAATACGCACCAGGTTCTTATATCTTCTTCAATTCGGCTCAGGAAATACTCATGGAATGCTGCTTGAGGGTGTGAATCTTCTGCTGTGAGGTCTTTAGGCTCATGTCGTGAGGACCATGTGCTCAACTGATGGTGCTGGAGAAACATGGGTGACCTGAAAAGTCAGCAACTAATAAATCAGGGCCTCATAAATTATGAATATTGTTCTTCGTATGGCATAGAGTTATGATTCAAAGGTCTCAGGTTCAAATCCCAAAAGTGTCTCCTGTATTTTATCTGCAGCTGAGGTTCCATCACACCCACTTGGAGCAACGTCTCAATGGAAGTTCAGGTAAATACGACTGGTAATGCAGCCAATGTGAACATTTTGTCATGAATAATTGAATTGTGAGTGAGTAGTCAAGGATTTGACCTCTCGTTCATGTCTCATGAGATACTGAGATATTGAGATCGCTCTGTAGGCAGAGCTGCTTGTTCTGAAGGCCGGGACAGTGCTGAATAACCTGTGTTCTTCGCTGGTCAGTCACACCAGCAGGGAGGCAGCACTAAGGTCAATGGCCATTGATTTTCCTGCAGCATAATGTCGAATCCGCTTCAGAGAATTTTAAACCCCCACCTGGCTTATGTGCTACATCTGTGCCCGAGAGAAAGCATTGCTCGCACCAAGAAAATCACTCTGATCACTTCATTAAATTGCACAAGCAAGAGTGCTGTGTACAAGCACGCAGAAGCCATGTATTTGTAACACAATTAAAAATATTTAGCAATAGTCTGTCTAAGATTTTAGAAGAGCTACCGGAAAACTGCCTAGGGACTTTCTCAAATGTTAATTAAAAGGCTGAAACTGTTGCTTTTGTACCGGTCCGCACTCACTATCCTTTGTCCCTTAAAATGTCAAGTTTCAAAAATGAAGTATACCAATGAAACACTGCACATATTTTCTTGCTACTTGATGCACGACAACCATGGCCAGTGCCACCATGTCAAGGAAGGACCGGGAGTCTCTTGCAATCGATAGTAAAATTCCCTGCTCCTTGCGCCAGTAAAATTCTCTGCTCCTTGCTCCAGTAAGTAAATGGAATTGAAAGTGGGGCAGAGGGTATTAATGCAGAAGGAGGAATATCCATTTAATCACGTCCTCCCTGCAGGCTGTGTTGATAAAGATGACAGCGGGAGCACATTACTAATCCCACCACTGCCACTGCCCGTCTCCACTTACCTTGCAAATGAACTGCAGTAATGACACCTGCCTGACGCTACCACTGTATATTCATTTGCCAGAATTATGCTTTTGGTAGAGCACCTATATGCAGTAGGTCGAGCTGCAATAATTGGGTCTTCCTTAGCATGTAATTTGGAGCCATGGCAAAATAAATCAAAAGAAAAAATGACACTGGGCAAAATAAGATCATCGTTATATTTTGAGATTATAATTGCAGCACGTGATACAGTATTTGACATTTTGCACAAAAGGACTAAATGGAGTAATTTGCTTATTCCAGTCAATAATGTAAATTGTTTTGTTTAAGTGGGCTTGGATTCAAATAATACTAGTTTAATGTCTATTGTTATTTCTATGCTTTGCCTAACATTTGTTATGTGACCATATTACATGCATATATCACCCTAAGGCCACGAAGGAGCATTATATTGGCTATTTATACATTAGTGCTCTTTATCGTATTATTTATCATAACAAATAAATGGATGTAGTTACTTTTGTAGATTTTTAAATTAAAGAGATTCATCCTACCCGTGAAAGGAAAAAGCCTTTTTCAAAAATGTTGTTTTATTGGCGCCCCCTGCTGTTGATTTACTAAAATGACCTGTGCTTGAGCTGGGAGTGGTTGTAGCAGATATTTCGCAGAATGCATCATGCACATCAGCAATGAATCATTCATGGGACAATGATTTATAACGCAATGGAAATAATGGTGCCCATTACATTTGAACTGCAGTTGCTAATACAATATTAGAGACAGAAAACATCCATTAGTGAATCTACAGGAGCACATATACATCATGCAGAAAACAAACGTCGCCGAAGCCTCTCACATATTAGGCGAGATTTCCACCAAAAAAAGTTTATCAGTCATCCAAAGAACTAACACTTATATGAATGTTATTTTCCTGTTGTCTGGTGTCGACCAGCGGAGGACGGGTTCCTCCTTTGAGTCGTGGCTCCCCTGAAGGGCTCTTCCTCGTGCTCTTCCTCGTGCTCTTAGGGCTTCCTTGGCACTATTGCCTATTGCTTGCTCACTGGACTTGTAGCCAGGTGGATGTAAAGAAACTTTGTGACTACAGCTGTTGTAAAAAGCACTTTGTAAATATATTTGACCTGATTTCAATTAAACATGGCACAAAAAAACTGAATAGCCAATTCAGAACTTTGTATAACACTCAATGGACTGGAATAATTCAACCATTCGTGATTAATTTTGGCCTACTATTAATTTTAATGTAAAAAGGCTTGAGATACAAAGATGCAAAATCCACAGTATGTGCTGCCTCACCCAGATCCCAAACAGGCCACTAAATTAAACCTGGGAAAGGAGCAACCAGCTGGATTATGGGATCTTTTAGGTGTAAAGCATTAAGCATTTTACCACTGCTGTTCAAAAACAACAGACTTGTATCAAATAGCTCCTGGCACTGGAAAGCCTCTCTACATGAGTAGAGCTGTGGCAGAATAAGGCTGCCCTAATCCAGACAACTGATTGAATCATTTTCAGTCAGTGCTCAAGCTCTGATGAGCTGCAAGATAATCTACAGCAGGTATGTGACAGATGACGGAGGACTCGGCCTCAGTGTGATAACAGCCTCAACAGGATAAGGGAGCAGAATACGCCCAGAGACCAGGGGCCACAAGTCCAGGCTTTTTTTCTAAATAAATAAATCCATAAATATGCATCAAACCGCAGCATATTTATTGTAATAAGGTTTCTTTGTTTGCACGCAAGGTGAAACGCAAGCCTGATCATCACAGCAGGTTTCCCAGTCAGTTCCCGGTGTCATTCCTACAGCGGTCCTCCATCGGCCAGCGCCTCACATCCGCTGGCCAGCCGAGGATGCGAGAGACCAGCCGGCCCGTCTCCCGCCATGAGAATAACAAGGACATCCGAGCAGAGCTATCCAGGAGGAGCCGTTCCGGTGCAGACGCTTCGTGCCCTGCCGCATGCCGCCGTGTCATTCACACTGCTTTCCTACATACAGTCTGCTGAGTGAAAGACAGACACCACTTCTCCTTCAGCAGGAGGATTTTACGCCAAGAGACTGAGAAGGGGGCAATTTTCAGTCAGTGGAAAACACCAAAAAATGAGACATGCACAGAGGCGGGGTGGGGTGGGGGTGGAAGGGGGGGCGGGGCTTGATCTTAAGACAATCCTTCAAGTAAATGCTTGATAATCAATGAATCATGCAGCTGAGGAGGACTTAGAGAGGTTAAGTGATGAAGAAATGAATACTCTGATGACCATATGCAGATGGCAGCGCGCTAAGCTGTTATGTAAATGTAGCCGGCTAGCACTCAGCATGAGAGATGTGGCACGAGCACTGTGGAGCGTGTGGAGGAGACTCAGCTTGTTTTCATTATGCACTGTGCAGTTTTTTTGTCTGGGCAAATGGCAGCCTGAGCCAGGCTTGGGATACAGTGTGCATGATTAGAATTCTACCAGCCCTGCATGGCCTCTGCAAATCATTCGCCAGATCCTGAGGGCCTAGAAAAGCATGCACATTTTACATATTAGCACCTAGCAACCAACACCGAGCGCAGATAGCTGGCAACACCAATAGCACGGATGCCGTTGCTACGGCAAAACTGTTATTATTGTACAAACAGCTAAATGAACTGCACAGAAATGAGAATGCAGTGTGTCTTAATATCTTTGAATAATCAATATATTTACTAACATTATTGATCAGTAAATATAGTGTGGATCACAGAGTCATTTCTTTTCATGCATCCCCCCCCCCCCCCATAAGTAATTAGTCAATTGATTGTCCGGTTGCTTCTCGGCCAGCAGGACGCTGTTGCATCATTAGTTCATGCACGAAAGGGCGACCAAGACTGCTGCTGTTGTCTCTAAAGCTGGCAAAGCTGGCCATCATGACGCTGAACTGAGAATAAATCAATCAGAGGCATCGCCAAACATTAGGTGTGCCAAAACCAGCGTATTGTTAGAGAATGCAGCACACTGACGAGTTCAGCAATAAGTGATGGCGGACGGGTAATGAATGACCAAAGAATACAATCAATCATGGTGAACGAAACGTCGAGGTGATCAGGAACACCATCCGGGTTGTAGTCATAGATTTTGTTTTGACTTCCACAGAGGGACCAGAGCAGCAGTGAGACCCAGCAGCACAGGCTTATCAAAACATGCAGATTCTTCAGCCTCGAGGACAGGACAGCTACCTTGGAGCAAGGCACGCGGAAATGATGTACAAGTCTGGAACAAAAACCGTCTTAGACAGATGAAGAAAAGGAACTGGCGAGCGGCCGGCCTGCGAGCCACCGTGTCCGGCACATCTCCAGCTGCCAGCGGAAACGTTCGTTTGTCTTAGCGATGATGGGACTGCTGACTGCAGCAGTTGGATGAATTGAATGCATTGTGTTGAAACGCATTCAAATAGCTCAAAACCCAATGAATGATGCTTTATGTCGCAACAGGACTTAAACATGAAACCTATTACTAAACTATGAAGTTTTTAAGGCCTAAAGGCAGAATGGTTTCGTCTGGTTAAGTCATTCAGCCAACCTGAACACCAGTGAACATGCATTACTTCCTGAAGAAGGCAGTGTGTTCCACAAAAAAGTAATGACTGCCTTACAGGGCTGTCAGAATATCACCAGAGTAGAGCCAAACCACAGGCATTGAACAACTGCTGTGGATTTGCTACCAAACAGAATAATAAACATGACCATTTTATTTAGGATTACATTAGTTTGTCCAATTACTTATGGTCACCTCAAATGGGGAGACTGCAAAACTGTCTTATTCCTACATGATTCATCCAAATGTTTAAGTACCACTAAATAAAAGTGCTATTCTGCATGCAATACTATTCATAGCGTCATGCAACATTCTGAAATGCAGAGCCCAGACAGAAACTGGTACTATCCAGTTACTTACAAGTTGCACTATGTTTCAGAACTGACCAGATAAAAAAAAATGTAATTACATGTAATCATAAGTAACTCTCAATTCTTCGTGACATAAATTTAACAAGGTGCTTGAAACCTCAGAGATTTTGGTCCATGTCAGCATGATATGCAGGCTGCACATCCATGATGTGAATCTCCTGCTCCACCACCAAGACTGAGACCCACCAAGACTGTGGAAGCCATTTGATTCAGTGAACTCGATGTTCAAGAAACCAGTCTGAGATGACTTGAGGTTTGTGACATGGCATGCTGTCCTACTGGAAGTAGCCATCAGAAGATGAGTACGCTGTGGTCATAAAGGGATGGACACCGTCAGCATCAACACTCAGGTAGGTGTTTCAATACTGCTCAGCTGGTATTGAGGGGTCCAAAATGTGCCGAGGAATCACTCACCACACTGGCGGCTGCAGGAGGCACCACTGGCGCACGGCGGATGCGTCCATGCTTTCTTCTTGTTTACACCAAATACTGACCCTACCACCTGAATGTTGCAGCACAAATCGAGACTCATCAAACCAGATGTTTTCTCCTCTGATCTCTGTATTTCACAAGGCATTTTTGCCCAAAGAACCACCACTCATTGGATATTTTCTCTCTTTCTGACCATTTTCTGTAAAGCTCTCTCCCATTAGAGCAGCAGTTTCAGAGATTCTCAGGGCAGCCAGTCTAGCACCGACGGCCATGTTTGGAGGCACATATCACCGTTCTTCCCCATTCTCATACTCAGCTTCAGCAGCTCCACTCGACCATGTCTTGCTGTGCCATGTGATTGGCTCATTAGACATTTGTGTTAATAAACAGTAGATGTAGCTAATAGCCTAATAAAGTGGCCAGCGAATGTATTTTTATATAGGTATGTATATATTTGTCAAATATAGAAATATAGTACAGCATGTAACAGGAAGGTGACAATGGTTATGATTATTTTGTATATATGTTGCGTTCTTACTATTTTGACTTCCTACTTTAAATCTGAGCCATTTCAAATGTTATCTTGTGCTATGAGTGGTTCTAGCAAGTGTTTGGTAACAACTGTACGATCATTGTGATCTGCAATTTGCATCACACTAATTAGAGACAATGACTTCATTATTCATTAGCAAGATCAGTCTTGCAGCTCTAGTGCAAATCTACAAACCTAAGTATGAATTGCAAACTTGTTAGGGTTCATCGACTATATGTGGGTGAATGGAAAAATATGCAAATTAGACTGTTGGTCACACTAATTCTTCAAGTATGAATCTTGAAGGAATAGATGACAAAGAGAACACAGAACCACATCAATAGAAACAAAAGAATAATATCAACCTTTTTTTGAGTGAAAATGTTAAATGCAAAATCTAAAAGGATACGCTTGATCAATTCAACATGGATAATCAGACACAAGCATCTGCTGCAATAGCCTCTTATAGGGTATATTATAGGGTATATGCCTAGGACAGACCATTTTTAATGTTCCCTCCTTCACAGGCAGGTCACTTAGAGGGCAGTGAGCTAGCAGGTTTCACCACGTCCCACGCTCAACAGCAGGACAAGTAAAGACAAACTCTGTGTTGTGTTCAGACGTCACCATTTTGTCCCACCCTGCCTCTCAAAGTAAAAAGGCAGGACTATATTAAAGGTGTCATCTCAGCGCTCTGTATGGACAAATACCAACCCGCGGTTTGAACCACTTCAACAGGCTGGGGCACACTGACATTGACATACTCCTTGGCTCGGCACTGTCTCCTGTCTGTAAGAAGCACGCAGTGGCAAACTTCCCTCCCTCTCCCTCTCCCTTTTATCCGCAGCTGCCCCTGGAGGAGAGCAGACGCAGACCCGCCATCTGCCTACTGCGTCTGGAAGAGCCAGAATGGCTGTCTCGGCCCAGATGACAGAGCTGGCCAACCGAACCTCCCCAGCCTCGCATAATAAACAGCCGACCTAGCCCTCCTTCCATTACCTCTTCCTTCCGTTTTCTCCTATTCTGTCTCTGGGTAGCAATGCAGCAACTTAATCTGGCAGTAATTCTGTGAGCTCACTAGTTCTCTTACATCCATGTGTTTATGAGGGGGGAGA
This sequence comes from Brachyhypopomus occidentalis, assembly GCA_020368025.1. Classification (NCBI taxonomy): domain Eukaryota; kingdom Metazoa; phylum Chordata; class Actinopteri; order Gymnotiformes; family Hypopomidae; genus Brachyhypopomus; species Brachyhypopomus occidentalis. The sequence goes on from JAGXOD010001386.1 coordinate 5,743,498, forward strand.
AAGAGAGAGAGAGAGAGAGAGAAAGAGAGAGAGAGAGAGAGAGAGAGAAAGAGAGGGAGAGAGAGAGGGAGAGAGAGAGAGAGAGAGGGAGAGAAGGCCCCTGGGAGAGTGCGTCAATGCTGTTGAGAAGAGCCTCATTTTCCAACGCCATCTGTTACCAGTCCCTGAGTTGAAAGCCCCATTTATGTCATCTTTCCCATTGCCACACAAGCAAAGCAGAGCAAGCCCTGTGTTCTCTCACTCCATTGTTGCTCATTCTAGAACTCTGCTTCTTAAACCAGCCAGACTCGAGTGTTTCTGTAGTCGTTTAGCTGTCAAGCCACATGCTTTGGTTTCAGTCAAAAGACAGATTCAGTCATGAAATGAGATATATTGATCTTCAAGGGAAAACAAATTGCTTGTCAAGTAAAACATGCAAAGATAACTGAATATGGAACTGCAGGAAAATCACTATAATCTTTTATGACTTCATATATATGGGGAACTTTGTGGCATATGAAGAGGGTGAGCAGAAAATACAGAGAATTTTCAAGAGAAGATGAAAAGTAAAGAAACCTGTTTCTGTTGTTCTGTTATTGACATGCAGTAGCTTGTTTATGCCAACGGTAGTGGATTAAACTTTGATTTATCATATTTCTGGGAGATCATGCTTTGAATAGGACACAAGATTGCCAATGCACTATTCATGAGCTTAAAAAGATACCAAGCAAACATAACAACCTTTCCAGGTTAGCCTATCAACATCTGAATCCCTGTTTCAAATTCTCATGACTAAACCAGTATACCAGTATACCAGTATAGCTGTAGCAGGTGTAAAAAATGTTTACCTCATAAAACATGATTGGTATATGGGATACAAATCTTGATCATTCTGGTGCCATGGGACATAATTAAAAAATGTCAGCAAAAGGGCGAAGAGGTTCTCAAAGAACAGGAACGTATAGCTTTGTTCTCAGCGCTATATTGAGGCCAAAGCCAAGGACACTTGCATTTGTTTGACCTACTTAAGAGCCGGTCAAAGTAAAGTATGTCATATCCCCAGTTTCACTGCGAGACAAAAAGCCAAGAGTCTCAACAAATGCAGGACCTCCGAATCAGGATGTTACAAGTTTCAATATAAAACCTGCAATGACTGATGTTACACTACAGGTTGTGGGACTGCAAGAGAATTGTTATTTTTCAAGGAATGTTACCTTCTACTTACTATTGACAGATTAAACAGACTACTGGTGAGATCATTAGTCCTAGAGTACTAATCTCTCTCTGGTTTGTCCCCACAGACAGGCTAGTCGAGAAAAAGGTTCCTAAAATATATATGGCGCAGTTTGAAATTCACTGGACGATTGAGTTTTTTTTTTGTGTGTGTGAAGAGGGTTGTTCTGTACTTTAGCACACTGGGTTTGAAATTAAACAATGACTATGAGGTTAGTGTGTTTACTGTATATTAGTTGAGTCATATCAAAATCACTGCATGTTCTTCACTAAGACCCACAATATTCTAGGACCCTAAGTAACTTGGCAAACCTTTAAAAATGACCATGATTAGGACTTGGCTGCAAATCCTTTGTATATTATTCTGGAATATTTATTCCCTAGTAATATTCTGCAATGCCTTTATTGGGTATTTTTCTTTGACTTTACTAAGTGAAACAAATATTTAATAGGGCTCAGGTCAGGTGACTTGGCAAGTTAAGAACATTCCACTTTTTGGCCCTGAGCAGCTGAGTGGTTTGATTTAGACATGTGCTAAGATGTGTGTTTCAGATCAATGTCACAATGCAAGAACAAGCACTATTTTTGAGGCATTTGGTGGGATCTGAACAGTTAAGTTGCTTCTCTGAACTCGAGAACTCTTCCTGTTACTGCCATCAGCGTCACACTGTCTGGCCCAGCTCCCTGGAGCTAGACCTGCTCATGCCAGGTTTCCAGATATGGAATTGTGCCCCCCCCCCCCCATAACAGGTTAATTTCCATTTGATCTGTCCATTAGACTTTATTCCATAACTCTCAAAAACTATTACAAGCTATTATAAAAGGGCAACATGGCCTTTATAAGTTTACTCGCAATTTGCCTCTCGGGGATAAATACTCAGGTCATGCTGATGCTAATGTATTCTCTGTATAATAGTGTTTGACACATAATTTTCTCCACGTTGAGAGACAACAGGAACATGCTAGAAAGAAATGTCAACTTGCATGTACAGACCCATGACAGTATAGGCCATGAAACCACTGATAGCCAATAAATTACTTGCAGGTCCCTGCACTGGGGGTTGTGTGTTAAAAGGGCTGAGTTTCCTAAATGCTTCACCCAATATAGATGTAAACACCCTCAGACTACAGTTGACCTTTTGCATTTCAATACTAATTGTTGAATCTGAAATACAATGTGCTGGAGTAAAGAACAAGCTCCGTCACTACTAATAACAAATAGAAAATAATAAAAATACCTTACAAGTGGGAACATATTCATATTTCTTTTGCTAGCACAGACGACAGTATAGATAAATAATACTAGAAAAATACACAGTTAAGTACATGCCCAGGTTGAGAGCAGATAATTCAGTATGGTAATTAGTTCAACAGCAGATGAAGATTAATCACATGAGTCATGAAGAGTGCTGTACATAAACTTGCACTGTCTTAGTGTGAGAAACAAACTGAATAAAAAGCTTTTTGACAGTGCAGACAGTCATAAAGAACAAACACGACAAAAAATACAAAATACATGTGAAATTACTCGGCACGACATTTAGAGTACACATAATTCAGACATGAGGCTAATTTGAAACAGCAAAACAAGCCTAGTCCAGGTTGCAGACAGAGCAGTCGATGTTTTGACATGTTAAATGACTGCAGACAGTGGTGCTCTCCCACTCTGCATTCTGCCCACGTTTCCGGAAAATTCCGAGCACACTCCTGCAGCTCCGTGTGACCCACCAGCAGACCTCCTCAGATCAAATTCAATGTGATTGTGCTGTTCAATATTTTATTGACATCGGCCCTAAAGATTGTTGCTACAGTGACACCAAAGATAATTATTTTTTAGCACAGTCTTTCTTTTCCGAGACATTTTTACCCCCTCCGCTCCCTGGCTCCAGCCATTCCTGTGGAGAATTGTTCTGCATAAATCAGCCAGTGGAATACTGAATCAGCTCCGCCACAGGGAATGTGTTTTTGTGTGCAGTGTGTGTGTGACTGATTATTACAAAGAGTCAGGCCACAATCCCGGGCAGAAGGAGCCCCCAAGTGGCAGCTACGGGTATTGCAGTGAGAAAGGCACACTCCTTTACACACCCCGTTTGCCCGATGTGTTTCTGCTTTGTACTCCAAACCAAGGATGGAGATATGTGCTTTCTTCAGCTGCGCCAGTACAAAACAGGCTCTTTTTTTTTTGACCTCATGCTAGAACCTGTTTCAACACGGCCTTGAAGACAGCCATGATCAGTGTAAAAATATAATTACAGAACATTGCCTTGGGTAAGGACAACTGCCAAGCAAATAAATAATGTAATGTAATGTAATGCAAACCTCAGGGATCCTAGGGGATACTTCGTTTTCATCCACTCTGATTATGTGCATATTTAATAACTGTTTGCAGGCATACTAATGAAATGCTCTTCAGATGTTGACCAGGTCTTTCACACACATTGCATGAAGTGGGTAGCAATGAACGAACACGCATAACAGGCTTTGATACAATAGCAACACAGTAATATTTGATCCAGTTTCACAATCAAAGTATTTTGGTTCAATCAGATAACTCGGTGAAACTAATTCTCATTGAACATTTATTCTTCCTTACAGCTAGAAGCTTCATGCTAACTGGATACTGGATAATCAGCTTTCCATTTTTGAAAATGCACATTTGGCTGCATGTTCTTTCAGCGATGTACCTGTGTTGTGGATGAACTGCTCCTCACGGTACCCCGAGGCAGGATCACACAGGGGCACAGAATCCTCTGATTTCACCTCCTGTTCCCTGCATTTACTTGAATCATAAATCACTGGGTTAGCACCAAGGTCTCTGCACACTGGGTATATAGTTACAACAGAGGCCTAAAGGCACCTTGCACAAGGCTGTCTAACCCAGTGGTATCCTCGAACATTGAGTTACTTAAAACAGGATGCCACCCGTCTGTGCTGAAGGATTCTCATCCTCACTGTACCTTCCTAGAATGTACTACTGAGTCTACAACTAGATACAGGATGTCCATTACTCCATGACCCTTTTAACCGGATTGTTCCAGAAGAAACAAACCCATCGTCTTCAACTGAAAACGTACTGCCATTGCAAATCACATGTCAAGTTTTAAGAGAATTTACTCCTCCATTGCACTTTTCTTGCCTTATACAGACATTTAAAACATGATCAAGCACTTTATGCTACTGGGGGTATGAACCAAAACATGCTAAAAATTCAACTGGGGGAAAGAGAAATAAAGCACCTGTTACAAAACAGGACCTAAAGCTCTCAAAACAATAAGTGAGAACAGCAGAATGTTTTTTTTTTTTTTTTAAATCATTTTTTATTTGTTGACAATATACAAGAACATTTTCAGGATGGTCTTCCCTGAAGGTCTCACTGTTGAGAGGAAAAAGTAGTACACCATTAGAAGATCCCAGTGCCCGGGACTGCGGTTTTACATTCATAGAAGGAACAGAATCTGGTGCTAGAGATCACCATTCAGTAATTCTTGAATTCAAGTTCTATAAAAACTTGAAGCTGGTAAAGATTCACTATCAAACATGCAGCTTATTTTAAAATGTGCTTCACGCTTCAGGAAAATGTAAATTTCAAAAATCACATCATGCTGCTCCTAATTAGTAGTGTACTTGAGAACTGTAAACTACAAGTTGGTAATCCATAATTTGCTTTGTCAATAATTTACGTCAAACAGCTTTTTCAAAGGAGGATCTTCTCTGAGGATGAGGCACTGGGGATTTAACATGCAAAGCACTCAATCTACAGGTACGATTGGATTACAATCAGCACACCATGCCGATCTCTGCTCTACCTTTTCCTGACATCATTTCTGAAAACATCCAGAGAAGGCAAAAATAAAAAGGGGGATAAAACGGAGTGAAAAAAAAAAAATGAGATTTCCGTTTGGTAACTTAACACAACTGTTTTTTTTTAATAAAAGGATCTGTTCAAGAGTGAACAAGCCATTTTAATGTGTTATGCAACTTGCCACAGCTGTGAATCAGATTTGTTAATTTTTCAGACAGTGAAGTAATGTCCTTAGATCTAGTTGGTGGTCACTTCATTAGTGTGTGGACCAAGCACACTACCTTTAAATGAAGTGGGTAGATAGTGAGGTTTTAATAATTGCCGACTACAATAGCAGCTAGCAATTATATGCAACTGAAACAGTTGTCTACATTGTACACGGTGACCACGTTTAATAGATTTTAAAGAGGTAAGAAGTTAAACTATCACTCCAAACATCCTTTCACAGCAATCAGACCACTAAAAGGAATTACCTTCTGCAGTCCAGTAGAATGAAAGGAAGAAGAAATTAAAACACGTAGAAGTGCAAATAAATACTGCTATTCTAAAGCTTGGAATGGTTTTCAAAGGCTATTTGACGGTAGATGGACATTTTACCTTCTTGCCAGCAGCGCCGACGGAGGCTTTCTTGATTCCGCGCACCTTCTTCATCCTGTTCTTTCTTTCCTTGCGCTGTTTTCTGGAGGTCTTTTTCTTCTCATAAAGACCATGCTAAAAAAAAAACAAACAAACAAGTCATCATCTGAGAACATTCAACACCTACAATACTACAGCAAATACCTTTACAGGAAGAATACATTTCAACACACCCAGTCTGTATTTTAAGATAAAACAACGTGGACGTGGCTTACTCTAGATAGTCTGTATTTGGGCTCATTCTTCTTAGCATAATCCAATGAGTCGTAGACCATGGCGAAACCTGTGGTCTTGCCACCGCCAAACTGTGTCTTGAAGCCAAAGACGAAAACTACATCAGGGGTGGTCTTGTACATTTTGGCAAGCTTTTCCCTGATTTCAGTCTTGGGTACTGTTGCTTTGCCAGGGTGCAGCACATCAAGGACCTGGTAAGAAAAGGATGTATTTGATTATCCTCCAAGTTGGAAATGAATACTGAAGAAGCAAAAACAACCGATCGCGCCATGCAAGCACTCACCATTTGCTTCCTCTGAAGCAGGCGGTTCGTCATGAACTTCCGCGTCCTGATGGTGACACTGTCGTTCTGGAAAACAAACGAACAATTTCTCGATTACGTTGCGTCCAACCTGTCAAGTTTCATGAAAAAGCAAGTCAACCAGCCAACTTAGCTGGCACCGTGTAGCCTGCCTAGCTAATTCCAAGAGCACAGCTAGCCAACGACCTATGAATTTGGAGATCAGAAAGTTTATCTAGCCGAATACTGCAGTCTTCATCTTCAGCAACAAAAGTTAGTTATGTAAACGGTACAATGAACACACTACACCGCTCCTCCTAGAAACTAGGACAGCTATGCTAGCTAATCTATGATGAGCAGCCGACATGAGAAATGAATAGCAGAAGGCAGCCAAATAGCTTAGCATTTAGGTAAAACTGTTTCAAATAGACCAATTACCGGTGAAAAGACAAGTTTTCATCTCTGAACTGCACCTCGCAACTTCCTGTTCTTTTTTTGTCATAGTATAAACGGAACACTGGCGACATATAACCACATTTAACCACTTATTAAGATCAGGGGAGTCCTGTGGTGTATCCGACTAAACTACAGTAAACAGAACATACAATTCACTTGAATAAATTGCCATTATATTTGTATTATATTCACAAATCATAATTATGCTACTTCTAGAAGTTCAACCTTTAAGATTGCAAAGATTTTATACGATTGCCTTATGTATTCGTTTCACGATCACTCACCATCTTGGCGTCGGCTAGCTCAGGGGCGAGAAAAAGGAAGGAGGACCCGTAGGTGGCCAACAATATGCCAGAGCAGTTTACAAAGTAGTTTACTTTAATGCCTGATCGTAAAAAGCAAGGAAACCGAGGAAAAATAGCTCAAACGACAAATACATATATATTTATTTTTCCTTTGTAAAAGTTATTTTACGTCCTGCATGTATATTTTCAATTCTATGAATGATGTACAGTGCATATACATTTGTCTATCACTAAAAAACGGACAATATTAAAAATCTAAATAAATATTGTTAAATCATATTAAACGATTATCCGTATTTATGAAGAGGTTCAAAAAATTATTTCTAATTCATTTTTAATTTATCATTTATTTATAATAGTAAATGTGGAGAAAGAAAAATACTGATCCCAGAACAGCATGGAGTTATCCTTGCTTCATACAGCTTCTGTTGCGTCCTGCACTTGGCAGACGCGCCAGCGCACACTTGCTTCTACTTAAAAAACAAAAACAAAAAAAAAAAAACGTGTTGGGATTCAATGTATCTACTATATTAATTACAGGATGTTTTTCAGTGACGTCTCAGTAATCCTTAACTTGCCTACGAGTTCAAACTATTCTTACATTTTTATTTAGACAGTTTAAGAAATTTAAAAAATATAACCAAATATAAATGCTCACAAAGATTAGGAAAATAGACTAAATGAAAACGTTACTTGTACAAATGAATGTTGTACACCGTAGTCTAGTACTTTTTTATTTATTTGTTTGTTTGTTTGTTTGTTTATCTCAGCCTTTGAAGAAAGTAAGAAATGTTTGAATGTTCTGTATTTGTGCATACACACAACCTAAAGCATCATATTTAGGCCTAAAAGTAGATCAATATAATCCAAGTATTGTACTCATTATTGAGAATAATTATCCAAACTACGTACTGTATGTGAGTGGCAAATGTATGTAAATCTTTAGGATTAACAGTTAACTTGAAATTATAATTTAACTGTAATTATAGGCTAACTGGTGAAATTAGAGTCAGGTGTGAGTGAGCACTTGTTTTATATAAAGAACTGGGACAGTTCAAAGTCTGGTCTTCATGACATGTGTATCACATCTGTGAGGTCATAGAAACCCAGGGTAACATCTAAGCAACCAAAGGCCAACAACAGAATAACAGTGGTGTGCATTGCAGGATTGCAAGGATGAAGCCAATGCTCTCCAAGCAGAACCTGCCTGTTTGCACTTTCTGAAAGGTCATAACTGGACGGCTATTAGAACAATGTATTGTGGCTGGATGAGACCAACATGGAACAACTTTGTTTAAATTAAAAGCATTATGTTTCAAAAATGGATAAATGCATTTCAGCATAATAACCCTATCCCACCTGTGAAATGTGGGGGTGGTATCATGGTTTTGGCTTATCTTGTATTGAGTCGGTCTAGCTAGACAACACTGATGGAACAATGAATTCTTAATTATACCACTGAATTCTAAAGGACAAAGGACATAAAGGACATCAGTCTGTGACCTGAAGCTCAAGAGATAGTGGGTGATGCGGTCAACAACAACAACAGCAAGACGACACATAAAGTTTTGGAGTGTTCAGGTCAGAGTCCTGACCTTAATCCAGCAACGCTCTGTCAGGAGCTTAAGTGAACAGTTTGTGAGGAAACACCGACATTCCAAAGCTGTTCTGTATGGACTAAAACCTTTACAAGTCAACGTGCCAGACTGATCAGTTAGCAGAAATGTTTAATTATGGCTGCACAAGGAAGTTATATCAGATACTGAAAGCAAATGGGTTATTGGATTCTTTTCTAAACTGACTCTATTTAGTAGGTGGGAGAAAATTAGGTGTTTGTGGTCAAATCTATGTGGAAATATAGAAAATTCTAAAGGGTCTACAAAATTCAAGAACCACTGTAGGTTCTCCCTACAGTTCCATATACGTAGGGATACACGCTGAAATGGTTATGTGGCCAAAACCCTTATTTCAACTGGAACCATTACATATATGAGTGCCAAATTATATACAAAAGCATGCTGCTTATCTCTTTTCAAACTTGATGTTTGACATAGGGGAAAGGCTTTTGTGGCCAAAATGTCAAAACAGGCAGTTAGGAAAATCTTGTGGTGAAAGGTATACATTACAGTTTCACAGATTTCTTTACACTTGGCAATATGGTGCTAAATATTCAAACATCTCAAATAAAGAGACAAAAAAAAACATTGTGCATTTTATGAGGGTAAAATACAGGGTTCAGTTTAGAGATCTGTTTCAGCAGTGTCACCGTGCCCTGTTAAGCCACCTTATCTCAGGTTCACCAGTATTTGCTTTACCCATGACATTATCTATGAATTGTTGCCCAAATCTGACCACTCATAGAGAGGTCAAAAGGACCTGCTTTAAATCCTGAGAATCCCCATATTAGACGATAGTGTTTTTAGGTTACCTGAAAGAATATCATGCATTAGATTAACCTGACTGAGTGATTGAATGTATTCAAAACATATTCATGTAGGAACATCACATAGATGTTCCTGTTACTTTACGATGACCAACCAAGAAACACAGTATATTTGATACAAGACACCACTTTTACAAACTGCTCCTACTTGAGTGCTAAAAGCTCCACCTTGTGGAGAATCTTCAGACAAAATAGGTGGAGGAGTTATGAGTCAGGTCCGTGAGGTGCTTTCTAAAAATTGTATTGGAAAAAAAAACAAATATACATATCGCTAAATAAAACAAATACGTATTTTTAAATATATTAAACAAGTACAGCCATTACATTCAGTTGTAAACAACATTGCATTGTTTACAGAGTTATTCCTTATCATGTCATGTGTAGATCCAGAAGCTGCTCATTTCAATATGCACACAATAAGTATATTAACCTGGATGTCCAGGCAGCAGGTCATGTCTGGCAAATATTCAGGTTCTGTGTTGCATCAGCTCGTTGTTCATTTGCAGCAAGTCTTTGTTGACGCTGTACTTTGTCCAATTGACTTCGCAAACCTGCCATTGCACTCATGCCGCTCCAGCAGAGGAAAATGAAGTCTGTGGTGTATCTGACATTTTGCCTATTTTTTCTTTCAGGAATTATGAACGGTGTAAAGGGTAATGAGTTTTTATTTACCAGAATCATTTATCTGAGTTATCTACACAATTCTTAATCTTTCTATGTTAAATCTGTTGATGCTCACATTTTCTTGCTCTAAGTATGCCTCTCAAGGCTTAGCCTATGTATCATTAAAATAGAAAACTTAATGGTAATAGTGTCATTTGATACTATATTTAGTCCTGTATCAAATAGTATGTGTAAATTATCATTGTAAAATATCAGAACTAGTTACTGGTGTTGAAGGACAGTTATGTATAAAGAGTACTGATATCTCAGCAGCCTTCAGTAAAGCCCTGCACTTTGATGCCGGGCTCCTGTATGAGTACCAGTACGACACATCTGTGACAGTGGCTCCCGTTTCTGTGGATCTTGGAGAGGTCACTGCTATCACCATGGAAGCAGTAATTCAGATCCACTCACTATGGAGGAACCACGACAGCCAGGAAGAACAGCTTCTGCAATTAAAGGTAGGTGCTATATTAGAATAAAAGCTTTCTAAGCTTTTCGCAAGAGAAAAAAAAATCAAGATCCTGAACAACACAGGAACATAACCTACACTTTAAAGTTCTTCACATGTTGTAACCCACCGTCACCACGTCATCCATATGTGGGCAAAAAGACTTATAGAGTCCTTATACTTACATGAGTCCGTAATTTTTTTTCTCTCAGATTCGCGATTTAAAACTAAAACCCAAATCAAATGACTCTGTCACCAAACATTTGGATGTGGATGAGATGCTTGGTTACTTGGACCACATGAAGAAACCATTTCTTGTGCATATTCACTCGGGGAAGGTATATTTCTTGTGTAGGCCAAACATGCGTTAAATTGAATAGACTTTTCATACAAATTTCAGCACATAGATGAGCACTTGTTATTTTGAATTATCATATTTTATTGCAGTTTAACCCTATTGAATAGTGTCCTTTTGGACATTGTCATCTAATCTGTTTTGTTCAGCTTGAAAAAAATCTTCAGTAATGTCCCTGGGTCCCATCTAGATTCAAGGTGTTTTTGATACTTCCATGGACAACACAGCCAGTCTGAATTTCAAAAAAGGACTAGCGTCTCTACTCCAAATTCAAAGTCCTTCTGGGGTCATGATGGAAGTAAGTTTTATTTATTCATGATGCCATTTCAGACAGTTTCCCACTATATACCACGTTATATAAAACCCATTTCAGACATTTACCTACTATATTCTATGCTATACGAAACCCATTTTATTTTAGGATGACGCAACAGGACGATGCCAAGTCTCATACTATAACTTTAAAGATGAAATTGTCAAAGTCAAAGAATATGAGAGCTGTGAAAAGAATGTGGCTAATGGCATGTTTTCTGACCAGGTATGAATATTCACTGTTCATTGGCCATAACAGAAAGAACTGCCATGTTGTGTATGAGGCATATTAACTCCCAGTGAATTCAGGGCAAGCCGCAGTTTACTTCAAATAAAAATATTATACCTAATATTATGGAACAGAAACAGTACCTTATGGCGGTATACTATATGTCTTTATGCTTTTAGATTTTGGGGGTGAGTTCAGTTGGTACGTCACAAACAGTTTTCATCATGGTGGATCATAACATCAAAACTGTAACATCGCATGAATTCCGTTCATTGGTATTAGATGAACAGACTACAGCTGGCATACAAATTTCCTCAAGGTATTTTTATTTATTTTTTACCTTTTTACAATATACAGTAATTGTGGTATATGACTGTACATTATGCGCTCACATTTACCTTACACCCAAGCTTGATTAGACAAAGACTACAGCGTACCAGATCTAAGCCTGAAGGGTTAGATAACAGCTTACATTTGATGTTATTAAAGCACTGCCGCATGACTGAGTATGCAGCAGACTAATCAGATGGATCAAACTGATCAAAATCAGATGATATGTGTGCAATTGATTCTAGGCAGCTCCTGCAGCTCTTATCAACAACCCCTGACAGTAATAAGGAAACCCATGGGGGCATGCAGGAGGTTCTCAGCTCACTCAAGGAGAGCTTTGTGAATCACTCTATTCATGCCTTACCTGTGGTCACACAGAAGGACCCCAGTGGATATCCAGTAAGTCACAATAGTTGACGAAACGATACTCTTGACGGACTGCAACGCTTATAATGCTCATAATTTCTCTACTGTGGCAAAATACTAAAATGTTTGAGTATTCTGATTATACTGATGCTTTTAGAAAATGCTGATAGAATTGCAAAATATGTCTTCATATGGATTTCAACAATAAGTACACTGTTGTTGTATACTGTACAAATATAAATCAAAAGACCAAAATGACAAAAATGCTACAATGTATAGTTTTAAAAATGTCTATTAGCATATCCTGCTCAAAGCAAGTTCACCTTTTCAAACATTTTCTTCTTCAGATTTCTAATCTCTTAGATCATTTGAAAGTAAACATCATGGACCAGTCAACCACAGCAAAGGTGTTTCTCCGGCTGTCCAAACGCTTGCGAAAAATGAAAATGGCTGAGATCGGAGCCGTTCTCACAAAGGCGGATGACAAGCTTGTGTGAGTATCAAGGTCCTAAATTGTACTGTTGTGCCTCCACGGTTGCTGAAGCTCGTGTGTCGCTGCGTTTGTTTAGGCCTGTTCTAATAGACGCTGTAGCTGCCGCTTCCACACCAGCCGCACTCGATGCCCTCGTGTCATATATCAACGTCACAAGCCCAAAGACAGCACCACTGCTGGAGAAGCTCCTCTACGCCTGTGCTTTTTCCTCTCAGCCATCTACTCATTTGATAAACACCATCTCTGTGAGTGAGATTTGAGGTTATGTTTTTAAACCATATTTCTTTTTTATTATAACGAGCGGCTTTTTTTGTTTAATTACGTGTGTGTGTTGCAGCATATTCTTTCCCACACATCAGCGCAGACCCATGAACTTGCTCTCATTGTTCTTGGGACCGTGATACGAAAAATGTGCTCTGCTAACATGTGCAACCTGCAGGTAAATATGAAAAACAAATTCTACAAGTAGAACTTGGATATTCAGAAAGAACCTGTATTCAGAAAAGACTACCTGAATATTCAGAAAATACCTTTATCTGTATTTGTTCTGCCATCAGTCATACCTCAGTATGACAGATATGAAATGAAAGGATAATCAGTTAGCAGGCAAAACCTGGATACCTAGAAACTTAAACACAGCACAGGGAGCTGGTATGAAATTCCTAAAGCTCAGAGATATGCATGGACTGTAGCCACTCTCCACACCAGACTGAAAACATATCTGTTCTCCTGTGCCTTTCAGATCAATTACTACTACAGTTATTATAATCACTCTTTTCATGTTTTTTTCCTTTTTAATATTTCAATAATATATTTTTGTAACTTTTTTCCCTTTTGTGGAAAAAAACTTCTTGAGAGGATAGATCTCAGGATAATAAGCTCTATTTAAACTTTATTTATTTAAATTCGTCTCTTTGAAGCACTTTGTATTGTTGCTATGTATGAAAAGTGCTATATAAATAAACTTGCCTTGCTATATTTCTCTTTCAAGGAAGTGGAGAATGCTAAGAGAGTTCTTCTTGAAGGACTGAATGCATCCAAAGATGAAACCGAGCTTACGTCATACCTACTAGCCTTAAAAAGTGCCCTTCTTCCAGAAACTGTGCCTATCCTTCTCAAGTACATTGATGAGTCCAATTCACTGTCAAGCATTGTACTCTCAGCTTTGCAAGGCTTTTCATCTAAACATATCACAAATGAGGTAAAGTAAACTGTCTTGCATAATCTCTGGAGCAAAATAAACCCATTTCATTTTTTAAATTACTTTATAAAATCCATGTACATACCTTATGTGTACAGACTGTATGTGTATATATATATATGGTGTATATTCTTTCTTGCCAGGTTAAGGCACATGTGAGGGACATTTTTTCCCAAAGAAACAAGCGTTTCGCTGCTCACGTGCGTGTAGCAGCTGCTCAGCTCCTCCTCACGCATGATCCCTTGCACACAGATGTCAGAGAGGTGATCCAGAGGATAGCAGAGGAAAAACCTGAGCTCTCCAAGTTCCTTACTTCCAAAATAATGAGTCTGTTGTCATCAGATCACCCTGCCAGGTAAGACCTTTTTCAGTGGAGATATTATGTTGACTTTCCAATGTAATGAGAAAAGGCCATATGCAGTTTTTGCAAAGTAGGGCATTAAAGGACATTCCAGTTCATTTGGCTAACCCGGACTTCATAGCATGGCTAATTTTTCACCACTACCCTTTGATGTTTCACTGCTATTTTCCTACTTGTTTGTTAACATACACTTACTCTTAGGAAGGTAATTCTTGAAGTTTTGAAAGAGTCCAAGCAGAACAATTATTTCCATCTTGGTCGTGTTGGCTCTTCCTCATCATACACTGGGCTCATGACAGGTATCAAACCCTGGAAACTTCCACTTAGTTTTTGTTTTACTTTATTTAAGTAACTTTACAAGTTCTGTTTTCAAGGTCATATGTAGTATTTATTGTAAAGGGTTTGAATATGGAGTTCTGACTTATGTCTTGATTTAATCGAAATGTATTTTTGTATTCGTGTGTACTCTCTAGAGACCAAGGACATGATTACATTGTATGACTTCGATTTCCTCTTCTCTGATTTTGGATTTCTGAAACAAAGTAATAGTAATTTCTTTACCCAGACCAGAGGGAGACATTTGCATTCACTGCAGGTATATGGTCCACACTAATAACGAGCTAATATGTCAGTAAAACATTGGTGTAACACATACAGCGCTGCTATACATGTAAGCATTGATTTAAAGCTTTTTTATGGACATTATTATATGGCAAATCTACATTTCTGTGCCTACCTTCTCCCCCTAAACCTGCCACTGTTGATTGATGAGCACATGCAATTCAGTGAACACTAAATTGTTATATATAACAATACACATAAGTTGTCTTTACATGCCACTTATAAGTTACAACGACATGCATTTGAGGTGTTCTACAATTGTCCATTAATTGTTTTAAATAAAAAGCAATTTTGTGTGTGCATTTCCAACCCAGGTTTCTTTAGAAGTGGCTGGTCTGGACTCCCTGTTTGGCGGAGAGCCAGCTGAGGGAGAGGAGGATGAAGAGCTCATGGCAGGAATGTCAGCCATGATGCTTGGGGTGCAGATCCAGCCCATTCTCTTCTTTAAGGGTTACGCTGACCTGATGGGCAAGTACTTCTCAGCAGCTGAAGGGCCAATGAACATTCTCTCTGGAAATATCCTGGTTGTTGATCAAACACAGGTATGTCCAAGTATTTTCATTCTTCACTTGTTAACTTTGAAACTTAATTGTTTAATAAATGTCACAATGTTGACTGTGGCACTTTTGGATAAAGTATATTTTAATATGTAAACTTATATCTGTGTTTTGCTAACAATCCAAAGCATTAAGCTAGTATATTTACTGTCACCTCCTACAGAGTCTAGTCCTCCAGTCTGGCCTGGAGACTCAGGGTTTTTTTCATGGAGCTCTTTCTGTTGATGTGGCAGCTGATTTCGAGTTCAGTTTATTCGGTCAGGAGTCAAAAAGCTTAGTCAAAAACAAGTATGTGAAATTTTACTTACAATGCAGCAATCACATAAGAATGTGTTTATTTTGACATTTACCTCTGTGATAACTAATCTTATAATGCTGGAGGATCAAATTAATATCTGTATGAATACTTGTTAGGGGTGGTATTGGGGACATTTTATTTTTAAAAGATAATCTTCTCCTCAGGTTCTCACTGGTTGTGAGTGCCAGGGCTGGAGTGGGTGCTCCATTGATGAGCACTACAGCTGAGACCACAGTAGAGATGAACTCTTCAATTGGTTTTGTCACCACTGTTAACTTCTCTGACATGCCTGTGCAGTACTGCCTGCAGCTTATCAGAGAGCCTCTCCTTTACAGGTATAATATCATGACTATTCAGAGACCAGTTCAGTGCTTTCAGATGTTTACATTATCATGCAATGCTAGGCAAGCTTGAAGGAGCTTATGCAGTGCATCATATCATATTCCAAGACATTTGTCTGCTACATAACAGGTATAAAATTTCACTCTCTCACTCCAGAGAGAAAACATCTACACAAGTTACTAGTCAAAACAGAAAGAAGATAATTCAACAAAGAAAGCGAAAGTGGAATCTACCAGGAGAAGAGACAGCACTCCACAGGGACAACACAAAGATGTGTAGAAAACTACTTAATGCAATGTAAACCAATTGTACCTGACATTGGTTTATAGCACATGAAGGCCATACAGAGTAATGGGGTAGAACATGGAGCTTCAAACACTATGGCTCATCCTGGAATTATATTATAATGAATATTCACGTGAATGAGAAAATAAATCCACTACTTTTACAGTATTCTACACTTAAATTGTATAATTAAGAATATGGATAATCAGGGTAATCAGTTTTTATAACACAAAAATGTGTCGCATTGTAGCTATTTTCCTCCAGCCTATGCACACTCTTTTCTATTTATTACAGCTGAATTATTATAAATGTTCATACATATACTCTTTCAAACATACTCTTTAATGTTTTTCAGTTGTATGGCACAGGTATGCAGTCTGTAACCCATAACAATAAAAATCATCATAATTTAATGGTTCTGTGACAAGTAATTATTATTATAGGTGGTGTCAAGTCTGCAGCCTTTTCCCATAATCCTCCTGTCCATTCTCAATTCCCTGATTATTAGTTTAACTTAGTTAATTAGATTGTTGGTATAAATACTTGTGTTTCTGTTTTGTCTCTGCGACAAATGTCTCACTTAGTGTTTGTCTTATTTATGATTGAATTCAGCACAGCACATTCGGGCTGGTGAGCGCTAATCATCCACGCACACACCTGTTAGCTTCAGAGTCTACAACAGCATACACTGCCGAAACGATGCATTGACAAATTATTATTACGTTTGTCTATATGTCAGACAGGAGTCAACTATATTGTAAGCTACACAAATTTTCTATTTGTCTAGACAGATGTGGCGTAATTCAAATAGGAAATAGTTATTGCCAAAGCTACATTTGCATTTGAACCAAAATTGAAGAAAGGTGAATAGACAATGTGTACATTTGCTAATACAGCAAATCTATTCCAGATATTACCAAAGTGTGACAGAATAATAGACAGAGCGCTGGATAATACCTTTAGACAGAGCACTGGATAGTGCCTTTAGACAGAGCACTGGATAGTGCCTTTAGACAGAGCACTGGATAGTGCCTTTAGACAGCACTGGATAGTGCCTTTAGACAGAGCGCTGGATACTGCCTTTAGACAGAGCGCTGGATAGTGCCTTTAGACAGAGCACTGGATAGTGCCTTTAGACAGAGCACTGGATAGTGCCTTTAGACAGAGCACTGGATAGTGCCTTTAGATAGAGTGCTGGATGGTGCCTGTAGATAGAGTGCTGGATGGTGCCTTTAGACAGAGCGCTGGATAGTGCCTTTAGACAGAGCGCTGGATAGTGCCTTTAGACAGAGCACTGGATAGTGCCTGTAGATAGAGTGCTGGATGGTGCCTTTAGACAGAGCGCTGGATAGTACCTTTAGACAGAGCGCTGGATAGTGCCTGTAGATAGAGTGCTGGATGGTGCCTTTAGACAGAGCGCTGGATAGTGCCTTTAGACAGAGCACTGGATGGTGCCTTTAGATAGAGCACTGGATAGTGCCTTTAGACAGAGCACTGGATAATACCTTTAGATAGAGTGCTGGATAGTGCCTTTAGACAGAGCACTGGATAATACCTTTAGATAGAGCATTGGATAATGACTTTAGATAGAGCACTGGATAGTGCCTTTAGACAGAGCACTGAATAATACCTTTAGACAGAGAGTGCTGAGTTAATAAAAAGTTCATGGAACTCTCCTTCCCTGCAGAGTTTACTTCCAATTCTAATCTAAGATCAGTTAATTAAGGCTTTCATTAGCATATGAATATTAGGTATGCTGGAACCACACTGGCATTCGAGCACCCAACGTCTAATCACGCTTAGGAAAGTGGGAAAAAACAAATACAATTTGAAAAGACAATTGACACCAAAACTGAATTCAAAGGATCTTAAAGGTTTAATTCAGCTACAAATCTTCAGGGGAAAACATCAGAATTGTGAATAATATAAAAAAATGGGTCCTGAAAAGTCAGTCAGCTGAATGCTAATTGTCTGGCAAAAGCTAGCATTCCATTAGATAAGCTCTCCACGGATAGGCAGTGAATGGGTGCTATGCTGTTGCCAGCGGCAACGCAGAGTAGCCAATGGAGAGACGTCAGGAGCTTCAAACTCTGCAAAGCCCAGCTGGTTGAGGATGGCGTAGACGCCAGCTCTGGCTGCCACCTACCCAAACAAGCAAAGCAAAAAGACTGTGTCACAGACTCATCATGGCAGTTCAGATATCCCTTCCCCAGGCATATACAATAATCCTCTTCAAGGCTTAATAATGTAGGATGATGCAAAACTAGTCTGAAGAGTCTGTGCTACGCAGAGAGAGAAAATAAAGGCTTGCTTCCAACGTCCAGGTAGCACACACCACGCATGCTCACACCATTCCGTTTTTTATGACCCCTGAACTACCAGAGCCTCCAGGAAAATGGAACAAGAAACACATTCAAAAATTTGCCTTCACTTGTTTTTTTGGGCCATGTCTTCAACCCTCAACCAGCAACATTTCTTCAAGAAGAAAAAAAAACATTTTGTTTTTAATGCGACGTGCTGCTCTACAGCTGATAGACATCCGTTTGTTGGTGTAGAGAAGCATCATTCTGACAGTCTGCTCTTGTTAATCAGGGTATTCCCCAAGGATTCTTGGCACCTTGCTTTTTTATCATTTACACCCTGCCTCTTGGTGATAGCATTTGTCATAATAATTTAAATTTCAATCTTATGCTGACAACATTCAAATTTCTATGAATATTAATCCATCAGATGCATTTCCACTTCTTCTTCCGAGCTCCTAGACAGAATATCTCATAATAGGTTGTCTGTGGCACTGTTGTTGTCTGTGACACTCCTGTTGTCTATGATAGACTGGTTGTCTGTGACACTCCTGTTGTCCATGACAGACTGGTTGTCTGTGACACTCCTGTTGTCTATGACAGACTGGTTGTCTGCGACACTCCTGTTGTCTATGACAGACTGGTTGTCTGCGACACTCCTGTTGTCTATGACAGACTGGTTGTCTGTGACACTCCTGTTGTCTGTGACAGACTGGTTGTCTGTGACACTCCTGTTGTCTGTGACAGACTGGTTGTCTGTGACACTCCTGTTGTCTGTGACAGACTGATTGTCTGTGACACTTTTCTCTCCACCACGGTACATAGCATCTGTATTCTTTTTGATCCCTGTCTGCCATTCACACTGTAAATGATGCAGGTAGTCTGCATATTTCCATCTCTGTAATATCATCTGCCTGCGCTGGGTGCAGCCTCTTAAAGACTCTGAGATGCTCGGCCAGTACCTCTAGAGTACTGTAATTAATTCACTTCTTTAAGGCTTACGCTCAAAATCTTTCTGACCCTTCAGCATATACAAAATACTGTAGCTGGAATATTGAAACCCTGCTAAGAAATCGGTGCATATTAATCATTTCACTCCCACTCCCAACCCAGTCCTTCAACAGCTATACTGCTTACCCATAGTTAAACGAATCCAATACAAAATTCTCTTATTAACGTTTAACACATTTCAGCGTGTGAGTGAATTGCAAACCAGGTAAATATGGTGATTAGCATCTAAAATGTAATCTTGAAAGCATATCGTTGATATGCAGAATGACTGCAGAACTGGTACCACAGCATGGGCATATCAGCTCTGGTTTTTATCCTAATTGCACCTCCTCCCACCTGACGCATCCACAGGCTGAAGGGTCGTCTCCAGGAGTCTCTCTTCTCCAGGTGGAGGAAGCTGTTGAACAGGATGAAGTAAATGTAGCGCTCCAGGTGCCACAGGCTCCTCAGACGCAACTGCTCTGCCTCGTCCGCGCATTTTGCTGTTTTGATCTGTGGAATAATTTTTTTAAATGTCATTTTGAGATACACAAACCAAGACTGACTTAGATGCGGACGGACGGACGGACGGACGGACATGTAAATTTCATCAGTCAATGGACAATCGCCTATACCGTCCTGTAACTGTGTTAAATGAGAGTGTGTATAAGGGACAAGCCACAACAACAATTCCAACTCAAAGCACACGCAAAACCAACCTGTTTATACGAGCACACAATGATCTCCCGCAGGTGGTAATGCATGGGGGTCATCGTCTCACTAACGATGTCTAGGGCCATGTCCACCTCTCTCTTCACACGGAGACCGTCAGGTAGCAGTCTGACCACCTGCATCACTACCTGAACACAGCAAAACACAACAAACCTTCAAACACAAGCAGCTGTGACAAAAACACCTAACTACACCAACATAACTACACTAACCTAACTACACCAACATAACTACACCAACATAACTACACTAACCTAACTACACCAATATAACTACACCAACATAACTACACTAACCTAACTACACCAACATAACTACACCAACATAACTACACTAACCTAACTACACCAACATAACTACACCAACATAACTACACTAACCTAACTACACCAACATAACTACACTAACCTAACTACACCAACATAACTACACCAACATAACTACACTAACCTAACTACACCAACATAACTACACCAACATAACTACACTAACCTAACTACACCAACATAACTACACTAACCTAACTACACCAACATAACTACACCAACATAACTACACTAACCTAACTACACCAACATAACTACACCAATATAACTACACTAACCTAACTACACTAACCTAACTACACTAACCTAACTACACTAATATAACTACACCAACATAACTACACTAACTTAACTACACCAACATAACTACACTAACCTAACTACACCAACATGAATCCAGAGGGCCATTATGCAGATAGCAGTTTAGTTAAGAATTTAACTAACTGTAGGTAGGTCAATTATACTGTGGAAGCATGATTCTAATAATCCCTGGAACAATTTCAGAAAGGATATGAGTGGCCATTAAAATATTACTAAAGCACTATATAAATAAAAACATGATCTTATAAAATACTCCAAATGTTCCAGCAGTGAAGCATATGCATGTGTGATGACAGTCAGATGACTAGACTAAAAAATATATATATACCTCAAATTCACCCTTGGTATATTTTGCATCTGGGATGCTCACAATTTCTTCATCTCCACATTCAGGGAAGCCCTGTAGGAAATCACTGTTAAGGTTTATAAAACATGATTTGAGCCTCCATTCTAGCCTCGTGGTATATTTTAATCATTTGTAACTTGCTCAATATCAGAGAAGGACTTGAGAATGATAATTCACTATGTTAGGTTATGTGTCAGTGAGATCTTCTGTCAGAAACTGAGAGCGACCTACGTTGAAGTGCCACAGAGTTAGTGTGGCGATCACCATGGCAGAGGTAGTCCGGTCTTTCCCGTCACTGCAGTTAAAGATGAAAGCAGATCCAGGGTCCTCAGCCAGCCTGTCCTTCATAGCCTCCAACAGCTGGTCAAAGACCTACAGGGCAGCAGAGAGAGCGAACGCTGGTTATTGTGATTTCCCAGACACTCCGCACTACCACGGAAATGCGGTACTGTATTGAAATGGCTCTGTGACACGGCACTAGCAGTGCGTTTTGACCTACCTCTTCACTGGGAGCACGGCAGTCAGAGAGAGGGATGCGCTGGTAAGCAACACCTGGATGGAGGATCTTTTGCTGGGCAAAGAGCTCGCTGATAGTATGGCAGCTTTTCAGCATTCTCATCTGCTTGTCCTGTTCCACAATAACCTCGAGCCACTTCTCGCTCTTCAGGATCTCTTCCTTCATTGCCGACTCCAGCGCCTGGAGGGATGGTTATTAGTTCTGCTGAGCCAGGCGAACTTTGATACTGATGATAAGAGTTAGTGAGAGAGTACATGTGACAAGCACTGCTCTTGGAGATGTTGCATTCATTTTTTGCATCATCTTAGCCAGCCTTTTTAAAACAGCTGCTCATACTGCGCCATATGTTGTCTTCGTTTGTGTTCATAAATTCCGACGCTTGCATCTCTTAGGGTGGCTTTAGTGTTTGGACCCTGCAGACCTGCAGTATTGAAGAGGTGACGTTGATTATGAGGTAGAAGAAATTAAATATTAAATACCTCAAGCTGATGGAGGTTCTGAACACACACTGTGATTGGCTGCTCCAGGCAGGTTGGCTCTCGAGGGCAGAACACTTGCCCGTTCCCTTCCACGAGCACTTCCTCCTGCAGATTCACCCACAGCATGCTGGAATACTTCCGTTTATCATCCGTAAGGTACAACAGCACCGTGGACACCGCCTAGAACCAGAATCAACATGCTGTTAACTCTCCGCTCCACATTTTGCATCAAAACTTTGCCTAGCAGTAACACAAAAACATACTGTACCTCAGAGCTGGGCTGCGCCATGCCATACACAGGCATCTTTAGGACGCGTCTGAAGTTGGCCACTCTCATTTCCTTGGCTGTACCAAGCATATCTGGTGCCAACAACCCGCTGGCCACCTACCCAACACAACAACAGCTGTCTAATGCAGTGATGCTGGAACATGTAAGCACGGTGCATTTCTGTTTTCTGTTCCCTGTGCTGTGTGTATTGGCCTGGTCACAAAAACAGAAGAAGCTGGTTTCTAACATCGCGTCTGGAACAGGACTGATCATGCCAGGGAGAAGCACGATCTTAGTTCATTTAATGCTCTCCACTGTCTTTCTCAGAAAAGGCTTCCCTGCTTAGTGTGTTAGGTACACATATCTTACAGAGGCTTTTAACAGATGCCAGACTCACTGATTTGGCAGGACAGTTACTGACTGTCTCCAACTTGTCAGCAATCCCCTGTTCAACATCAGTCAGTTGCTGACCACAGGAAGACCTCTGACCATATGTTATATCGGTGTCAGACCATTCTCAGCACAGCAGTGACCCTGACACAGTAGCGGGTGTTGCATTGAGTATGTCAGGCACAGCAGTGTTGTTGAAGTTTTTAAGTGTCAGTGGCACTGCTGGATTAAGAGTAAATCTTCCACCCAGCCAAAATATACATCCAAACGTGGTCCTGTGGCCAGACACGGACACTGATGAAGTGTTGGAAGGAGGATGGCTAACATCATCTCTGCATGGAAACAGATGGGCTGCACTCTCTAGATGTTCACCTTAGTGTTTCTAATAAATAATTTCAAATTAAATGAATGGGAAGTTCAAATAAGTAAATATATAAGGCTTAACCCACAGTTTTGGGCCTCACCAGTATCCTGGTTCCATCAGAGATGAGACTGGCCGGAGCTGAGAGCTCGGATTTGTCCATACAGCCCAGAAGCCTGTAGATCCAGGCGTTAGTGCACAGCCACTGAGTGAAGCTCTGGGCAAACATCTGGGGATACTAGAGAGGGACAGACAGACAGAAAGCTCATATGAACAAGTAAATGAATGAATGAAGGAACCAGAACGTGTCAAGAGGGAGAAGATACAGTAGGAGACCATGAGGAGAATATGAACAGGGGAACATTTGTGAGGAAAAGCAGACAGGAATAGGGAGAGAAATTGTGCAAACATCCCATACAATTAACAAATGTGATGGTACCTGATCATGCAGGTAAGCATTGAACGCTATCAAGTAGAAGTAACGCTCAAGGCTCAGCAGGGTTCGTTGGCGGAAATAATCCTTTGTGCTACTTCCCTATGAGAAAGAAATGATCAGAAATATGTCTTTAACCTCCATTTCATAAAGGTTGGTAACTTTGTTTAAAACTATTTTAATAATGACAGAAGTTTAACTCACTTGTATCTGATAATCCTCACCAATACCTTCCATTTTGCATTTATTTTCATATATTGCATCTTTGATGTTGTGCATTTCTGAACACATGTCAATAGCTCTATCAACCTGTGGTGAAAAAATAGCTTGCCTTAAGTCAATATGATGACATAGTATGTACATTATGAGTTTAATATTGCTGCACATGGACCAAAAACAATAAAGAGCAGATGTGTCATTAAGTGGTTGCTGGATCTAATTGTTTAATTAAAAAATTACTAGACCTGTCTAACCTCATCAAGTATTTGTTGACCTTTAGGAAGTCGACTGATCAGGACCTGAATTACTTTAAACTCAGGCTGGTGCTTAACCTTCATGTCCTCTTCCCTGAGAAAGAAACAATATTTCATGAATTATTTATTTTCTTCATTTTATTCTATTCGTTTTTTCAGTGACTGATGTTTTATGTGAAATCAAATATGACCATCATATAAAACATCATTTCACACCCACATACGCTACATACAGACAGGGAAATTATTCTGTCTTCTGCAGTATTCTGCAGTTAATATTGTGCATATTACAACACAAATCCTCACCTAGAAATATATATCGCCCCCTGCAGGTGATGTAAGACTAATGCACCCAGAATAAGGCCCAGATTGGTTCGTCCCACCCCAACCTGGCAGCTGAAGAGTAGTGCAGGCAGATGCCTGGAGCCATCTCGCAGCACTGACAGACTAGGGCTTTCCTGCAGAACACAGAGGAATATTGTAAGTTATATATTTTTATGAGCAGAATTATTACTACCAATAAAAGCTGAAAATACATGAAGCACATGTTTCATGAATGCCTTTCAAAGTAAAAGTTTTTATGTGCGGGTTATGTTGTAGCCACCAAAGGCAAAAGACCTGAATACAACAAACTTAAACCTTTTTTCTGTTCAAGATATCAGCACATGTGCAGACTACGAGGCAACCCACAACTAAAAGTGAACGGTGGCTTATTTTGTGAATTAACAAATTAACACAGTATATCTTAGCAATACGTATATGTTTATCAGATTAGCCATTAGGCTAATGTTGTGGAAAAGGTTGAAATGAATAATTAAAACTTTTGAAAAACTTTTGCTTCTTAAATGCCGGCACTATAAGGCAAGTAAAATAACTGACCCCTCTAACAGACCTACTGGCCCCTGTCTGCCCCCCCCCCCCCAGATGGTCTAGAATCTCCACTGCAATGTTGGTTTCAATCTTAATTGGCATATCAGTTCAGACATGCATGTCCTAATACTTTTTCTCTTTCACTCATATTATGCCATTATAGTTATGAAGATCTTACCCTGAGTATATTTACAAAGGCATCAAAATCCTTCTCCATTGGTGCCCCCTCCATAGGTAGTGGGAGTCTGTAATATCTTTAAGAAAAAAATACATACATATAATTACCATGCCAAACTATTTTGTAATCTTCTGAACTTGCTGGGAATATTATTTTTACTGAAAACATTTTTTAGAAACACTACTATTTCAGTTGAAAATTACCTGTGTGAAGGCAAACTAAAGAGTGGTCTCTTGTAGACCTCTTCAGTAACATGAATGTCCTCCTCAGATACAATCCTGACACGTTGTGGCTCATCTTTAAAGTTCTCGATGTCATTATAAACAGTGAAGATGTTGTCACTGAGTTTAGCAAAGTCACACAACTGTAGGAAAGAAAAAATTAGCACACTGCAAACATTAATTATAAATGTGAATATTGTGCATGAGCTCTGTAAGAAGGATATGCCCAGAACTCAGTATGGCAGTGGGGTTCAGTATAGGAGGAACATTCACATCATGCAGGTTATTCTCTGACTTGCCTCTTTCCTGATTGAGAGCTCTAGTTGCTCTGCTCTAACCCCTTTTTTTAGGTGGTGTAGGTTCTCATGGAGGTTCTCCTTCCTCCTTGGAGTGTATGGAATAAAGTCCTTATCCAGATGGAGGAAGACAACTGGCTCTTCTCGCACACAGAAGAATATCACCTCCTGCACAAATATGATGTTGCTTTAAGGTGGATAATATCTCACCAATGCTACTGAGGTTATTACACACCAGTGGCGGTTCTGTTGAGCCCATCTTTGTCTAAGCATTATCACTGAAACGTGGGTGATAAATTTGTCCTG
The DNA here is from genome assembly GCA_020368025.1 of Brachyhypopomus occidentalis. Taxonomy (NCBI): domain Eukaryota; kingdom Metazoa; phylum Chordata; class Actinopteri; order Gymnotiformes; family Hypopomidae; genus Brachyhypopomus; species Brachyhypopomus occidentalis. Next base: position 5,769,537 of record JAGXOD010001386.1, read on the forward strand.
ACCACAAAAGGAACAGAAGACTTTACATCTTGGCCAAGGATTACTGACCTCATAAGACTCGCTCTCCAACTTCTGAAGGACCTGTTTGAAACCATTTAGGCTAGGCTGTCCCATTCCAAAAAGAGGCTGGTTTCCTTTAGCCTTCCGGAAGTTAGGGGCTCCGTAGCTTCCTGTAGTGTTTAAAACATCTACTTTACAGTTCACATCCTGAACCATAAAAAACTCCCCCTGTGTAAGAAAAATCATAGAATAATTGTAAAGCTGACATGTCATGGTTTGACTGAACAGTATCTTGAACAAAAGTGAATACAGATAGGTTGGAATACAGAAAGGACACATCAATCTTTTAATCTTTGCTAAGGATCTTTGCTAAAGTCTCCATGTTTATGACAGTTATATTGATCTAATGTAATGAATTCCATTCTTGCTGCTAGTAATACGTTTGTTCTTCCATAGTTTCTGTAAACACACTCATGTTGATATGAAATAATAATCTAAATAATCATCCGTCTTTCTGATGATTTCTAACAGAATAATGTTAAAATAGTTTTATAAAGACATGCTTACCAGCACTAGGTAATGCTCAGGCATTGAATCAGAAATGCTTCCAACTGCCCAGTTGGCTGATAGAACACTGTCATGAATTTGAAACTCCTCCCTGCAGTTGTACCTGCTCAAGAAAAAGCCATTCAGTCTCTGCTCTGAGCTTTCAGTACTGCCAACAGCTTCTAAGGTCTGTTACATGCATTAGACTGGGACTGTGTTTAGTTATGTTCAAGGCAGTTTGAATGAACCAGAGTTTGAACTCAGTAAACAGTTCATCTTATTAAAAGAGACCTAATGTAAAAATGCAAAAGTGTATTATGTGGGAATGGCATAAAGGAAACAGAAGAATCGGCAGACATTTAAGGCATCAAACTGGACAGCAGTTCAGAAGTCAGTGCTTACGTGATGACCACGGGCGCCACCTTGTTTGTGATGATGGACGTGGCCTTGTTGCCGGGGACGACCAGCACCTGCAGGGGGCCGCTGCTCACCGAGTTCCTGTCTTCGGCCACACTGTTACCCTGGTGACCAAGTTGGTGCATAGGTGTAGCCAGCGCTGGCTGGGACCCCGCACTGGCTGTGGTGCCCATATTCCACACAGACCTGCAATGAGACCACACACTGAGAGACTTTTGCTGGGAAAACATCAACCTACACATGCATTCCTGAGCCACATTAAGCATTTTTTTATAAAGATGATTCCATGTGACTTTGAGCTGTTGACACTTGTGAAGGTAGAAAAAGGGGCTTTTATTTTGTAATCAACAACGCAAGCATGACTGCAGTCCAGTAAAAGTTTATATCAAATCACAGCAACAAACTAAAAACCTTTCAAGAAAAGTCAGCAGATGCTTCAGAGAGCCCACATCCCCCACATTTACAATCAAGACACTAAAGAACATATGTATGAAAAGTCAACAGTTTTGACATGCCATCCAGGATACAGTTTGATTCTAAAAGAAACATCTCACGGTTCAACAGATGTGCTACGTGTGCTCATATCCTTTGCTCTGTGCTTCCTAACTTCAGACATCTTCAGTGTTATACGAAGATTCGGATTTGATCCAGTCAGAACAAAGTTCTCAGCAGTAGCTTCTGAACATGGCAGGCTGTATTTTCTGAAAAGCAAAGATAAAAGTCGACCAAGCTGGTGCCACTCCTCAGTCTACTCTGCTTCTTTTCTCACAGTAGCAGAGTTTAAGTAGTGGCTCTGAGGAGGCAAAGGAGAAATAACGCACATCTGGCAGCCAGACGGCTGGGTGGGTGTATCCAGACATTCATAGGACATCCCCCCTTATGGAAAAGACCCAGAACACAAACTCCCTCACCAGCACTGAGACATTACTAAGCACCAACTAAAGCAGATGGAGAAAGCACAATCAAAAACTCATTACGTTTTGATTTTTTTTTTTTTCCTTCACCAACATCCTTCAGAAGTACGGCCTAAGATGACACATCATTTACAGTCTACCACAACAGTTTAAATAACATATTTTTAGATCATCTGAGATTTGACAGACAGGGCTGATTGACTGCATTTCCCCAACATCCATTTTATATGGATATTGAATATATATGAGATAATAAGCATATACTAGTCATGTCTTTAGGCCTGTTTTGTATATTTGAAAAGCTGATGGTCTATTCAAGATTTGCAGCCAATGTTCTTGGCATCACGAGAGCTGCAGCCTTTTTTAAGGGGCTTGATTTAAATTCCATTTGTGTCACAGTGAAGTGAAAAAAGCAAAGAAGAAAATCTCTAAATATGGCTGGGAAAAGCCCCAGGATGCATTTGTGTGATCTATGCAGACAGGAGGAAGGATATGAGCACCAAAGAACCGCAGGGGGTGGGTACTGTTGATTGACATATCCTTATTCAGACAAGTACGTTAAGAATTTGATAATCATCATGTCCTGGTGTTCACTCAAGACCAATCAAACAGCCTGCTTTTTTGCATTACATCGTTATAATAAATTATATTTTTTTATATTCTAGAAAGCAGACAGATCTTCATTCCAAGCAACCTGTTAGCCTACAAGATGCATATTATTAAATATCTATTTACCAGAGAAACCATTACAGGTAAGGACACTTTGGGCCAATGTTAATTGTTAGCATGCACTGTACAAAAGTGTTCTTAAACATCCACAATCCTCTCAGTGGCATAGGCATCTGTCTGCACAAACAGTGGTGATTATATTTCAAGTTATGAAATCATATAATTTGTCTTCTCCCAACCCAGCACATGAACTAGCAAGGCCCTACATTACAAACCACAACCATATTTGCATGTGAGCAAATTTCTCTACACATATGAGAAGGCTTAGTGCTGCTGTTACACAGTGGACAACCTCCACATTGAGGTGTGATACGAAGCACTAAAAATCTGTTTTAGCAAATTGCTGTTACATGGAGCTGTGATCTGTATTGCCAGATGCTAAACAACAGGCCATAATTCCTAAGTCAACTGTGTTCCTGTTGATAACAATAATTTGCATTGTCTAGATCATGTGCAAAGGAAGGTAAATATTACATCAGAGTCCTTACCTTGTCACTTATATGCCTGTGAGATCAAAGCTCACCTATGGGTGATCAGGAAGGATCCAACTTAATGCGTCTTGCATTGTTATTCCTCTCAGAAATGGCTTCTCATTATAAGTATATATATTCTAACCGGTTGGTCGTAGAGTCAGGTGCTACTGAGCAGACTTTGTGGACTCGTCCCAACATCCTTCAGTAGTGTGGCCAAAGAAGGCTTCCAGACCAAGAGAAGGGGGAGTGGGCAGGCACTTTGCTTAGCTTCCTCTTCAACTCCAAGCGAGTGCTGATATGAGAAGAGGATGTGGGGGTGGACTCTATCCATAAGCTCTCACCAATCAGAGGCTCCATCTCCTGGCAACCTACAGTGCCTACCAAGGAACACACTTTAATGTGGGAACATAGGAGAGGATTTACAGTGAAAGGAAAGCAGTCAACAAAACCTTGCATTAATAGGCTCCTCTACTGCTGAAAATAGAGTCAGTCCTCTGTAATGACTGTGATGACTAATTGTGTCATAAACCAGCGCACAGAGCTGCAGGCAAGTTCACAGCAGCTGTTGACTGATGGTCAGCGTGATGAAGCAGGATTGTGGATTGACCGTGTGAGAGAATCAGATCAGATCTCTGATAATATGATTTTAAATGGTCTCTGAATGTTTGTTTAGATTATAAAGAATGAGGAATAAGGAATAAGGTGACACACAGAACTGTACAATGTGACAATCCTGACCTAAATAACACTTGAATTTCAGCAATATTCTAAAGTGAAATAGTGATGAACCAATATAGTGATGAACTAAACAACGAATTGCTGTACAAAGTGAACACTGTATGTTGAGTTGTGAGTGGAAAATTGTGCAAATGTTACTATTGTACCATTCAGGGACAAAAGTCTTTAGTTTTACTGCCAGTTCAGAGGGTTTTGGCTCAGAGGCTTTCAGAGGTTTTTGTCTGAAGTAAATAAAGTGTTTTTAAGAGGCGTGGCCTTTCACTGCCTTGATAAAGAACACCCTCTGCTTCAACTGCCTGCTGGCCTACTGTGGACAGTGTGTTGCCATGGGTTTCTAAGCAACCAAGCACTCTTTGAGAGTCTTTCATATACTGTAGTTTCATCAATACTAATGGTCTCTACCTGGAAAGCCAGGCCCTGAAGGCCCTGAATATATACATACTGTTTCCCATAAAACATGGACCAGAGCCATCCGTCCAACTACATCCAAGAGTGATAATTGCTGCAGAAATGTAGTTTTAAGAAATACAGTACAGTACTCTCTCAAAATAGGTTACTGTGCTTTTGTGTTTTGCTCCACCTAGTGGTTATATCAGATAATTAAACCATAATTATTAATTCTTCCTTCAGAACTTTAGATATACACAGACCAAAAGAAAAACATATTACTGTCAGGTATTATTAAGGACCTTTTATTGATCTTGCTGTAATTGTGTCCACTGGCATTGGCATTTATTTTAAATTAAAGTCAATTCAACTGGGTCTCAAACACAGAACAAAACGTACGTTTGTCAACTTTTATAATGCAATATAACTTCAATCCTGAAAGGCCCCTACTCAGGTATAACTGTCTCTGATGGAAATTGTGTTATTTCTAATTGTTATGACAGTCATTAGTCATTAAAATATATGACAATTGAGTTTAAGGGTTTGAGGGATTTGCGATAGTCTACAGCAGGAAAGTGAGCAAAGTCCTTCACTTTGCTTTGATGTACATTTCTTCAAAGCAAAGACCTTCACTTTGCTTTGATGTACATTTCTTCTTTTTATGAATGCCCTTTTCTTCTTACCAATTAACTTTTAAACCAGATGAAATTTTGATTCAAATGCATTTATAGCAAAAAAGGAAAACACTTGGAAAACCTGAATAATTAAGATTTAACAAATTTAAGCAGTGAGCTATCAAATCAAATCAGTTACTTTAATGTTGATCAAATCACTGATCACATTAAACACAACAGACTGTTGTAAGCCCACACCTGTAACTAACATGGTTCCAAAAATATAAATGTATTCTGATAAAACAATATTTTGATCTTATTCAAATCAAAATGGACAAAAACAATTGGAATTGAATTGGTTTAAGTCACAGCTGCTAAGCTTAGCAAAGTAAGGCATGGGTAAAGAGACATCGCACAAAAGGTCATTACGAAAAACGACAAAAGGATTTAAGCACAGAAGGTGTTAAGTAAAGCAGAGAGAATGAAGTGCATTCTCTTCTAAGCCACTTTATAAGGACAATCCCTTCAATCGCTTGTGAATCCGAATCCTCCATTTAGGAAAGAAACAAAAAAAGATTTCACAAAAATATGATTTTTTTTTCTCCCCCCATAACACTGCCATGTGAGCTTGGAATTCTATAAGCTCAAAACATGCATAGAGAAGCACTGGAGATGTTCAAGCTTTAAAGACTTTGAATTGTTGTGGGGGTTGTGCTGGAGGGGGGGGGGGGTTTGGGGGTGAGGTCATCATCACAAAACTCTCCCTGATTACAGCCATAATTCATTCCCCATGGCATTGTTAGTCATGGATAACCGTAGGGCAAATGACCTGAACAACACTTCAGTGCTTTTCTACCTTTGAATCAATGAGTGTAAATATTGAAGCAATCTGAACGCAACAAATGTCAAAACTGGCATTAAATGTATTCTACTTCCCTGTAATTTCACTTTTTAAAAAAAAGACCTAGAAGTGATGTATATGTAAGGTATGTGATGCAAATGCATCTAGCGCCCAGCTTTGGACAGGAGAACTTTTATACACCCTTCTCTCAGTCCAAAGCTCGACATGTTGTCGTTACCTTTGACCAACCACTCATTTTGTGTCACTGCAGTATTTGTTGTCTTTCAGACTCAGTGACCACAAAGCTGATGGTGATGCTTCAAGTATCATCAGGATTCACTCACAACTCAAAGGTAGGGACAAACCATATTGCTAGAAGGATGTCGAAGATTTTAACACATTCTCACTAATTAAAGACAGTCTGGTAAACCAAAACAATTATTTTTTTTTATCTTATGAACATGATTTGCATGGAAGGGACAAAAAAATAAAATATCAAATTAATTTTGAATTATCAATTTAGTATAGTTTTACACAGGACCAGAAAACGTGGGCAAATTTTGGTAGGATCCTGGATAACTGAAAATATCATATACCAAAATATTGGTTTATGCATTTTTCATAAAACTACTTTCCCCACATTTAACTTTAATAAAAATAAAAATACATTAATCTTGTATGGAAGCCTGAATATAAAGGCTTGGAATGGAAATGGAATTCTTCATTGTGAATCAAAATGTAGAACTTTATGCTTGCTGTCACTAGTTAATGAGAAGGTTATATGAACAAAACAAAATCAAGTGTACTGAAAATGACAATACAGCAATGAGGTAAAAGAACAGAATGTGTGTACTAATAAGTGGATATCCCGGTGATGGACGCAGTATTCGTTTATGGTTTTACAAAATAAGCATTGGGTCTTTATCTGAGCATAACTCAGATAAAGGTATTAATTATTATAACGAATCAATTTCAAATGACTATGTGAATTATTGTTTTAGGGTACTTAAAACAGATTTTCCCCCTTGCTGTGTGGCTTATGCAAGTATACCTGTTGGTAGCCCTGAAACCTAATCTGATCAGAATCATCTGTTAACTTTCAGGGTTCCAGCAACACACCGGGCCAACATGAGTCAACTATCCCCATGGTTACTTAGCACCCAGCAGCTAGAGAGAGCTAAAGGAGAGGGCTCACAACATTGGTTTCTACAAGCCAAGCCACTGGCACATAGATGCCAGGTTATTATTCTTTCATCATGTTGGTTCCTCTTCCTTAGATGTCCATCTCAAATTGAGCATCCTCACCTGCAACACATAAAAGGCCCATGTGGGTTACATTTTTAACCTTACATGTCAATGTAAGTAAGAATGATTGATTTTTCAACAAGGCCCACAACTAATCTATTAAATATTTATTCAAGGGAGCAACAGTCAAACCTGGTCCTGGTTTGCCATCATGGTTTAAGTTATTTGCTTCATTCCTCTTGTTCTCATTCAGAATGTTTTGGCTGGTCACTCCAGGGATCACTGGGAGGTGTGCTGGAGGAGTCTGAGCAATAGGGGAATTACGCCGGTCTAACAGGAATTTACGGTCATAGATGATCCGGGTGCCTACATCATGCATGATAAATGAATGAAAAGGAATAAATAAAACACAGTTTTTCTACTACCCAGCACACAACCTTAAACATCAAGAGATAGACCAGACAAGTAGATTATATTTGGGTTGCCATTATAAACCATATTATTTATGTCCCATATTAGGCATGTTTAGTAAGTATGTGTATATATAAGTATATATAAGTATATATATATATATATATATATATATATATATATAGTATATATATATATATATATATATATATATATATATATATATATATGAAATACTCGACAGATCGCTTACTGAAATCAACAAGAGCTATTAGCTATTCGCTGATTGCGCTAGTTGCAGTGTGAAACAGCCATACTAGCTAGCTGTCATCAGTCAGCCATATAAAAGCCTCTCCTTTGTTACACTGAGCCCGTCATGCCTCTCAATCACTGCGCTACAGGGCGACCAATCGCGTTATTTACAGCGGCAGCAGAGGCGGTACGAACCCTTGTTTTTGTTTTGAACATGCTAGGCTTCCTGGCCAATGTAGGCCACGCTCCAGCATCGAGTCGAGCGAACGCAAGAAACAAGTTTCTAGTTGTCGATGTCAGTCAGATATCTACATAACTCTTTAAAAAAACGCATTACCTCCCGGAGTAGTTGAAAATAAAGTGCCTCCAGGAGTGGTGCAATAATCGTGAGGTAGCTGGGTTGAGTCGCTGATCAGCACCGTCCTGGTCGGAATGGCCCTGCTTTCACTATGCTGACGACTGGACGACATTGCATTAGATTCGGCCACTAAGCAGTGTCGAACTAAAGTTGGATCCCGATTGAAGGTGGAAGCCCGGGCCGTTTCCCCTCTTTCTGACTCTTTCCAATGCTTTCTTGTCGTTCGACTTGTCCTCCCAGCCGTCAGCACCGTCCCTCCCTCCGCCAGGCAGGAAGCAAAGCGGGGCCGGAGGATATGAGGTCACAGTAGAAAATGAACACGTGTTCAGGTGCCGTCATGATTTCCGTAGTTGACCTATTTCGTTCATTAGACTTTCACTTTTGCGTGCATTTGTTTTTTTTTTAAATACACTTAATTGGTTTCTGTTGTTGCATTTTTATTTTACATTATTATATCTAGTAGGTTTTAAATAGGGTGACCATATTTTGGTTTTCAAATAAAGAGCCTTATGTGGTGGAGGCGGAAGGACTGGTTGTACCCTTAGCAAAAAGAAGTTTATTCAAGTGTACTATAAGTATACTTATTTTTTACTAAAACTGAGGAAGTATACTTGAAGGTTACTTTTTATAAACTATTTTTTAAATACTTAAGAATAGTATAGTGAAGTATACTTGGCTTATACTGAAAAGTATAAACAGAAGTCTAAGACTAAGTACATTAATACCCTTAGCAAAAAATAAGTTTATTCAAGTGTACTATGAGTATACTTATTTTTACTAAAACTGAGGAAGTATACTTGAAGGTGACTTTTTATAAACTAAATTTTAGATACTTAAGAATAGTATAGTGAAGTATACTTGGCTTATACACAGAAGTATAAACAGAAGTCTAAGACTGAGTACATTAATACCAAGACTTACACTTGTATAATACTTACTATATCTTGCTCCAAGTGCATAATAAGGTCAAGTCAATGACTCATACTTTTAATGCAAATGTGCACTTTTTCCTTTCATTTTCTCCAGTAAGGAAGGAATTTATATCATATGTATTTGTTTTTGAAATGTGTGAAATGTTTGAAAATATATCGAACTTGTTTTCAACATTCTGTCTTGTGATTTTGTAAATGCATCACACTCTTGTGTACATACAGTAAACTTTAAGAATACTGAGACGGCGCCGGACATACAGATTGACAAGTCCCGCCCACTCGTCAGCAGAGGTTGCTGGGATATAGTCGAGAGAGACTGGAAATTATAAATAATCCGTTTAATGTGTGAGTTTGCATGTAGTTATTTTGCTGTTTTTAGTTATAAGTGTGTGGAGGATGCATATGTGTTTGTTCTGTGAGGAAAGCCGGGAGCACCCTCACTGTGATGTGGGTGCGGCTGGGTGAGGTAGTTGCCATTAAGGGCAATGAAGTATTCTGAAAAACCTACGTGGATCTATCAAAGTTCATTTTCTAGCTGAAATGAACTTCTCGTCTCCTTTCTTCACTGCCACGACAAAATTTTAAGGAGTGTATTCCAAATACTTAAATTTTAAGCTATAAGTAATATGCCAAGCAAACTTAAAGTGAAGTAACAAAAAGTTTAACAGTATACTTAAAATATACAATAAAAATAGACTAGAAGTATATAACAAGTACAATGGCAGTATATTGATAAGTGTACTTGTGGTATACTTTAAGCATACTAGAGGGATATACCAAGTACATAGATGAGTATACTAGTTTTATACTATAAAGTGTACTTTTAAAAACTTAAAATGAACTTTAAAGTATACTTTTATGAACTAGAAATGTTCCAATTTAGTCCGAAGAAGTATTAAATTGGTATACTTTCTAGTACACTTAAAGTATATGGTCTGTAGTATACTTGCTATACTTATACTTATACTTAAGTATACTTAATAAAATGAACTTTACGTATACTACTTTTTGCTAAGGGTATGCATAGTCACTTTTAACAGATGTATTTATTAGACTTACAAACATAGCCAATATGACAAAATAGCCTTATTGCTCTACATTGTGTCCCTTACTAATAAAATACATATAAAAACATAACTGAGTGAAGGGAAATCAGTTGCCATAAAAATCCATTACTTCATACTTACTTCATACTTAGACAGTTCTCAGTAGTTCTGTCACACCCATGGTATACTGTCTTGAAGATCAATTTGTTTTACATATGAAAATTCTAAAACTGTGAAGTTTGCTTCTGTGAAGCATCTACACAGCATCTACGCACATGCTGAGAAATACTCTGACCAGTGAATGCATGTAGTGCAAGTAGATGATCGACCAATCGTGACATGTGAGAACACACAACCTATAAAGAATGGCCAAAGCCAGGCAAAAACAGCCACAGTGACTGTATAAAGCAAATGTCAACATGGAACACACCAAATGCCAGGCATTATACAAATCCTGACCAGAAACATTTTTAGGACCCAAAAAGAGGACATTTCCAGGAAAAAGAGGACGTATGGTCACCCTATTTTAAAACAAACATATTGCCTCTGACAGAAGGTCTGGCAGCTGTCCCAATAACCCTGTTACTTCTCATGTTCCATTATATACTGCAAGAACATTATGAATTGATAATGAAAAGAATACAGACCCTGTTAACATGTATAAAGCCTAACAGAGCTGGGCAGGAAATGGGCTCATCTAAAATCGAGTACTTATTCAGAAAAAAATTAATTATTCACTACTTCAAAAAATATCTTCACAAGCTTAATTTTTGAATATATACTAGATGGATAGATAGATAGGTAGATACATAGGCTAGTATGTGTGTGTATATAGTGTGTGTGTGTGTGTGTATATATTGTAAAATTGTTGGTACCCCTCGATTAATGAAAGAAAAGCTCACAATGGTAATAAAAATAACTTTAATTTGACAAAAGTAATAATAAATAAAATGAAAATGAACAAAGGAAAGTGAGATACTGCTTTTCAACCATGCTTCAACAGAATTATTTAAAAAAATAAACTCAGGCCTGGACAGAAATGATGGTACTCCTGAAAAATGTGACCAAAGGGACATGTTAAATCAAGGTGTGTTCACTAATTAGCATCACAGGTGTCTACAATCTTGTAATCAGTTAGTGGGCCTATATATAGGGCTACAGGTAGTCACTGTACTGTTTGGTGACAAGGTGTGTACCACTCTCAACATGGACCAGAGGAAGCAAAGGAAAGAGTTGTCCCAGGACATTAGAAAGAAAATTATAGTCAAGCATGTTAAAGGTTATAAGACCATCTCCAAGCAGCTTGATGTTCCTGTGACTACAGTTGCATATATTATTCAGAAATTTAAGATCCATGGGACTGTAACCAACCTCCCTGGATGTGGACGCAGGAGGAAATTGATGACAATGTTGACAAGCCACAAAGCTTCTGGGAGGATGTTCTATGGACAGGAGACAAACATTTAACTTTTTGGCAAGACACATTAGCTCTATGTTCATAGATGGAAAAATGATGCACATCAAGAAAAGGACACTGTCCCTCCTGTGAAACATGGAGGAGTCTCTGTTAATGTTCTGGGTCTGCTTTGCTGCTTCTGGCACAGGGTGTCTTGAATCTGTGCAGGGTACAATGAAATGTCAAGACTATGAAGGACTTCTAGAGAGAAATGTGCTGCACAGTGTCAGAAAGCTTGGTCTCAGTTGCAGGTCATGGGTCTTGCAACAGGATAATGACCCAAAACGTGTATCTAAAACACCCAAGAATGGCTAAGAGGAAAATGCTGGACTATTCTGAAGTGGCCTTCTATGAGCCCTGACCTAAATCCTAATGCGCATCTTTGGAAGGAGCTGAAACATGTCGTCTGGAAAAGGCACCTTTCAAACCTGAGACAACTGGAGCAGTTTGCTCATGAGGAGTGGGCCAGAATACCTGCTGAGAGGTGCAGAAGTTGACTGATACAAGAATCGTTTGATTGCAATGATTCCCTCAAAGGGTTGTGCAACAAAATATTAAGTTAAGGGTATTTGTCAGGCCTGTTTCATTTTTTTTTTTTTTTCTGTTGAAGCATGATTGAAAAGCAATATCTGCCTTTCATTTGTTCATTTTCAAAGAATTTATTTATTACTTGTCAAATTAGTTATTTTTGTTACCATTGTAGGTTCTTTCATTAAGTGAGGGGTACCAATAATTTTGTCTGTGTATACATAGTCTTGTCAGGCATTACTGCCACTTCATAGCATCTCACAATCTGTGGTTGCACCCTCTCCCACAGTGTGCTGTATTGGTGTACAGCATGGAGAGTGGTGGACCTCCTCACAACTCAGGGCACCCCAGTGTTACTGGGGGCAACGACAGCTACGTCAGTGCTCCTCCCAGCCACCTCTGCAATCTCCATTGTCCATGGAGGTGTTGGTGCTAATGAGGGTGTTGATTAGGGTGCTGCTCATCCGCACTACCACCTGCAGTTGGAGATCCACCAGCCGGTTCTGTCATCGCATGCTCTGCTCCTCCAGCTTCAGTGCTTAGTTCTTACATTGTATTGTTTTTGTGATAAAAATACATATATGAATATAATGTTTATATTGTGTGCACTGTCACCTAAGTCACCACCAGCAAAAATTTTATTTGTGAGAGGACTCAACCAGCAAAACTGATATGCTAGTAGTTCATTTATGCATCACATTTTGGAGGGTAAGGTTCATCAGATGTGCATGGTCAGAGAAGGCAAACTTTTGCTGGTTTCACAGGTACTGTTGTCATTGCTGCTGCTTCATTGTTTTGCTGTGCTTGCTGACTACAACAGTACTAAGCACATGTGAAAATTCTCATTTGCCACACGGACACAAATCCGATACGAATCCAGTTTAGGACTACGTACTAAAGTGACTCAAATCTGATTTGAAAAGATCAGATGTGTTTCCAATGCCTTGAAAAAACCAGATATGTGACTCAGAAAATAAACAAATTCGGTCTGGTAACGTGAATGTAACATTATTGTTCGGTCATTCTGGAAACGATGCAGTATGGACGTACATGGTTTAAAACTTAGACACTATTTCAAGACTCTCATATCCACATATGCTCTTAAATCGCACATATACATAATAGAGTGTATACTTTTGAAAAAAAAAGAGCCTAGTACGTGACTCAGACGTAGACACAGCTACATTGGTTCTGTACATTGCACTTCTTTGCCAGAGACCCTCCCCTAGGGGGAGACGGCAATGCTTACTATCAATGCGTAAACGGAGACCAGCCTCTACATGCTCTTCAAATGCGCATGTCAGTTTAAAACTCTTCATACAGGCTACACTGAATTGCTCCATCACCGCAAGTTTCCCTGAACACAGACTGTTGCCATGAGCTTCTCAACTGAAGAAAGAGGAAACCCCAACACTTTAAGCTATAGGGTGTTTTACAGTGAGTGGAACATTTGTTTAGTCTTGTCTTAAATATATAAAGATAATGAGCTCCAAGTTCATAGTGACTAAATCCAATCTTAACACGTGGCGCTTATGCTATAGTTGCATCATTCCGTAACGTTAGCCGACGCCGTGTAAATTATATTTTTTATTTTCATTCATTAATCTAAAGCGCAGAATTCGTAGTTACAGGATGGCTACAGCGGATGTAAAATTTCTGTAGCTAGCTAGCAGTGTTTACTATAAACAAATGGAGCAAATACAATATGGTAGTTAGCTCGCTAGTTAGAAAATCGTTTATATGTATTTGTGGGCGAAGGCATTTGTCAGCCAGCCAGCTTAACTAGCCACCTAGCAGACTAACTTTTAAGGTTTCTGCATTTATGAGTAATGCAGTTTGTCTTGATACTTGCTGTATTGAAGGAATATATAGTTAGCTAAATGGCTTGCTTTTATATATTTAACGTTAAGCATGCTAGTTAGATAGCAATAGCTACATTTCCCAACATGCCTGCTGCAGTATTTCCAATGCACAATCATTCAAAATCCGAGTCCTTACTTCTAAAATAATCAGTCGTTACCTCAAACAAACCAAATGGGTGTGCACTAATGTAAAACGTAGGCCAAAGTTATATCTCTGGGTTAACGTTGATAACACTTATCTGTACCTTTTTAGATAGCTATATAGCTAGCTAGAAGATTAAGGGATTAAAAATGCTAGCCTACATGGTCGAAGGGAAATTGAAAGTTAGCTGACTAGCTAGTTAACCACAGTTAATCAAATAGTGGTTGGTCTAATTGATCTATGCGAAATAATAAAATAAAAAAAAAACATGAGTCAGAATTGGCAAATACATAACACTTCTATTATTTATGATTCCTCATGTCTTCATAATAACGCATGTCTTGTCAGTTGTCAAGATAAATAAGGACTTGTCTATGTAGCTGTACACAGAAAAAAACTTTTCCCGAAGTTCCATATAAGACGTAACGACAATGATGTCATCAATCATTGATATCAGACGAATGACATAATGGTGGTTCTGCGCAGAGGTGACGCTGTTCCACACGTAGCTCTAAAATAATGCATTAGCTGCAGTCCCAATTGGAAGCTGTTTCGTGCGATATTAGTGTTTTCGTGCGATATAGCGATTGATTTGTTAAAATTGTTCGATATTCCATTGTATGTTCAAGTATACACAAATACATGCTGTAATTGTCAGATGTAGACTACGGGTAATGGGTTATTAAAGTTACAATTTCTACAATTTAATACAGAGTAGCCTGACATGAGGGCAGAGCTATGTGAGCAATCCATTGCCATATTAAAAAGGCCTATAATCTTAACATTTGTAAATGTTTTGTTGAGTGTAAATGTTTGTCTCAGTGTATAAGCTTTGTGTTTGCTCTTTATCTTAACAGAGAATTCAGATGGAATGTACATTTCCCCATTTCATGACATACCACTGTATGCAGATGAAGCCCAGGTATTGTCTTCATCCACTGAATTATATTTTTTCCCTTCTTTGGTCTAAGGTACTTGATTTCAGGTGTTGGTTTTGAGTTTTGTCTATCTGTCTGTCTATTTACCAGTCTAATGTATTCTATTCAATAAAATTATTTGTACTTCATGAAATTGTTGAAGTAGCCTAATCAGTGGACATTTCATGAGCTCATAAAGTCTGTCAGATACGACTGCTGGTGCAATGAGTGAAGGAACTTTACCCTTATATCACAACACTGAAGATTTCCACTGGACTTATCATCTTATCTTTTAAAGAGTAGCATCTTTTTTTCTTTCTTTTTATTGTATATCATGTTAGTCATAAGTACTGTCATAGCTTAAATAATACATTGACTCATCAAGAACTGGCACAGCTAACACACCTGAGACCTGTATAGCACAGGTAATACAAATAAATGTTTTCTATCCACAGAATATTTTCCACATGGTTGTTGAAGTACCACGATGGACAAATGCAAAAATGGAGGTATGGCTAAAAAGCATAGTGGAATAAATTGCAATGTCAAAGTGCTCATTTTAGATCATGCATCTCTGAACTTTATGATTCTTTGTAATATACCCTATAAACTGGTGTAATAAGAATTAGCTGAATAATGTCCATCACTCATGGTGTTAACAGTACATTAACTCTTAATGGGAACCATTGATGGGTTAAGAAATGCTTACTTTTCAGATTGCCACAAAAGACCCTCTTAACCCAATAAAGCAGGACGTGAAGAAGGGCAAACTGCGATATGTAGCCAATGTTTTTCCACATAAAGGTTACATCTGGAACTATGGTGCAATCCCTCAGGTAAGGCAGATTTACTGCTGGTATAACGACGGAGTACTGTATTATCTTTTCAGCTGTCCTAAACTTAATTAGTATTTATTCAATTTGTAAATATGTTTTTGTATTACTTACTATGATGACACAGTCGCCTTGGTCAAGTGTATAAATGGGTATAGCGCTACTAATTCTAGAGACGTACTGTAGATATACACCACATTAGAAATCTGTGCACTGAATATAACAATGTTTTTCAATGGAACTAGTAAACATTTTTATACATTTTAGAGTTTACTGTAGATTATGAAGGGAAACAGTGCCTGGCATCACAATTTGGGACTACTGACAGAATTAAATATAGTATGTGCCCTTTTTTGAAAAATTGCATTTTGTTTGTGATCTGAAAAATCTCCAAAATCTCAGTCTCTAACCTCCCCATTTCCCTCAACAGACATGGGAAGATCCTGGTCATACAGACTGTGATACTGCATGTTGTGGTGACAATGACCCAATTGATGTCTGTGAAATTGGTAGCAAGGTAACAATGATACGGTTTTGGTGGGAGTGGTGGTAGTATTACTGTATCTTTAATTCACTTGAAAATGTGCTCAGGTGGTAAATTAAGCCTTCTGTGTTTTGCAGTTTCCTTTGGGATAAAAAAAGTAGTGTTTCGCCTAGAAATTCATGTTCAGTTCTGTGTCTTTTTTATTTGCTCATGTAGATATGCGTACGAGGAGAGGTTATTAAAGTGAAGATTCTGGGTGTGTTGGCAATGATCGATGAAGGTGAAACTGACTGGAAAGTTATTGCAATTAATGTTGATGACCCAGAAGCAAAGGACTTGAATGGTGAGTGATGTTAATATCCCATTGTGGTTTGTTTATCACTACTTTTTCCTGCTGACCCATTGTCACAGTGACTTGGTTTTATGGGAATGTAATTCTTGTCATTTATTTTAATGTGAATTCTAGACATTAGTGATGTTCAGCGATGCAAACCCGGCTACCTTGAAGCCACTGTGGACTGGTTTAGACGATACAAGGTGCCAGATGGGAAGCCTGAAAATCAGTTTGCGTTCAATGGAGAGTTCAAAGACAAGGTACTGCTCATTCAGGTCCTCTTAAAAAGATCATTAAAAATAAACACCCCACAGCAGGTGTGATATTGCATCATAATGATAATACAACAACAATGAAAGTGAGACTACAGAGCAAGAAGGGTGATGATGATGATAAGCAAGTGGTATGTAAACAGGTAATACATGTTAAAATGATCCATTTTCTTACATAATAAATTATAAATATTACAATTAGAAATATAGCATGCACTTGTAAATATATTTTTCCTCAGCCCCCTTTTTTTCTTAAATTATTCTCAAAAAGTACAAAACAAGCTAATTTCTCACCACATGTCGACCCAGTAAGTGAGGAGCATGCGTGTGCTGCTGTGGTAGCATCCGTACCTCAGCAGAGTCGTGTGGTGTTGACTGGCTCCTCTCAACAATGACTCTTGCTTCAAACTCTTTTTCCTTCCACTGTCACCTGTGGGTTTCTTGTTCGCATAGAGCTGGATTTTTCCTTAAAGCTAACCTCTGTAATGCTGTTTAAAAAAAAAAAAAGTTTCAGCTTTTCAGTTTTGTTTTGCTACTTACATTTACACAAGAAGACTGCAATAAACTACTGATCTCACTAATTGTATTGATAACATCTGTATTTTCAGAACCTGCTGTTCATGATTCCCCTTTTGTTTACCTTTTAACATGCACTTTTAGTATCCAGCTTTGAAATTATTTCAACGTAAATATACCCAAAGATGTTCTTTTTGGAATTACCAGCATTCCATAAACATTTTGGTTATGCAATCTGTTGTAGAATTGGTGGTATAATTTGTTATGCATTTATGCAATTGTTTTTTACCTTGTAGGACTTTGCCATTAAGACCATCAAAAGTACTCATAACTTCTGGAAGGCACTTGTATCACAACAGACCAGTGCTGGATGTCTGAGCTGGTAAGACATGTTTCTCATTTCAAAATGTTTTCCGACTCCATTTAGGAGGCCTACAAAGCTTTTGGTTCTTGTGTAACTTCAGGTTTGTGTCTATTTGTGTAGTGTCTATTTACCCTCATATAACATACCACACATGTTTCAGGATTTGTGAATTTGTGTACTAGCTTTAGCTAGTACAGCAGGAAATAATATCACTGGTCAAGAAATGTCAAGCTTTTTAACATTTATATTGTTCCTGGTAAAGCAGTGGGTCTGAAATCTGAAAGTTGGAATTGAAATCAAATCTGACAAGGATCTATCTATTGAGAAATATCTTGATATTTTATGCTCATTTTCTTCTAATGCAATACTCTCTTGCGCTGCAGTAAAAACACATGTGTGTCTGAGCAAGGCAGCCCATTCCACTTCTCACCTGATGAAGCCAAGGCCGTTGTTGACAGTGTAAGGACATCTTTCCCTCTTGTTAACTTTGGAATGTTTCTTTTTTCCTTTACAGAATTTCGTGACTGTTTTCCATTAGTTGTGATCATATTTTTGGCACCCCATCACTTTGAATTAAATAAACACACTATATGGCTTAATTACATTTTATTTTGTACAGTCAGCTAACTTCAGTCGCTTTGCAGATTTTTCAATTAGCCTAGTAGGTTCAGATTGGTCTATTTGCAGTTACACTGCACTGGGTTTACAGTCTAGCTGAGTAAAAGAGAACTGCAAATACAGTTTACATAATACAATGTATAAGTTAAAATAGCGAACACATGGGGTAAATGAAAATCAAAAAGTAAAGCTTGAATTTGAAAATGACCTTTAGGCTAATCAATACTTCCATGAGTTAGAAAGAAAAGCCCTTAAACCACTAGATACAAAGAACTGGTGGATATCAAGTTACCATCTTGAGTGCATTTTGCTCGAAGGGTAGCAATTATTGGAAAGCAGGAAGATTAACATGCACTGATATGTGTAGAGAAAACGACTAAATTTTCAGGACCAAAACTATAAAATTGACAGAGTCACTCATACAGTCAATGTGTCAGTGTTTGGCCTTGTTCTCAGCACTTCCCCTAAGTACAAGGGTCTACCGGTCAACAGTAACATAAATTTTTGCTACTTCTGATTTGTGAACTCTGTTTGCAGTCACTGTGGTGAAAACGTGTCATCCAAACAGATGTATTTTGATTGTATGTATTGAATGCCTTAAAGCTGAAACCTGGAATCAAAGTGCAAAGTTGTCGACTGAAGACATTCAGTACCTATGAATTAACTTAAATTTTCTTCCGAATTTCAGTACACACAAAGGGTATTCAACTAACAGACAGAAGCTTTAGGGACTGGGGAGGGAAAACTACTGTGGTTAAACCTGTTAGGTTGGTTTACATAAAAGCAGTCATATCGTTTCATATCCTAAGTGCAGGAATAGTTGAAACAGTGTCATTTCTAATCCTAGTCTTACTTTGAACAGAAGAAAATATTTGTGTACTTGTATCCATGTCCATTTTTAATGTGGGGTGCTTGTTAATCTGATCTATTTCATATGTCACTCTGGACAATGGCATCTTCCAAATGCTGTAAATATAGTGGCAATTATAGAAAATACAACCATATTCTTGTATTATTCTTGTTCATTGTACCAAACTACATGATGTCTAGATTTTTAAAACCTGAGGTGATTTTGCTGGACAAAAATCAGGTTTTGTTTACATTCAGTGTTTTTAATGTTCACTTATTGTCCTTTACCATCTTTCCAGACTTCTCTATGTGGAGATCCAGATTCCATTCCAGATTCAGGTATGTATGGCTTTTTCCCGCTTTCTCTCTTTTATTCTTCCTGCCTGAGTACTTAGTAACAGCTCTTTTGCTGTGGGGGAAAAAGCTGTCGTACTGAAGCTGATCATAGAAAAGCATACTGAGTCCAAAGCTGATCATAGAAAAGCATACTGAGTCCAAAGCTGATCCAAAGCTCTTTGCTGTTTGCTTGTGAAAAAAAACAAGAGCTTTCCAAAAGTTCAGACTCGTGGGGCAAGTTTGTCAGGTATCCAGAACTTGTTTAAAGCAGTCTGTTCTTTTCTTCTTTCAACTACAGTTCTGAACTCTTCCGCATTTTTAAAAGCCCTGCTAACAAGTCGAAAGGCAGATTTTAGCCCATAGTGCTTGCTCATAATTTGCATACAATGAATTTTTTTTCAGCTTTTTGCCAGCTGATGGAAGAATTGTTTTCTTTATTGGGGACAAAATGCTTGAGTAACTTTAATGCAATGAATGTAATTTTGTTTGTATGTATACATTTTCTGTTGTAAATGTAATTTGATGTCTTTTTTTTCAGTTGACAAATGGTTTTATTTTGAAAAGTGAAGAAAGAAAAAGCAATATAGATGGACCAGTCTCATCTGAGTAGAGTATGTATGTGTAAGAAGAGATGAGTAATATACATTTTCTAGGAAATTTGTATCATGGTAGCAGTGAGAAGTTAACATGTCTTGACCATTTTTTTCCATTTAATTTAATCAGTGTCATTTCATATTGTATTCTATTTAATAGGTAATTAAATTGGCAATGTGGTCATACTCAGGTACTGTAAGATTAAATAAAGTTTCTGTTATGGCATTTCTCTTATTGTACATGGTCATTAATATTATTCTAAAAACAATGGAAACATATTGTTCCTCATACTGAATAGATTTAGAGCTATATGAAATGGTGGATGTTTTACCTAAGCAGTTTGTGATCAGTCACTCCAGAATGTGAGCCTAAGGGATTCTGTTCAAACCATTCGTGTGTCCAACACAAGAGGGCGCTGGCGGCGGCTTGTTGCTTAGTGTGCATAGCTGCTCTTAGGCGTTTTGTTTACTTGCCGTTGTAAGATAAAGTTTGCCATTGCGGCTACATCAAGATAAATATTTAAGCGGCAAAATATTGCAATATACCTGAGACGTTGGATAAATAGTTTCTTGTGAAACGTCAATTTTAGACTTTTAGTCTGACAGTAACTATTTGACGCGACGGCCAAAGCAGAGGACTCACCGAGGTAGGTTATGCTGAAAAACGCCTAGCTGATCTTTTACAGTAAACACTAAGCAGTTTCATTTCAAATTGATTTATATCGGTTCTCAGAAACCATATATTTGATCAAGCTTAGAGCCGTTATTAGTGCTAAAATGCGAATCTTGTTGATCTAGCCACCTAAATACTAACGTTAACGCTAGCTAACTATCCTACCTGTATGGAAGTAGATATAGTCGAACACAAAATTATGAATCGGGTTTTTTTCTTTTTATTAAAAAAAAAACACGAACTGATGTGTTTAGGTAAGTATTTTGTAGCTGTCAGCATTGTAGGCCAGCTGCCACAGGCAGTCAGGCTGGATGAAACACGTTTTTTATTGGCAGTTCGCGCAGTATCGGTATTTTTTTTAGCTGAGTCGTTTTCGTAACGTTACGGGGCTACTCGTAACCACACTTAAGTCCGTTTCAATTGTATTACGAGTATTCGTTTTCGGATTTGTTATGACTTTATGGCAGGAAAGTCACTTGAGTGACGGACGTGCCTGTGTATTATGGTTCTGAGGTGTCGGGTGACGGATGGTAAGACGTCCGTAAAAATAGTTTGTCGCAAACGCAGAGCTGGCGGAGAGCAGGACGGGGCGAACCAAAGGTACGAGCCGCACGTTTGACTGGAAATATCCAGGTAGCTGACTGGCCGAGTCTAATCTACGCGGGACCACGTGGCCATTAAAGCCCGAACCCGGTAGTCGTGCAAAACCGTGAACGGAGCGCGCGTCCGTAATCACAGTAGACTTCAGTAGAGGTGTCGAGAGTTTGATGCACTAGGCAGGCCAGCTGTCTTCCTCGGCCTGCTCCGTGGGCTAGTTTTGGCAGTTAGTTCGGACAACGGTGTAAATCGCAAAAGGCCCTTTGAAATGGTCTAGAATTTTTTCTGGTATTGTTAATTATTTGTTTGATTGTTTTCCTTTCAAGGAGCGGCAATGTCATTCATATTTGATTGGATATACAGGGGATTCAGCAGTGTGTTGCAGATATTAGGTAATGTATGTGTTATCAGTGAGGATGTCCGTAAATGTGCTGCTTCTGTCAATTTTCATGTAAATAGATAAGAACCTAAACAACCGTATGGTTAGAAACTCTCACGCACTCGGTGGGTGGGTTTCCCCTGGTAGAGTTAGTTAGTTAGAGTTGTCTTGCTCTTTTTAGGATTATACAAAAAGAGCGGAAAGCTGATTTTTCTGGGTTTAGACAATGCCGGAAAAACAACGCTGCTGCACATGCTTAAAGATGACAGGCTCGTGCAGCATGTTCCAACTCTTCATCCGAGTGAGTATTTATTTATAGTACTGAATGCGTTTGTTTGTTTTAATCCTGCGCCAGGCCTTGAATTTCTATATTTTTTTAAAAACCTGATATTTTCAGATAATGTGAAGAATTTGTATTTGTTTCTATCAGCTTCAGAAGAGTTGACGATTGCTGGGATGACTTTCACAACATTCGACCTAGGAGGACACGCTCAAGGTAGCAGGGATCCGGAAGTGCTCCTACCATTACTGAGGCAGCCTAATTTAGTTAGAAGGGATGACCCATGAGAAGTGAAGTGTGAATTACATTAACCATATGGTAGATCAGGTTTTCTTTTGATAATCTGAAAATATATATTTTTTGTTTCAACTACAGCAAGAAGAGTTTGGAAGAATTACTTGCCTGCCATAAATGGAATTGTCTACCTTGTGGACTGTGCAGATCGCGATCGTTTGCTTGAGGCCAAAGTTGAACTAGATGTAAGCTCTGTATGTGTGTGTATACACACACAAACTCACTGAATAGACACTTTATTGGAGATGCCTGCCCTGTGATGATTGGGGCTTCCCTTTATTAGACTCAGTTTCAGTAGGAATCCACATTAGAATGGGAAAATTGAGCAATCTGAGTGTCTTCAAACAAGACATGGCCATTGGTGCTACACTGGTCAAAGCCAGTATTTAAAACACTGCTAATACCTTGAGGTATTTTGTCCCAGTGGTGGTGTGAGTATACCAAAAATGGCAAGATCAAGGAAAAAACTAATGACAGACTGGGACCCTGTGGATGTAAACAACGTGTCGACGAAAGGAGTCAGAGGAGGGTGTCGAGAGTCGTTAGGTTGAGCGGGTGGTGCACAGTTGCAGCTGATTGCAGTGCTGCCACTCCACATAATGTCTGAATCCACAGTTCCTTAACATGGATGGGCTTGTTCAAGGGCCATTGATGTCTAAGGGAATTAGAAATGCCAGACTGCAGTGGGTAAAAACACAAAACTGGATCACTGAGTAGTGGAAAAACATCACCTGATCACATAAACCCAAATTTGTTGCACCATGCTGAGCAGCATGAATTGGTGAGTTCAGGCTGGTGGAGGTAGAGTAATGGTGTGGGGATGTTTTCATGGCATACCCTGGATCTGCGGGTACTTCTGGATGGACGTTTGGACGGCTGTTTAGAGGATGTCCGTACCTCCTGTCCTGTCCAATGAGCCAAGGTTCTTGGTGAACAATTTTATCACCTAGGTGGAATCTATGCATTGAGGTCCAATGTGCTATTAGATGGGTGTCTCTAAAGTTGTGTGTGTCTTAAGTATTTTTCTTTGTCGTGTAACTACTTTTCAGGGATGGTGTCAGATATTTAGTTTGAGAACTGAATTGCTCATCCTCTTAGGCCCTATTGACCAAAATGCATAATTCATGTGAAAGCTAAAAACAAATTTTATGTATTGTTCATGTAGGCCCTGTTAACTGATGAGACTATCAGCAATGTACCAATCCTTATTTTGGGAAATAAAATTGATCGACCAGAGGCAGTCAGTGAGGATGCACTGAGGGAAATGTTTGGTCTGCATGGACACACTACTGGGAAGGTAAGAAATGAAGAAAACAAGTATTTTCATGCATATTTTACATTTTAGCTGGTAAAGTTTTTAGTATCATCGTCATTCTGAGACAGTTTTGTGATTTGCAACTGTTCCCATTTTGAAATTATTACTTATTTACTGAAATTATCGACCACAATCATTTGAAGAGTGGTGAGAATTGCACGATGATCTTTTGTGTTTGCCTTTAGGGTAACGTATCGCTGAAGGACCTGAACCTGCGGCCCTTGGAAGTGTTTATGTGCAGTGTGTTAAAGAGACAAGGATATGGGGAAGGATTCCGATGGCTCTCTCAGTACATTGACTAACTCAATGTCAGTATTAGTACTGCAGAACAGTCTGAAACCCTGAACCCACTTCTCCTTATTTATTAAAGATTTTGACTCAGCAGTAAAGAACTATTTTAACACCAAATGAATATATACTATTTAGGTGTTTTTGATCGTAAGCTATAAACAAATTAAGTGCATCTTAAGAGCGTTAATATATTTTATCAGAAACGATGGTATACTTATATAAATTTTGAACAGTATATTGTTTAATTTCCCCATCTTAAGGTAAAGGACATGTATGTAATATATGGGTTTTTTTTTATTTTATTTTATTTTTTGCGGGATACAACATAGTACTCCATTGTGAGTTTGCTGCTTTTATCATCAATGCCTGTTTTCCTGCCATGAACATATGCCATGTGCCTGTAACATTTACTTGGGCAGTGAAGGAATTTATATGTGCCATGATGTATCTAGCTCATAAGGAAAGGCGGCATCAGAAAGACCGTACAAGTACTAGACTTCCATGTACAATTTTATCAACACTTTCTCCCCTCTGTGCTTTTAAGCTGATGTAGTCACATTGCCATTTAGGGTTTGCTCCATGTTTCAAATGGAAACATCAACACTTTGTGCTGCATGCATGCATATCATAAAGCTTATTATTTAACACAAAATGCTGTATTTGATATTTAAATGCAGGGTAACATTTTTAAATAGGCAGTTTTAGTTACAGCAGTTTTTTAGTCAATGTGAGCCCACATTGACCTGTTCTTGAATATTAAACTACCAAATTTATCTGTGCAATAAGTACTTTTTGACTATCATCTACCATTTGCATGCAGTTATGATATGAGAGTACATGAGAAGCACAATGACCATGCAATACAATGAATGTTAACAGGTCACTTTTCATACACTATTTGTAAATAGTAACATTTTAAATGCTACACTCATTTTTTTGAAACTTGAAAAACATTTGCAATATGGTATTTTGGAGGAGGCAAAAATAAAAAATATATATTTTGGGGTTTTCTTGTTTCTTGCTTTACACTTTTATATTTATCATATACGTTGTGTGTGTGTATGTGTGTATATATATATATATATATATATATATATATATATATATATCTGAGGGGTTGGGTGACATGACACCTGATTTTACCATGATCAAAAATATTTATTAAAAAGTGATTTTTCTCCAAAAAAACTTAATGCAAAATGTAATGTTTTATGTAAATATTTCATTTTTCGATGGAAGATTTGGTTTTTGTTTTGGTTTTAATTGTAAGGTACACATGCACAGTGTCCAGTGGTGTGACTAATATAAATGAAGTATCAAATATAAACATCTAAAAAATCAATCAGTAACACCAGGAACTGTTTATAAATACTTTTGGCATTATTCCATAAATCTCTACTTTGCCAAAATAAGATTTTATATTGTACAAGTCTCCTACAACAATAATCATAGTAAAAATGTTTTTAAACAGGCAGTTTGATAGACAACTATAGGGGTCCTTTTATCAATCGAGAACCAGAAAGACTCTCACATATTTTGCATTGTGAAGGCTGGATGGTGAGTTTAAATCTTTTATTAATTTATCAATATTTATAATTTCTGTCAAATGATTAATGTGTCCATTTTTGTTAGTCATGTGGTGTGACTTCTACTTTGAGAAAATTAAAATATTATTTTTTAAAACTCACTTAAGATTAAAAACAGTATATTCATTCAGTTAGCAAAATACTCAAGATTACTTATGTATGGAAAGGATTCAACATGGACACAATGATGTAAATGTCCTGTGGTGTGATAAGTGGTGACATCACTTCATATGAAATTAAATGGGTTTTATGAAGTTTCAGTTAATCAAATCCTCATTAAAACACTGCATAATTTAACTATAAAAAGAAAACAGAACATTTCCATGAGCCTGTTATTATTTTATAAGAAAAGAACGTTAGAATACTGTGTAAGTAAAAAATGGAATTGAAAAACAACTATACATAATATACATATGCAAAGTATTAATTAGTTTATATAAAGGGAACCTTAAACTGAATGCAACTGATATATACTGGAAATTATTATTATGCTTTTTTTCTTTTGTCATATTGTGACCACACTGCAGGACAATGTATGTCTTAATAAATTGTTTCACCTCTATTTGTCACCCCCTTTTTATTCTGGTGTGAACTGTTGTTACAAAACGGCATATAAAGGAATGTGCGTTCCAACAAAGATACAGGGAAAAGTAAATAAAATAAAATAAAATAAAACTTTTAAAAAAAGCACTCATGACTAATGTCATAAACTCCTAACAGATAATAAGAACATTTCTTATTTTTATCATATCTATTAAAAAGAGATCAAACGTGGGAGTTAAAATAAACGGAAGCGAACGTTCTTCGCCATTGTCTGAGTTAAACGAATCAATAGACGTGATACTACCCCATAACCAGACAACCCAATCACAGCGACACGACGTGCTCGATGACGCGGTTAATATCGGAAGTGTGGTGACGACATGAATTTACAATCTAGTTGGGTCGCTAACAGATTGGCTGAAGTTTCCAGATATTCTTAATGTAATCTGTTATGTGTGCTTACTGCTGTCGGTGCCACGTTTTGGCATTCTTGTAG
This sequence comes from Brachyhypopomus occidentalis, assembly GCA_020368025.1. Lineage (NCBI taxonomy): Eukaryota > Metazoa > Chordata > Actinopteri > Gymnotiformes > Hypopomidae > Brachyhypopomus > Brachyhypopomus occidentalis. The sequence goes on from JAGXOD010001386.1 coordinate 5,795,998, forward strand.
CAACCCGAATACTGTTTGGGGGTGAAAGTTCGCGTCATGTGGGAGCACACCTGGTGTACTCCTAGCTAGCCAATTCTCGTTTAAGCATAGGACAGAATACATTGAGTATTTCCAGCTAACAGATCTGTGTTCTTGGACATTTCGGTTGACAGCACCAAGTTTGCAAGCGAAAATGTCGGTCGAACAAACTTGTTGTATCATCACCGTTTCTGAGAGCAGCCATTGCGAGGAACGAGGACCGTCTCACAGTCCACTGAGTTGTAGCGGAGTTATATTGAATTATCAAAGTGGACTTGTGCTTTGCAGCGGTATGGCGTTTTCTCCTTTCTTGATCGATAAAGAATGTGTAAGCAAAAACCTCAAAATATTGCACGCTAACAATTTTAGAAGCACTATGCAAGTGTCCGTAGATCACGCGGATGTGAATGTAAACCGTACATCGGGAAATCTCTGCGTAACGGCCGGTCAAAAAGCCGGTCTTGTCATGATGGTTAACTGCTTGGAATTTCAGAGAGCGTTTGAAAATATATTCAAAGAAGCAGATAAGTGGAACTTTAATGGTGGTGACGAGGACCCTGAAATGTTCTTTGACTCTGTATTTTTAAGTTGGTTTGCGGTCCTGAAAATGCCTGGTTTGGCCCGAGGTAAAACTCTACCATGGGTAAAGAGCACAGCTCTGGAAAAGGGATATTCTGTCCTTGCATGTGGATCTCCATTTGGGTCCCTCTGTCCAGATCTTTTCATGAACACCCTCAGCAAAGGCATTGTGAGTAATCTAGTAGGGGAGGAGAATGCACTAATCATGACTGATGCCCGCTGTCTGCCTGGCACAGAGGGGGGAGGCCTCTTTGTCAGTGATGGGGACGCACCATGTCTTGTGGGATTAATCACTTCACCTCTGTGCTGGAAGGCAAATGAATGGATTGGTCTCACGCTAGTTTGTTCTGTCCACTTAATTTTAAAAAACCTACTCCAGGCCATAACCTCTCGTCAGTCACAGAGCGATTTCTCAGCACATTCACTCACCGACGCCCCTCAAGTCCAAACAAGTGCAAGCCAAAAGTCACCCAATGAAAAGTACCCCATGGTGGCTGTGGTTGAAAGTGGCCAGTGGTGGGGCTCTGGAGTAATGCTAAACCCACATCTACTTTTAACCTGCAGACATGTGGTGAATGGGAATCCATCTATTACAGTTCGAATCAATGCTAGAGGAAGGTACATACTTTTTTTCACCCTAAAACATAACCTGGTGGTATAAAAAAATATAATTTCAAGGACCAGGATATCTTCCCGTGTAAACCTATGTGTATACATTGTCCTCAGATATGATACTTTGAGTGGTCGGGTCCTGTACACTTCAAATACATCTTCTCCCTATGATCTTGCTGTGGTGCAACTTGACAAGCCTGTCTTGGATGTTGTGGCTCCACGGTTAGCCACTAGTTTTCACGCAGGTAAGGTTGCACACATGAGCCATGAAAGCAAGCCTTGTTATGAAACTGTAAACTGTGACCTTATTATTTTTTATATTTGATATAAATGTGAATCAAAGGATTGGAGGTCTCTTTCACTCATTTTAATCAATATCTACTCTTTTAATTCATGAGCAAAGGTCTGCATGAAAAAAGGCATATTTTAAAGAAGTGCATTCATGTTTTGTTTACATTGCTATTTTTCTTTTTCTTTCTATAAACATGGTCAGAAATCTTCATATTCCATGATGGGGTAATTTAATTAGAATTGCTTCAGAACAATAAAGATCTCTCTTGTCTGCCTGTAGGTGAGGATGTGGTTGTGTTGGGTTATGGAGCTTTAGGCAAAAATTGTGGCCCCTCAGTGACCTCAGGGATCTTGTCCAGAGTGATCTGGTATAAAAACACGCCAGTGATGCTGCAGACCACGTGTGCAGTGCAGTGTGGAGCCAGTGGTGGCGCTATTATCCGTGCCGGCACTGGGGAGTTGCTAGGTAACTTTTTTAAATGATGGCTCAGAATAGTCTCAGTTCATTCACATATTTTGACATATAACATGATTGCAAAGCCTGAAAAATGTTAAGAAGTTCAAAAGTTAAATTCTGTTAAGGTTCTACATATACCATGAAAGGCATGTAGTAGAACATTGGACTTCCAATAGGGGGCAGTATTTACCCATAATTTAATCAAACCCTTTCTGTATTTGTTTTTTTCAGGTATAGTGTCCAGCAATACAAGAGACTTTGCAGCAAAAGTGACATATCCGCATTTAAACTTCAGCATCCCAGTGAGTGTTTTGGAGCCATTGCTGAGTGACTTTGCCCAAACAGGAGACATTACTGTGTTTCAGGCATTGGACAATGCAGAGGATGATGTCAGGAGGGTGTGGAGACTCCACATTCCACAGAGTAAACTCTGAATACCTCAGTCACATTTAAAAGGGTGGATGTTGTCACATTGCAAATATTGAATATTGTCAGGTTGCAAATCTCATTCTCCATACTACTGTTCATAAACATATTCACTGTGACACAGTGCTGCTTCAGAGGCGATGTATTTCTTAAATAATAAGTAATGTGATCTCAAATAACTTGTGCAAGCAGATTCCATTGTGACTGAAATGTGAAATATGAAATTGGTGAATCTGTTTTAAAAGAATGACTACAAGAGAACACGACGGATCTGAGAAAGTTCCGACGTGTTCTATGTCGAGACGTAGTTTACAAGAAAATACATTGCTTAACTCTATCCAGTTTCAGTGCTATGTATAAAATACACCAAAAAGCCTTGAAGAGTTTCTTTGAGCTATTACACTGCCAGAGAAGCAAATTCACTTGCCATTCATCTAGAATTACATTCTAGATCCTGACCTCAGAATTCACAAACACACTGCTCTACATTTAAATGCTAATGCTTCACTCAACTGAAACTATACAAAGGTAAAAACAAAGGGCTTTTGATGCTCTAGTCTTTAAGTAATTAATAAATATGAAAGTTTGACTGGATTGTCATTAGGCTTTGGAAGTAATTATAGATTAGCAGACTAATTTCTAGCTGTCCTGATCTGTTGGAACAAGAAAAATCACTGGGTTAGACCTTTCTACAGTACTGAATAAGGTGCACCGTTATTTAATTGTTGTGATGATGGATTTTTATGGGTTATTAAGACACTAATACACTTGCAGTTCAGGTGTCCAGATAATCCCATGTGTGCAAGCAAGGGCAGAGAAATAGTTCATTTATGTGTCAAACTGGGAGCTCATTTTATTCTCTCCTAGAAAGAAAGCAATTTATTCAGTTTCTCTTGTAACATTGTGCCTCCTATTAATTCTCCTATGAAATAATAGACTTTGAAGAATTGGTGGTGCACTTATGACGTGGTTGTTTCTCAACTTTACGTCTCCTGTAGGAGACAGACTGAGTAAAAGTAAGTAACCCTGGGGGAGGGTATGTACGGTTAAGAAGCAGGAAGCCTGAGGGGAAGAGGACATGCTCCCTGAGGCGCTCTGGTCAGACTACAGACAAAGCGCCGTTTAATATTATAGGTCTGAGTGGTTTTGACTCTATTTCTTGCTGGTTAAACTGTTCATAAACTTTCATAAACAGATTCATACGTTCATAAACAGATCTCAAAATGTCTTTCAAATGTACACTGTGGACACTGGGAGACTGCTGCCAACGTGCTAACTCACACACCCGTATGGCTGTCCACTCACTGTTGTGTGTAAATGTCCAATTATGTACACATGACCCAAGCCAGGGCCCAGGCAGCTGTGCTCCCAGATGACTGTGCCCTTGCTAGGAATCGATGTTGCTGATTGGGCCAGCGATGCTGGTGAAGTGCTGTGGACACACAGAATGACTTGAGTACAGGAGATAACAGGTGTTGGGCCCACCGCCTTTAATCGTGATCACACTGAGGCAAAAAGATGACATATTTGGACAAAGAAACATGCAACTAAATGTAAATATAGCGCGACTGCCAGGACGAATACACTGTATCGGTGTAATTCATGTATTTACAATGATGGCATTTATACGACAATACAGTCATATGCTAGCTAAGCCACACTGAATAGCAACAGTGGTGGTCGTATGCATTGTTAAGTAAGACATTACAAACAACATTCCTCACAATCAGACTAGACAGAGTCTAATGATAAATATTAACCTTTTATGTAATTGAAACTTATATTCTATCGGTTACACTTACTGAAATATATTCATCTTCAAACCGGCGGTTATCTGCTCTTCATTTGAAAAGATGACAAGCACACTTCACTACAGTGATGAATTTGTTCTGAGATAAGACCCTACCGAGTGGAATGCTCACTCCGAGGCCCCATAGTGCTTTCAGCCTGGATTTGTTTGAATGTATTAACATACCAGATAAGATCTGTAATTCATTCTCATTGATGCTCTGCGTGTATGGTATACCGTGCTGCTCTGGTGCCTTTTGTGATGAGGAGAGACTGAGAAAAGCACTATTCAAACAGCTACGCACTCAGGGAAAATGGCAACGTTGTTTCAATAATGATACTAATTGCACAGTGTTTATTGTGTTTTTATTATTATATGCACAAAATCACTGGGCTGTTGCGTGTTCCTGCTAGATGGGGTGACATTTCTATCTTTTTAAATGTATTTTAAAATGTTATCCCAGAAACTCAACAAATTTTATACTAAGATTATACTTATTGTAAGAATATGGAACTGTATGGTACATGAATGTATTTTCCCACCTCTCTAAACCAAAACTATAAACCCTTGCAGCAAAAATATTTACACTTACTGAAATTACACTAGGCTTATATTTCACCATGGCTGGTGAGAGGGCGGTTAGCAGGTAGGACAGGCAGGTTCCAAATGGTGTCCATGGGAAATATCGTCAGGTTGCAAATCTCATTCTCCATACTATTATTCACAAATATATTCGCTGCTGCCTTAGAGGCAATGCATATCATCTTAAATAACTGGTCCAAGCAGATTCCACTGTGACTGAAATATGAAACTGGTGAACATGTTTGAAAAGAATGACTACAAGAGAACATGACAGGTCAGAGTTCAGACATGTTCTATGTCAGGACGTAGTTTACAACAAAACATAATGCGTGTCTATATCTAGTTTCAGTGGTATTTATTAGTTGGTAAAATACACCAAAATGCCTTGAAGAGTTTCTTTTGAATAGCTATTACATTGCAAAAGGAGCAAATAGAGAAGCTTTATCTTGCATATGACCTTAAATCTACAGCTGTGACCAACAAGAAATACATGATGAAGATGCCCAACGTACTAAACAAATCAGTGTGTCCCTTGTAAACGAGAGAGTCTTAAGGTCACATGCAACAGTTTGAAACAACCTAGAACCTCTTGGTATCCAGATCATGTGTAACTAAGAGGGCAGATAACTGTCCGCAGCTCTCCGAAGCTTTTAGGCTTGTTCTGGGCTGCAGCGTTTGGCTCCTGTTCTAAGGAGCTCTAATGCTGCTGCACTCGAACCAGCAAAGCCTAATGGGGACAATTAAACTTATAGCTGATGTGTACTTGAAAGGCCATGAAATTGTCAGACAGAGGGACCCCGGTTCATTTTGGTCTCAAATACGCACACTGAAATGAGGATCCACTGAATTAGACTTAATGCATCAGACTTTTAAGTTTGCTCACCGTATTTCACTTCATTTCTTTACATCAGACCTGTAGGTGACCCTAAAGTGTAATGCTGTAAGGTACCACTTCCAACTGTATAGTGGTAAAAAGGTGTATTTATTTATTATGCTTCTTGCATAAGATGAACGCATCACATATTTAAGATCACAAATGAGATAAAACACGGTACAGCATGGCCAAAGCTCCATTTTATCTAAGGAGAAAATACCTGAACCATTATCAAGCGCCTAGATTTGAGCTTGTCATTGCTGATGCTATAGACCTTATCAGGAGGGCACACTTTTACACATACAACAACAACAAAAAAAGATGTTTCACGAGTATGTATATTTGAACTTTTCCCCAAAGCCATAATTTCACTACATCTATCTCTACCCAGCCCCCCCCCCCCTAAGCCGATGCTGTTTGGAGTGCTGTGTAAAGATGTCCAACCCTCCAGTTTCCACAAATTTGTGTCAGCATGAGATAAAGCTGCCTCTGAACCATTGGTCAAAGGAAAGCTATGTTTGACCAGGCAACCATTTTGTTTTGGTCTACCAGATGTATCCACCATCATCCACTTCTCCCAGTTCCCCCTCCTCTTCCTCAGCTTCCTCTCCATTCTCCTCTGTTTCCTTCTCTTCTTCGTCCTCCCATCCCACCCCACTGCCAAAATCACCTGAGTAACCAGCCACCTCATCTGGGGAAGATGTAAACAAAGAGCCACATGTTTAGAATTTTCCTTCAAGGTGCTGCTCGTTGTTTATATTCTGTGCTGCACTGAGACAAACACATTCTCGGCACATAGCAGCTCAAATGCTATTGCAGTCTGCAATTTCGTAATGACAGCGGCTAAAGGAAAAATTTGATTGCTTGCGTTATTAAATACCGTATTTGGCTTTCGAGTAGAAGTTGAGACTATGAATGCAAAATGAGCAGTTTAGTCATAAACAGTCCAAATGCGATGTCAGACCCTTGTTTGGCCACAACAGCACAGTGCTGTGGCACTGACGTCGGCCTTTTTAATGACTATTTTAAGTCCAGTCAGGGATTTGTTCTTATCACCTGCAGGTCCAGCACAACCAGTAGTAATTAATCTTATAGACCTTTATTTTTGTGAGACAACTGCTCTTTTGGAATGGAAATGAACCTGGCCTAATGAATATAACACGTGGTGTTCTGTCAGGGGGGTGACTGATGTTTTTGTGGATCTAAGTCCTTGCGACAAAGGGGTCCTTGTCCGCCCTGTGTGTGTGTGTGTGTGTGTGTGTGTCAGTCTGTCTATGCGTACACACATGGGGGTGGTTGTGTGTCTGCACGTGGTGTGCACTTACCACAGTCAGGGTTGCCATGGATTCTGGAGCCCATTAGCTCTCCTCCGTGCTGGTCTACACACCAGCATTGCCCACTACTTTGGTCACACTGCAGGTTCCTGTAATAGCCATCCTCATCACAGCTGGGAATGTAGGTGCCTAACGTGACAAATGCACAGGCTTTGAAGTGACATGCTGTACATTTTGTATTCAATTTCATATCCTGTTTGAATCAGGACTATTAAGTGTATATTTCACCATGAGTGTGATTGCAAAGCAGTCTACATACTGCAAGCAATACATTGTATAGCAGAACCAGATGACAATCTTCAATTCAGTCTGTGGGGGGAGAACCTTGAAAAGCCTTTACTATACAAAGGCCTTGTACAGTAAAGTGAATGAATACATTACTCTTCTATCAATACGGTGTGACCCCTCATTCAGAGGCAGTTTTGAAGGTCATGTCTAAAAAATACTCATATTTATCATAAGTCGGGCGAGTAGGAGCGGAACAGATTGGCACCACGCTGATAATGGCAGCTTTGGGCGTGGCCACGGGGGGCGTGGCCACAGGGGGCGTGAGCATGTTTGGCCGGCTGACGCTGGCCACTGCATCTGCACCGTGTCCTTGGAGAGTCCTGCTGGCAGAGGAGACCATCATGCACTTACCCAAGCGCTACCCGCCGCCAGCGCCGGCCAGCGCCGATCCAATTTAATCTCCATGCCTGATTAGCAGCTAATCCGGGCCTCGTGCTTGTCATCTTTTTAATGAAACGACTCCTGCACCACCTCTGTGATGTGTCGCCCAACTCCGACCTTTCCCACCGCCTCTCTGCAGACCCTTTCCATTCCTCCCGCTCGCTCTCTCTGCTTGTCCTTGTCCCCTCGCTTTTGTCCTGGTCGTCTCCCCGTCTCTCTGCTCCCCGCTCCTCTTCCGCATGCTTGAAGCTGCTCCCCCCCCCCCCGTCTGGCTCCTGGCCGGCAGGGTGTGTTTCCACCAGTGTTCCCCTCCCCAACTGTTTGGTACGTACCTGGCGGCTTTTTCTTGGCCCCCTCCTGCATTTGGATTCTCTCTAGCTCAGCCAGGCAAGGAGGCTCTGAGGAGCAAAACAGTCGGCAGCATTAGAAGGAGGCAGTGCTAATCTCCCCCAGCCGAACGCTGAGCTCCTCCACCAGCGCCTAATGAAATCAGCACTATGCCCTGCAGTTCCTGCGGCAGCCGCTCTATCAGGTTACACTCTAGAACGTTCCATCTCACACAGGAACTGATGGATTTGTTATAATCCCACAGCAAAAGAAATTCACAATAAATTCATGAAATAATAGTAAAAAAAAAACTATGATACCATCATGTACAGCATCAATTTAATTAGCAGAAAAGAAACAGAAAGGTATTTTTTAAGGTGATTTGGAAAAAGGAATCACACAAACTAATCATAAGTCAGTGAAATAGAAAATGACAAAAGTTCTTGACTGGCCCACTGGAGCAAATGTTGAGGACTGTACAAGTCTTAAACATGCAGGAGGTTTCTGCCTGGCTGGCCAGTTGGTCTGAGTCCCAGAGTGTCCCAAGCTGAGCAGCCTGTCAACAAGCAGCACTGATGTTGTTTGCTGCTGTGTGATGGCCGTTTCCCCTCCGCACGGGAAAAAAAATGAAGGCAAGACAAAGTGTGACAGGCCAAAGCCGAGCGCACCTACCCTGGGAGAACAGGGAGTGCTCCACTAGAATCATCGAAAATAAGCAAAACCATGTCTGTTTATATTGTGTGTGTGTGTGTGTTTGCATGGACAAGAGATGCCAACATTCTGCTCTGTGCCGCTTATGAATTGCAGGGTGTAACATATGCCAGTTTGTGTGAAAGGATATCAACCTACTCAGAGGCGGGCTTTCACACACACACACACACACACACACGCTGAGAGGAGAGGAAACCTCTTTAAAGGGAGGCCCGTTTACTGCAGGTTATGTGCAAAAGGTGCACACACACACACACACACACACACCTGCATGCCCCACCTAGTGCTAAAAGTGTATACACTACTGCTAACATATGCACACGCAAACAAAACGATCTCTGAACACACCACCACCTTTCTTTTCACCCACAGTTCTTCTACGGTTCCCCCACAATTCTTCAGTAGTATGAGAAGGTGAAGAGGTTCCTGCACATCAGAGCAGATGGATGGCTTTGTGTCCTCTGCTTAAACAAAAACCAAATCACTTTCTCCGTGCACTACAAATCACAAAAGGTCGAGACAGAGCACTTGTCGCTAGCAGAGCTCCCGTCCAGCTGGGGGTCGGCAGCGTGTGCAAAAGAGATGAGAGCTTTGGATTGATGTAACCCAAGCATCCCACATATGGTTGGATTTTTCCCTTTGTGTTTGATTATTTTTAGCAAACCAATTAAACATAATCCAGTGCTGTCTGCATGAGTTTTGCCAATGCGAGGGGAAAGGTTGATGACACTAAAGGAATTCATTGCACACATTAATAATTAATGAATGGAATTCATCTTTAATTAATGTATATGTTTTGCTATGTAGTAATACAGACTGTAAGCAGAAGCTGGTATACAAAACAAAAGTCCCGATAGCACTAGAATCACCTGCTGTGATGGATGGTAATTCATTATCAGACCTCTGTGCTTTTTAAACCAATATGCTCACTTCCTCAGAACACTCGCTGGCCTCCAAACGTCTTCCTCGAACGGGGAGGCGATGGCTCGGATCTGCCTGAGAGTGTGGAGCAGCACTGCACTGCTTCCCTGCCAGGTGCCCGCACCCACCCCCCCCGTCACCCTCCCATTGCTGAGGGGAACATGGTGTGGGCCGTGCCCTTACTAGCTGGGCCAGGAGCAGGGCAAGCAACTTCAGAATGCAAGTTGGCACCTGCCAGCCCAGTCACAACGAGTAAGTCGAGCAGTGCTGTAATCAGAGTGCAGGTCTGCGTATCGTTCACAACGCAGTAGGCGGCAGGGAAGTTAAAAAGTCCACCCAACGTAGACTAGGAGAATTAAAAGTGTACAGCGATGAGGCCACTTACTCTCTCTCCAGAAGCAGAGGCACCACTCCGCGGTGGAGACTTTGCCGTCTCGGTAGGAGTCGCAGGAGTTGAAGAAGGGCCGTATACACACTTCGTACTTGTCCAGGTTGATGGCGGCCAGCTCAGCCTGGTCCAGATACAGGTCACTGTTAGTGTCCAGCTTAGAGAACATCCATCCAATGGAGTCCTTACAGGTCGCCACTAGAGTGCGTTCCACAACTGCATGGAGAAAATGACTTAATTAAAAGTAAGTTATCGACAGCCTTATTTGTGACTTGTGTTCAAATCAAGATGACTGAAGCAAGAAGATAATAATTAAAACTGATTTTAGGCAACTAGGCTCGGTACATTTAGTGTGGTTTGTACACGTTGCAAATTTTCAAATCCATTCTGAATGCTAATTGTGTGGTGTAAAACTCATCGGTGGCTTTAGGCAACCTCAGCAAAAGCCCATTGGTGTGATATTGTTCAGCGTGAAAGTGCTGGCTGAGCACACAGCACACTGGGGCCTCACTCGATGCAGTGCTGGCTGCAGGCTTGCTGGTCCTGTTCTGCTTGGCGTTACCCTGGAGCAGCTGGAACCAGTCCCGCAGACGTTCACCCAGATCGGCCAGATCCTGGCCCGTACAGCTCTCTGTGGCGTGGAGGGGAGCACGGGGGAAGGTTTCACGGGGAAGAAAATGGCAAAGAGGAGGAAAAACAATGTAGATGTAGAGGAAACAGTTTTCCGCAGCAGGGGCAGAATATGGACAAACGGTGAATTTCCATCTTGAAAAAGAATAACAGCACATCATATGCAACGCGAGTGAGAAAGAGAGAGAGAGAGAAAAAAAGAAACAGTTCTATTCATAAATCGATAAAGCCTGGTTTACTAGGATAACTCTTAGCTCCCGATGTCAATGTCCTGAGGATGTCCTGAGGGTGTCTCTAAGCAGAAGCATTCCTTATCATCAGTACATCATGTATGATTTTATGATTGCAGCCTGCTAAATCTACTGCATTGTACAGTCTTATAGGACGGTGTACCCCGTGGCATTTTCTACTGGAATAATGGCTCTGAAAAATGCCATTTCAGCCACAGTACCTTCTCCAGTGGAGTTCAGCTCTTTTTTTTGGAGATCAATTTCATGTGTAAGCCATGTGCATGAGGATTAGATTAGAGTCCCCGTTGGCCATGACTCATATAAATGAGGTTCTTGAGTAAACCTGCTCGGCGAGTTCAGTAAACGGCTAATAACAACATGGCAGAAAAGCCCCCCTCCCCCCACACACCTGCAGCCAGAGTAATGAATACATCACATCACTGTTTACAGTGGCCCTGCACCGCTAGTGCTATGGGAGGCTGTAGCGGGTGTAGTAGTGGGTGTAGTAGTGGGTGTAGTAGTGGGTGTAGCGCGTTGCCGTTGACTGAGACTACTCCGTACCATGCTTGCTGTTAGCCTCGGCGCTCGGCGCAGCCGTGGAAGAACACGGACAGGGACCAGCACACTTGATGCTGAGCTCCTTCCCCGTGAGACACGCCTGCTGCTGCATTTTGCACTGAGGCACAGACACACACACACACACAGAGGGAAAAAAACATATAGAAGGATTTACTGGAGCAACATCATGGAAACTCCTCTGAAAGGAGAAGCATAAGAAACAGGTAAAAAATGTGGAAAAGTGACCACAAGCAAGATGTTCAAACGAGACATCACACTTCGTTTGAAAGAGGCCGCAGCGAAACCTAATTTCCTCCGGACATTTCAGCTCGTCAACAAGGTCAGGAATAGGTTTAAGAGACAAGGCATTAATCTACCTGTCTCTGCATCCATCTGAACAGTGTGCTCGTCCCTCGATAACTAGAATCCCTGTGGGCTATTAATCTTAGGTTTCCTGGACCTCGGGGACCACCATAAATAGATAACCTCTCGCAGCAGGAAAATAACAAAGTGGCCCACTGTCAACGTACATGCTTAATCGAGGTCGCAAAAGGAAACACAGAAACCGAGATATCGAGACTCAACTGTTGTTTTCTTCAGTAAGTAACACGGGGGGAAGTACACAGAAGGACAGAAAGCAAGCCAGTCCAACACCGCGGTGACCGTTAAAGTGCTGTACACATAAACTCCGACATGAGTTGAGTCGGACCGAAGACGCGCGGAATGTGACGGGACGGCGTGAGCTGTGCTGTACCTGTGAAGCGTAGTTATGCCCGTCTGAGGCGCACACAGGCCCGGAGGAAGACACGGGGCAGGGCTTACAGCTGTCCTCCTGCTGGACCACCTCAGGCGTCTTCAGCCTGGACAGAAGACAAGCACTCTCACTGCTGCAGCCCTCAAACAAACGTCTGACCTCTGCCGTGCGAAAGCAGTCATCTCTCTGTCCTGCTTAATGAGCAAAAGGCAATTTGTTCCCATGGCAGCAGTGTCGAGTGTGTACAGTGCTGCTTTTTGACTCGGGTCTGGGCGTCATTGTGCTGCAGCAGCTCAGGTCTGGTTCCGATTTTCTCTTTTCTCCGTCATGTTCTCCCATTTTTAGCCCTTCAACACTTCGCAACTGACCTGTAGCTGCCGTCCCGTATGTGACCCTGATTCGGCTCTGTGGGACATGTGGGCATCTTCTCTGTGGCGTTTCTCTGTCACTGTTTAGACAGCACAATATCAGTATATACTGTAATTATGTTTTTCTCTATTTTTCCCATTGATTGTACCGTGGTGCTGTTTGACCTTCTTCATAGGACACTCTGCTAAGTAAATGCATGTCTGCTTGCTGCATTGTTTCGGAGCAGAACAATCCCATCTACCTACACTGCACTTTCTTTTCGCCCATCAGGGTTCTTTCTCCTCTTTGTTTCTCCACAGCAGTGCCAGTGGCAGACCGCAGTGTGTCTGTAGCCGCCCGGGGTTAGACACCTGGCTGACAGGCACTACAGTAGCCAGCAGAGCGTAAAACTGAGGCACGGGTTGGCCAACACGCACTGCTGGTCACTGCAGCGACATTAGGAGGGTGATGAACGTAGCTGTTGGTTGGTTGGCCACAGTGCGTGCACATGGTGTAAGAGATAGTCAGAGACTGAGAAGCTGGGAGGGCCACGCGGACACGGGCGGGGACTGTACTGAGTTGCGTAACCATCCATGCCTGAGGACGGCCTTAAATAAAAAGCTTCTAAAGTGGAAAAAAAAAAAAAGCCTCAGGGAATAAACGTGTTTACAGTAGAATGTGCCACTAGCAAAAGACCATTATGTAAATGGTAGTAGTGCTCAAGACAAAGAGATGATCTTTGAACATTATTCTTATTGAAATAACTAACTCTGCTTTCTTACTTGATTATACCTATTTGAATTTAAGCAAGACATGGCGTAAGACAAATTTGTGGTTGCTCTCTTAAGACACAACCAGGTCTCCTAGGTGTGATGAGCTGGATGACAAAGTGCTGGGGGAGAGAGAGAGATGGAAAGAGAGAGAAAGAGAGATGAAAGAGAGAGAGAGAAAGAGGTGGAAAGAGAGAGACAGAGAGAGAGAGAGCACGCTTTGTTTTGTTCACCTATACTCCAGCTTCTTGCGGTTGACGCACACCGCACGTTGGTAGCCCTGGGCAACACACACCTTGTGTCGGCTACATTTCACCTTCTGGCAGGGGTCCTTAGTGGTGTCCACATCTGGAGCAGGAGAGAGAGGACCTTCAGCAACTAGTGATTCACTGTCAATTACTGCATGGGACAGACTGAATCATGAACAGAGGGTATCAGACAGACAAAGAAATAAAGAAAACGTAGCTCTATAATTTGTACGTTACATTGTCCGTTGTACAAACATTGCATTTGTTCTGCCTATAATGTTGAGAAGCTGTTAACAACTCTGCTAATTGTCACTCACAAACAAACAATATTGTAGGAGCAATAAACTTAGTGCTTTGTCGTCACCAGCAATAATGTGTTACCTCAGTCAGGCTACACTGGCATAATCAGCAAACATAACGATCTTCCCTGAATGGGGAACGTTTATATTATGCTTCAGACTATGAAGACATGCGCTGTACATGTGAAAGTGGCACCGGCACGATCTATAAGCCGTATCATCCCAGACTCGCACGGATAAGAGAATATGCAAGAGTGACGATGTTGCCTTAGCAACGGGCCCTGCTATAGAAAGTGGACTATTTGCAGCGCAAATTCCACTGGTCCTCCACAGAAACACACCCCATTCTCCACCTCACGCTTCCTGCGTGTGGATATATCTCATAAACTCTGCCCAAAGAGCTGTGAAATACCCAATTAGGCTCCCTGTATCTATGCAGAGCCAAATCCAGCTTAGGGAGATGGAGAAAGTTCCCCGGCCCCATCGCCACGCTCATGTTTACACAAACGCGGCAGCATTTAATGTGATCATCACTGTCACGGGCTGGAAGGAAGGCGCTCTTGCTTCAGTAACGAGCCCCAGCCCAGGGCTCGTGCGGCCAGCAGGCGCAGTGACGAGTCTGCCGCAGCCTCTCACATACCAGGGACAGCTCCCAGCAGGCTGCGCAGGTGCGCTGGCTCTGCGCAGACGACAAGCCCCCTCCACGTGTCATAAAGACATTCGGGATGAAGGTGACCTGCACGTGTGACTGCCATTGAGCCGATGGCTTATTTTTATGTTGCCGATGGCTTCCGCATCATAAAGGATGATGATCTGATGATCAGTCAGGCAGAAAATGTTTTTAAGAAAGGCCTCCAGAGATTTTCAGATATATCAAGATTATACTTTATGTAGATGTAGTTCATGAGTACTGAAATAGAATGTAATGCTGGGGATGCATTTTCACACTATCTGCTTATTAGTAGCATTTAAAAGACATTTATGTTATTATTACACTTACAAAGAAGCAAGTAAAATGACAACTGCTTTGCTTTGGTTCCACTGTCCTTGTAGGGTCTTTACACTTACGAGTTCACTGGTCACTGAGTTTCATTTCACCCACCGTAGGATGAAGTCCTGTGCCCTTTGAGGCATATTTGGTTACTAAGAGCTTTCCCTGTCAGAATATCAGGAACCCCCGGTTCCTCTAAGATCAGGGAGACATTGCTGAATGACCCTTTAGGTAGATCGCTGAACCTCCCCTTTAGTTTTTAGTTTTACAGCATATTAGAAACCATACAAAAATAGAATGAAAGAAAAGGCACAGATGATATGCACAGATGTATTCCCAGTCATAACTATCCCAACCTTCTGTTATAATGAGAAAATACATCTTTGGCGAAAACAGTGAATCATATAATTTTTAAGGAATCATGGTAACACTGTGCCCGAGTGTCATGAACACCTCTGAGTAAAACAGAAAAGACAATAATTCACAAACGTGGGCATAGGCAATTAAAGCAATCTGTCAGAGTATTTATGTCAAATCATTTATAGCAAAAGAGTTGCAGATTGTTCAAGAGACTTTTAAGCGTTACATTTAAAAAGAGCCACCAATTTCATAGACCCGTACACTCCCATGTATGCGGCTTAAGTGGATTCATGTTTTGTTGAACAAAGCCAGTGTCAGACAGTGCTATACCAAGCCCCCAGGCCTCTTACTGTGCTTCCAGTGGAACTGGCAATTACCCATTAATTACATTCTGAGATATTTGCTAATGGACTCTTCTATTCTCCGCACTTCATTTGAACTGCAAATCAAGGCATAGGTTCAAATATGGCTTCCCATCTCTCCATTCCAGCACAGAGAGATGGTGACCTCATCTCAGCTATAAGCAATTAGATCTAGTTAGAACTTGGCAGCTACTATAAGGAGAAAGTGTGTCTATAGCGATAAGGGTTGCTAAGGCTACTTTCAGTGGAAGGACAAAACCATATTGCTCATCATCAGACTAAATGCCAACCATTTACCCTTCTGCATAACTGTGAGTTCCTGCTAGAAACAATATGCTCTGCGATGTGCTTCAGCAAGTTGAAAGCAGACACCACCATAGAACTCCGCAGTCTCTTCTTAACTACACATACTCCGAGACATGCACTCCAAGACATGTACTCTGAGACACATACTCTGAGACACATACTCTGAGACACGTACTCCGAGAGACGTACTCCGAGACATGTATTCCAAAACACATACTCTGAGACACATACTCCGAGACACGTACTCCGAGACACGTACTCCGAGACACGTTCTCCGAGACACGTACTCCGAGACACGTTCTCCGAGACACGTACTCAGAGACATGTATTCCAAAACACATACTCCAAGAAAGAATGCAGCTTTGACCACACAATTCGGGTGACAGCGTGATGATCAATGAAAAAGAGACTGAAACATTCCGACAGATTGCTGTGAATGTGTAGGAGACTTACTGTCATTCAAGCCTTGACTTTCATCCCATGATCTGATGTAATCATCCTGAGGAGAGAGAGAGAGACTTTTTGGTACATATACTACATACCCCTAGAAATGGGTGAATTTAGCCTGTACTGTGATTTGTATTCCATGTAATCAAATATTCATGGGTTGGCAAGAAAGAAACAGCGAGACAGTAAAAACGAGTTCAGAAACAAAGGAGGGAGCTGGAAGATATCTATAAATATTAAATTCTGACTTACATAGGCATTAAAGAGATGATAAGAGTGTTAGAGAGCTTTGAATTCTTAAAAGAGACGTCAAAGAAAGGCAGGGGCATGAGACGCATTAAGACAGTGCTACTGACCTCCACTTCCTGGTGAAACGTGAGGCAGATGTGTCAAAGAGAAGAAAAAGAAGAGAAAAAGAAAAGGAGGCAGTTAGAGGAGAACAATACGTCTCTTAGGCGATATTATAACGAAGAAAGACAATGTAGCATGGCTTTAAATATGTCTTTGGGCCCCAGGCAGAGCTTTGGATAATTTATCTGCATATTCCCCAATGGGTGTACTAAGAATAGGCCAATGCTATTTATCACGAACTTGCTACTCAGAATCACACATGCGTATTATCACTAATCATTCACCTTGCAATGGTTTATTGGCCGTTCTGAATGTAAATAAGAAGTGTTAGTACAGGCTGATTGCATTTGCATCTCGGTCAAACTCATACATTTATAATGACAATAAATAGCTACATTATTAAATGAAATAAAAAAATCTATTTCAGTAATCTGTACATATGCCCAGTGTATTTGTCCTGCAACAGCTGTAAATTCACCCTCCTGTATGTGGGCCAGAATACTTCAGAAATATACTGCTGTAAAAAATGCACAGTACATAAAAGTGTTGCTAGAAACCCCTCAATGAGCCTTAGCATGTGACACTAGGAATGAGCGTCCCTCATAAAGGAGGACAACGCTTCGCTGGCTCTCAGTCCTCTTTAGTACAATGATGTCACGAATGAAGTCATCCTCTATCAGGCTAGCATCTCAAACCTTTGATAATCTTTGACAGGACTGACATGGTGTTAGTACACTGAAGTCTGCATTATTTAAAAGGCACTTTAAGGCCAGACACAGAGTATAATAATATGATTCGGAGCTCTTTTATGGAGGCAGGGTGATTATACTTCATAAATTGAACACATGTCTGGCCATACATGATTATTAGAGGCTTTTGACATGCACCCCTACTGACAACAGCAATTTCACACTATAAGACAGCAGAAAGCATAGAACATTCTGCTAATGTGTTTTAAGCACATTTGCTTAGACTCTGACTATAAGCAACCCCCAAAACAATGGCACAAGACCCAGAAAGATAATATATAATCACTTTTGTAAAAACCTACGTTCTCAAAACATTCTTAGTTCAGACTTAGTTTAAAGCCACAGACAAGATCAACTCACACGCATTGGTACATGCTCATTTGGAAAGAATAACCAGGACATAATATTTCTATTGTCAGTTATGATGACAGTGAGATGTTTCCTGCAAACATAACACGACTAATACACCTGCTCTAACAGTGTGATGTCATACATGGGGTTCTCATATCATTGTGTGTAAGCACATCCACACACTGCACTTGCTCTGAGCGCTACCTGATAACCAGTGAAGGTTATTAGATCTATCAGGTATTACAGCGAGCTCCCTTAAGTGCAGCTTTCCATGGACCATGGACCTCGCCTCATTGTTCAGTGCAGCAAAACACATTGCACCCATCTGTGCACAAACGAGCTAAACGACTGTCTGTTAATCCTTTAAATCTCCATAATAAAATGTATCAAGGCAAACATGCGCGCCGCTATTGAGCTGTGCTGCGGGTGCAACGCGTGATGTAAGGCTTTGATCTGGACCGTGCGAGCTGATGTCAAGTGGATGCCTGCAGAAACGCGAGCACGTATGCAGCACGTATGTCAGTGTAAATGGGAGGAATGTTTATGCACATGCTGACCACAGCAAACATATTCTCCCCTCGTGGTCCCCAAAAAATAAACTAGTATATTTTAAATGTGATTCCCTCTACCTGTTATGCCTTAATGTATTATTATCTTATTATATCTTTTATTATTTTATCATTATCTTCTTATGATATTGTTTCCATTCATCACAAATAGCTAGCAACCTTAAAACAGTTTTTGACAATTCCAATCAAACTTGTACTTTCTCCCAGAAGCCTTTCAGTCGTTTTTGACAAGCTTCACCTGCAAATAATAACTGGACACACGAGGCATAAAGTAAAGTTGTCCTCCATCTGTGTGGCGATGGTCTCACAATGGTCTCATATCCCATTCAAAGCTTTCACTGCAAGTCTGCCGACAAGCATTTGGTCTCCACACGACTTGTAAAAACACGTGCTCACATCCAGTCGAAAACAACGCACCCAGCTGACCATGTTCCAAACTATGCGTTTCCTGTCACACCGTGGCTGAGGTGGACAAGCAAGCATAAGCCTCCCACTTGATTTAGGTACGAAGGTCTCTCTAACTGGGCACTGCAGATTAGTTGTTGAACAGCACATCAAAAGCACTGCTAACAGCCCACTCATCTGATTCAGAGCCTCTCAGTTTCACATGTGCAGGAAAAAGCTTAAAGGCCTGCCGTCTTTGGGAGGCTCTCCAGGGCCAAGGGGGAGCGAGGTAGGCAGCCCCCCAGAGGCAGAGCGCTAACCCAGACAGAAAGATCATCTGTAGAAGCCCAAGGGGTCTACTGAAAACAGAATGAACATCTCAGACAAACGGATCTGCAGTTGCTTGTCATTGACAAAACACTTAGCCATGAATGGCAAGCCTGTGTACAGGGTTCCCTGCGTATTGAACTGTCAGATTCCAAGAAGGTGATCGGTGTCTGTGGGTTCAACCACTTCATGCACAAGGAAGCATTAAAATAAGTTAAAAATGGTAAATGGTCTCAGACAGCTTAAGTTATTAAGTAAGGCTGGGTTAGGGTTATGGTTAAGACTGGGGTTAAAGAATACCATAGCATAAGGTTTCCATTACATGGATTAAATATCAAATATCATATTGTAAGTATGCTGTACAGTATGAGTTGTGCTGTGTCAATACAAAAAAAGACTAGTTTTTAAAATCTTGCAAAGTCACATAATATAGTCACTCTGAAGTCATGTACTTCTGTGTGTATGCAGATGAAGCATTAACTGCTCTCACCTTTCCCCAGTTGTTTACTGTCAGTATGTATCCAATATACTGTGTATATATGTAATATACTATTCCAGTAAAGCAACGTTGTTGAGCATTTGTATCCAGTCTGGATGTGACCTTGTCTCCTCTGATGTCCTCTAACAAATACCAGCGCTTTGCCAAATATCCTCAGAAGACCTATGAGGAACATTTGAGATTTTCATGGAAATTTCTATTATTTATGATAGCTATATAAATGAAAAGTATTATATTGTGGCATTTTGCCACAGTATAAGAAATCAGTACAATAAATCACAGAGAACAACTGAGAACAACTAATACAGGACATAAACATTTTCCAGAACAGAATATGTTGCCTATTTCTACTACACCATTCTGTGCTACATGTGGGAGTGATTGAGGGCAAAAACAGAGAGGCAGGAACATAAACATAATCCTGTAGCAATATGCTTACATTTAAAAAATCAACGATAAGTATACAAATATTAAAAATAAGACGTTTTAGTGGCCATGATCATTCAAATCACTTAAATCACTAAACTGAATTTTAGTGATTTTTAGTGGCAAGGTATGCCATGTAGTCATGTGCTAACACACTCTTAGTCCAGGGGCCGCTTCTTCCAAGCAGGTGCAGCATGGTTAAATGATCCTAAATAAACCCCTGACTCAGGGAAAAGCCTCCTTGCTGGCAGCCCTCAATTCACTAGGCCGTTCAGCCTCAATAATGCTCCCATCAACCCAATCGGACTGAAAGGCAGCACTGAAAGTGAGAGTGTGGAGTGAGAGGAGAGGTAGGAAACCAAGTGGTGCCTTTAAAAGAGCAAAACTGACACTAGAAGCAGTCAATCATGCATTCTCCCCAAGAGCAGTGACAAAGAAGGGACTTGGCTGCTGTGGAGTAGAGTGTGACAGCTTTGACAGGTCGTGTCAACCACCCACCTTTATCGAGCTCACTGCACCCGATCCCAGCACACCCGGACTTTTTAAGGCTGGAGGCAGACCACACGTCTCTGGAATTTGGAACAAATCTGCACCATTAATCTAAAGAGCGCTACCATCTTCTGTTAAGAAACATTCTTAATCTGAGGCACAGAGAACTTTATACAGTGAACTTCATGCTCATTGGTCATAAAACGTCATCCTAATGTCTGATTTCCGCTGCATTGCACTGCACCACAGAGTTCTCTGATTCCAAGTGGCAGGGCCAGTGAAAAGATGGAAAGCTCGGGCATAGTTCAGTCGCAGCAGTAATTAAACCAGACGCCTTGGAAATGGGATGAAGAGGCAGCTCCAGGGACACAAGTGAGCTAGGCAGGGCAAGACTCGGCCTGGATCGCGGGACCCGAATCAGGCCGGGCCTGCCACACTCTGCACCTGCGCTCGTCAGATAATACGTCCAATTCAGCAGGAAAGGCCATGGACCCCAGCAGCAGCACCATGAAAGGCTAGTTTTTTTTCTTGACTCAATTAAAGCCCACATACGCGTCTGGTTTAGAGCCAAGAGGAGCCGCATCAAACTCCCCCTCCCAAGGCACCCAGACTCGCCTTCGTCTGCCATATCAATGCACTTCATCTCTCCTGTCTGTTCAGCTTTTGCTCAGACCTTCAGGTTTATCATCACTAGTCATAAAACAAGAAGCCTGCAAGGAAAGAACCACAATGGAAAACAGGCATGCTCCAAGCATCCAATAATTATGACAACAACAGGAAAAGGGACACGCCTCCACATCTCTCTAATCAGAATTAGCATGCTGCTTGGCAGCTGTGTGTTAGCGTAGCTTGCTAAATGTTGCTCTGTCCCAGGCCAAATTTTAATAGGATATTTGACTGCATTACATGGCCCATATACTGTGCTACTGTGATGGTGACACAGCAACCGTGATATTTCCAAATCCACAGCCATGTGGCCGGAATCCTGATGGCCTCGTGCCAATCAGGGCAGCACTGTGGGGCATCTGTAAAGGTAGGACACATGCCCAGCAGGCGTGTTATAAATGGTCACCCACTGCACTTTTACAGCCAGGATATCGCTGATGGCGAAGATGGACAGCTCAGTTCACCACGGTCCAGCCATTTTGTTCATTAGCCTAGGCAAGAAAGCAAATGTCAACCGCATGCATGTTAACTGTGATAATGCAGGTGCTTAACAGCATCAAAGCGATATCCTGATCAAGCACCAATTCTGCCAACAGAGACATAATGAATGGTCATGATGATGCTTATCTGTCTCGAAAACATCTACCTATCGGCAATCAAGGAACCTTGCATATGAAAGGCATCCTTGGGAGCAATACTGCCACCCCACACCCGCACCTAGTCCAAGGAGCCAGGGACTGGGGAGCGGATGCATGAAACATTTTTGCTTCATTAAAAATGTAGTGGCATTATAACAGGTGCAAGCTGACACAGCCTTCCGTTGCTGAGGGGAAGCGTTGCTTTTAATGAGCTTCTTCTACACTGAGAGAGAACGTGAGCGGGTGGGGGGGGGGGGGGGGGGGTTGCCAGGCGCCAGAGGATTGGCCAGCTCTGTTCGTTGTTTATTTTCAGTGGAATAGATGACAGATTCATTCCTGCGTTCAGAGAAAACCTCTTATTGAAGCTGGGGGAGGAGGAGTTAATCAGACAGAGGCTACTCACAGTAATTGTTAGCTATGTATTTACAGATAATGAGTTTAATCCTATTATACCGCTGAGATGTTTATCAGAAGACAGTGTTACAACTGCCAGAGAAAATACAGACTGGATTTCTATTGTATAGTAGATTCGTCTTCTTGCAAACGAATTTGTTTTATCATATCAGATCTATCTATCTCATTTTTACACACATATATTGTTAAAGTAGAGGTAGGTTAAAATATTAAAAGAGTAGAATATATATTTGTATCCAGCAGGGATTTGTCAATTTAAATTGCTTAATCTGTTACACTGCGTCATTTAGATAAATGCCAACCATGAAATAAGATTTTATGTTCTAATTATGTGAAAATAGATAAGAGAAGCATGACTAAAGTGGATGAAGTACATACTGATAGCAGTGAGAGTCTGGGGTGAAATGCTTACCTTTGCCTGATGCATATCACCAGCTACACTGGGTCAGTGAAAACCACATCTTAGATATCTTGCTATAGGATTTCTTGATGCTTATAACAAAATACCATATCGCTACAGATAAAATGTTAACTATGAAAATGAATACATTGAAATTAGGCCAGGCTACAATATGTTGTTAAAGACCAAGGGAAACTCCTGGCAAATATAAAAATACTGAGAGTTTAGTTTATAGTTCATATAAACATATTATTATTATTATTATAACAAAGCAGAAGAAAATCTGCTGAAAAAAACAATCACCAGTCCTAGCTGAGAGAAGCCTGGGCGTGTCCTAATATTCTAATACACATGCATGATTGACAGCCTGCCATCACACAGTTGCAGATTGCTATGGCAGTGGAGCAGAATGGTAGACGCAGAGAGAATCGGAATTATACAACGATAAATATATGATCCTACCAACGAACACTTTGGAAATAACAGATAACCTTGTTCATGGGTGCTGTTGGAACTGGTAGGTTTTATGTTTTCTATCAGGATGAAAACAGACCCTAACTTAGCCACAAATTAACCTAGTCTAGAGTTGACTACCTGAGTTTTCCTGTAGCTGGTTTTAGTGTAGACTAAAGCTTATGGAAGCTTATGGAAGTTTTATGTAACATTAGGACCACCCATTTTATGTCAGAAGTGGAGAAATTCTGTGGAGAAATTGGTGATTGAACTCTCTTGAACACTATTTATTGGACACACTTTGTATATGTCCATTGCGTGCCCACAACAGCAAAACTAATCAATTAGAAAGAATGTATAGATTTAGGTTCACTGCGGCTTTAAGGCGATATTAAAATGAAGACATTCATCTGCAGTGCATACTCAAGCAATACCTTTTAGTATTTAATCACACTTATGTCTGAAGTTTCTTTTAACAGGACTTTTGTGATGTATGTGGCCTTTAGATTTTCTCTCTCTTCTTTTACTTAAGCCTACAGTTACTGAAAAGATGCTAACTTGTTTTTGTGGATGGTCAATGTAGAGGAAATGAAGATACTGAAATGTGTTTCTTTATTTGCCCATCATATGTTAATCACTGTGCTATCCCTAGTCAAATAAACTATATAAAAAACTTAAAACTTTTAAGTTAGAGAATGAGATGAGGTCAGTTCTGTATAAGCATTTTTAAAAAAGCAACCTCTATCCTAGTGTTAAATGTATTCAGACTTTATGCAGAAAAATATGAAGTGCTAAGAACAATAATTAAGCATTAATATGAAAATTATGCATATTATATGTAAATGTATCTGTACGTGTTTGTGGCCACGCGTGTTCTGCGGCCTTGATTTCTGTTGCCCTTCTGTAAGAAATTAGAGTGCGGACCCAAAGGCTTACCTCATTACCCTCAGCGCTATCACTATCACAATAAGAGGTCCAAACCAGGGTGTCTCCTTTGAAATGGGGAGAGCATCTGACACATTTAGCATATAAGCCAGAACAGCTCTGGTTGTGGGACCAGAAAATGTAATCAACTTAAATGGATTTTGATAGAGAATGATCAACAACCATCATAGACAGGGAGAGGGAACCGGCCAAGACATGCAGGTGACAGAGGTCAATTTCCATTGATCCATCATTGTTGAAACTCAGGTGGTAGTTTCATACTAACTGTAGTAACAATGTTCATCCACAATTGATATCACATCCTTCCCAGGAGGAGCTTAGGTGGGAGGTGGTATTTCCAAATGTAGGCCCCTATATATGGTGCATTTGTCTATTGCTGGGTGTTCAGTATAGCTTCCCTGAATCCACAGTACATCTGTACTTTGCTACTGCTTTTAATGTAATAAAGATTTACCATTTTTCATAAAATTCGCAGAGACGTCCTTGTTTTCTTACGCCTTCACTGCTATTCAATATTCAGAGCCTCAAAAGACATTAGAAGTCTGAAACAGTTTAGATAATAGAACATTATAACGAACAAACCTTTCATTATGAAAACGAGACACTAAGCAAAATCTTCCAGGAATGAATACTCTATGAACTCATTTGTTTTCCCTGCATTATAATTGTAATACAATATCTGTATAACCTTACATGTACCATCAAGGCAAAGTTGTTCGAACCTCTTTAATACTTGCAATGTCTCTAAAATTGATTGGCTCATATAGTTTTAGCGGATTCAAGGATTACTGATACCTCAGGTGTTGTATGTCCTTTTTTCTATTTATATTTTATCCCTAATGCTACTGATAACCTGTTCTCACTGTAAGAGATTTCTCCTCCATAGTGCCATCAGGTTAGGAGGGCGAAAAGCATACACCTGCTCAAAATACAATTGTCTTTTCAAGCCATCTCAGCATAGTGCTATAGCTCAACATGCTCAGTGGACAAGTACTAATCTCAAACAAACAAGGAAACAAGGAAAACCACCTGTACAAGTTATAATTCATATCCATGCAGTGAGAGGTGAGAATTCCTCAAGCGGACAAATAGACTTTACAACCTGTCAGAAGTTCCTTCTGTAAAGTTCACACATGAACCAAAGCGGTTTCTGTACATGCTCTCTGGTTTGGTGGGCCACTTCCTTGGTGGTTCTTCACGTTCATTCCTTAAGGGCTCTTAGCTTTTCTCACATCACACATGCACTCACACTCCAACAACAGATTACAAATCCCAACTGCTATTTTTGTTACTAACCACTGGGATTACTGACACCTCCCTCACACCTGCAGAACCACACAGAGACAAAACCAAACCACATACATGAATTATGGAGCCAAACTTTCATTATTTGATCTTTGAAAGAAAGAAAGAAAGAAATAAAGAAGGCTAATCAGGAACCATGGAAGTACTTTCAATGATAATGTTTATGATATTGTTTTCTAAGCAGGGAGAACTTGCTTTTCCAGCTGTGCCCTTCTATGTAATATTCCCCCTACATAGCATACTCGAATGCAGGAAGTAGTATGACTCAATCAGTAGGCTCTGATTATAGAACACAGGCTTTAATTAGAGTTTGCTGTGGAGTGTAACTTGAATCAAAACTTTTAACTCAAAAATGATATGTTCTCTCATTTGTTATTCCTTTCTCATTCATAAGTACTCTTTTCATTTCTTGAGTAATTTGCTAAAGTTCTCCCAGATGAGTTTTAATGTTTCCAAATTATTCATAGGTCCCAGGATATCATGTTTTCTTTTGGGGGTTAATGTTTCAAGCTAAGATATGTAGGCCATTCAAAATGTAGGAAAATCTAAAAAATGATATAAATATGTAATATTCAAAGCATGAAGCACTGGTTCACTGAAGTTTTCTAACTAACAAAACGTGTACAAAACGTGTCTGTGAACCTAAAATATTCTCATAGCATAACACAAGATCACAATATTTAATGCAGATTGACCATTAGGCTATTCTGAAATTAAAATCTCTTACTGTGTCTATGTTAAAATGTAGTAACTAACATGTTACGAACATGTACTAGCTAAGAGGGAAGGTTTAAAGTAATGAATGTTCCCCCGTCTAATAGTTAAATGTTTTATGTTTGGCACTTCACATAGGAGCCTATCAAATTCTGTAAGCTAACTCTCCTCTCAAGCGTGGAGGCTAAGTTTATCGATGCCAACACTGCTGACATGACATAGCGGCAAATTTCCCTAATAGCCAGTATATGGTCAGGAGACTATCTCGCATCTTGAGGACAAACTTGACGTCAGTCGTTTCTGTTTATCGCTTTATGAAATATAAATTAAGTCGTTCGTATGTGTACCCAGACATTCAAATGGCATAAAACTGATTAACAAAATACAACGATGCTTCCCTTCGTTGGTAAAGCGAACTTACATCTCTGAAGCGATTCCAGTGCTTCATCTTACGACTGTACTGGGAAATGGTGGACAGCCACTGTTCATCTTCCATGAAATTCCCGGTTTTCTCCGCATCTTTTCCACTCTTTACATCACCCTGAACTGATGTCCCCACGAGCATTATCAGCGGGACGAGAAGGTACCCCATATCAGTCATCGGCACCATTGTTCCTGTGATTTGGTGTTTCAGTCAACGAAGACTGGCTCAGATCTTGCTTTTCTCGTAACAGCTATATGGATGCTGAGTCTTCAATGAAATGTGACCTGATTACAGGATGCTGCTTCGTACTGCTGAGGCGAGAGAGAGAGAGAGAGAGAGAGAGAGAGAGAAAGACGAAAACAAGTAAGAGACGGTGAGGGAGGAGGCACTCCCGGTATCGCTTTCATGTAATTTGCAGAACTCGCTGGAGCGTATACATTTAATCTAAGGATTATATTAAATACTAGAAACTGGATGAATAAATGAATAAATAAATCCACAGTTCTTTGTAGGTAGTACTAGAATAGCTTGCATAAATATTGACACCCTTTGTAAAGGCAACAATGTTTTAAGAAAAACTGTAAATCAACTTAAGTTTATACTAAAATAAGTAAGAATTCTAAAGTTTTAAAGAGGTAAAATCTTAAAAAAGAAAGAATGTTTCTCATTTATGCTAGTTGTTGCATCTAAAAAGGTAAAGTAACACACTTATGCCAGTATTTGTTATATATCTTTATGTAAAACATCTTTATGAATGTGACGGGCAGAGAGTGCGAACGAAAAGGAAGCGATCACGCCAAGTCTCAGAGAAAAAGAGGGGTTTAATGAATAACGTGCGCAAACCAAAAACCCGTGCACTTGACCCAGATTAAGGATATAATAACCAGCAGTCAACTGGTACATAGACAAGGCATTTATAGACAGACAAACGACCATCAGGTGAGGGAGCTAATAAGCCCCACCCACCTGAGGGACGCACACAACGCAACAACAACAGGACAACTGCCGCTGTACCGGAGGCGACCGGTAGGGGGAGCCTCCCTCACCGTGACAATGAACTCTTAAGTGCTCTTAATGAGCTCATAATAGTTCATATAATAAATATACATTTAAATTGATACACTTGCCAAACGCCTTAAGTAATCTATCAGGACATGAAAAATAAAAGAACAACAAAGTATGCTGATCTTAAATCGTGGAATGCCTGATGATCCACATCTGAAAAGTCCAATTTCCATAATCATATAACAACAACATCACATAAATGGGTATGTGATAGCCCTCCTAGGAAGAGGGCTCAACATGACCATACATACTGTGTATGGGGTACCAGAGGTACACTTAGTTGCATCCAGGGGTCACCCAGTCTGCAGAATTACACCACCGCCATGGAACAAACTCTACTGAAGGCTTGACAGTTAAACATCACTGAAACTTTGCAACCAGGTTCCATGGTACGATAAAGACAAATGAAACAAAAAGATCAGATGATACAAATATGATAATTACTTTTCACCAAACACACCACCAGAGTTACTTTAGCATTAAAAGATGCAAGATCTTCTTTTACTGCCAAGTACAACTACTTGTGTTAAAGTAACAGACAGAGAACATCACAAAAGTGAGTGTTATTTTACTCTTGTAGCAGCCTTTGTGGCCCAACCTTTACCTCATTTTATTGTTATTTTTCATTCCACTGAAAACGAAACAAAACTCCAACCAATTTAGTGTCAGTCTTTGTATTTACTGTTTTGCATTCAACAAATTTCCTAGGGGCTGTCTGACTGTAACGTTTCAAACGTGAGGAAACAGGATGCCAAGTCATAAGGTTACAGTCTTTTTATTGGCAGAGCGACTGTATAACATGTAGACACATGTAGAAACAATGTAGTGGGACACACATTAGATCAACAACTGACAATCACATAGAGAAACACACTTAAATACATGAACTTAAAGACACCACTGCTACACATAATGTAAACTAGACAAGAGACAGGTATGATAAATAACACGAATGACACAGATGAACACATGCACCAAGGCACACACAGAAACTATCATATGCAGATAGACAAACATGTGGACACGCCCGGAGGGAGGGGTCAGGGGCTGTACCGTGACACACATATCACATATATTACATTCACACATGCATCACTCCTGGCCATTACAAAGCACTGTTGAAAGCAGAAATCAGCACAAAAATAGCATCTGCAAAAACAAACTATATTACTTTTACAGTTATTGCCAATTGTTTTAGTCCTCAGCCTGCTCATATTTTATGGCAGAAGTAATCATTTTTGCTTGCCATTGTATATGTCGCAGGAGGAGAGAAGGAGACGAAGGCCAGTGTGGTAGAGGCATATCTGTACTGTCCATAGTGCACACGCAAACAGAAGCAAACACAGGGAATAGTCCAAGGTGCACAGCGCACAATGAACTAAATAACACTACTGAAAGTCACCATAGAAGCAGGTATGTAGAGCGGTATCAGCAGCAGACGTCTGCAGCTTGTGTGAGCAGAACAGGAACCATGCACAACACTGCTGGCAGGAACCTGTGGGCTTAAATGCAGGGGTGAGTGACTGAATGGGAATGAGACGCGGGTGACGGTGCTGATGAGAGGATGTGACTAATAAGCGGGTGATTGAGAATGGGGGAGTGGTGTAGTATGTGTGTGTGTGTGTGTCTGAGAGGGAGTAAAAATACATATAATAAGGTCACATCATAACCGGGGGGGGTAAAAGGTGGTTGATTCTTCTGTTACTACTAGGAAGTTATAAAATTCAAGCATGAATAGTCTATGTATTATACATGAAACACAGCATTGTTGATGTAGCAATAAAACAGCATCCCAGGACGTTTTTCAAGGTAATGACAGTGGTTAATTTCCTGTGATGCCTCTATTTGTACATCCATTGCTATGTCAATGTCACAGAAACACTTTCCCCCCCACTAACATATGTGTTAATATTATGGAACAGTGATTTTGCACATTTATCTTTCAGGATGTTGTATATCACTGCTGTGCACTAATGCTGAAGTATTTGATTTAGAAAAGCTTGCTTAAGTCTCTCTCCTTAAAGGTCTGTTTTAAAAACAGTAAATGATTTTACAATTTATTTTTTATATATAATTTAACATTTTATTTTGCGAACTGCAAAAGAAAAAAATCTTAATTGGAATAACAGAGGAACTTGTTTAAATCTCATGTTACTAAGCAAGGACATGCACAAGACCTTTTAGCTTTAGCTAAAGCTGTTTAAATTATTATTGACAAGTGGTACAACTGGACTTCTTATGCCAACAATATGCTTTTTTATTCCATTAATCCTTACAATTTAAAACAAGTTACACTTTTAAAATTGACTTGTGATTTGTTAAATGTCCATAGTTTACACTACTCAGAAACATACTGATATGTGACTTCTGAGACAAATTGGGTCCAAATATCTTTTTTTTATATTATTCTAACTGAAAGCCCATGATTCAAAATACACGTATCCTCATACTTAAGAGTACAAATTAATTAACTCGTAAGTTTCCGAGAGTCAGTTTATATGGAGCAAACATTAGAATTTTTCCTGAACAACTTCTCCTGAATAATAATAATAATAATAATAATAATAAGCACACGTGTTGGAGGTGATTGGTTTAGTGGCGTGTGAGGGCGGGTCTACCTGCTCTTCCTGGCCCCCAGCTGCCCAGGCTCCTCCTACTTCAACAGGACTGATGAGTTGGAGGGTGGACAAGGTGAAAAAGAAAAGGAAAAAAAAGGTAAGTGAATCAATGGTGTAATTTACAGTATATATACACCTTGACATAAATACTTCGTCATAGTTTAATGGACAGTTGATAGTGCAGTTAAAAATAGGACGTCTCTTAAAGTAAAAGTTGTTCACAAGCTCAGGGCAAAAGGTCAACTGAGGTATTCTTTCTTCGTGTATTCACGGTATTAATATAAACTGAATTCAATAAAAGTTTATTTGTCCAAGAGATGCAATTTCATCAGCATGCATAGTTTCCAATAATCACATTAACCACCACCACCCACTCTGATATAAGTATGTACATGCACACACACAAGCAAAAACAGCATTTTATATATATTGTTTTACTTTGGTTGGTCTCCATGAATAAGTATCTTTGTCCCATTTTCTGAATATCAAACGTTTTTTTGGTACTTTTACCTGTAAACAAGACACGCCACTCAACATTTTTTAAGAGCTAAACCAGGGTTCAAACTAATTTTCCTCACCCCTTATTGTGTCATGTGTTACTCTGTTAGTAGTTAATTGCCAGCTTACATTGTTACCATACCTTTACTGATAACAGAACAAAAACTCAGATCATATAGGCCTACTCCTTTGGAGAGGCCTTTAGCTTCATGGTACTATACTCTTACCCTCCATTTCTATAAACCACACCGCCTTTGCCCTTCCCACCAGATTAACTGGACTTGGCCACTCTCAGGTGCCAGGGTCAGTAGTAGTAATACTATGTGAGGGGAAACTGTTTGCCAGCTGATAGGAGTGCAAATTCTGTCTGGAAAACATTTTCTCAAGACAGCAAGTTCAGCGTCTTTATAGTTATCTGTTGTTGGGTGATTTGTGGTATCAGCTGCCACATGACATGATTTGACAGTTGCTTCAGTCAGCTCTTTGAAAGTCTCAAATTCACTTGCAACAAAGTCAAAGTCAAAGTCAAATTTATATCGCACTTTTTGCAACAGCTGTTGTCAAAAAGTAACTTTCCAGACATCCGGCCCAAGCCCCCAGTGAGCAAGCCAAAGGCAATAGTGGCATGGAAAAACAACCTAAGAACATGAGAAATAAAACTTGAGAGTAACCAAGATTCAAAGGGCAACCCATCCTCCTCTGCTTGACAACAGAAAGTGCATCAGGAACAAAATAAGCAATAAAGAACAAAATAACTTATTCCAGTTTTATTCCAGCAGATTCCAGTTAGCCTAGAAGCTTCTTGATGTTCTGGGGGGGGCAAAAGGGGGAGGAGAAGTGAGTGGATTAGGGTGGGAGGAGCCACAACAGCACAGGCAGACAGGTCCAGACATGTCAAGACTCAGCAACAGTATGAGCACAGGTACCTCAGAAAGAGAGCACAGATTACCTGGCATGGTCAAACACTACAGTGTGTAAAATAGGGATGCATAATGTACATAGGCGGATGGCAGCACAGCTAAAAAGATAGCCAGAAGTAAACACAGATCCATAATCTAAGACAACATACATCTCACTAATACCCACTAATACTGATAATCCCACTAATACTGATAATCCCACTAATACTAATGAACATCTTCTCCAATATGCAGTTGTTTATTATACAGCCATGGTCATCTTCAGAGTGACTACCTTACTATCATACTACCATACTACCATACTACCTTGACTACCTTACAAATTCAAAATCCTCCAAAAAGTGTGATGGACAGGCATTGCAATGAGGGTGTGTACCACCATATGAATAACAATGCAGTGACATCATATCTGTAATAAATGCAGGATTACAAAAGACCAAATTCAGATTCATACAAAGGCACAAGTAAACTCCTCAGTAAACTATCTCAGAAAATAAACTCATGAAGTCTTTGGTTTACATAATAAATAGAGGGTAAGTAGGTTAAACATGTGACGGCCATACCATAGTAAGTTGACAAGTGACAGACGTACCTGTCATGGTGCAGCCGTGTTCTTCCGTGTGTGTGTGTGTGTGTGTGTGTGTGTGTGTCTCTGTGTTATTCGTATCACCTGTTCATTGTCTTGTTGTGCTTGTGCAAATGTCAAACAATGTCCTCTGTGAAAATAAATATCTGATAAATCTATTGTTTTAAAGTATAACCTATATAATATAATATATATATATATATATATATATATATATATATATATATATATATATATATATATATATATATATATATATATATACACATATATATATGTTCATTTCTCAAAGAACAGCCCTGAATTGCTTTATCAGAGCAACAGTAGCATAGGATCTTAATCAGATTAATTAAAATGCCAAGTTCCTTTGATCTCTGCTCTCAATTTTTGGAAACCTTTATAGATTAGTTCCTAAGAAACTTGCCTGCTAATCTATAATCTGCACATTCATAATTGAGAATACTAACCCACTAATCATGCTTAAATTCTCTACTACAAGTAACAGAATTGATTTTATAAACATCAGTTGAAATATAACTAGATAATATTATTTTAAATTTTTTATGAAACGAACCTCATCAAAATTGCTTTAGAGCCTCTTGTACGGGATTATGAAATCGGGTTTGAGAACCACCTTTCTAATAAATTGTCTTCAGGAATATCGTAGACATTCTTACTTTGTCATTCAGTTCTTAGTTATTACGCCATGCTTTTCAATGTCCCTGTCTGCAGACTGCAGCACGCCTGCTCGCTGCCTCCTCTCATATACTCTGAGGGGGAAATATCAATGTTTGGAGGTGAGACTGTATCACGCGGCCTGCGAGGAGTGCAGTTTTTCCTGCTCTCAGCAATTCCCAGCACCGCAACGCAAGTGCCACTTTTTCCACTGATGTGCTGCAGTGAAGGCCAGTCCTAAACATAGACCCCATGACTTCCCGCACTTTCAACTGCAACACGCTTCTGACAGGGCTGTGATAATAATACCGCCTTATGACAAGCCACATTTGTTGCTCTGCAGTCCTGAAGTGGTGTTGTGTTTTTTTATTGTCCTTTATGGCTGCCTGTTTTCTATATGCAAACTCAACTTTCTCATTTTGATATACTATAGCTCATCTATGACAAATATCTATACTGCTGCCCTTATGGATGAATCCCACATCATCATAATAAACAAAGATTAAAGCTGTCTTGAACATTCAGTATCGAAAGTTCTAATGGTCCTCACAATATGTTTGCTCTATAAGAAAGCCTATATATATATATATATATATATATATATATATATATATATATATATATAATCTGAAGAAGATTCATATTTAGGCTTAAATAAGTAAGTTACGTAGATAAATAAGTTACGTAGAGATATTAAAAATATGAATCTTCTTCAGATTCTTCATCTTCATTCTCACTGCAAAAGCACTTAAGTCTTAGTCAAAGGTTTAGCCATGCAGAGTTCTGACAGTCTTAAGAGAATATGATTGGAAGGTGGCGTGGCCCCTGACGCTGCCCACGGGCTTGTGTGTGTTTCTTAGCGTGCATGTGTCCATGTACGTTATTTGAGTTACCTGTCTCTTGTCTAATTAACATCATGTCCTGCACATGTGCCTTGTTAATGTTCGGATATTTAAGTGTGCATGTGGTCTGCATGTGGGTGTGAGTGTGGGTGTGTATGTGTGTATGTAGATATACACACACACAATCATTTGCATGAATTGCATTGGATCATGAACTTAGCTAATGAGTGAATTCCTAAAAGTTCATCAGCAGCAGTATCAAACCACACAACAAAGTCTCCAAAGTCGTATAAATTTCAGTGTAGGGAAAAAAGACAGAGATTTGTTATGCTTAGGCCTTATTACTGCAAAGTTCTTATGATGGTATGACATTTACATTTACATTTACATTTAGGGCATTTAGTAGATGCTCTTTTCCAGAGCGACTTACAAAGTGCTTTGATATCTGTTCACAGAATGCATCCTAGACAATACCATAGATAGGTCACAATTCAAAATTCGCTTGGACCAGACTTCTACTAAACTACAGGTGCCAATACTTAAAATTGCAAATAAACATAGGCTCAAAACTTAAAAAACAAGAGTTAAAAACCAATACCTAGAAGAAGCACAAATAAACATACCATACAATGTAAAGTACAAGGACAAGTGCTATCTCCGGTGTTAGTGGTAATTTAAGCACCCAACAAACAGGTGAGTCTTTAGTCTATGTTTAATCACCTCAAGAGACAGCTAGTGGAAGATTGTTTCACCATCTCTGAGCCAGGATGGAGAATACTCTTGAGGTGTCTTCCGTGAGACTTTAAGCATGCCAATTGAAGCTGAGCCATACTTGAGATTCGGAGTGCTCGAGGTTCGGATCAAGCTTTGACCCTAGTCATCGTGTAGGGAGGGGCTGGTCCACTTTTGGCTTTGTAGGCAAGCATCAATGTTTTAAGCTACTGGAAGCCAGTGCAGAGAATGCAGCAGTGGAGTGATATGTAAACTTAGGGAGTTTAAAGACCAGTTGTGCTGCTGCATTGTGGATCAGTTGTAGAGGTCTGATGATCTGTAGAGGAAGACCTAAAAGCAGCGATTTGCAGTAGTCTAGCTCTGAGATGACAACAAACTGCACAAGCACCTGGGTAGATTCCTGTGAAAGAAAGGGTTGTATTCTCTGTATGTGGCAGAGGAGAAATTAGCAGGATCTGGTCTGGTTTGAAACATTTGGTTTGAACAGTTTCTGATGGTGATAACAGGGTGTTCTTGAAATAAATGGTGAGTTCTTTGTGTGGATTTGGGGTTCCTGGAATGTACAGAAGCTCAGAGTTGCTAGGGTTGAGCTTCGGGTGGTCAGCGGTCACCCTTGAAGCAATATCTGTCAAGCATGCTGAAATACGCCCAGGAACCTGAATGTCAGAATGTGGGAAGGCAATAATTAGTTGGATGTCATCACCATAGCAATGATAGGAGAAATCATTAAAAAAAATAATATTACCAAGGGAACGAATATACAAAGAGAACAGAAGAGGGACTAGGACTGAGCCTTGGAGGACTCCAGTGGAAAATTTACATGGATTGGAATCATTTTCAGGCAGAGCCAGTCAGGCCAAGGCTATAAAGGACAGATGTTGCGGCGGATGTTGGTTGACCATGTCAAAGGCTGCAGATAGATCCAGAATAATTAAAACTGATGATAGCTTGTTAGCCTTGGCAGCATGAAGCTTCTCAGTCTCTGCTTTGAGGGCCAATTCGGTTGAGTGTGTTGAAGCCAGACTGATTGGGATCATGGAGCTGGTTGACGATGGCTGAAATAAATGGAAGGAGATCTCTTGAATTTTTCTGGAAGAAATTGGATCCGGTAGGCATGTAGTGGGATTGCTGGAAGTGAGGAGTCGATGGATCTTGTTGGTGGACTTGTTGATAGAGTTGATGGACATTAAACACAGTGTTAATGGTAAAACACACAGTCACAACATAACATTTAAAGGTCTACATTTTAATGTCTCCTATCTTTTCACTTTGATCTTAAGGGTAAGACTGTACACGAAGTTGTTGTGCAAACTGTGGGAAATGGGGGGGGGAGCGAACAAACTGCATTTCAGCAAGATTGATTCGGCATCTCAGTTTCCTCTGCACATTTGGGAATCGGGATCCTCTTCTGCTGCTTCCAGCCATAAATCAAACCTTAAATGGAACAACGTTATAGCCAAAGACTCAGAGCGCACACTGATGATACACACACAGATCCCTGACTGCCACAGACACTGTTTTGTTCTGTTGGGGCAGCAATAGGGACACTCCAACATTCATTCATTTTGGCCTTTGCATGCGCATTATAAAATGTGGGATGTACTAAGGTGCTGATACAATGTAGCACAGTAAATATAACCATCACCATACCATTTCTATATATATTAATGCATTTTATCATGATAAGGAAAGGTGTATCTGTAAGGTCGAAATTGCAGAATATATAAAAAGACAGGTAGGAATGAAAGGGTTCAATACTTTGAACAGCAGTGGCACCAAACAAATAGCAGCTTTCATTTGTAAAAGCATGGGGTTTCTATGGTTACTGACTACCCAGAGTAGCCCTGGGACTCTTCTATGGCACCTCCCCTTTCTGTGATGTCCACTTAATTCAGCACAGTTTGCTATTTCACACAACTCTGACTATGAACACTGAGCCCCCAAGCACATTCCTAGACAGTAGTCTTATATTCTGCACAGTGCAAGCACAGACACTTTTGGGTGGCAAAGAAAATGTCCCATATTTCTAAAAGACAGAAAATTCAATACAGTACTGCCTAGCTGGAGCTGGTCCAAATCCAAGCTGAGGTAGAGCACTTCTCAACATATAATGTCCAGTAAGAGGTTCTTGAAAGTAACCCCATTGAAATAAATCAAATGGGGAGTGAAAACAGACAAGGCTGCTTAGAAGTTGAACTATTTTTGTTATTATAAGATAAGACTCTTGATAATACAGACATAAATCAGTTAAGCATTACAAGGAGGACTACGAGGGTTTGTTTTAGCTTTTGTTTTCCCACACGCCACAACACGTTGGTTTACACGCAAGATGAAGCTCTTGGATGCCTCCTAGTGGACATTTATGTTTTAATGTACATTGCAGCACTTCAAAATCACTTTACTGGTCTCACAATAATCAGCTCTAATTAGGCTATTTTTAACATAAATCTGTGAAAATGCAATCAACAGATTACAATGCATACTTTCAACAATAAATTATTTATATAAATCGTGCAAATAGTCATTGAAAACTAGTAAATCTGGTGCTCATTCAGTTAATTAATTACCAGAACATGTGCCACAAAGTAGAATGCGACTCCTTTTATTAATGTTATTCACAGTATTTTAACTGCTAGGTCATGAGAAATAGTGACAAAAATGACTTCCGGGATAAATTAGTGAATAATTATAATTTAACTCGAACGTAAAAACAAGTTTGCAATATAATGTTTAAAGAAAACACTGTGATATTCTGAGGTAGATAATAAAATGAGCCCTACATCGCCTAAGCAAAGGTTCATTTCATGGACTGTTTTATATCTTTCATGTAAAGTGATTTTTTTTTACCGAAAGTGATACTTTCAAAGAGGCACTCAATGATGAAACTATGGATACTCTCTTCAATATTTTATTAGGGAAATGCTAGAGGTAGGTCCAATCTTCTTTTTCCTCATCATTTACTGGAGGGCCTTCAACGGGAGCACCTCCTCTTGGCAGCTAGCGAACCCTGCAGCCTGAGAGATCTAATTTTGTGTAGAGAACGGCAAGACCTATCAGAGTACTGGGAAGATATCTCTGCATCTGTAATATTTGGAAATGCAACGTTTGCTAAGATTATGACTGCAAAAAAAGAATGGATACCAGTATTGACATAAGATTCAACGGTCCGGTACATCTAGATTCTGTATTAACTTATTGGCACCAAACCTCGCTAAGAAAAACATTAACAGAACTCCTTCACACAATAGACAAAATTAGTAGCCTATCCCACAGCTTGTTTTAAGGGAGAAAGCGCATTTCTTTTAGTGTGTATTGTAGTGTGCTTACTTTATAGTGGTATTATAAATTTTCATATGTTGCTAAGACAAAGTTCTTCCTTTATATTCTGCAGGTATTATGGTTATGAAACCTACTGGTTTACAATCAAGCTGTATTCAGAAAGAGCACTGTTAACACATTAGCACTACCGAAATGGCCTTATGGCATCCGCAGGAAGGAGACGTGTGATCTTTGGCTTTTTCCGACAACAGGATAGGCTGTTTGGTGAAAAGGCGGTGGGGATTGAAGAGGTTTCGAACTTTCCAAGACGCAGTTTCAGCAGGACAAAACGTTGTAAACGTGCTCTAGCCTCTGATTGGTTTAGAGGTGATAGTGCCACTCATTTCTTACCCCACGATCTAGATGGACCTTGAATAATAAAGAACATTGGTACGCAGATACTTAAAAATAGTGACACACAGTGAAATGTAACACTTTTTCATTGACTCTTTTCACAGTATTTTAACTATTCGGTCCTTAGGAATTGTAAGAAAAGATGCTGAATTGAACTGAAAGGCTGTAGAAATGTAACTGACACCAAGCGCAGACCAAGCATGTAAGGAATTTGAGGCTGTGGTGATATTTTATGTGGCTTCGCAAACAAATTTACACTAGTTGACTATTTACCATTCAGTGTCAAAGCTAATCATCACCGTAAACTTCATGAAATCAATGGTTGTCAATTTCAGTACGAAGACAAATACATCGTTATATATTTGTGTGAAAAGCCATTACTGATCAGCGTTCTTCATGTTTGTCAGCTTTTTAATTTTCAGAGATAATAGGGTATGAAGTTCTAATATGATTCTATGATAGTTATAGAATCAGAAATTGATCTAAATTTTGTAATGCAGCGTTTAGGCCGCTTATAGTGTTTGGTCGAATTGAATGGTTTGCCAATATCATTGAAATTTGATTAGTTCATTTATTTGGCTGATGTTAAGATGTGTACAGATTTGCTCTATATATCTGCTTCTAACTGATTGGATCCTTCCGTCCCTTTTAAGATAAGATTATTTTAATTGTGTTATTGTTCGCGGCTGTCTTTGCCAAATTTTAATCTTACTACAATGGCTAAAGAAATAATAAAGTCTAGCTGTAGTCTAGTAGGCTACTGACTCTGCTGGACTACTTTAGGCTGATTCATTCCACGCCCCCACCTGTAAACCAAATGTGCAGTAGCCTAGCTAATAATTTCACAGCGTAACTTTAGCAGGTCACTAAAGTTTAAACTATGGACACCTAACTCGAGCCTCTGTGGATGTTTTGGCATAACTTAATACATTCATCTCCTGTGCGTACAGGGGTTATACGTGACGGTATATTTAAACCTCAAACGTGACCGATTGGGGCTGGTACGCCGAAAACGTGCGCTAAAATCTGATTGGCCTAGAAGTGGAAGGCACAAGCTCGAGTATAAGTAGTTCTTGAACACACGCCTAGTTCTCTAGGCAGCCGAGCCTGCCTAACCCAGGAGGACCTACTTTGCGTGCAGCGTTGGCTGATAACATTTAGGCATACAGGATTGTATGTAGGATTGATGGTTTACCATGAACAATTCAAGAATCCCAGAATCTGATATTTTAAAACGTCTGTCGTTGGGAAAAGCCATACAGAGTCCAATGCAATGTAACCATATAGACGACACAAAAACAATCGTAAACTCCGGAAAGAAAGATCCAGGTATGTCTAAATAACGTATTCATAAATTGTTCTTTATGCTTAAATGAAATGCTAGATACTGCTAGTGTTCTTTTGTAATACATGTATACACGTCTCTTATATTCCCCCCCTTCAGGATGTAAAGTGGCTTCACCAGAAAGCGACCCGTTTGAAGAGGCTCTGGCTGCCGAGACGGTGGATAATCTGTCTCACGTTCTTGAGGCGGCCAGTGTTAGAGAACTAGGATGGTCCAAGATTTTCGTTCCAAATCATTTATTGGAGCGAATTGGACAGGAGCTCCTCCATCTGGCGGCTACTGAACCCTGCGGCCTGAGAGGAGCTTTGATTGACTTGTGTGTAGAGAATATCAATACCTATGTGAGTATTGG
This sequence comes from Brachyhypopomus occidentalis, assembly GCA_020368025.1. Lineage (NCBI taxonomy): Eukaryota > Metazoa > Chordata > Actinopteri > Gymnotiformes > Hypopomidae > Brachyhypopomus > Brachyhypopomus occidentalis. Next base: position 5,835,688 of record JAGXOD010001386.1, read on the forward strand.
CCAGATATCTGTGGACTCTTATACTGTACCGACTTTTCATTTGACATTTCTGTTGCGCCCTGATCTCAGAGGACTATGGCCGAAGTTAACAAGTAAGCTTAACAATTCAGTTAAACTGAGTACAGGCTTCACAGTGGTCAAAAAGAAGTTTTACAGCTCCAATGAAGTATATGTAGAAGAATTATGACCAGATGTTTTCTAAAGTGCCTACCAACGTCTATATGCAAAGCCTCCAGGGACCTTGTTTTTCTTATTCAAGAAAAAGTGTAAATATTGATTTATGGGTTCTACCATATATTGGTAGTATTGTTTACAATAAACATGATATAAAATGTCCATTGCTGGACTAAGAGCTCTTAAGAAATGCATCTCTAAAAAACCAAAATGAAATGAAAGTATCCCATCATAGTCACTGTTCAGCTTCATCATTTATAAATATAAGATCAATTTTATATACTGCTATTGTGTGAACAGATGTTTGTGTAGAAAGAAAGAATACAATTACATTTGTATTGATTTATTTCTATTTATTATGTATGGCTCAGGGACTTGTATAAGGACTGTACAAATAAAATCTGTGTGATGCAGTGTGTTTTTTTTACTAATCCAGTCATTGATGGTTGTAAATACTAGCTATTTTAAGGAACAAACTTGTCCATGAGTTTTCAGAATTGAAATACAACAAATCATGAGTATTTGGCAACTCTAAAGCTTCCAGTGCATTGAGGTTTTTCAGGAAACTCACACGTGGCATCTTAAGATTCTTAGCACCAAATCCTGTATATGGCCTAAATATAAGTTTTTATACTTTCCAAGAATATTAAAAGGTTATCAGCATTGTCAAGGTTGTAAAAGGGAGTGCAAAGGGTATTGTAATAGAATATCTTTAAATCATTACTTTTCCAATGGCATGTTTGATGGATCAGGATCCTTATAATAAAATGAGATTCAATTTTAGGGTGAGTCCATTTTAATAAATACTGATCACAAATTCTTTTCATTAATCTCAAATGCTTATTTAAAAAAAGCAAATCTACAATGAACTATCAATTCAATAACGAATGGAAACAACTTAATTGAGGAAGTTCTTGCTTCAAAAAAAAAAAAAAAAAGTAGGTCCAAACAAATATTAAAAATCTTATGTGGCTCAGAAAAACCCAAACACAGGGTTCTAAAATTGCTTATGTCTGGGGTGCACATACAAGAAAGAAAGAGAGAAAAATAAAAACTAGCAGCAGATCTTAGAACTCAGAATACAGCTATGAAGTCCTTAACCTCTGAATCCATATGGTATCACTTTGAAAAATATTATTTTAGTCTCTTATCAGGCTTCAGAAATAGCTACCCAATTATGTGCAACTTTGCCAACATTACAGGGGTGAGGAAAAACAACTCAGTCCACTGATGCACAGTTGTGTGTTTTTTTTGGTTGGGGGGGGGGGGGGGTTTGTGCATTATGGAACTGGCGCAAATTCCTCCTCTACTTTTAGTGAAGGTTTAGTGAGAGCAGAAGTCTTCTGTGTTTGGTCTCCTTCAAATCTGAAATCTGACGCTCACCACTGAACCTAAAAAAAAAAGACAAAATAATCGTCTGTAGGAAATACAGAAATCCCTTTGCTTTGGGTTACCGCTTAATTTAAATGTACAATATTTCCAATTCATATATATTCACCTAAAACGTCTTAAACTGTTGAGATACCTCTACATTTTATGAGAATCTCTTTCTTTAATCGGTCAACTGTAATCTTATAAAACTTACCCTTCTCTCAGTGTCCATGTAGCAGAACCTGAATGTCTGACAGCTTTGAGCAGCTGGGTGTGCCCATTTTTTGTGCCCTTTGGTACAAGTCTGAGTCTCCAAAATAACGAGCTCTGTACAACAAGCCTTCCTCTGCAAGTCAAAACCATATATTTTCAATAATTTCACATCAAGACAATAAAAACAAGCACAACTGGTATCCTACATCATCTAAAACTAATTTCATTACTGGCCACACAGCATTGCTAATTGACTTAACACACCTGTAGGAGAGTGCAAACCACAATTAATCACTGTACAAACTTCAAATGTGCCCTAGTCCTTCCACCGAGCTGAAACTACACAGGTTGCAATTTTGCACAATCACATGGCACTACACCAAGAATAAAAAGAACTACTGTTTAAGAATTAGGATACTTACTCTGTTGTTTTTCTTTCCAACAGTTGTTTCTAAGATTTGAAATATAGTCCTCCTCCACATTACGTTCAACATTCTTTAGATTCATTCCACTATATTCTTTTGAAAAGTGGTCACCCACATAGTAAGACACCTTCAGATTAGCAGTCTGCCGCCTATTTGTGTGACCTGAAGATCTGCATAGAATAAAGGTAAGTAAATGTAAATTTGGAAAGAGATGCGTCAGTGTGTTGTCCAAGGCAAACATACATTGAATGTTTCCCTTGAAAGTGCTCTGTAACCGACAATTAGCAAATAAAATTACTTGATACCACAAGTTGGGCTAGACAGGAAATGTTCCATTAATAAACTAAATGAGGCATTGCAGACTCACGGTCTATGGCTGAGACTGTAGGGAGGGCTGGAAACTATCATTTGGCTGAGGGCTGAAACTATGATGAGGATGAGGATGGGCATCAGCTGAACAAACAAAGCAAGGCTTCCCTAGATTACAGGAAACAGCAGAACACGAGAAACTGTTACCTCGTTTACTTTTTGCCCTTGTGGCGCACTCAGCTTGTGCCTAGTATTTATGTTAAGTAAGTAATTAACATACTATGAATATTAACAGAAAAACCTACATGTAGATAGAAACTGTGACAAAAAATGTTTAATGCCTACAGAATATTCAACCTTCTTAAAACCCATCAGATTCCACTGGATTACAAATTACACTATACCATTATAACATTATTCCATTATACACACACACACACACACATTAGAAGTCAAACTCAATATTACATATCCAATTAAAAAAATAGAAAAACAAAAATAGAAAATGCTTTCATAAGTATTCAATCCCTTCAGACAAGTAGGGTTAGTTAATTTAATCTAACCCTATTTGTTAATTTCCATAAGATTATCTCCAATTTCCTTGAATGCTCTTTGGCCTTCATTTAGTTTTCTTTCAGATTCAGTGTGATGACTTGAATTGAGGGGATCTTGCACGCACAGACTTTTTTTTTAACAGAGCAAAATATTAAAGTATCTAATGATTTTTAAGAGGGATGAATACCTTACTTTTGCCTATTTATTTATTTAGTTGGAAGGCATTTCCAGTACATCAGCACTTACATCTCTCTGCTGTTCTCGTCGTTCTTGCCTGTGGTTATGACCAAATCTCATACGGCCATTACTATAAACATGGACATTACCTGGGAAGATTAGTCATGCATAAAGTTATGACACCAGTTTCCAGTCATTCTATATGCTAGTGCATAAAAGTGTATTTTTTTTACATCCCCAACATTGGGGCATACCAGCCTACTTACTAGATGGAAATCCACCTCCGAAAAACATGTTGAAGAGATCCTCAGGAGAGATATCTGCCTCAAAGCCACGATGAAAATGGCCATGTCGTGACTGGTGGACTTTCTCCTCACCATAAAGGTCATACTGCTTCCGCTTCTCAATGTTACTAAGAACGGCATATGCATTTCCTATAGCTATGACCAAAATGGAAGAAGCAAGTTGCATACATTTTCAGTAGTGCTGTCAGTATTACTGATTTACTGAACGCTGAGGTGGAACTTAAAAGTGAAAGCATGACCATTACCTTTAAATGCCTCTGTGGCACCTGGGGCATGGTTTTTATCTGGGTGGAATTTCAAAGCCAGCTTTCTATACGCTTTTTTCAGATCATCGTCTGAGGCATCTTTGCTGACTCCAAGAATCTCATAATAGTTTTTGCACTTTTTTATCCTAAAAGTGTAGGACATATTTAGATATTGCAAAGGAAAAAATGACAAATATTACACAAAAACAAGTGTAACTAAAGCAGCTATACCAGCAACCAGCATGTGGGGGGGAAAACAAACCAACCAACCACAACAAACACACCTTTTAACTGCATCCAGTTGATCTGGTGTGTATGACTTGGTTCCGTCTGTGGCACTTTCACCTGGCGCATGTTCGCCAGCACCGCGAGGCGTGTGCTGTAAACCAATGCCATCATTTTCTCCACAGTTACTGTGACTGCAGTGTTCCTTCCCATTCTGAGTTATAGATTCTAATAAACCTGTAACAACAATGTATATAAGGCAAAACCTGACTGCAGGCGTAGTTAACAGCAAATTCAAAATTACAACACATGCAACGTTAGCTTAACATACGATGAAAAGTGACAGCTGTACCTAACGTTAGTGTAAAGATTAGCTAGTTAGCTAACTAACGTATCAGATAGTTAGCATAGTCTGTCTACTAGTGCCAAGCCTAGTACTAACTGAAACTGTCATAACACAAGAAAGACCTCAATATCGTATTAACAGCAAATTCGTAATGGTCGAGAGCCGTGCGCTTGCGCACTAAAGCGTTTAGCTAACGCTAGTCTTGTTAACACTGGCCAACAGGATTGCTAAGCTAACGGCTAGCTAACTAAGCTAACGGCTACAGATTTAGTTCAAGTGGCTATTCCCTGACTTGATGTCATACTTGAAACAAAACGTACGTTTCGCTTTCTCGGTGGGAAACAATTTCTGTGCCTTCTCCAGGAATCTTTTAGCTCTGTCGGGTCGATTATCTCGAAGTGCTGCAATTGATATTTCAATGCACCGTTCCGCCTCGTCCTTGTTTGAGTCCATTGCGACGGCGGAACTTAACTAGTTCTTAGACGCCGAATAATGACGTTGCAAAAAACTATGACGTTCAAAAAACGCGCCATGGACTACGTCGCTACAAGCATGGGGAAAGAAGAGGGAGTGAAGTATTTTGCCGTACATCGTGTCTGTTAAAGGAATGCTGCGTCTCGTAGACTTTAATTCTGTTTGAACAACAGTATTTGGTGTACGCAGGTGATTTCAGCGTTCAGGGATTGTTATTAAAATGCGCTTGAACAATATGTTCACAGCATTTTTAAAACGTGCTGGTATCCTACCGAGGTCGCGGGTTAGCTGCAAAGCAATTAATCGCAGTTCAGTTTCTACTGGCAGCACTGAACATAAAAAAACACTAAATAAACTTAAGTATCCAGGTTGGGAGTTTCTCTCTTGGGAGGACATTTTGGCTAACACTGTGACTCCTTTATGGCGACTGAGCTATGAGGAGCAGCTCCAGTGGAAACAGGAACAGCAGCACAAGATCTTACTTCAGATGACAAACCAGCTGACACAAGACTCGTCCTTGACATCCAATAAGAGAGAGCTCACTTTTCCTTTACTGCCCATAGTGCCCTCACCAGTGAGGGATGGATACCGTAATAAATCAACATTTTCAGTCAACGTAGGAGTAGATGGCAATCCAAAGACTGTAGGATTTTACGTTGGCACTGGGAAAGGTGGAAACATAGTTTGTGTTCATGGTGACCATCTTCTTAACATGCCTTCAAAGCACAAGTTGGTTGGAAGGTGTTATGAAGACTTCATACGTTTCTCACCATTAAAGCCGTGTATACTATTTCACGATGGAGGTCACTGGAGAGAAATAACAGTGAGAACAAACTCTGCAGGTAACACACTTGCCATAGTATACTTCCACCCACAAAATTTGAGTCCTGAGGAGGTGTGTGTCCATAAGGCATCTTTAGTAGATTATTTCAAGAATGGTCCTGGGGCAGTTTGCCATCTGAACTCTCTTTATTTCCAGGAAAGCACCATGACCAGATGTAGTCATGAGGAATCTCCATACCAGCTCCTGTATGGGGAATCTTATATCTATGAGGAGATCCTTGGATTGAAATTCCGTATATCTCCTGATTCATTCTTCCAGGTGAACAGAAGTGCAGCAGAAGCCTTGTATAAAACCCTAGCTGAGCTAAATACGACCTGTGAGGAGGAAACTCTGTTGGATGTGTGTTGTGGTACAGGAGCTATTGGCATCTCACTGTCCACAAGGATGAAGAAGGTTATTGGTATTGAGCTACTTCAACAGGCTGTAGAGGATGCGAAATACAATGCAGCTTTTAATGGCATTCAGAACTGCGAGTTTCTCTCAGGAAAAGCTGAAGCTGTTCTTCCGACCCTGATACCCACCTTGTGCTCAGATGGGGGGCTCACCGCTATTGTGAATCCATCCAGGGCAGGTCTCCATCATAGAGTAATACGTGCACTGCGCAACAACTCAGCCATACGAAGACTTATCTACATTTCCTGCAAACCAGAAGGGGAAGCGATGAGGAACTTCAAGGAGCTTTGTGGAAAGCAAAATTGGCAGAAGAAGCTCACTGGAGCTGCGTTTATGCCGACCGTGGCTGTCCCTGTGGACATGTTTCCACACACACACCACTGTGAACTGGTACTTGTTTTTGAACGATAGGCTGGACCTAGTAGCCTTAGCTGTAGGATGTGCATCAAAATTATACATTTTATATATATATATATATATATACATGCATATTTATATATTTATATACACAGTACTATGCAAAAGTTTTAGGCAGGTGTGAAAACATGATGTAAACTAAGAATGCTTTCAAAAATGGGAGTGTTAATAGTTAATATATCAATTAACAAAATGCAGTGAATGAACAGAAAAGAAATGTAAATCAAATCAATATTTGGTGTTGACCACCCTTTGCCTTCAAAACAGCATCAGTTCTTCTAGGTACACTTGCACACAGTTTTTGAAGGAACTCGGCTGGTAGGTTGTTCCAAACATCTTGGAGAACTAACCACAGATCTTATGTAGATGTAGGCTTTCTCAAATCCTTCTGTCTTGTCATGTAATCCAAGACAGACTATGATGTTGAGATGACTGTGCAAATGTACCTATAAGAATTGATGCTGGTTTGAAGGCAAAGGGTAATAACAAGAAATATTGGTTTGATGTAGATTTTTCTTTTGTTTGTTCACTTTGCATTTTGTAAATTGATAAAAATAAACAATTATTATTTATATTTTTGAAAGCATTCTCAGCATTTTTTCACACCTGCCTAAATACTGTATATATATATATATATACTGTATATATACACACACTCACCTGCCACTTTATTACGTACATCTTGCTAGTACTGGGTTGGACCCCCTTTTACCTTCAGATCTGGTGACTGTGGAGGTCATTCGAGTACATTGAACTCATTGTCATTTTCAAGAAACCAGTCTGAGATGATTCACGCTTTGACATGGAGCTGAATATCCGGCTGAATAACGTTAATGACCAGTTGGACAGGTGTACCTAATAAAGTGGCTGGTGAGTGTGTGTGTGTATGTATATGTGTGTGTATATATATATATATATATATATATATATATATATATATATATGTGTATATATATATAGCATTTATGAAAATATGGACCATCCTGTAAATAATTTTGGAACAATTGAGTATTCCAACAGTACCTTGTTCTCAAGGCCGTTTGGTTAATCACCATTCAGTGTTGCTTCATAGTTTGACTAGTCCAGAATGCTGAACCCTATATTAATGGTATGATTTTTATGATATGGTCACAGTAGATTAAAATAAAAGTGTTAAGGCTTGGCCTAAAAAGTGGGATAAACATGTAGAAGAGCTTCAACGTGCTGTGAAATATGATGGTGATAGTTGCCGTTTTGCATTTAAAGGGTTTCCACATGCACACAAAAATGGCACAAAGAATCAAGCTGTTGCAATGGATTTCTCAATCTGCTGACCTATATTCCTCTTCAAACTTGAAATGTGCAAATACCTGGCCTGATTTATGAAATCATTTTCCTATGATGCAAGACATACAAAAGTCGAGTATATATTATATAGTGATTTTTTTATCTTTAATTTTTCTGCTCAGAATAATTGAACGTCAGTAGTTCCTGGGGCGACTGTGACATCTGAAAATACCATTCTGAATAGTCTTCCCTTTTCAGGTATTTTATATTCATCATGTATTGCGAAAAGGTGATTTGTTTATTCCCAAGGTCATAAGCACACGTAATGACTTGGGTTTAGCTTGGTCTGGTGTTTCTAAACCAAGATAAACGTTTCACAATGTGTAAACATGTTCATGAAGAGACAGACTAAGAAAAATAGGTTCTGTACAACAGAATGTAGATGCATGACAGAACGTCGTTACGTTTCCTGTGAGCCAATAGGGGGAGCAGTGTCATTCAGAAGAAACGTTTTGTTTCTTATGGATGCTACAGGAAATAGATCTATTCATGTGCCTGAATTCTGGTTATTTTTAAAAATATATTCAGCACTTTGTTAGTCTTGGCAGACTCGACTTGAATGTATTGAAACCTGTTGATGGTGGATATAAAGCCAGTCTTAACACTGAATCACTTCCTTATTTTTCATAAAAACGTAGCTACGGAATTCCTGAACTGTTGTAAGATGTACGTTTTTCGCATTTGATTAACGGATCCAATCAACAAGTTATGAAATTACCTAAACTAGGTAGCTAATAGAATGGTTGTCGCAGCGTTTGCCAGGTAGGAATTTTAGGGCGCGACGCCTACGGCGCTCAGGATATGTAGGCTATTCTCCGTGCTTATGTACCAAATGTCTGCAAACCGATCGTACGTACACATTTAGGTCTGGTGAATTTGCTGTAGGTTATTTATCACGTTTCTGGGTCTAATATCTTGGCTTCAAACCAACTCTTTAAAAGCTGCTGTAAACAATATTTTTACCATATTGATCGGATTACGTAATAAATTCCATGGTTTTTTTTTTGCTATTTGGCAATTATATGATACCGTAACTAAGAATACATCATATTAATAGCCAGTGCAATTATTTGCAATCCTGATGGGATGCGGCGAATGGCCACTGAAGGGAAAAGGTTCAGCGTGAACGTCAGACGATCATGCGACCAATGAAAATGGCAAAGATAGGTGGCATCTATTCCGCCCCAACCAATTGCAATTATTTAAGCGTCTTATCAAAGAGAAGCTAGAGGCATAGGTAAGTAGGTGGAAGCAAGCAAGCAAGCGGTAAAACACCATTGTCTTCCTGGTCCTGCTGTACGTGCATCTCTTCATGCACCTTAACTAATCGGTGCTGCTCCAAAACAAGGTAAGCGGAACTGCGGGAATCGTCGCATAAATTATTGTGTGTTCTGCGTTAGGTTGTGGTCACCGCGGTGTCGGCCCACTTTATGATGTACATAAAGACCCACCCATAAAGGACCTATGTGAATATTGTTCTTTTTCCTTCTGTAGTGGTGATGGTGTTTCCTGTAAACAATGATGCTTTCTCTTCCGCAGAACGCGGTTGTTAAGGGACAGTTGTGAAAATATGCCTGATACACAGAGGAGGGATTCTTTTCAAACTAGACATCGGAACCCCGATGAAATTGCCGAAACAAGCTTGCGTGACGATGTTTTTGATGAATCTTACAAGGAGAAAAATGGCCCGCCACCACCAAGACAGATAGTGTGGAGAAACGTTGTGTTGATGACTTTACTCCACATCGGGGCTGCTTATGGACTGATAATAATTACATCTGCCTCTGCCTTGACCTTATTATGGAGTGAGTGTACTATTACAGTCTATTCCATGACCAAATATGTTTTCAGCCTGACAACATGTACTTGTTAAGGCAAAGTCTCTGCAACCCTGCAACAGTCAGAATTGTGCTCCGCCATGGCTTTGTTTGGTCCTTGTTGCTGGTAGTGTTTTTGTTTTTTATTTATTTATTTATTTTTATTTTTGGCTTCATATTTTACCCAATTGCACAATGCACAATCAGCATTCCGATAAGCTCATAAGCTCTCCATTGTCAACTGGACCGGCTCATAACAGTATGTCTTTCTCCCCTGGGATCTCACTGTCTAAGCAGCCTTGTCTGAAAACACATAGAGACATTCAGCACTGATGCAAAACATCTTTGAGGAGGAAAGGCACATGTCCCAGACATGGAGGCATATTATAACAGGAACTGTATGGTAGCAAAGGTTAAATTAACATTAACACTCTATTTCTTCCCCTTTTCCTTTAAGCATGTCTGTGTTACTTGGTAAGTGCCCTGGGAGTGACAGCAGGGGCTCATCGACTCTGGAGTCACAGGTCCTACAAAGCTAAACTGCCCTTAAGAATCTTCCTAGCAATTGGAAACTCGATGGCTTTTCAGGTAACTAGACAAAGAGACTGAACTCCCCCCCCCCCAATGCATAAAGCTTCAGTATAGTGTTAAATGAGCTTTACCTTCCTTTTTCACGATGATGTACATTTCATTCTGCTTCAGATTTACACTGTAAAGGTTTGCTGACCAATCACTGCAATCTGTGTCCTTTCAGAATGATATTTTTGAGTGGTCTAGAGACCATCGTGTCCATCACAAGTATTCAGAGACCAATGCAGACCCACACAATGCCACAAGAGGCTTCTTCTTTTCTCATATTGGCTGGCTGTTGGTTCGTAAACACCCAGATGTTATTGAGAAAGGGAGCAAACTTGACCTCAGTGACCTTAAGGCAGATGAAGTTGTCATGTTCCAGAGAAGGTATGAACAATTATATGATTTTATGAAAGCCTTTTTAACTTCTGCTAAGTTGTTAAAATTTGTGTGTGTGTGAGGGGGGGGGTATTTCAAAACACCATCCAGATTTATGAAACACCAGATGAGCAGAACAAAGGTGAAAAATTAAAATAGCCAGAACTTTTACACTCCTACCATCTGCCCCCCCAGCCCCCAAGATAAAAATCAACTCCGATCTGTGGCCTTGACCTAGGTCGTGTCGAGAAACACTGGCAGTACACCAGGAGTGCTATGTAAGAGTGGTGAGCACATAGTGGTGCTTGTTTCACTGTGTTTCTGGCATCTCTGCAGACGATCCTGCTGATCCAGGGTGCAGCCTTTGCCAAAGCACACATCAGGCCAGCGCCAGTGAATGGGCAGCACACAGTCACCCGACCCACTCTCATGAATGCCACCACACAATAGCCCTGACCCTCTTTGAAAAAGGGATTAGGACATCTAAACTCAGCTGATGAGAGCATTCCCTCAAAAAAATATTTCAGGGAGTTGGCAAATCAGATTTTGGACTGGTGACTGGCTTGTCAGCATTTTTTTACAGCAAGTAAAAGTTCTGATAGTCGTGTTTAACATAGTTCAAATGTGTGAGCCGGAGGTATTTGTATACAGGAGGTATTGGACATGGCTAATGAGCCACATGTCGCTGGTACATTTTTTTTTTTTTTTGTGCTGTGCGGGCAAACGGTCCCTGTCTTCATTTGCGGTTTGATCAGATGTTCAGCATGAGCTAACCATTCGGATTTCTTCCCTCTCTTCCTTTAGGCATTATAAGTTGTCTGTGGTGGTGATGTGCTTTCTTTTTCCCATGTTGGTGCCTTGGTGCCTGTGGGGGGAGAGCTTGTGGGTGGGTTACTTCATACCAGTCCTGCTAAGGTATGCTGTGGTCCTCAACGCCACCTGGCTGGTCAATAGCGCTGCCCACATGTGGGGCATGAGGCCCTACGACCGCAACATTAACCCCAGAGAAAACACGTTTGTTGCCTTCAGTGCTGTAGGTAGGCCTTCACTGTTTTTGTCACATTTCTAACACCTCTGCTCTTGTGCTTTGCACTGCATAGCATTACATTTAACAAAGCTGGATTTGTATATCCCTAGAATCTGTTCATGGCTGTGCATGATGTTTATACATTAAATGGTAAAATGGTAGGAATTGTAATAAGGCAGGACTTTATCCTGATGTAGCCTGATGTCTATAATAAGAAGACTTGTCTGTAGACTTGTAACAAGAATGTCTTTTTTGAAAAGAGACGGGCCTAATGGAGCGTACAGAACAGTGTATTAAAGCTAATGTTAATGGTAACACATCCCCAATCACTCAGTAATTAGTGTTCAAGGATGATTTTTGTGATGTGGGTTAGGTTGTTTGCTTTGTTCCTTTGCAACAGATGTGAAGATTCAAATCGTGGGTTTAGATGTTCGGTTTGATATATTGAAGTTCAAACGGCAGTAAAAACAACACAAACTGGTTACCCTATCTACCATCAGACCACTGGTGAACCTTTACCCAGATATGTTCATAGTGGGATGACCTATTCTTTATTTCATTTCAGGAGAAGGCTACCACAACTACCATCACACATTTCCTTATGACTATGCTACCAGTGAGTATGGCAGTCAGCTCAACATCACCAAGGCATTTATTGATGTAATGTTTTCTTTTGGGCTGGCCAAGGACTGCAAGAGGGTTTCTCATGACACGGTTATGGCTCGGGTGCAACGCACCGGTGATTGCAGTCACAAAAGTGGCTAGGTTTAAAACAACCAATGTAGGTTTAATATTAACAAACCAAAACTCATAACCACAAGCAAAGCTCACTATTTAAACATAATTTCAGTGAGTGTGCAGTGAAGGTCCTAGTAATGTCTTCACTCTTACAATAAATTAAGAATTCCTTTCTTAAGTATTCAGACTAATATTGGCTCTAGGACCACTGTTCCATTTTTGTATATATTAATATCAAAATGTGGGCGGTGTGGTGGTTAGCACTATCGCCTCACAGCAAGGCGGTCTGGGTTCGATTCTCGGTCTGGGCTGCTCTGTGTGGAGTTTGCAAATCCGGGTACTCCGGTTTCCTCCCACAGTCCAAAGACATGCATCATAGGTTGATGGTCACTCTAGATTGCCCGTAGGTGTGAGGTGTGTGTGTGTGCGTGTTGGCCATGTGGTGGACTGGCGAACTGCCCATGGTGTACCCTGCCTTCACCCGGAGATGCTGGGATTAAGCGGGAATAAGCGGTACAGATAATGAATGAATGAATGAATGAATATCAAAATGTGGTCAGACTTTAATTTTGAAACATGGTCGTCGTCTTCTCTGCCTGAGAAGCAAAAATTGTAAGAGTATTTCCTAAACAGCAGACCTCCTTAGGGCACTTCCTTGATAGACGTAGTAGTTGGTCTGCTGTCTGTTTAAACAGTAAAAGTCAGCTTTCATTTAAGAAAATCATTCCAATATACTATGCAAATGGTTCAAGTAAATCTTATATAACATTATATCGGTGTGCTATTAATTTCTTGGCACATCTGGATTTAATTTGAGACACAAAGAGTTGTGAAACTAACTTTGATAATATTTTATGCTTTAAAGCCATTCGTTGAATATTTGTGTTCATTTTTCTCTGTGCCTACTATCAGCAGACTTTAAACAATTGAACTGTGATAGTGATTTTCTATAATTCATGTATAAAAAAGACACCTAAACAGCCCTTCAGAGTGATTGTGTTTTAAGATGTTCCAGTCTGAATACAGGCCAGGCCTGGGTTTGTTTACATAAAACATTCTGGCAGTGCTACAACATTTAACACAAATTGCTCAGATGTCCCTGTTGTCAACTGTTTGCCCTGATCACAACCCCAAGTTTTCATCTACGTTTGATGAAACCGAAGCAAAAGAGCAGAGACCCTGTTCCATACAAAACGTCTGGACAGCACTTTCAGGTGTCTGCTCTCTGCTGCTCCTCGACTCTGCCTACAGATATTCGATGAGGTGTGTGTCAGGGCATTAGGATGTCCACTGCAAAAACTAAGTTTGTGGTCAATGAGCCATTTTGTGTCTGGAAGATTGTTGTTCTTCACAGTCGTGACCCTGGATAGTCACATTCCATGGCAGACTGAGCTTTAAAAGATCTTGTGATTAACTCTGTGTTCTCATGTATCCTAATAAAGTTATTAGGAACTTGGGAAGTAAAATGGTCCTACCCACCAACAAACTTCATAGCTGGGTTTAAGTTCTGTTCTGCATTACCATCCGTCCATTACCAACCAACCAAAAAGATCTGTTTTGGTTTGATTGATCTTGTCTGATCATAGAACATATTCATATGGAAAGGTAAACATACAACCCTACCTCCATGTGTTTACAGTTCTGGTTTGATGGTGGTACATGCCAGAGATGGTAACAAAGCAAAACTAAACTCATAGCATTTATTTATTTTTAGTTTTTGTTTGGGTCATTCTTCTAATTCTATATGATGCAACTGTCAGGGGAGTTTAACACATCTCCAGATAATAGTGTAACTAATAATGTAAATGGACAGATCAGAATGTTTTGGATTCCAGTTATTGATTAACAAGACATGCATTTAAGGAAAGTGCTTGCAAAAATGAAATTTGTATGTACCATGTTTAACAAGGGTTTCAGTAATTTTGGAGGGCGCTGTGTTCATCATCTGTTCAATGCGCTCTTATTGAGGATTTTGTCCTTCTAGTAAAAAGAAAATTCAGAAGCAAATTGGTTTCTTCATTTCGGATTTTCAAAATCCTAGATTTGGCATCACTGCTTATGATTTTACCAATAGGAATAAAGTCACCGTAACTAGACTATTTTGTCTAAAGGAGTTTTTGAACCCTCATTAAACACAATGTGTCTATGAAAAGGTACTGTAACAACACAGCAGAAAGATGAATACATGGCTAGTGCCTTAAAGTAACACATCTTTAAGGAAAGTAACTGCCAAAGTACTGATGACCAAATGTGCTTCTTTGGTGCATGTAATCCATGAATCATGAATCCTGCACTGCACATGAATCATGAATCCTGCACTGGTTCATGAAAGTCCATTGGGTTCAATATGAAACAAAGTGTATTTTTTTACTTGTTCTTTGAAATGAGCACTTTTAACATTTTGTGTTGACAAACTAAAATGTACAAAAATGGCTTAATTTTTGGCACATATTTAATGTAAGAATAACTATAATGACATCCCTTAAACTATTCCATAATTAGAAAATATACACAAAGGAAGATAAACATAGACATAAGCTCCCTAATGCTACACATACAATGTAGCTTGTAAGCTGGTTTATCACATGGAAAAAAAACTTTATTAAATTTGTTACTATTTATCAATATTTTACTGCAAATAATTTTTACACTCCACAAAAGGAAAATTGTTTTCAACATTTGTTATTTAAAGTGGAAACAACATATCAAATTTTCTGTAAGAGTTTTGGAGTTGTGCTGTGAATTTTTGAATAAATATTCATAATTTAATTTTAATTTATTAAAAAATGTGGATTTATGACAATTTTAGTCTCAAATCAGACATTTATTTTTCTTTTGACGTCAGTCACAATTTCAAGTTTTTTCCCCCTTTTCAATCTGAAAACGCTGATGGCATGAGTAGACTGCAGATCTTAGAGCGTTCATAATGTATAACAGTGGCACACTTGCGCCATCTTCTGAAAGCAAGTAAAATACTCCATCACGAAACAGGATAAAAATACTTCGGCTGCATCTCGTGGCTTTTCATAATCTCTCATTGCCTTCTGAATATCCTCACTATGTAGACAATTCTTGTTCTTGGACCTATTTATGTTGGGGATAACACACGTAAAAAGATAATGTGTCACATTGTTTCGCTAAATGTGCATTTGTAATAAATTAGTTAATTTAACTATTAATCTATGTTTTAAAGGTTTTGTAGGCTATAGTGTGTAGCCTATATAGTTCTGAACTGAAATAGGCAAGCTCACGGAATAAACTAGTTACATAAAATAAAAATTTGTAGATTTTTTTTCGTTCATTTCTTTTTCTCGGAAATTGATTTGTAATATACCTGTGAATTACCCCACCTGAATTTAGAAAATATCGTAGTGGTTTACATTTTGAGAACCATGAAGGGCTTCATTAAGTCCTGATATCGCCTAACCCAAAAACATGAATTAATAAATACTTATAATTGGCAAAGAAGAAAATGAATTATGCAGAAGCTAAAGCAACGGCCCCGAAGGCCCTGAAGCCAGAAGGGTTCAAAAAAAGGAAAAGCTACGTCACAAAGAGTTTTAGTGAGTCCGGATTAGAAGTGCAAATAGTGTTATCATTGCTTCGTTTTTCTACACTTTCTTCATCCGCTTATTATCTATTTATGTTGCTACTTATTTGTCGCCTGAATAAATTTCCAATGAATGCATCTTTCGTTTGAATGTTTTTAGAAATCGCATCCATTTTACATAATTTTTTATCTTGATCTTTAGATGATCGTTACAAGAATATTTTTTTAACTTGCATTCGAAACATTGGCTTGCGTACACATTAATGAATAATGCGAACAGAAGTCCCATAGGTATCTAGATAACCAGCAAGTAACCATTTCCAGTCTACTTATATAGATCGGCCGGGATTAGGGACGATTTGATCTAAATTGCCTCTGTAGAACCATGCTAATTTCCTCAACAGAAAAGAATCCAAATAACATTTGCTGTTTGATCCACGCGATAATTCCAGTAATCCCTCACTATTATCACTCACTAGGCTACTGTATCAAACTCTTTCAGATTGGTGTTTAAATTAAGTTTTAAGGCACATCTTGAGGAGATCAGTGATCCCATTCCGATTTCATATTAATTCACTCCAACTGTTAACACGCACTGAGCTCTTCCCAGCTATTTGTCCTCGAGGAACCCAGGGTGCCCTTTTGATCATTTCAGTCTCTCCTTGGTACAATAGCTCTGATTGGCTGAAGGAGTAAGAAGGGGAAAATCTTTAATTAAGCAGATAATCTCTTGTTGGGATGAGAGCAGCTCCATTTCAGAGCCCCCCTTGGCTCATACATGAGACCCTAGCCTCTGAGTTCTGCATGTAGGTAAGCTATATAGCTCGTTTGTAGGTTATTCGGCTTTCCAAGGTAAAGTACTAACAGGCCTCTCTCAGGATGTTCATACACTTGGACGTTTATTACTACATTTTCATCTTGATGGTTCACATGAAATCTTGCTGCAGCTGGTAAGTTATGGCTTACGTTTTTGCTTTTATTTTAAAGACTCATAAAATTTTTGCACTGTAAAAATGCAGAAATCGTAGTAACTACTGTTTTTTATTCATTTGATAACGAAATATAAGTTTTTGTACCCAAACTACCATCTAAAAATGAAGATTGGGCCTGGATGATGTGGAGAGAAAAGCGTTTTCGTGATAATCATTAGACTCAATTCAGAAAATCGCTACGTTCGTCGTATAGAACTGCTTTATTACGCATTGTTTCATGGTTGTGTAATTTTTGAGACAATGTCACTGGGTTTCAAATAATTCAGAAATTTCAAATTTCATCCGTTTTTTATTTATCTTGCCATTTTGAAAACATGTATGAATAAAACATGTATGAATAGTACTACTCTGTGACGTTAACTTATATATTACTTAAATACAAGAATTTGGGTGAGAGCTAACACCCTTGCTCTTAGTTAATGGGCTGCTTTTTCTTCCAGGTCAGTGAATAATTTCCTAATGACTGGCCCAAAGGTAAGCTAGTCCTCTTTTGACTTTTGATCATCTCCCAAGATGTTTATCAGAGAGAGAGAGAGAGAGAGAGTTAGAGTGTTTTAAAATGCTCAGGTATTTACCAATTACATTATTTTATGATGCATATGTTGAACAATGATTCAAATATTTTCTGATTCTATATGTATGTCATCCTTTCAGAGGCTCACATTAAAAAAAAAACCTCATAGCTTTGACATACTTGAACTCATTCACACTATGAGGCTCTTAGAGATCCAGTTTTACTGAGTGGCCAGGGAAGTGGGCTTTGGTGGGTGGTCATTATTAGCACACCAGTTCCCTCTGAGAGCATCTGTAGTGTAATCTTTCCTAGACCACTTGAGACGTATTAGTATGTATCGGTCACAGTTTCAACAAGCTGCATAGCTAGAACCAAACCACAAGTGACCTCTCTGCGTTGCTGTGTTTCATTGATTTTGTTCATGAAATTCAAGCTTCTGGTGATTAAAAGTACGATGCTAGTAACAGTTTGCTTGTCTGTTTGCTACCAATATCCATCCAATATCCGCATACATACATACATACATACATAATTACTATTAATAGTGATTGGTAATGCATTACATTGTGTGTTTCTGTTCATGCAGGCCTACCTAATCTATTCTAGCAGTGTGGCCGCAGGGGCTCAGAGTGGGATTGAGGAATGCAAATATCAGTTTGCCTGGGACCGCTGGAACTGTCCAGAGCGAGCCCTCCAACTCTCCACCCACAGCGGCCTACGGAGCGGTGAGTGTTGGTGCCTGGGCAAACATGCTTGATGACCTGTCCAGTTTTACACTCCTAATAAATATGAAATATGAATGGCATTCAGAGAAAGATTTCCTAAAAACAAACAAACAAACAAAACTCAACTCTTGGGATCTGCAGTGAAGCCTTTGGTAATGTATCTTTAGATCTTTGTTAATGTATTTGTTTATTTTCTTGTTTTTATATTTGTTTGTAAGTATGCAGATATAGGTATTGGATGCAAGTGATTTAGGACTATTGTTTGGTATTTGTGTTAGCTGCCTTTGAAACTATATTTTAATCTACTTCAGGGCATATTAGGACAAAGTCAATATCTAGTAATAAATCAGCATTGAATCTGTTCATTTCTGTGTTAGAAACATGCAAGGTGGGTAGTTTGGTAATAAACTTAATGAAGGCATTGAAGGAAAAACCGTCCTTCACGTACATATACAGAAATTGTGTTAAGTCATATGTACAGTTTTACAGTGACTCCAGCCAAAACAAACCAGAACCAGATCCTACATAATTTCTCACTGTTTACTTTGGTCATGCACATTGTCTTCTCACATGGATTAAACCAAGTGTGTTAGAGTGTAAAAGGCCACCTAGAGGAAGAGGCAGGTGACAGCGAGTGAAGCCAACGTCCTCTTGATCTGAAGGGCGCGGCTCAGAGTTTTGCCTTAGGCTCCTTTCACTGGACATTTCTCAAGTGCTAAAACGGAACCGGACCCGCTCTAAAAAGGAACCGGGCCCGCTCTAGTGCTGACTGCTGTCCGACTGAGAGCTTATTGCAGCTGTGCACTTTGCTATTTGATTCAGCTAACACATGTGTAAGCAATCAAAAAGCATAATTAATATCTCAAGAAAAGCAGAAAAGAATCTAAGAGAATAAAATAATCCAGTGCTATATATGAGGAGTGGGATTGAGCAGTAATGATTTATTTCCATTTGCAGCAAACCGTGAGACAGCTTTTGTCCATGCCATCAGTTCTGCTGGGGTCATGTACACTCTCACAAGGAACTGCAGCCTTGGAGACTTTGATAACTGTGGTTGTGATGACACCAGAAACGGTCAACGAGGTACTGTAAATATGACATACTCTGTGGTGGACAACAATGTAAACAACATTGAGAAATTCTGGTATATATATCAGCTTATCTGGTGACACATAACTCCTTACTACAAAATGGCGTCTGTGTTTCAGGTGGCCATGGTTGGCTGTGGGGAGGCTGCAGTGATAATGTGGGATTTGGAGAGGTCATCTCCAAGCAGTTTGTAGACGCCTTAGAAACCGGGCAAGATGCACGAGCCGCCATGAACCTACACAACAACGAAGCTGGGCGCAAGGTATACTTCCACCCATCTTGAATGCTCCCGACAAGGGTTCTCCAGTTCGTCTCACAGACTTAGGCCCATGAGAGGGTGCTAGAAATAGTCTGGAGGAGAGGGGGGATTTAGTCTTACACTATAAGATGGGAAATGTAGGCAGCTCCCTTGGCCACCAACAGAATGCAAAGTGCCTTTTGAATCATTTTTCAGTGCTTCCAATGATCGCTTACCACCCAAGAGTTTCATTCATGGCCTTATAAGCAAGGTGCCACTCGTTCTCTCAGCAGTGTGTGCGCTGTACCAGATGGGCCTATTTACGGCCTGTGAATGTCTTTTATGACAAGACCTTAGCTCGAGATTCTTGGGATCAGTGGTGCGAGCTTAATTAGAAGACCTAGGGGGCCGCACGTTGCAAAGGTTCTGTATGCTGTTGCTTCCCAAATAAGTGTTTAGTTTTATTCTTGCGATAAGGATCTTACATTTATGTTGGTCTTTGTTGCACTTGAGAGAGCCACAGGCATCACATCCATGCAGCTGAAGTCCTCTTTGTATTTCCTGCCAGTGTCCCTGTCTGCAGGTTTTTGTCAGCTCACTATGGCACCTGGAACATCATTGTAACTGAAAAAAAATGCAAAAGAATTCTTTTTCATTTCCCCCTGAATGGATTAACCATTGGGTCTGCCCATGGCAGAAAACATGTTGACAATGGCCTCGCAAAATAAATACTCCCCTTTCCTGTGTCGAACAATTCAGCTCGCTGTGAAACCTTGATTCTGTGTCCTATCAACAGCACGTACCTCTCTGAGAAAAGAGACATTGCCTTTCAAATGACAGATGTTTGTTTCGGCTGAAGTCAAGAAATATTGTTTGGCACAAAAGTTGAAGGGGGAAAAAATAAAAAACCTAGACTTGAACCCTGAACTAAATCTTTTTACGCCTACTGAATTCGACTTTTTTGTCAAGTGGAGGTTTTTGGACGTATAGTATGCCTGATAAAGGCCGTATTGTATGCTATCTTGAAAAGTGCTGATTTCAAACCTAATCAAAATGTCTTTAAACATTGAAAGGTTGCTGCCAAAATGAACCAATGAAGCAGGATGAACTGCTCGGGTGGAATTAACTTCTGAATGGCGCTCCTTGCTTAAGTACATTAGTAATTTCTTTAATCTGAGACCATTTCTTAAACCAGGCTGTAAAAGGAACCATGCAGAGGACGTGTAAGTGCCACGGTGTGTCCGGCAGCTGCACCACCCAAACATGTTGGCTCCAGTTGCCCGAGTTTCGAGAAGTGGGCGACTACCTGAAAGAGAAGTACCACCGCGCCATTAAAGTGGACCTGCTACGCGGGGCGGGCAACAGCGCGGCCAGCCGAGGCGCCATCGCCGAGACCTTCAGCCTGATCTCTCGTAAGGAGCTGGTGCACCTCGAGGACTCCCCCGACTACTGCGTGGAGAACCGCACGCTGGGCCTGCCTGGCACCGAAGGGCGGGAGTGCCTGAAGAAAGGCAAGAACCTGAGCAAGTGGGAGAAACGCAGCTGCAAACGTCTGTGTGGCGAGTGCGGCCTGGCCGTGGAGGAGCGCGGGGTGGAGACGGTGTCCAGCTGCAACTGCAAGTTCCACTGGTGCTGCGCCGTGAAGTGCGAGCAGTGTCGCAAGACTGTCACCAAGTACTACTGTGTGAAGCGAGCCAAGCCGGTGAGGAACGACAGCGCCACAGGAAAGAAAAGCCAGCGCTTGAGGAAGAGGCACTAAGAGGTCGATGGATTGCACATCGGTGCTGTGTAGTCTTTGATTTTGAGAGGGAAAAACACACTTGGATAATATCAAATAGTCATTTTCATTCTGACACCGCATTATCAATAAAATGCTGGAACTGAAAATGTTGTTTCGAAAAAAGGTGTGTAGAAATTAAATGTATGTAACAAACAAAAGGAAAATATTAGGTCTTTATAAAGGAATGAATATTTTTAAAAACAATGTTTCTAAAGGACACTCTTAAAATCTATTTGGACTCCTTTCAGTGCGCATTTTAAGACAGCACTGAAAGCCATATTTAATCACGAAAGACGAGCACATGAGACAACAAATAAGGCTTGCTTCAGCAGAACTCCCTCTCTATTATAAAAATTGAATTTGTTAAACTAAATATTTTATATTTTGAAAACAGGAGAATAATAATACTCATTCTCATTTCTGTAAATGAATTGTACATAAGATGAAGCACTTTGTATATTTTTTTAATTTATTGCACATATGTAGTGGTTTTTTAGTCCTTTTTTGTATTTTATCCAGCATTCTTTTATAATTAAAGCTATGTTACCTGTGCCCTCTCTTATTTTTTTACTTTAAAGGCATAATGGTATTTAACTTATATGTAAGTATATGTGTTTTTACAAAGTAAGCTGACTTTTAACTGATGATTTTGAACTCAGCAGGCCTTTTGGACCATGTCACAACAAAGGGTTAAACAACCCTTGTTTTCTTGTTGTCAATGTCAAATTAACAATGTATTAAAACACTACTAATATAATATCGAATGACATTATACTATTTTATATATATATATATAGACTAGACATGCTTATTTTAAGTGATGCCTATATCCTATCTATTCACTTTAGATTGTCTTACTAAAACTACTTATTGTTTAGTGTGTGGTTTATTTTCCCTTATTCTTTTTGTATTTAGTGTCAGATAACCCTGGGGCAGGGAAACAATAAGAAAAAAGTTTTAATTATACTCTTCCTTCCTTCACGCCTTTCTCAATTTCTTCTTTTCAATGCCTCTTTTTTCTACCTTAGTAATCCTCAAAGAGCTGCCAACGCCTTGGCACTTGGTTGTTTCTTTACTATTTAATACTAGTTTAATTAACTTTGTCGAGACAGAGGGGAAAACATGAACCAAGTCGCCCCTCAAATTATCCTGCCTCCGATTTTGTATGCTAATCTCCTTTTCACGCCATCATCTCAAGGGAAAAAAAATGTTGGGAAACTTCATGTAGCCTGTGTTGGACTTCCTGTGGATGTTTTATTCCACGGCCACCTATTTGGGTCCTTTCACTCCTCTAGGGCCTTCCTTTGCTTGATTTAACAATGAATGGTGAACTAATCAGCTCCTTCGGAAATGCACCGCTGCTGGAGAAGCTAATCCCCCTCTCCTCCTCCTTCAATGGCCTGTCGCCTTCAAAGGGACTTTGGGAAAAGGCTTTGCATGGATTCACACTGTTTCATGAATAGAAGTTAGTTCAAGTATTGTACCTAAACAAGTAGGGTTTATAAACAAATACTTGCCAGCTACCATCCCACCTGCAAAAGCGCCAACCCTACAGCAGCACACACTGGCAAAACTAAGGCCCTCCAAAAGTGATGTTACCTTTAAAAACGCTGATTAAACCTCTATTGAGTTTGGTAAGTTCATTCCTGCAAGTGTTGTGTTCTTTAAGAGACGTGTCAATGAAGCACCTCATTGACATCTTATTTAGTAAAAGCAAAGATCAAACTTCCCTTCGACACTTCATTAAACCATACCAGAGAAAGGCTTTCATTTTGGATTCTGCTTGTCCAAATTGCAACATTCCACCATCACCAAATAGTGGACATGTGATCCATCTGTCCTCTTTCTGATAATGATTAGAACTTATTAACAACTCTGCTATAAACAGAACAGGCTAAAATGCACAAGGTTTTCAAACACAGTTGCCACTATATCAAGTCTCAGTCCTGTGAACCAATAGCTCTTCTAATCTCTTGAGGCCACATTAATTTGTCTTTTCAGTTCATTGCTAAGTAAGGCTGTGATGGGGAGGTTGACCGTGCCACTTGGAATTTGCACAGGGCCATGAGGTTGAGGTGACTCAGAGGGCGAGGTGACACTTTTGAGGAGGAGCAGAAGATTAGGAGCTGTCCACACATGTAGGTCTACATCTACTCACATAGTTCAGAAGATCAGTGTGCATTTCCACTTTCACTTAATTGTAAACCATTGATCATGTGATTTTGCTGGAGAATGCAAAACCACAGATATGCACAAAAAAACTCATCTATTCCAGAAATTAATGTATGATATCACCTCTATTAAAAGGTTATGAAATTACATATTCGTTAAGTAAATAAGTAAAATTGGCCTGCAAACTGAGATTATATGTGTTTGTTTGCATATGGCAGTAACATTTTTAATTTCATTTGCACCAGAAAATAAAGACTCTGAAAAGAAAATTACACTCAGCCAACTGAAGTGATGATGCAATCCTTGGAAAATGGGAAAATTACACTTAATGGTGCTGAGAAACCTTGACTAATAGGATTTGTGTCTTAGGAGCTTGGGACACACAACACCAAGAGGGGGTTAGGGTCAGTACGGATGCAAATGCAGTGATGGGTGGGAAAGTGTATGCTGAAGGCACCTGATTACAACGATTTTTAAGTTCTGTACCCTGGATATGAAACTACTGTTTTACCTGTTACTGTTAATTTGCAACACACCTCTTAGAAACTAGGACAAATACACTACAGTTTTGTCAAAATATGGAGTTAAGTCTTTTAAGTCTCAGTTGTGTTTGCTTTGATGCATGTTAGTTGTGGGACATACAAACATTTTATGAAATTTATGAGAAATTATGTGTTCCTTGCTTTGTAATGTAACTTTCCATTGCTTTTGAATTTCTTTAAACCAATATATTGCCAGTCACCTACAAGCTCCTGTATTTTCTCTGTGCAGACTCATGAACAACTCGGGAGACGTGTAAAAGATATCTATATAAACATGTCCCTTCTCCAGAACTCCAGCATTGCTGAAAAGGCACTTTGCTGCAGTCCCTACACTCCCAAATTGGTAGGGTCCACCTGCGTAGAAACGTCCAGAATGTTTTGGCACTGATGGACCTGATTAAAAACACTCTCCCGCGGCAGATGATAGATGGTGGACTTTTGCCCAAGATAGTACTTCGTACTACACGGGTAAGAAGGAAATAAAGAATGTATCTCGAAAAACAGGTCGTAAAAAGGGTTATTTTACTCCAACCTCTTTATACAACATAACCAGGTATTTATAATGTGATAACGATTGAGAAACATAACGAGAAAAAAATAGACGTCAATGAGTGGCTGTTTGAAAATAAACTACTATATAAACACAAAAGAAACTTCATTTCATCAAGATTTAACACGTAGACCATGCGTTTGTGTGACATATATATAACGTATCCGCAATAAAAAAAATTTATTAAAATTGACCACACCCTGTGTTTGCAACCAACAAATAGCTATTGTATCCACGTGAAACAAATTTCGTGTTGACGATCAGAGCTTTTGCATAACACTCAAACTGCGTAGTGTGTGCTGTTTCAAGTCACTGGCAAAATATTACAAATTCACGTATGATCCCTATAAAAACGAAAACAGGAGTAAATGTTCTTTGTTAAATGTATAATGTAATCCTGCTAGTAATCACCATGGTTTTACACAGCGTACTCGTAATCTACCGGACATCTTTGTTCTGTAACTGTTTTCAGTATACAACTACTTTGTTTGGTATCCTGATTACGTTATGGTGTTACATGTTTCCATCGCAGCCCAACCCTGTCCATAGATTTTAAATGATTTTAAAGAATATCTGAGTGGCACTCGATTTCCATCTGCTGGTGAACTAAATAAGGTAGCTCGTAATGTAACTACATTAGTGGGCTGAAATAAGACATGGGTAGATCAGCTATATTGGTCTTAATATTAATGTCTCTATCAATATTAATATACGCTTAATAACTTTATGCTACATCTACTGGGTCAACTGGAAAAGCTTAATCCATGCTGTCTATTTATTTATTATTCAGGCATTTTGGAATTTGCCCCATAAAAGCAAACATAGCACAGTTCCTAGTTATGACAAAGCCCCCGTTTTTGTCACCCATAGAACACAAAGGGGTGAAGCGGCTTACTGAATAACACGTTTTTTAGCAATAGCATAAGTCTCTTCAGACAATAAAAAGTGAGTGCTGAAAGCTATTTCATCACAAACATGGACTTGCTGATGCTTCAGGTTTCAAGAAGGTGTGACCTATACTTTATCATAAAAAAACGCAGGCCAGGAGTGGCCTGTTAAATAAATAAATAAAATAATTAAAATGATAATAATAATCAACTACACTTTGAATATTTCAAAAGTTTTAAACATCCAGCAATGTTTTCTTTATGGACGTTTGTTCAGACAAATGATTCATTGAAATTCTTTGTGTGCAATTTGTGTGGCTAAAAACTGGCCCCAGTATAAAAAACTAAGGAGGTGATATATAGTCTAGACCATAGTCTGTTCATTTCACCCAAGTAATGTGCCAACAACGGGGCACAGTGAATTTCTCAATCCGAAACTCCGAGTGTGAAAGTTTAAATTTAAAGATTTGTATGTTTTCGATAGACCAACTAAAATACCTGGATTTAATTTTTTGTATCAACATAATGCATTAAATATACTTCAGCGATTAAAAATGTCAGATTAAAATATTAAGTAGGCCCATTACAAAGTCTTCTGGGACGCCTAGTGTAATCTTCTTTCAAATTAAAAGACCTCAGTCGATTGTTGTTCTGTACACTGACATTTTGTGTTTGTTTGGGAGCATCACCGACTTTCTGAAAATACCACAATCTTTTCTATCGAAATGCAAAGGAAGAATATGTAAAATTTACTACTTTGTGTCTGGAATGTGTGTGCAATGATCTGGGTCAGAAAAATGTTTTGAAAAACAAAAAAAGATTGTCCAATTATTTCTGCCTTCACGCCATTGTCACAGAAAACGCAGACACGCAGCACACGCTACTACCAAACAAATCTGACAACCTACAAGCAGCAATGGTCGCTTCCCCGTTAGGTAATTAGCGCAACAAGATGAACAATCTCTCACCAGTTTTTCATCAGCTCTGAATCATTTAGTTAGCTAGCTTGTGCACACACACTCGTTTTGTTCTTCTTATATTGTGAAAACAAGTTGGTCATTCTCATTCTGCTCGGACAATCACCCAGGGAGACATGGCATGCAGACATGATGCGCCTGACCCAACGGCGAACGACAGTCCTAGTACCTTTTCGGATGTTCACGATTCAGCGTGGACTGACTCACAGCTTCGAAAGTACCCTTTTCAAATAAGACAAATACCACGTCTGTCTCACACGGACCCCAACGCAGAGATCCTGATCAACAACGAGGTGAGTTAACGCGGTTCTCGGCGTAGCTAATATTACCGCTGGCTAACAACTTAACGAAGACGTTGTTGGCTAACGCTGTCTAGCCAACACATCTGTTCAACCAACAAACTTAGTTACTGCTTAATTAGTTAATAAACCTAACTACCCAGGCGTACATAAGACCAATGTAGAACTCATGAACTCCAAAAGCTGACTAGCAAACGTAACTACTAGTTAGCAAGGAACATAAACAGTCACAGTCTAACGTTTCAAGCGCTATAGCTACTCGTTATCATATCACTCCACTAGGTAAAGTCATTTAGCTAACTACCTAGTAACTATACATCAGTTTTAATTTTCGTTTTATTGGTGAGTAAAAATTAAGGTGCCTGCCGATATTAACCAAATCGAAACTAACACTCTAGTGAGCTAGCTAATGGATGTAGCCCGAGAGCTAACTGGCTAACGCGGACTTTTACTTTGGTGTGATGCTATGGAAACAGACGAGAGAGGTGGCACTAACCCAACCTAAGTTAGCGAACTGGCCGCTGCTAGTAGTTATTGGTTTAAGAGTTATGCGAATTAAAAAAAGAAATTCGAATTCATACTCATTTGTAGTCTAAAAAAACAAAACAAATATTTTTACAATTGAAAATTGTGTATTGCCCGCTTTAAGCGAGCCGCCAGTGTAATGGTCACCACGCCTCCTTGGCTGCTAATATAGCTGCGAAATATTTGTAGCTTCGTTATTTCCAACTATTATGAAGCAGCGTTAATGAATAGGATTTAATAGTTAGCGAGTTAACCAACTATAACCCACTATATAAATGATATTATTTAGCCAGCTACATAGTGCTTAAACGTGTATTGTGAGATCGACCAGAACGGTGTGGTGTTTTTTAAAAACACGCGATATGTTTAGAAATAAACTTAGTAACTGTATATCATAAAGACTCAGCTATAGGGATGTTGACTTAACACAAGAACAAAATATAAACCACCGACACAAAGACACTCAGTAGAAAACACATTTCTTTATTACTACCGCTTATGGCTTACGTCTGCTGGGTTTATCGCAGCAAAGGAGCAGCCGGGCTGCCCGCCTACGTGCAGACAGAGCACGTTCCTTCAGTCACGTAGCACTTCTCACTCTCACAAGGTTGTAGGAGGTTATTTTATGCTTAATGCACTTGCTCCTATATACTGATGTTGTATGTACAATTTACGACTGTATTACGGCCCAAGTACACAGAAGTGTATTCAAAATATGCTGCTTGTACAAAGCAGATTTTATTACCTTTGCAAATGTAATCTTGCAGGGATGGCAAAAAAAGATGTGTAACTAGATAACCTACAGCGGCTAAACTGTGGTTTACACTGCGTTAGGAGAGGGTACAAAGCCGCGACTTTACCATACTCACGGCTAACGATGTAGGAGGGAGGGAGGGTTCATAATTCCGCCTTTGCCTAGTCTATATTTAAAACGTGTTCTCTATACAGAGTCTTACTGGGGTGTCATGAATAAATACAGTTCAGCAAATATATATGTATATCTTCTGTATTCTGTGTATTTGATGCTGGCATGCTTGTACCTAGAACTTAAACCATATCTACTGTCAGTGATTTATAACCATAACCTAATTTGTAAATAGTGATCCATACAGCTTAGTTCTGCAAATTTCTTCTTTATAGGAACCTGTTGTATTAACGGATACCAACTTGGTTTATCCAGCACTCAAATGGGACATAAATTACTTGCAAGAGAACATTGGAAATGGGGACTTTTCAGTATACATCTCTGAAAACCACAAATTCTTGTATTTTGATGAGAAGAAACTGTCAAACTTTGAGAATTTCGTACCAAAGTCACGGAGACTAGAGATGAAATTTTCGGACTTTGTAGACAGAATGCATCAAGCTGAGGAACTGGGTGGAAGAGAACGGTGAGTCTGGGTTTCTATTACTAAAATCAGTAACGTCTGAGGAATTGTTTGGTTTAAATTGTTTAAATGTGTTCACTGGACTTGATTGCTATGTAAACATCCTTGAAGCACAGTACTATTAAGACCTTATAAATTGACAAATCGGAGTTCAAGCAGTTTGTCTTAGTGATGTGTAAAAGCGTGTGTGCAAAGTTGTGGAAACGTGAGACCCAGGAAATCCAACCCAGGAAATAAAGCACTATAGGGCATGACTAAGCAGTTAGTCAGGCAGGTAACACAGACCTTGCTGTGCACTGATTTAGCTGCTGTGCCCCAACTCATTTAAAAATTTAGCCCAACTCATTTAAAAATTTGATTTCGATTTGTGGAATGTCGCTTCCTATCATAACACAACTGGGCTAAATATGTAAAAATAAATTAAGGAGTGGTTTACCAAATGTCCATCTTTAAAGCACTCTCTTCAACCCTTAGTACAAAGTGATGCTTGAGGACTCTGCCTCCTAGTATCTTGACTTTAAATTAGGTATAATATTTCTTTAACTAAGGGGATGAGATTGTTTACTATTACTTGCAGCTAATGAATATTTAAATATTTTGCTGTATTTCCATTCCATTTCCTCAGCCAACAAGACTATGGCTCTAATAGCCTTAGATGATCATTATGTTTGGTTTGTTCATGTAGGCTGAATGGTACTAAGACCTTTAATTCTGCTTCATTTGTGATGTAGCAAAGTCGTGTAGTGCCACTTGTGTTGCAGTGCCACGCCTGCTGGGTGCTGGGCCACGCCTGCTGGGTGCTGGGCCACGCCTGCTGGGTGCTGAGCCACGCCTGCTGGGTGCTGAGCCACGCCTGCTGGGTGCTGGGCCACGCCTGCTGGGTGCTGGGCCACGCCTGCTGGGTGCTGAGCCACGCCTGCTGGGTGCTGAGCCACGCCTGCTGGGTGCTGAGCCACGCCTGCTGGGTGCTGAGCCACGCCTGCTGGGTGCTGGGCCACGCCTGCTGGGTGCTGGGCCACGCCTGCTGGGTGCTGGGCCACGCCTGCTGGGTGCTGAGCCACGCCTGCTGGGTGCTGAGCCACGCCTGCTGGGTGCTGGGCCACGCCTGCTGGGTGCTGGGCCACGCCTGCTGGGTGCTGGGCCACGCCTGCTGGGTGCTGAGCTTCATGCATGTTGCCTATGCATGTGTGAAAGAGTATACATGTGACATGCAAATTTGGCAGGGTTACAGGTAGTGACGCAGGAGCGTCTCTCCAACTTTATGTTCATAGTGCACTCTCCAGGGTGTAGTGTACTTCTAATACCTGTGTGATGTACGAGAACTGCAGAGAAATTGGCTGTGCAGAATGGCGTTTGGCAAAGGAGATGGGCAGCGGGACACCATGGCGGTTCTTACACTGGCTGACACCCATAGTGAGAACTGCTACATTACACATGTATCGTTAGATGTTTTTGTCCTTTGGTTACTGTATTTGTATGTGGCACAGATACAAATTGGGAACCAAACATTTAGGACAGTGTTTTATTTATTTATTTATTTTTTTAAATAAGTGTGGTTATGTTCTTTGGAGGGTATTCTGACATGGCTTAATAACATAAGGTACTTCATAAGTATTTGCCTTTCCATTAGCCCAGGGTAAAACATTAGTGTTTTGGTTTGAGATGTTACTGCTCTGCAAACATCCAGGGCAGTAAAGTTTATAGGGTATAGTTTAAGAGCAGTAAACCACACATTGAGCAGTGTACAGGGGCTTATGACTGTACTGCATATTGCATGAATTGAAACAAAGCTATAGCCTACAGTGAGTTGCTGGCACTGTGTGAACGTGTCAGTAATTACTAGCGCATTAAAAGAAAAGGGAACCACTAAATTCAGTTCTCAGTGTGAAATACATATACATATATATG
Organism: Brachyhypopomus occidentalis; assembly: GCA_020368025.1. Classification (NCBI taxonomy): domain Eukaryota; kingdom Metazoa; phylum Chordata; class Actinopteri; order Gymnotiformes; family Hypopomidae; genus Brachyhypopomus; species Brachyhypopomus occidentalis. The sequence continues at coordinate 5,866,156 of JAGXOD010001386.1, forward strand.
GTGGATACCTATTTGAGTACTTGGAGCATTCAGTATACCAAAACACATAAGCAGTGACACTCCAGAAATGGAATTAAGAGTCTGGTCTAGAAACACACAAACAAAATATTAGCCATTTATAACCATGTGGACAGTTCTGGATTATAAGAACATGTAATACCAACACCAAGTGGATTATCCAACCATGAAGTCTTGATTAAACGTGATTTTAAATGATTGATCTTTATCTAAATAAAAGTTTGTTAAATAAACCTATCCCTATGTTTGATTGTAGTGTAAATTCATACTTTATATTGCATGAGTTCATGACACATATGCACTCATGGAGTGAGTGACATTGTCAGTGTTCTTTTCACCTGCCTTTTTATTTCCAATACCTGTAACCATATAATAGATTCCCAGTAGCTGTGTTGTGATTGTCAAAATCAATTTAGAATGGTTTAGCAATGCCTTTGAACTTGGCATGAAAATATGCTAAAATTGCGTGTTATTCTGTCAAGCTATTTTTTTTTCCTCATATAATGTCTTTTAATGTCAGTAACTGGTCTAAAATAAAATATTTGTGAAATGTTCCTCAGACAGAATGTTCCTCCTTTAGACCCTTTGCTAACACTAGAGATTTTTTTCCTGCTGCTGAACTTATTCAAAGGTAACAGCCTTCCTGAAATGGGGGGCCAGGACCAGTGAGTGATTTCATTTGAACGCTTAAATCCTGCAAACCTTTTTTTTTTAATCATTCTTTTATTCACTGACACGGATTGTGTGATTTTTAGAGTGTACTTGCAGCAAACCCTGAATGACACAGTTGGGCGAAAAATTGTTGTGGATTTCCTGGGATTCAACTGGAACTGGATTAATAAACAGCAAACCAAACGAAACTGGGGACAGCTTACATCTAACCTGCTGCTCATAGGCATGGAAGGTACAAAGCAAAAAATCATTGCTTGCTTTTTAATGGTGTAGATAGCCATAATCAAGTCTCTAAGCTGTATCTTAGAGTTCTACCTCACCTGGTAGAGGACACAGAGCTAAGTGCTAGCACCAGCAAGGTTATGGACTCAATTCCCAGTGTTGTACACATGTACTGTTGAAGTGATAAATATGCTTTGGATAAGAGTGTCTGAGAAATGCTGCAATCAAAATGTGATCATATATGCTTTGATAATTGATTTCTTTTTTGTGTTTCAGTAGATTGTGAAATCTGAATTGAAATATTGAAATATTCTCACTTCAATCTTTTTGTTTTGCATTTTTCTTACCGCTCTCTTCAAAGGTAATGTAACACCAGCACATTATGACGAGCAGCAGAATTTCTTTGCACAGATCAAAGGTTACAAGAGGTGTATACTCTTTCCTCCGGAGCAGTTCGAGTGTCTCTACCCCTACCCTGTTCACCATCCGTGTGACAGACAGAGCCAGGTACTATATCTGCCCAGGTAGTGTAGTCAGATCTGCAGTTAGAATTGCGGAAGGCAGTTGTATTTAGCTTACAGTGCTATATTGTGGCTGTATTATGCATGTATGACCTCTGCATTCATGTGAGCAAAAATATTAGTACTTTTTGTGCTTTTATGAGCCATGTTCACAATACTCCTGCTTGCATTCCAAGCCTCAGAGCGCACTCCACACACACCTCAGAGCGCACTCCACACACACCTCACAGCGTGTGAAATGAACTGTTAGGGCTGCCGCATACTTGCAAATCCCTGATTATGCATTAAATGAGTTTTATGATACGTGGACATCTATAGCATTATTCCTAATTTCATGTCTGGTTTTGCCACTACAGGTTGATTTTGAAAACCCTGATTACGAAAGGTTTCCGAAATTTAAAAATGTTGTGGGTTATGAAGCTGTTGTTGGACCAGGTGATGTGCTGTACATCCCAATGTACTGGTAAGAGGTGTATGTGAATTATTCGTAGTGGCCCGTAGCTACTGGATGGCATTTTATTAAAACGGAATGTTATAAATAAAATGGCAGAATTTGACCTACACCTGGTGTTAAACTGGCTTTTAGCTGTAGCAATGCGATGTTTATTGACAATTTGCTTTGTATTTGGTTGATTTTTTTTAATTAATGATGTTGAGAGCTCTTAAAGACATGCAAAATAAAATAAAAAATCCATATAATACTGTGCAGTCTACACGTATTTACACAATTTTGATTTTTTGGCTTTGTAGTCAATAGCCCATTAGTTTTGGCATAAACGGTAGAGTAGCTATCAGGTTGATTTGTTAAGTATTGCAGAAACCAGAAATCACAGCCATGTTTTTACATAGTCCTTGTTACATGTCAGATCGAGTTTGCTGAATTGATAGCCCAAGTGGTTTGAGACTGCATGTGTATATTTAAGTTTGTTATGCAGTTTTGGTCATGGACTACACCAGTGAAATTAGTAGTACACCTAAAATTGATCTTTGTCGTTACTGTGTTGATGTTTGCTTGTGCTTAATAACGTAGGTGGCATCACATTGAGTCCCTGCTAAATGGAGGCGTAACCATCACAGTCAACTTCTGGTACAAGGTATTCTTGTGCACAGTGGTTTATTTCTCATTATGCTAAAGCCAGTAGCAGCATGAGGTCCATACTAACAGTGGCAGAAGAAGACAAGCCTTTTAGATTTTAAAATGATGATTTATGGGTTATAAAAGCAGGCACATTAGACACACTTGCACACTCCTATCCAATATGGACACAAAAAAAGACAACTATTTAATATGTATGCACACCCAGGTTGGAGTGCGAGGTGCCTGCAAAACTCTTATGGTCCAGTCTTAAAATTACTGTCAGTTTAGCCTTATGGAGCCCTTTATATCGTGTGATGCCATATTAAATGCAAACTACAAGTCTAGTGTCTTTTTTAGGGGGCACCCACACCAAAGAGGATAGAATACCCGCTGAAAGCACATCAGAAGGTGGCCATTATGAGAAACATTGAGAAGATGTTGGGAGAGGCCTTGGGGGATCCACACGAGGTACTAAAAAGTAGAACAGTTCATCACAATGCTTTTACTATATTTAAACTCTTCAGCAAGATTAGTACATTGAAGAAATTCCCTCTGTATGTTGACCCTGACAATAACCTAGTTAAAGGTATTTTTGTAGCTACCCTGGTTTAAATCAGAATGGATCTGAGAATACCTGTGTATTCAGGAGCCCATTAACCTTTTTAGATTGTTTTCCCATATGAACTACGGCTTCCTGGTGTGAATCCTTGAAACGTATGCAGGAATTTACTAACCTAATTACTTCCTTCTTATAAATTGATCCTCTTTCATGGCAGAGTGGGCAAAGCATATTTGCTATACTGGCCTTGCTGGCTTGGTTTCAGTCGCTAGAACAGTAATGGCGCACTTAGCTTGAACTGAGGCAGCATACAAACACACGTTTTTGGTCCAAATGCCTGCTGTTAGCCCATTTTCTAACAGCATTTTCTCAGACAAATGTGTGGTGTGTTTGAGCTTGTGATGAATGTCAGCTGAGCAAGTAAGCTTCATGTACTGCTCTGGACCTTCAGATGAGATCTTCTGGAGTACTACAGCGGGGCTCTGGCTATGCCTTCTAAACTTGAAAAATCATAAAAAAGCATTTACCTTTCATTCCACAGGTTGGTCCATTGCTGAACATGATGATCAAGGGACGTTTCGACCAAGGTCTGAGTTAATAGGATGGTAGCCTTCCTGTAGTATTCCGTAGGGGGGGGGATGGGGGCTGTGGGGATGGGGGCTGTATATATGAGTTTATCGCTGTGAACGACATTCACGGTGTTAAGCTGACAGTGCATGGCAGTGTTTTTGCCTGTGTTTAGGTCTGATTCGATTGCCTCAAACTGTCTTGTTAGTCCTGTATTTCTTCAAGGAAAGTACAACTAGAGAGGACACATTTCATCCATCTTTCAAGGCTTCCCAAGTGTAATGTGATTCATACTGCTGAGTGATGTGTTGCAGTGCAGAGGGGACTAACACTTATGAACGGACGGATACATATACCGTAGCACCTAACGTTTATTCAATTAGGACAGACAAGGTGCCATAAGGAAGCAGCCTTAAATTACTAGCATTCTTAGTCAAAAAACATTGGCCATTTTGACAGGACTACTTGTAAGCTTAACTTGAAAGACTATTTAATTTTCACTGTATGCAGTCATTTGTGCAGAAAAGCGACTAATAAAGCATAGTTATGACATTTTACTTCCCCGAGCATGTTTTGTTAGAGTTCTAAATAAGCATAGTGGTCAGAAGGATAGGTTTGTTATGAAACACTGAAGGAATGTTTGGCCCGAGTCATGCTTGAATTGTTGAACAAGGTTTGATGAAGCTAAACATTTCTAAATACATATATCTATATTTTTTATCTTTTGTGTACAGGCATACATTTCTTCTTTTGATTGCTTCACTTGTATATTTCTTTGAATGTAAACCTTATTTTACATATGGTACAATTTTCAGGACTGAAATGGCAAGTTAAGAAAACAATGTATTTACAAGGCATTAACAATTTTGGTGTCGCAGTTCAATAAATGCTATTGAATTGGTAGAAACGAATGTCTCTCGCAGGATACATACGTGTGTGTCGTTGATGACGGCCATTAATTTTTAAACTAACATTTAAGCTTGTTTTCTGAGGTTGTGGTAGTATTTTTTTTAACAGATAATGTATTCCAAAATTCCACAAACAAAAGCAATATTCGGCCTTCTTTTTATCCATTGCCACAATTCTACCCAATAGAAATTAACCAAATTATCCACTAGCCTGTTTTATTTTTAGTTATTTTTTGCATTTGCACGTGCCATCCCATCTCAGGATTTGTTTACACAGCCTATTCTTCATTTAAGGATATCTTGAACTTAAAAGGCAAATTGAGCAATGATCACTGTGTCCCAAAATTATTTTAAAATGATTAATCTTCTGTCATAATTCTATTTGTCTATAATTATTTGTTTTGCTATGAACTGTAAGAGAGATTGTGGATATAGCACTTAAATGATACTAAGCCCGTTATGCTTGAGTATTTCAAATGGAGCAGAAATGTCAGTGTGCATAAAGGCACTTCTGACTGCTTCTGATTACTTATACGATTGCTTTAAAAAGAACAATGCTAATATTGTAACGTTTTCCAAATTACAAAGACTCAGGTGCAGAGTAATCAAAAATAGAAGTATGTGACTTGGTGTCTGAGAAAAATTACTTTATTACTCAGTATGGCTTGACTTAAATAATGTTTAAAACATGAGAAACTGCCATTTCCCAGGCCAGAGCATTATTCTGTGATTCTTGGCAGTGTACAATGTTTTTCTGATTTTTATTTATTGAGCATCATTTACTTTCCTGTACTTGCAAACTCACTGCTAGCTTTTAACCGTTTTGTTAATTAACAGACTCCCAAGTGTGTTGAGGATTAGAAATAGTAAATTCTACATTTTTCATGGAATAGTAATTGATAGAGTGAAACCCCACCTCGTTAGCATATGCAACTTTGGCAGCAGAGAGAACCTTTTTTTGGTTGTTTCTCTTAAATACTAGAAGTCCCCTGTAATGTACTTAATCCTTTATGTATATTAGTTCAAATTTAGCATGATCCCATTACGGTTTTTATGGTTTGTAATAATGGCGTATTTTCTTGATAAAACCTGCTCTGCTGTATTGATTACTGATTGAGTTGGATGGCTACTGAGACCAGTTCTGCATGTAGTTCATAAATAAAAACCACAAAATGTATTTTGCTATACTGCCTCAGAGTGTCTCAGTACTTGATTTGTGTTCTTATAAAATCTTCTCCATAAAAAAACTATACTACCCACCTCTCTAAATTAGTATGGATATTTGATATCTGGCTGTGTGTGGATTCCAGATGGGTACTGACAACTTTAGAAATCAAAGTACAGATTTGTTTATATCCAAACCTACAGCCTGAATGTAATGTTTATTTGCAGTTTCATGAATGGTAGTAGCAGCAATCACCTGTGAGACACAGCACAATTTGAATACAAGCATAAATGATACCCCAACACAGTTACAAAGGTAATACACTAATATAACAGTACAAGTACAGACAATGGATATTAAGGTAGAGCAAGGTGCCAACACCACCACGCTCATTGGTTTGATTCTCAGCGAGCACACATACCATCATACTCATATGTAAGTCACTCTGGCTAAGACAATCTGTCAAATACTGTAAATGAACAGTCAGCTACCATCACAAAAACACACAGGGCTCTGAGCACCAAAGTTCACAATACGTCTAATACAGAATAGAGTCAAACAAGGGATGTTCTGATGTATTCGAGAACGATATATCCACTGTGAGGCGGGCACTTGAAATGAAATGTGAATTTACACTGAAATCAATTCTAATTGTGAGCCCATCTTGAGTGAACTTGTAATGACCTCAACTCTGTTCATCCTTCTGTAATTATACATGTGCGATAAAAAAATATTGAATAATTTTAGGATCTTGAGAGCATTAGGTAACTCCCAGGAATAAAAATGCTTGAGACATGTTAACTCATTTAACTGCCATTTAGAAGTAGTACTGATTTTGTAAATACCTTATTTCATGACCAATTTTAGTCTCAGTAAAGTTTATACCTTAAAACTGGTGTTAGTACAAAAATATATATATAAACAACAAAAATTAAAAGGAAAATAAATGATAAACTGATCACTCCAGTTAGGACCATCCAAAAAGAAGAAACGTCTGAAAGAATAATTTAAAAACAGAAATTCAGATATTACCGCAATAAATAACATTTCAAAACGTAAACGACACGCACTGGACGCTCATCAATGGAAGCGGTATTTGCGTGCTGGTTTGAGGCTAACGTAAGTCTTCTTCATGTCCTCCGTTTCATCTTTCTTAACCAGATGGTAGCGCTCCCCTTTAGTAGTCACGACTTGGTTGCCATGGTAACGCACCAACTTCTTCGGAGCCTGAAGACATCGAACAAGTCTTCAGTACTGTGGATATATACTGCACACCTCTGTTGTGTCTACGTTAATGTCTCACGTTATTCACAAGCTGTATGATATGGTAGAAATGCTTTCAATTTTCCACCCAAGGCACTAAAAAATAGACAGACAACTCACGTCTTTTGGAATGACTGGTCTGTGGGTTTTCTTGTCTTCCTCATCATCTACCAGCATGTATCTGAAAGAAAATTACTGTTAAAAGTGCAGCGACGAAAGTGGTGAGGTGATAAAGCAATATAGAATAAAGCAATATAGAATAAAGCAATGTATAACAGCAGGCAGCACACCAAAGCATCCTTTCACCAAACAAGACACACACACAAATCTGTGAAGGCAAACATTCTTAAGTTTGAATCTTAACGTTAACGGTTTTCCAACCCAGACTTCATCAGAGTAGTTAATAACGTTGCCAATAGCTTTGGTAAGGAGAAACCTCACACTCCTTTGCAACTTCTCAATTGGCTTAAATTGCAGTGCAATGACGCATTTGGATCTGCCTCAAATATATATAGCAAAAACAGGAGAGATTGAGGGAGCACTCACTTCTCTAGAATACTCGCTTTCAGCTTCTCGTCCGCCTGTGTAGAAATGTTCTTTCCTTGATTTCCCTGAAAACATAAATGGTTGCAATACATAAATAAGGCATTTCAAGACTAAGCCTCGTCATGGGCTGTTCACTGTGTTTGAAAGGCGACTTTGTGGTTCAGGGTAGAGTGACGCTCAAGGCGGAACTCAGAACGTCACTGCTGTTGGTGTGCTCACGCTGAGAGGAGTGTGACTGAGCTGGACATCTCCCTCGATGATGAGTCTCACAGCCTCTTCCATGTCCCCTTTAGCAATAGACAATGCACTTCTGGCTTCTGTCACGCTGCACTTAGGAAACATCTCCAGAAGGTGCTGTTCTTGTTCATCCCACTCAGATGTTCTCATCTATTACACACACACACACACACACACACACACACAATCAGATTCCCCCTTTATGTGTTAACATCAGATCATTAAGGGGGGGAGTACATTATAAAAAAAAATTTATTTAATATTTTATATTTAGTTAAAATTGTTGCCATGGTATGAAATGAATGAAATACAGAAGTTGTTATTAGTTGTAACGTTTTTAAAAGGCCTATACAGTGTTATGTTTAAATAAAATGGCTTGGATTTTATTCAGGAAAGACATTTAGTCAGGGTTTTAAAATCCAGAGAAGTGTCTTCAATACCTTGGCTGTGGCTCCCTCTACTGGTGACGCGTGAGTGTGCGCCTTTGGTACTGAAACGCTGTCGTCTAAAGCAGGAGCAGTGGAACTTTCGCAGGCTTTTAACTCAAAAGATTCTTCAAAAAAAATAAAAATTAGCAAAACTTACAAACAGTCCAAAATGACACATTTAAAACAATTCACATAAATATGTAAAAAGTAAGCAGATCCCTCCTAAAAGTATTGAAATGACTTTGCTCCTGGGTGTTACCTGGGTTACCTGGGTTCCGTGCTGAAGCTAATTTTGAAGCCAAATTAAACATCATTTCGCAGACCTGAACACTGAAAGAAGAAAAAGGTTACATCATGGAGTTTACACTATGATAACTAGGCTAAATTCATAATATTGGATATCTCCCAGTCAGTAGTACTGTAACATATTATTAACATATTAGCATAAGTACACTACTCAAAAAATCAAGGGAAAATTTAAATCACACATCCAATCTTGATGAACAAATTATTCAAGTGGAAATCTTTACGGATATATACTGTGTACTTTATTGAGATCAAAATGATGTAATGGTCAAGTAAAAATGTTTAATTACAAGCAGTTCCAATTTTGTGTGAATTTCATGTGAATCAATACTGTATGGACTTCCAAACAATGTCTGGGCATGATCCTGATAAGATGGTGGATGGTGTCATGGGGGGAGTCTGTGGTACTACTGGAAGCCTTGAATGCACAGATCCATAATCATAATGTCTCAGAGCTTCTCGCTTGGATCCAAGTCTGGGGATCCTGAAGGCCAGTCAGTGCCATCAATGCCTTTATCATCCAGGAGCTGGCCACACTCTGGGCACATAAGGACGGGTACTGTCCTGTACCAGGAAGAACCAGGAAGGCCCACTGCACCAGCATAAGGTCTGACAATAGCTTTGAGGATTTCATCACAGGACCAAACAGCAATCTGAGTACTGTTGGCAGTTTGATCACTGGAGTAGCCCACTGGACACACGTATGGACGCGCCATCCTGCAGGAACTAAACTACCTGTGCAACCTGAATGGGATGCAGCTCATGTCACCAGCAGAGACAAGGAAACTACAGTTCTGTAGCAAATAATCAGACAGGAAAGATAAGTTGATATACCTTAGGTTTAACTGACATTCTGATGTTCCCTAAATTTTGTGAGCAATGTAATTCTGTTTTTAAAGGTTTTTATGTGCAAGATTACTGTACCTGTCAATATCAGAAAAGCCTGGGATGTAAGCTTCAAGCATCTCAACAAAGACCTCATCATCAAAGTTCTCCTCAACGCCAGCCTGCGATCCCAAATCTTCTAGCACACCGGTGATGTACGAAAGCAGCACGTCGTCAAGAGTACTGGTGAAAATGTGGAGAAAATGTTAACGCAAGCGTTTGCGGTTTTCTCTTGCAACTGGTAGTTGGAGTAGTAGTAGTGCGTGTGTGCTGGCAAACTTACCTCAGATCTGCATGCGGTATGTGTGATCGCACGAAATCGTACAACGCTTCGTGAATGATTTTTTGAAGCTCCATCCTACCTGCAACTGAGCAAGAAACGTAAAATACAAGCCATTACTTGAAACTCAAATTCCTGCTTCGTGAAACGTTCGACGTAAACACAACTCTAAAAGCTTTAAACATGCGGTCAAAACGCATTACTGAAAGCAGCGAGCTGGCTAGAAAACTACAGCTACCAGCCATTAACCCAACTTAACCCTACTTAACCTAGTAAACTGGCTAGGGTTAGTTAACCTAACAAATTAGTTACCGATATCTATAGCTATCTGCTATAGTGGGAGAGCGCCAGCATCGCCAATTATCAGTTAAAAGCTCATGTTAGTTAGCATAACATGGCTGGCCGGCTAACGTTAATTATCCAGAATTGAAACGTACCCGTTTTAAAAGCTAGCCGGCTAGCTATACAGTATCCAACATTAGCTAGCTAGCTCGTTGCATTCGCCATCACGGTTCAGCACAGATAATACCGTTACATGTCCGCTTATTAGAAATAACACACGCCAAAGAGTGAAATGCAGCGTTATTGTGTTATTCACATAGTGTCGGCTGCCGTTGGCTTTCTGAGCAACATTACCACTAGCTAACCTAGCTTGGTTTAGCGAGTTAGCTAGCTAACAAGCTAGCTTGCAGCTTTAGCTTCATAATCTCGGTATCGCCAGGCTTAGCGGGCAAAAGCAAAAAAAGTCTTACCTTTTAAAATAAATTATCAAAATAGTTTGCGGAACTGGAGATATGTATTTGTGATTAAATCTGTGCTGACGCCTGTCTGTTGATATAAGCTTCAAGTGGCAAATTCTTTAACCCCACGCGCCGTCGTTTGTTCAAAATCTATTACATCATTTCCTTCTAAATGTAAACACACGCTCGTGCTGTGGGCGCGCGTTTTATTGCTTTATCTCGAGGTTTTGACAAAGGACTAGTCAGTTGAAGGAGGCATGTCATTTTCCGTGTGATGCAGTGGTAGGCATTTTTTGCTGTTATGTTTTATGGTATTGGAAGCACATTTCACAATAATGTGCTTTGATACTTGCTGTGAAATCTTTATGGAGGTTTGGTCAGCTCACTGCTGAGACTAGCTGAATATAAAAAAGTTAGAACATGTATTTGATCAACTTGAAATACGATAATAGTTATCACAATCTAATCGTAATCACAAATCACACTTATCTTCCAAGACTGATGTCCTTTGACATTCTTAACACACTTGCAGGAAACACTACAGAAACATTTTGCAAACAACATGCTTAGTTAGAGTATATTTCATCGTTTTGTCTCTGTTCATCACATGCTTTTCAAGCACAAACTACCTATCCAAAAGTACTTTTCAAATATTTATCATAGACATCAGAGAATGCAGATGGCCTACAATCCCATTAGTCTTACAGGCTGGGAAATATATCTAATATATCTACCGTTTGGTTTATTTGGCTTTATATAAGATAAAGATAACAATAATGTGCTTTGTAGCTTTTTGCTATAAGGCATTGGCCTAGTTCAATAAAACAATCAGCACTTTATCTATAGTGATAAATACAGATCATATTGCTGTATTTGTTATTCTGAGTTTGATGTATACCATTAGTCAGTAGGTCATCACTATTTACACATCCTACATCAAGTGTATTATGTATGTGGACTGCTTTCACTTCCAAAGGGTGATATTTGTTTATGCTGACCTAAAACATCACAGCTGACCTGAGGTCACTGCTTCAGTTAGTGAGTCATTAAAGCTGCAGGGTAGTGTAGTTCCCAGGAGAGTTTATTATCAGCCTTTGTGTCCACGGTTTAGGTTCAACACAATAACTAAAAGTATTCACATTGCTTATATTTGACAGTTTAACCTGGAAAGAGGTCACAGCAGAGACAATTCCCGTAATTAAGTTATGATGTACAGTAATACAAAATAGATTATGAACTTATCAAGGACTGTGACAGTATCAAAATATAAAAAACATGGTCATATGATTGCCTCTATTTTATCAAAGGTGACAAAAATATGGGCAATTTTAGAAGTTTGCTGATGGTCCGGTGAATGAATTTGTACAAATGCGTAATTTAGGAATCTTTTATCTTCATATTCCTAAAATGCCATATTGTGTTCTTGGAAAATGAATATTAATTGTCTCAACTTAAGCAATGAATTGTCAAAATGAATCGTCTACAGTTATATCCTGTAGAACTGGCAGCGGGGAAGTGTGAGCTCTCCTGCTCTCAACTTTGGCAGCCTTTCACACACTGGCATTTGAGATGTTTAGTTCTTCACGGTAAATGTAATAAATATAATATATGGTAATTGTATGCCTCTCTGTCCATTTGCAGCTCCTCTAGAGTCATGTGCTACCAGCTGGGTGGTTCCATCCGCCCAGGGCAGGAAGTGCTGTTCCTGTAGCTGATAATTAGTGTAGGATAAGACACTGCAAGTTGGCTGGACTCTGTTTAAACCCTTCTAAGTTAAAGGTACTGGAATTGCCTTACAAAATGAACACATGAATGAAACCTATCCCCACCTCTGCAGATAACAGTACACAGGGTAAGAAAATATCGGAATACTTAATCACACTTTGTTTTTAGTAACTGTGATTGATACTCATTGGCAATATATCTAATGTTTAGATTCTAATGCAGTCTAATGCAAGTTGTTTTTGAGGAGAACCCAATAGAATGTAAATGTATTTTTTCTTCTGGTGTGCATGTCTTTTATACTTAAAATGTTAGATTACACATTATTGTTTTGAAGGTCTTTTGATTAGGTCCTGTGAAAATGCTTTGTTTTGCCTTTCTAATATCTAGACTAAATCAAAACAATTTCCTTTAATATTATACTTTCTGCATTGAACGTTGATTTGAACATTATTGAGAAAAGAAGTCATCTCACAAACCCAAAGCAAATATGGACACTAGATGGCTCCATTGAGTCACACTCTGCCCTTCTCTTGATCCCCTAACGCTACTCAAGCTTGCAAGACTTTGTTTTTCCGTTGTAGTTAAGAATGTAATATTTATAATGTATAATGATGTTTTGTGAATATACAATAAGTGAAATCCCTGAATTAGAAATGACCAAAATTGTAAATTATGTAATGTCTTGACTTTTTCAAGATTTTCCTGCATTTCATGTTTATAGCAGTAGAAGGTTGATTTGCAACATGGATTTACAACGTCTCATTTATAAAGATTAAGTAGATATAATTTGAGGTTCTTTAAAAAAGGCTCCACTATAAAACAACATCCAAAGCACAATACGCATCACTGTTATCCATTAAAATACACAAGGCTGAAACAGCAGTGCCTTTCTTTTGCCTAACTTTGCCTTTCTTTTGCCTTTCTTTTGCCTAACTTTGCCTTTGTTGTTTTTGGAGAAGCAGTTGTAGTTTAGCCGTTCATTCAATTTTTCTTGGCATCCACTCGTTTTCCACTTGATGGCATGATGTGTCCCATCTGCCAGTATGCCAACACCCAGGAGCATGAGGTGGGGCCCAGAGACCCCTCTGCCCCCAGCCTGAGGGACCCGTGTCTCATCACGCACATCACATTACTGTGAGCAGCTTTACTGGCGGAACAACACACTGCTCACAACAAGTTTAGACAAAGTTTAGGCTTTTGCCACTGTTCTCAACCAGCCTGATGTTATATGATGTCAGCATTTAGTGAATGGAAAAATCATAAATTAGCTTTTTAATGTTTGTTAATGGATAAACAGTTGCTAGTGTTATCCTGTTTAATTTTCCAAGTGAGAGTGCAGTTTTATTCTATGAAATATTAAATATATTATTTATGTTGGTTATATAAGGTCTGTAATTAACATGCAAATAGTACAATTCTGTGTTTCGAGTCACCTCCACTTTTAAAACAGCTTTCTAAATAATTTCTTAATTTCATTGGAAATTCTAAACTTTTCTGACAGATGTACATGTGTCTAGTATATAGAGATGAATTAATATATTTGAAACATTTTGTAGTAAGAAATTCCAGATTTTCACTTGTGGCAAGTGGTGCTCTCAAGCATGCCGTTATCACAATGCAGGGTCAGGAAACACAATGTGTATATTGTGCTTAGTGCAAAAGATTTCCATCTTATTAGAGACAAAGGTAGAAGACTTCAGATCTGATTTGCAATTTCCTCTCCTTCGTTAGATGAACCAAACAGAGTGCAAATAATTTACTGCCAAATTAATTACCTTTTACCCAACTTTAGACAATAATGCAAGGAGCTGTCTTTTGGAACACTTTTCTAATTATTTTATTAATGCTTGATTTGCAGTTCATGCACAGTGATTTCAAATTTAAATGTTATTATATTTTCTTAAATGTATATTATTGTGTCACAAAATGTTATCTTAAATTTATATGTAACCTTGAATGAAATTATGTAAGTATCAAAATCAAATCAATGGATTTTCTTTGGTAGAGATGTGCAAATCTGTTCTGTATTTACACTCCTTGATTGTATAATTTCAGCACATTTCTCTAACTTTAATGTTGTTTGAAATGATGAAAAGACACTGTAGATTTTTTAGCGCTGAATCTGAAGGGTACTGTAGAGTCATATGAACATGTAGAGCCTCCCAAAATAATATTAAGTACTTTAATATTATCTATTTATCATTGATTCTGAGAACTTTTTTCAGCGGGTTTTTAATGAGGTGTATCTCATGTATGTTAAGCTGCATTAAAAACGTTATAATTTTTAGATTCATATAATGATAATTTGACCTGCTCAGTGTATTCCATGTTTATTCGTTAAACTTGCATTACCTTCAATCCTCGTATTCTTCCTCCAATTATCAATTTTTTTGCCACTCTGAATCATTGCAAGATTATTCTCGTGGTTGGAGTTATCGTTTATTTATGAAGTAACATATTTATGAAACTTGCAGTCTTGCGGTTTCCATTAAAATCCTGAAGCGGTGTGAATGCTTGGTGTGTACCGACAGGCTGAATAAACTTTTCCCTGCTTTGTGGCCAGTGTATCAGGCTTGGGGGTCTGGAGCAGTATCAAGCTATCAGAGCTGGCTTATCCGGCCTCCTGCAAGGCCATGCTTGCCTTCCCGTCTGGCTCCTGCTTAGATCCTGTCTCAAGGAAATGGGCACCAGACTGGTCACTGCCCCCCCCAAGACCCACCGTGAACAGGAGGCATAATGCCGTCTTGTGGACTACACCCAGTTTTACTCTAATGTAGTTGAGATGCAATACACTGCTAAAGTGAACAATTATGGAAATATTATTCATTGGAACATTGGTAAGAAAGGATATTTTCGGGGGTTATAAAATTGCAAATTGTTTTCTAATTATTTAATTTTCCTATTTTTTTTTTTAGTGTGGCGGTGTAAGATTTTCAGTTTGTGCGAAAAAGTTCAAATTTTATATTTTCTTAATACCTTTTTTGCTCTATTGATCATGAGCAATAAAAATAATATAATAATTAACCTTGAGCAATAGCACACTATTGCAGCCATTGTGTCTACATACTTTGAACCTGCAGAAAGAGAATTTTTAATTTCAGAATTAAGTTTAGAAACATTTCAAGGGTCAGTTTGAACTGAACTTTGAACTGAGAAAGTCGAGATCATTAGCCAGCATGTTGGTATTGGAGATATTGGTCTTTGTGTGAGAATGCTACAGAGAACTTTCACATATAATTTAACTGGTCCCAAGTTGTAGGCGATTTTTATAATGCTTCATGTACGAATCAGCAATGATCTGGTTAAATTGTGCCCTGCATCCATCTTCAGGACCCCCCACGTATTAACATTGATCTGCTGAAACTCACGAACAAGCGTGTTATCACTTCCAATGGGAAAATTCCGCTGCCCATGATGGAGTAAGGGCGCAACATTTATGACAAATGACTTTACTGATGTCTTCTGTCTTCCTGTCAATAGTCTGGTTTTCGTCCAGGTTATGGATCAATAGAAGCTTATTTTTTTATGATAAAGTGAGGCATTGTCTGCTTCTCTTGTTTTATGTTAACAGAGATTTCATTCTCACCAAATATATACGCAGATATTTGTATTTTCTAACAATCCGAATAGTCCCCTGTAAATTTGCACATGGAAGGAATATTTTGTGAAAGCAGTAGTCAGTTAGGGAGATGGCATTCTTACCAGTGAATGTACATTTTCAGGACCGATTCCAAAGCGTTGGGTGTCTCTCATGTGTGAGACTGCTCAGTGGAGAGTAGACTCCCCTCGGTAGAAACATCTGTTGTAGAAGGGCCTGTCACTTTCCCTTTTGTAAGCTCTGTCTCTTCCTCAGGCTTAGACTGTCATCAGGTTTGATCATTTATGTGGCTGAGAGAATAATGTAGACAAACCGGGCATGCGTTTATTCACTTCAGGGGCTGTGTTTTTGTGTTTCTTCAGTATGATTTTTGTCATGACTAGCCGTAAATAATGAAATGTAAATCATGAGATTGATTGTGATTTTATTTTAAGTGCTATCAGCTCACTGCTATGTTGTCAGACAGACCGAAAGCTGCTGAAGTTACGTGGGAACATTTGAACTTTGCGCACTGTACAAGTCTTTAGCAGCGGAGTTGAATTCTCATGGGTTTTTGTTTTTATCTTATTATCTTCAGGCATACAGGACTGCCACAGTGTGTCATTAAGTCAGGCAAACTCGATTGCAGTCGACCTGAAGACGTGGGAAGCTCATGTAGTCATGTATGAAGGGCCTTTTAAGGTGTGGTGCTTTTCAAGCAACACAGGAAGTGTTTTCAGCGCGGCAGCACAACAGTGCCACAAGGCTCCTCACCTCTCAGTGTCTTCAGGTCAGGTGCTATTTATCTTGTGTCAGGGAGTACCTTGAAGTGATTCCTCATCTGAGCCCAACATTAGTGTCCCGTCAAAACACCGGGCTGGACTGATGTCTGGGCCACAAGGATCTATAAATAAGGGTGGAACACATCGGCTCAACAAAGAGCTCAAGCTTCAGGCGCACTGTAAAACTACAGTCAGAAGGCCTCACTGTACAACTCTGCTCTAGGCCTTCTGAATGTACTTTTATTGAAACGAAATATTCAGTAATAGCTAAATAAATCTAAGTACTAATTTTCACATGTTTTAAATACTTATTTTATGAAAAAGTTGGAAAGGGATGACTTTTTTATTGTTTGAGCAGTATCACGTTTTTTAACAAGTATCATTTTTTAAACCATTTTCTGAGACCAAAACATGACTGGATTATTACAAATAGTATTTTCATTATTTGATTATTTTCAGTATTTTCATTATCTGTTAGTACAATACCCTGTTTTTAGCTGTCTTTGGTATTTTTAATGGCATTTGTTGATTTGCAACATCATTTTTAACCTTGTAACATATCTAAACTATCAGATGACAAAATGAAATAACACTTTTGCTATAACACAGCAAACATAGTCATATTAATGCAGACTAGGCGCAAACAGATGTTTGCAGCTAGACTGGTTACATTGATGGGTGCGTTCTGCGGCTACAGTCTAGCCTGTGAAAAAGGAAATTATTCTTGGCTGCAAACATGCATGTCTTAGGAGTAAAGGCCTCATCCCACTCTTCCCTGTCACCGTTTTGCTCATCTTGCACGCAGAGCGGAATTCCAGCCGTTGTCTCTGCTCTGGCGCGGCTGTGTGTGTTTTGTTCTGTGACTGTATTCCATTTTTCTAACTTTGTTCCATTGACTGAGCTGCCCCGAGTGTGGTATGAAGCGCTGTGTTTCCTGTGCCAAAGGTACGCTAGCATTACTGTCTCGGGAAAATAAAGCTCGGCGTTTCGCTTTGCTGCCGCCAGACGCAATTCCGCAGCGTGAAAATGTGGCAGCAGTCTTTGTACTAAGTTTGAGCCTAGTCTAGAAAGAGCTGAATTTTTTAACACTGAACAGACAAATTGAATCTCTACCTGATATTACTATAAAATTTTACAGTTTCATCTTTCACTTATCAACACTCTTTTTTATTTTGTTTAAATGTAACTTTCTCAACATGTCTTTGTATTGACTGTTTTTTTTTAGACAATATGTAAATGATGGTGATGCATATTCTGTTAATCCTGTTATTCCCCCAGTAATTAGACTTTAAAAAATCAAAAGAAAATTTCATGGGACCGTTTGAGGTGCTCCATCGTTTTGGTGAGGATACTCTGTTGTGGCAAATTGACACTTACCTGAAATACCTGATTACAAGTTCCTGTTCCTTATCTTCTCCAGACAATCCCTAGGCACACAGTTGTTTCCCCTGTGACCAATTATCAGATCACCTTTCTAGGCTTCCAGCCCATACGATTATACACCTGTGCCATAAAACTCTGAAATGTTGTCTTTTCTTGCTCAACAAGACAACACTAGTTGCATTCAGTCTCTGAAATGAAATGTGCCTCTTTCACAAGGCAAAGGCTCTGAGCCAGATGCCTTTGCTACTTGTACCTTTTAACATTAACAGAACTTTTGTAGTTTCTCATTTTTTTAATGGCTGTTGTGGCCTGTACGGATTCAATTTTCTATGTAAAATATGTCTAAATTTGATTAGCTTTTTAAAATGTTCTTTTCTTTTCTACATTATTGAAATATGACATCAAAATGAATCAAAAAGCTAAGTAAAAATGTCAGTAATAAATAGTGGCTGATATGTGCTGATATCTGATATGTGAACAGTTGCAAACCTTTTTCGGTGGATTGTTTTTAACAGGATATGTTCTTTTATAAAATATCTTTATGTGACACATTTCATATTGTGCTTTTGTGCATCCGTTCTTTTTGAATTTTTAATATCACAGCATCATACGAGGGAAAATACTTAAGTATGAGGAAAGCTGTTGTGAGCTGCAGATTTAGCAGCAGAGGCCCATGTCATTTTCATATTGATTAATTATCTTCCTCTCTGATGTTCCGGCAATGAACTGGCCTCTTCTCTATCTCTGCGATATATTTTATCTCCCTCCACCATTCATGTACACATTTATTGGATGCGAGGACCTCAGGATTCATCTTTTGGCCACCAGAGAAGCATAACTAATGGCAACATTAGAGTGGCTTTGTGAACGGGGAGACCGGATGCGAGTTAACCATGCAAGAAATAATCTAGGATTTTATATTCTGCATGAACGAGCATAGGATATGCCAGGAATAAATTTATCCTCCAAAATAATTTGGGAGTGAGTTTTTTCAATGGGATGATTTTTGGAGGGGGATTGTAGATGCTGATATGGAAGGAGGGGATTCCTGTATGTCTGTGTGACATTTTAAGCAGATAATTGCTGTCAGTTTAATGTTCTGTCGAGGTCAAATGCTCTAGTTTGTGTGGGACCATGGGTGTGGATGGGTTCCATGTAGACCTTCACCTCTCTTTGTGTACATTGAGGACTCGGTCTGTTCCTCCCCTTGAGCCCAAACAAGGATTTTTCCGAACGGGTGACATTGCCACACAAGCTGTCTGCAGAATCCCCTTTAATTAAAGTGACATTTGAAGCTTTTCTTGGACACTAATAAACCTGGAAACCCATTAAGATCTTCCTAATTACTCCATGTGGGAGAAAGGAGGGACACATGGGCAACCGGCGCTAGGGTAAGCCTGCTGGCATTTGGCCCCAGAAGCTTAGCGCCTCACAAAAGAAAATGTCCCCTCGGTTACCCATCCCTCCCTCCCAGCTGAGCTCCGCTCTGCGCCCCCTGTGTTTTTGCTCGCTGTGAATGGAGCTATATGGCATGTCAGTCTGAGTGTCCATTCATGGAGTGGAGGGAATGTGTGAATGAAGTCTCTTAATTAGTGAGGCTTCTCTGAGTCACCTGACTCATCATTAAGGTGGCTTTATGCAGGCCCTCTGTTTTGATGTGAAGAGGGACAGGATCGTCCTTTTGTGCCTGACGTGACACTCACGGGCGTCGGAAGAGTGGCAGTGGAGTTCTCGGAAAGTGCCCCCTGTAGAATTGAGAGAAACAATTTCTAAAATGTGATTTTAATATGGTGGACTTCAGCGGTGTAATAACAAGCCTTGCTGTGACGCTGTCGTGCGTTTCCTCACTTTTGACAAACTTTCTGCGCCTCTTCTGTCTTCTGTTTTCTTTCTGACACTCCTTGTCAGAGGACGAAGAACAAGCGTTTGTTAGCGTAGCAGCTATTTGGTAGCATTAGTACTGCTATTAAAAATTAACATGCCATTTATCATTTCAGAACTGAGTGGTGACATTCATGGTTTTGTGCATGCATTTTTATTGTCATCACTTATGATTTATAGTGCTGGAAGCGTTATTACAAGGAGATGCATGCACTGTACATTTTCTTAAAGTGTTCAGATTTGATTTAAACAAAGCCTGCACACAGCCAGACCTTACTACCAAACAAACTGGTTCGGATGAAATCTCGTTATTGGAGTGTCTTTATGTGGTGTTTAAGTCTAAACAGCCCCTGGCGTTCTCCTGAAGCTGGTACAAACAGGCTGATGTGTGTTTAGCGCATGTCCTAGTCGGCAGATTAATGACATTAACGAAGTTTCCATTAGGCCAACGATGGGGGGAGACAGGGGCGTCCATGCAGAAAGCCACATGACTGAAGCACTGATAAGAGAAAATGAAACACATCTCTGTGGGCCAAGAGGGGCCAGGAAATGCCACTCCAAATTAGCCGTCGGCCCAGTTTGTTGTTACTTCATTAGCCCAACAGCCTTGGGAAAAATAAAGAGGGAGGTTGCGACCTCTCTTGTGTCCAAATGGGAGGCCCAGAGGAGAGTCTCCAAAGTTTATGCTCTCTCTCTCTCTCGCTCTATCTGTCTGTCTCTCTCTCCCTGTTTCTCTCTCTCTCTCGATCTGCCTCTCTGCCTCTAGCCCTCTGTCTCTCTCTAGCCCTCTGTCTGTCTCTAACTGTCTCTCTGTCTTTCTCTAGCTCTCTAGCTCGCTGTCTATCTCTAGTCCTCTGTCTCTCTCTCTCTAGCCCACTGTCTCTCTCTAGACATCTGCCTCTCTCTCACTAGATCTCTCTCCCCACATGGAGCACGTTTATTCATGCTTCAGACTGGTGGATTAAATGGTCAGGTCTTGCCCTAAAACAAAAATGACATTAATAGATAACCTTTTGCTTCTCTAAGTTACATTTCAGTATAGCTATCAGAAAATTGGTCACCTTGCAGTGTCATGGACCAAGATATCCACTGCTTGTCTAGGAGAGAGCCGAGCTACTTTGTTTTGGTATGTAGAAGATATTTTTAAGCTCGAGTTCCACAGGTGAGGTACTCTAAGGTCTTTGTGTTGGTTGCTTAAAAAAAGAAAAAGAAAAAAGAAAGGGGAAAAAGTCCCTCTAAAACCCGAACAACCAAGTGATCAGGTTTCTGTGTTTTTGGGTCTGCATTAGCTTAGCATATTTGTGGAAAACAAACCCCCTTGTGGCATAGTGCAGCCCTTGTTGCTGGTAACGTGAGTGCGATTGCAGTTCCTCATTTAGCCATTGGTGACTTTATTAAAGTGTATAGTTACAGACCCCTGTGCCTGGGCCATTGTATTCTCACCCCTGGATAGCAGGGTTAAGTCCTCTGCTGCCTGTGAATACACAAAACACCTCTCAGTCACACCAGTGACGTTCTAGCACACGACAAAGAATAAACCACTGCTTTCCTATTTGCCCAAATGCCTAATTATTACAAGACGTTATGAATATTATCATTATTTAAAATATGAATTAATATTATTGTATTAATTGTGTTGTTTTTTGTTTACCAATCAAATTACTATTCAGAAAGGCTTTGAATACTTACATGCATAATTTGTTAATGTAGTCTCTCACTCACTAGAGAGTGTGGTGGGAGATTTTGCTTGCTCTGTGTTGAGTTCCCAGAGTCTGGTTTTGCCAAGTGCCCTCTGGAGAGGATGATACAGCGTCCTGCCTGATCTCAGGTGCTAAGTGAGCATGTAATATTCACCTCTGGGCTGAAATGCAATCAGTGGCCAGTAGTTGGAAAATTATAGTGATGAGCACAGCTATCAAAAAGCGCTCTGTACTGCATGGTTGTGCTTGTTGCTTGCAGTGCAATTCACTGCCAGTACTGAGATATATATCTTGCTAAATAAGTGGCTGTTATGGGTAACGATCATTGATAAGCAAATATCCAAACTGTGCTTTACAAGAAACATTTGCATATTTCTTAGGTTAGCAGTTTTGTAGGTTAGCAGCAGTTCTTTTCAAATGAGTTTGTAAAAACAAGCAAAGAAACTTAAATATATATATATATATATATATATATATATATATATATATATATATAAGCTTTTTTTTGCTTGTTTTTATATATATAAATATATATATATATATATATATATATATATATATATATATATATATATATATACACACACACACACACTCTATCAGTGGGTGTAGCCCTGTTACTGTTAATTCACTTACAGTATGTAGTTTGTCACAAGAGGTGTAAAGTAGGAGCGTGAAAGGCTGGCTGTGTGTTAATTTATTGTGTGAAATTTGCCACACCAGCATAACACATTGCCAGGATGTGAGGAGGATGAATTGAGTTCAGCGTTGAGTGGGGATGATCATAACAGATGATTTTTGCTCCTGGTGCTAAGCATGACTAGAGGATCTTTTAATAATGCAAGTAGACCATAAGGCACAAGAATGATCAGGAATTAGTATTTATTATACAAATTGCATTTTTGAATGGAAAAAAGTTGTATATGTTGCTTTGTCAATTAACAAAATATAATTACAGTTACAATAAAGCTGTTGGCTTAAGTTTGTCTTTTAAATTAATTCATTAATTAATCAATTCATTTATTTAAATTTCCCCCACTCTTCATACTTTCCATCCTGCATCTGTCTGTGCAATACTGCAGAACACAAATGTAGTGAGATTACTGAACATACGCAGTTGGCAGAATTATGTTTGAGTTCAATTGTCTTTTGTCAAAAAGTAGTTTGTTGGTAGAGCCTGAAGATCCATTTTGTCTGATTGTTACATGCTGGGCCCACATTGCCAGATCTTGTGTGTTTTCTCCTTTTCGTATCACTGCCGTCTGCTGGAGTCGGAAAGCTCTTTAGCGGTGACGGCTATTGTTGGTGTCCAGCTCAGAAGGCCGCTGAGTTTGCAGTAGCGTTGAAGTGCTTGAGACAGACTCTGTAAGAGGAGTCAGTGGAGAGGACATCAGAGCTCCTCACTTAGCTCACACTCACTCAGAAGATTGGTGCTGCTCTCTTAGTTTTCTTTAAGGTCGTAGTAAACAGACATTAAGGAAGCAGACCTGACCATTCCCATTTTAGGGCTCTTATAGTATTCAACAGATTAGCCTGTGATTAGTATTTTTATTTGTATCATTAGCTGGATTCTTGTTTTTAATTGTAACACAGTATCCACCATGTCATTTATACTTTTTGTGCAACTATTTTGAGTGGAAGTGATATATTAAGACAAAAATTGCATTCGATTAAATAATTAATACACATCACTGCAAATTAGTGTTTCCTTTACCCTTAGGTTGCGTCCAGAAGACTCCCATGATATATTCAAATCACCAAATAAACATATAGCCTGGATTTCCCCATACGTGCTCAATAAAGCGCGAGGTTATTGATTTGCTGCAGGCTTGGCTATCATTGCGCTGCTGTTCTCAGAGACGGGTAATAAAGACTCACTTCCTGAAGGGCGCTTGCGTGTGACCAGGGACCGGAGCAGACGGCCCTCTCGCATTTGCAGCCATGCGTTATTTAACTTTGTTTGTAATGCGCGACGCCGTTAGGAATCCAGCAGCAGGACCCTACAGGCCATGTTTATGGGCTCCCGCTGCACTCGGCTAAGTGCGGGATCAAGGTCGTCTGCGAGCAGCGGCCGAGTGATGGGCCATCAAACGGAGCACTGAAAGAGCTCTGACAGACACAAGAGGGCTTTTATTGACCTGGGCGCTGTTCCTCAGGTAACAGTGAGGCAGCACTGTAGCTGGACTCTCTTATCTTGCCCGCTCCCTCTCTCTCTCCCTCTCCCTCTCTCTCCCTCTCCCTCTCTCCCTCTCCCTCTCCCTTTCCTTCTCTCTTGCTCCCTCTCTCTCTCTGTCCATGTCTCTCTCTCTCTCCCTCTCTCTCTCCCTTTCCTTCTCTCTTGCTCTCTCTCTCTCTCTCCATGTCTCTCTCCCTCTCTCTCTCTCTCCCCATCTCCCTCTCTCTCCCTCTCTCTCTCCCTTTCCCTCTCTCTTGCTCTCTCTCTCTCTCTCTCTCTCTCTCTCTCTCCATGTCTCTCTCCCTCTCCATCTCTCTCTCTCTCTCTCTCTCTCTCTCTCTCTCTCTCCCTCTCTCTCTCCCCCCATCTCCCCCTCTCTCTCTCTCTCTCCCCCATCTCTCTCTCTCTCTCCCTCTGTCTGTCTTTCCCTCTCTCTGGCTGGAGTTACCTACGCTGCACTGCTTGCCTCATCCTGCTCTGCTCCGCATCAAATACACTCACTGTCTGGAGAATTCAGGGGTGGATGGTGCGTTACAAGCTTGACTGCGGTATTTCACAGTGGCTTGGGAAGGTGTCCATGCACATTACATTTGGTTATGTCAAACGTTAACATAAAGCATGACAAACGGAAAGCTAACCCGCCCAATGAAAATAAAGGCCGATAAGGCCTTATTAAGTCTGACCATGAGCTGCGCTGGTGCTGCACAAGTCTGGTGTGGGTGAGCCTCGGCACGGAAGCTGATTTGAGCACCAGCGACAGATGCCGTATGGTCGCCTGTATTCCCTGCTGAAAGGGAAGTCCCTGGGGGCTGCTGACATCTGACAGTACACCAGGGATCAGTGGTGACACTCTTGTCTCCTGATGCCTTTGCATACTGTATACCAGGGCACAGACACTCTGGCCTATGCTGGAAGAAGCTCTCGAAGTCGACGTCACTTGTCAGTTTATATGGTTATACACTATAGGTTCTAAATTCAGAAAATTCTTCTGAATTTATAAATAGTGTAATGCAATAAATGGATTTATAGTTTTGATTTGTTGGGGATGAATAGGGAAAATGCATTGGTTGGTGGTGATAAAGCTATGTTTGTGGTCTACGTTAGAATCACGTCTTTTTCAGGCTGTTGCTTCATTGGTAGACATAGTGTACATGCTGCTGCTATGTGGTACAAACCTACAGATAGCCTGAATGATGAGAACTTTAATGAGGCATATTCAAATGAATGGGGAATTTTCTAAAATTAATTATTTAAAAAATAATTCAGTCTACACAGCTTATTAGTTTGCATACATACTTGGTGGTGCATACGTGTTCGATCTTACAGATGTAGAGTGTTCATGTTTGTTGAGGATTTGAGCGCAGTGTGAACGGAGAAGGCGATGCGTCACGGTTTGCTGGTGCACGCTGGCTGCGGTCCTGCACCCTGACCTTTGAACTTTCGCTTTCATCTTTTGATATATCAGACACAAATAGCATGTAATCAGGCAGCCTGCGATACTCCTGCATGCGTTTCAGGAGCGCAGCTGCATTACCCCTGTTTGGCCAGATGAGGCCGTGCTTTCCCCAGATGGGGGAGAGCAGAGAGGGACACACAGGCTGGCTCTGGCACTGCCTGCCTCCTTCCCAGCACTGGGGGAGTGACCTGCGGCCTCCCGCTTTACTAAAGACTACAGATTTAATCACTCCCGCATGGACAGCGGTGTGTCAACGTTGACCTTGGACATCAAGCATATATTTTTACAGTGTTGCACTGAACAGATATATATGAATGAACTAAATTCAGACGTTCTAGCTGTATAAGTGACCTGCACTTTAAGTTTAAACCTCCTCTAGGAGACTGTTGTTTCCATCTGGTCCCCCGTGTTAGTGGTCGTGCGGCGCCACTGCGGGATTGTGGGGCCGGAGCGGAGGAGCCCCACACGGAGTGGCGGATTGGAGGCAATTTCCCTGCTGAAAGGTGGCCTACCTGTGCATGCCAGGCCAGGGGCAGCTGCATGTCATTTCTGTCCCAGCCGCCCAGGGTCTGTCAATTAAGGGAACACAGGGCAATCTGTGGCCACTGAAAGAGATCCCCTCACCCTGCTTGCTGGCGGAGAGACGCCTCTTTGTTCGCTGGCATGTCTCACATACTTTCAGTGGCCAGATAAGCCTGGGCTCCATGAAGCCCGGCTTTATATTTGGCCACTGTAATGTCTCCGTAAGGGCAGAACATAGTTAAGAAAGCACGAGCAGTGAAAAGGTAATATTCCCCCCCCCTCATTACTGGGTCGGCAATAAAAGCCACAGGTTAGGTGGTCCCAAAGTCTGGCTTTGAATATTTGCTGAATGATGCTCTCTTCCCCCCCTCTCCGTCCTGCGCCTCCTCCCAGCAGTGGTGTAGGAATAAGCAGGGAAGCTAGAGGGCGGCTTGGCTGTTTCCTGAAATCGGATTAGCAGCTACTCTACACTCAGATCTGCAGGGGATGGGGCTTTATTTCAGCCCCGGCTCAAGACCACCCATCAGGTAAACAGGTACATTAATGTTGGCCTAGAGAGAGACGCAAAGCATGAGAGGGAGGCAAAATAGCGACAGGCGGAGAGTGACGGAGACCTGCTCAGTCAGAGGAGACAGGCTCCAGGAAGAAGAAGGACCCTTGCCGTTGTGTCCTCTGACGATTTCTAAAGAAATGTTTCATTTGACCTCCAAGAGCAGCTGTTGTATGTACTTCACCTGATTACATATACCAAATAGTTTGGATTTCATTAATACTTTTGGAACACAGAATCTCCATTGATTTAAAAATGATCTCTATTTAAAATGAATGATTGAACAAACAGACAGAAAACAGAAAATACAACAAAAAAGGAGAAAAACATATTTTTCACAGTATTTCTACAAATGTTTAAAAAAAATGTTCAGTCCAAAAATATCAAATAATCAAAATCTTAATTCACATTTGACACAAAAAAGCCTTTTTTTTCTTGGGGGTACATATTCATTTTCTCTTGCCATTTATTTTGGTGCTTTACACACGCTGCACCCTCCAAATCCCCCCTGTGCCATGATATCTAAAGCCGGACATGTCACGGCACTACCAAAGCATCCTGCAGAAATCCCGGAGTGCTCCTGAAAATGAGTTTTTGGCAAGTTGCTTGAAGACCTGCTCTTCCCTGCAAGTCACCCAGGCTTTGTTAGCATTGCTGGCCTGAGCCTGGAGCCTTCAAGACACCCATTATGCTTGACTCAGTGGGGCAGAAAGCACAAGAGCCTGTACTGCAGTCATGTGGCCACACTGGCATTATACACAGTTCAGTATTAGATATTTTTGTGAGTCATATAAACAGAGCAGAGGGCTGTGAGGGTGCCTGGATAAGTTTTGATAATTGGGAGTTATATAAGTGCCCAAATCCTCAGTGGAGGTTTGGAGGACCCTTTTTTTTTTTTTTTCGTTTCTTTTTTTTTTCCTTTTTCATTTTTTCTTTCTGTCCTCCTATTGTGTATTTTTTTTTGAAAAGCCAAGAAGGCCTCACAGTGGAGGTGACAAATCCTTTGACATAAACTGTTGTGTAAAGGTTAGGGGCAGAGCAGAGTCCTCAGGAGGAAGGCTACTAATTGCTCCATTCGATTAAGTTTCTTTTGCTTTGGTCAGTGTTAAACGGAG
This sequence comes from Brachyhypopomus occidentalis, assembly GCA_020368025.1. Taxonomy (NCBI): domain Eukaryota; kingdom Metazoa; phylum Chordata; class Actinopteri; order Gymnotiformes; family Hypopomidae; genus Brachyhypopomus; species Brachyhypopomus occidentalis. Next base: position 5,893,418 of record JAGXOD010001386.1, read on the forward strand.
GAAATGAGTGCCGATGCTTGTGGAGGAGTCTCGTCCTGCCCTCTGTGCTGTTGTTGCCGTGCTGAATGGTTCATTCGCTGATGTTGTTGTCAACATTCACAGACGTGTGTGTGCCAGTTGGGGGCCGGCTGTGAGAATGGAGATTTTATTAATCAGTGATGGGCAAACCACACTACGGTCAGCTGTCAGAAGATGGGGGGGGGGGGGGGGTGCTTCCTCCAAGAAGGAGACAAAGCAGCTCTGATTTGCAAGATTCTGTTGATACAACATGGCACTTGGGAGCGTTTGGTGTTTGAAATGCAGAGATGCACAGACCTCCCTTGTGTGTTAATGCATGAACTGTTATCAAACCTTGCTCTTGTAGTACTTTATATGTTAATGGGATTCAGACAGGAAAAGAACACAGATGTAATTCAGGGCCAACATGAGTATTTTCATAATGCACCATTGGAGATGGTAGCAGCTGGTAGACCTTATAAAACTTTGCCTGAAATTGTGAATAAACAGAATGTCAATATTGTGTAGTGTCATGTGTCATTTTCCCTGTAGTCTAGATTAAATTAGTGAATTTCAAGTTGTAGTCTGGTGAGAATCACCTCATAGCACAGATCAGTTTACACCAGGATAATTCGATTCAATGTTTTTTGACTAAAGTTATTGATCGTTCTCCAAAAGCCTAAAACAAAAAAAAAAGAATGAAAGAGTGAGCCTTAAATTTCTTACATTTCGCAGATGCGCCATGGAAAAAAAAAAACAGGAGAGACAAAAATTGCTTGTCTGTTCATGTCAGCATGGCAAGCGAGAGCTGCCTAATACATGCCCGCTTCCCACAGCCCCCTCCACTCCTGGCCCCAATTATAAACTACATGAATTTTCCCCAAAACGTGTGTGTGTCCTCCTGCCCAGCGTGGATCTGTGCTCTCTATCTCTATCTATCCCCAAGTTGCCCCAGCTGAGAGAAGGAGAGATGGAGAGAGAGAGGGAGAGAGAGAGAGAGGGAGAGAGAGAGGAGGGCGAGCAGCTGTAAATGGGAGGCAGGCCGGGGCACTCAAGCATGACCCTGACCATGTCAGTGCCGTGTGTGCTGGGGGCACAGAGCACAGTGCCTCCAGCAGTGAGCTCCACCAAGCCCACAAACAGGGATTTAGCTGCCAGCAGACACTCCTTCGTCCCCTTTAATACACAACACCCTCTGCCCGCTCATCTCCTACATAGCTCTGCATCCCTGTGGCTTTGGGGATATGAGATTCTGTCTATGCGCTTGTCCTAGGTAGCTTACAAGTTAAAGTTGCCACTTCACTCTCCAGTTGCTAATTTTCTTTTGCAGCATGAGGCCAGATTGTCATTCCAAAATAAGATGATATCAAATCTATGGCTTCTCCCAACCATGTCCCAGGATCCCTGCAGCATGTAATATCTTCATTTTTCATAGAATATCACATGAGTTCCATTTTTCTTTTTTGTGCCTGATGTTACAGATCATTATTTATGGGCGATGTGGAGGGAGAGGTTTGGTTGACGTGTAGTGCTTACAGTGGGGAAGGTGATGTTTGGGCTAGGTGATGGACAGTGAATCATGAGGGTTTAGATTCTCCTGCAGGACACTGTAGAGAGTAGGGGCTTGGCTTATGTCTGCGAGGGCTGTTCTCTGCGGGTTGCTGGACTCACTCGAGCCTGCTTGGCATGGAATTCTGCTACTGAGAACGTCAGCCTTGGGCAGAGGTTACTGGTTAAGCATTTTCACGGTGGATTTGAAATCAGATTATATATATTGGTTTGCTCAATTGACTTAATGGATTTTAAGAGACTAGATCCTATTAATAAAAAGGGGCTGTCCCCGAGGTCACACGGCTTGCAGTAATAGGCTAATCTGGCATGCAAATTAAATCCTGTCCCAATATGCTTGTCCATTTAATGCGATCCATTACACCATTTTTATTTGTTTAGATCTAATATTGTTTCAGATATCGGCCTTGAAACTTCCAGCCTGCTGGAGGAGCAACCGTAATTACTTGGGAAGATGAAGTGTGATCTGGGGCTCTGTGTGCCTGTAGAGAAAGCCCATCATACTAGAGCAGCAAGTCATATTCGGTCATTTCTTTATTTTAGATCCACTCTCATTTTCCCTCTATTCACTGCAGCTCTCTGTGGGGATTACCAAGCAACAGCCACTTAGGACTCTAATCCAAAAGAGCACCACTGTTTGGCCTGTAACTGAGCTTATCCTGTTTTCCTCCCCCCCCCACACACCCCTTTCTGTCCTTCTCCCTTTTTTTAACCAATGAGAGACTGCATTGCTTTACATCTCCGCCTCCTGTTTCCGTGCGCCTTGTCTAATGTCGAGGGTGCGTAGCCTCGCACATGTCTCATCCGCTAATCGCCATTGGCCTTAATGATGACGGAGATTATACAGTGCACAGAGCTTGGGCCCGGCCTCTCCGGAGGTGTCTTAGACGAGGTTCCCGCACCTGAATGAGCAGGCACAGTGCATTCTGATCAGGAATTAACATTAAACTGACTTGGTTAAGAAAATACCCAGGAAGTGCGGTGTGAGTAGTGACTACACATTAGGCTGTTATGGGGCAGATCTGGACGGTTTCTCTTTTTTAGAATCTGAATCACAGGTATAGTGAATTAGTCCTCACGAATGCTGATATAAGGTTCAGTCCCCAAGAATCATTGAATCAGTAACTGAATCAAACATTTAATAATAAATTATATCTTAATCATAAATACTGTCTGCCCTCCTTTTTGACTCCTTATTTAAAAGAGTCGTTTGGAGGTACTATTAAGAATGTTTTGGCCAAAGATCTATTGGACAGCCGTGGAAATGAAAATATACAATGTTTAACATATTGACAGTTTTAAGTACACTAATAACTGCATTTGCAATAGAAAAAAAAATTAATATGGAATATTTCCTGTTCTTAGATATCAACATCCGGCCAAATAAAAATAAATAACCACCTTTCAAACAAAGGTGTGCTCAGGAGTGTGCACCTCATTTCAAGCACAATTAACTTGAAATGGAGTGCTGCTGGATCAATAGTCCCCAGTTGATCCAGGGGGCTGTCACTCTATGGAAATGGCACACATATGGTAATACCCTCAGCTTAACAACAACTTAGAGGATTTACTGTTGCCGTTTTCAGACCAACATGAATAACAAACAGTCGCCCACCCCCTGGGAGACATTTTGTTTTATTCCAGCCCCAATTAATCTTTCTGGGGGAGGATACCATTTAGGATAAATGAAGGGGGAGCTAAGTAGGCTGTATTGAGAATCTGAACAGTAAACTATGCTAATTTTGAAAATGATAACTAAAAGAGCGTTTTATGTAAATTATATGCAACTCTTTTAAGCGCCATTATTTGTTGTGATAAAAAAAGGTTTTCCATTATTGTTTCAGATGATGTACTTTGCAACACAATCCTCTCCTCAGAGCCAGAGTGTAATATTTGGACATTAACTATATCATGACTTGTGTGTTTCAGTTGCCCTGGATCAGACTTAGCCTCGTACTCTAGTGAATGCGTTTCACTTTCCCAGTGTGTTTTACCCACCACAGAGAAGTTCATTATATTCTAAGACTTCAGTGTCATGGACTTTTGTAAGGTGCGTGATGTGCAGAGTTCTTTAGAGCTTGCTGAGGTTGGCTGGGGCAGACAGGCATATAAAGAGGGCTGCCATCTTAGATGATGAGGGAGCTGAGGCCAGTTCCCAATTGATTTACTTCAGGTGTGGAATTGATGTAGTCCATTTACGTGAAACGTGGCTATTGAAATTGAGTATGCGCTTGTGGGGCCTATATTAGAATCGAGCAGTGTGTGTCGAAGTGCACTCAAATCTGAGCCACGTGGCACGTGTGATCAGCCATCAGCAGTGGTATATGTGCCTCCCCGTAATGTTAATTGGCTTTATGGCTACAGCATTAGGGGGAAAGTTGAGTTTGGGTGGGTAGTCTATATTTGAAGGGCTTGCATCTCTGATGCAGTCCTGACTCACAGGTCAGGGAGTACTGTGGGCTCTTCCGTCTTTTCCCTCCCAGGGTCCTCCTGAGCTGCCAGGTGTGAGTGGAGAGGGAGACAGTCAGCACAGAAGCAATTCCCTGTCCCCTCTCCCTGGGAGTATGTTAAACCAAATCTAAATTGGTCCTATGATTTCCTCAGTCGCCTCCGATGGAGAGCGAGTGATGTTGGTAAAGAAATGAATAAATGAGGAGCACCACTGCTGCAGGGTGTGTGTGTGTGTGTGTGTGTGTGTGTGTGTGTGTGTGTGTGTGTGTGTGTGTGTGTGTGTGTGTGTGTGTGTGTGTGTGTGTGTGTGTGTGTGTGTGTGTGTGTGTGTGTGTGTGTGTGTGTGTGTGTGTGTGTGTGTGTGTGTGTGTGTGTGTGTGTGTGTGTGTGTGTGTGTGTGTGTGTGTGTGTGTGTGTGTGTGTGTGTGTGTGTGTGTGTGTGTGTGTGTGTGTGTGTGTGTGTGTGTGTGTGTGTGTGTGTGTGTGTGTGTGTGTGTGCGTGTGTGTGTGTGTGTGTGTGTGTGTGTGTGTGTGTGTGTGTGTGTGTGTGTGTGTGTGTGTGTGTGTGTGTGTGTGTGTGCGTGTGCGTGTGCGCGTGTGCATGCATGAGTGTGTGCATGTGCTCTCAGGAGGCAGGACCAACCTCCACTGACTTTGCCCCTCTAACACATCATATCTCATATCTCATATCACATCATATCTCCGCTCCAACCAGTGTGGATGCGTCTGCCTGTGCTACTGAAACGTCTCCACAGCTTTTTCCAGGAGGGAATTCGCCGGGCTGTTTTTTTTTTCCTTCCTCAAATGAAGCAGTGCGATTCAGTTTCGCTTATTATGTTTTTAAAAATTCCCTCCCACTCCCTGTGAGTAAAGGACGACTCCACTAGAGGCAGTACCTTGAAACTGACAGCTGTTACTGCACCATCTGGTACAGATGCCAGACAACAAGAAGGGTTAATATCCTATGATGTTTTCTGTTGGCACTGCCTCCACAGCCAGTCAAACTGGGCTTATCTGTGCCAGGAGGATGTAGCATCCAATAGAAAATAAACCCCCATTAGCCTAGCACTCTGGACGGGGATGTAGTTCACGCGACGGGGTCAGACATGTTTGGGACAATGCCAAACACAGTCCAGATTCATCATACAGCAGGCTGGTTTCTACAGCCCGCTGTTCTAAACCCTGGATGCGTTGAAGAAGTCAAATAAATCATTGCGGCATATTTACAAAAAATTTCTGACATAATATTAATAACTGCTGATTGAGAAGTTTCGTTGATGCCTTGAGTGGCTGGCGGATATTTGCATGAAGTCTACAGTATCCGCTCTTCCTGTGTGTTTGATTTCACATAGTGAGTTATCAGTCATGTCTATTCGTCCATCATACATTGACCACAGATGTAAACATATGAAACAATGGGACACAAACGCTGAACATTTTTAGTCTCTGGAGGGGACAGAGCCCACTGAAATTAATAGGCCTCCTGCAGTTAAATCAGCAATGATAAAATAATACTAAATGTCCCTGGATAGTTTGACAGACAGGGCCAGAGACTCTGAACAGCGGGTAGCTATTACCCAGTGCAAGAGTGCAGGAACATATTACAGACCAAAGATGCCACATCAGAAGTATCACACTGCTGTGGTCATTGGGACCCGGGGACTCATTTGCCACAGACACAGTACCTGCCAGTCATTTTTTTGTATTTATTTGCATAAAGCATACACCAGTGCAGTGCTAATTATAAGAGTGTATTTATCAATGTTTAGATTTAAGGTATTAATATATAATTGAATTATTAAGGTGTGAGTGTGAGGGCTGCATTCCCATGTAATAAAAAATACTGCATATGCGGCAGTATATTTTTTATGGATATTGTGACAGGACACGAGACTGGAGTACATTAGAGTTCGTAGAACTGGTCTGTGAACAGAATATAGCACATACGGACACTCATTTGCCCAAAGGTTTAATGTTGACAAAAATGCTAACAAATATGGCCATAAATATGTGCTTTAGCTGGAAGACAGGCTTGTTTTAACCAGTAGCTCATTTAGCATTCTGGGGAATGGTTCACAAAATGGTCCAACATATAAAGCAAGCAGTGGGGGGTAAATTAGAGCTCTGAGATGAATTATCATACAATTAAAAATTCCAGACTGTGCCAAAAACAAAACACAATATGGAGCAAATCGATGCACTTTTTTTTCACTTCTTTCTTCCTCCTTTTGAAGTGGTTTATTTTACTCCGGATTACTTTGTTCACATGCGCTATTTGGCAGCTGATTTACACTTTAAGCCGAAGGTTGCACGGAAACGGCACGGGTTTTTTTTTTCTTCTTTCCCTCTCCAGCCTAAAGTACGAGAGGCAGTCAGTCGCTCGTTAGATGGAGCGCAGTTACACGTGTCTCGGGATGCCGGAGAGAGCAGCGCCCGCGCTGAACTGAACAGCTGTGTTTCAGTAGAGTCCTCTCTTTACCTTTACATCCTGCATTATGTGTGTCATTCAGCATTTGAAGTGTGAAATGTGGATGAGTTGGTTCTTTCTCCATGGCTGGAGGCTTTTCTTCCGTAGTAATAACCAAAGCAGCATGGCTCTGGCCACATGGTGAGATGAGACTTGTGCGATGGTCAATAATCTATTACTGCACATCGGCCTCCACAGAGTGACAAATGCCTATCACTGAAATAGGCCTGCGGAGGTCAATACTGGTCTGGTGACCTCAGCCCTGACAGCAAATACTGGAGTGGTTTTACACTGGCTGCTTCAGTCTCTAGGGGCAAACACAACCCCACCCTGCATACACACACATATGCACAGACAAATTGAAAAACTTGCAATTACCCTTTATGCAGAGTGTATGGAACATGATTGTGGAGCATTTTTAAATAATAAGGATTTTATTTTTCTTTTCGAGAGTGTATGTCTTAATATTAGAGAGTAAGAGGTATGTCTTAATATTATACCCAAACTTTTACTGAATCTTGGTATAATACTTTAGATTCCAGTTGTAGAGAAAGAAGCTCAGTTTACAGTTGTTCACTTTCCTTGGGAATGTGGAAATTTGACTCCCGTCCAGAGAGTTTTTTTAAAGAATAAACTGCATTGTGCTGTGCTGTATTAATAATGGCTTGTGTTGTATTAATGTTAATGTTCTTGTTACTATTTTTTTAATTATTGTTAATTCATTCATTCATTCATTCATTCATTGCATAGTTAGTTGCAATGCCAAGGCCTACCAGGTTTGCTTTGAGCAAAACTCCATTCCTAGCTATAGATTGCAATTGTTTAATGAGCCTGCACAGTATTACAAAAAAACCTGAAGTAAGATTTCAGAGTGTAACTGAACTCACAAGAGTAACTTTCCATTCTCAAGAAACCCTTAATCCTCATATTTGTTGGCTAAATTGTGTGTTAAAATTACAAAGTTTCTGTAGGCTTTGCAAAAAATACCAAAACAAACAACAAAAGAAAACTAAAAAAAAACTAACTAAAAAATGGGTAGATGTCAGAAAAAGTCTGTCCCAGTGAATGGTCCAAATTGTGGGTCTGTGGGTTTGGAGGAGTGTGCAGGTGATGCTGGATGAAGGGAAATCTTTAGGAATCAGGAACAGGTAGGACATCTCACCAGTCTGCCAGGCCGCTTATAGCAATCAATTTATGCCACTAATTCTAATTCACAGCCACTCAAGCGTTACCCACTGGCTCTTCCCTTTCTTAAAACACTTCCCCTGTTCCGCACACCCTCTCCCCTCCCAGGGCCGCCCAGCCGCTCCATAACCACCGTCCAACCCCTCCAGATATGCATCAGCAGGCTGTTATTGCTTGCTCAACAAATCATAAGCCCCCTTTGTCAGTGTTAGCATCCATATTGTGGTTTGGAATTTTACATTCTGCAAATGTCAGATGAGATGGAGCAGGAGGAGGAGGGGAGTTGTTCTTATCAAATCACAAAGCTGGTCAGGCTTATCGTCAAAGCACTTGTTTAAGGGAGAGTAGAACACTATGATGTGTCTGGGAACATAACCTGCAATACTAAATGCGATATTTGTGTGAAATTTAAAGCTAATCGGTATGTGTTGTTTTGTCCAAGTTGTCCCCGTGGCCTTGGAAGGGCATTATAACACTGTCTAGCGTAGCTCATTCCAGGCTGCCACCTAACGTCCTTTAACACAGGACACTTATAGGTAATGCACATGAGCTTAGGTTCATTATGTAGGATTAACATGTGCTGTATCTGCTCTAAACCTCCTACCTTCATGAGATTCATCTTTATTGTCAACAATGAGCACAGTAAAATATATAGTCCAAAGTATTACGTCCTATTTGTGTTTCTATGAACTCTACTAGTATTCCCAGAGCTAATGCAGTAATGCCCATGGCCCAGTTATCCTCACTGTGCCTTTAGCTGTAGAGTCACCTGGTCTAGTGGTATGCAGCATGAAACTGAAATCAAATAAATAAATAAAATGTAAAAGGGTAAGCTTTTGTGCCAAAGCACACTTTGTATAGACACAAAGTTAACACGAGCAGTATGAGACATCTGTAGAGAAAACAAAGAAAATCACAGACACTGTCCTCTAGAAAATCCATGCGTGTCAGCCAACCTAACCAGTCCTAACATCGTGGCTGATTGGCAAAATGGCAACAAAAGGCCAGAGCCAGCCTCTCATACGCCAAATACCACCGATGAGGTTCTAATGGAGCGGCAGCTCTTGCCAATCTCAGCTCACACACCTTGAACACTGACCCACAGCAGGTATGCGTGTAGTGCAGAGGGGGTGTGTTCTCTTAGTGCCCCCAACTGCACCCAGAATCTTCACCCCTAACTGATTCAGAGACTGATTACAACCAGAATGACCTTTAAGAAACTGGCCTCAGAGAATATGGTGGAACGCAAAGTGTGCTATGATAGTATCTGGCCTATGCTATTCCTTGATCATATCTTTATATACATAGAAGATTATGCGATGTAAGAACGGGTTACTATAGTAAAGTATGTACTGTGAAAGACCATGGTGATCTGACATTCTTTGTACAAGGGGCCTTTTCTCTGTTTTAGCATATTAAGGATCCCATTTGTTTAAATAAACTTTTGCCTTGTCATGTGTAATATGGAAAATGCCTTCAGTATGCGCAATGGTATATTTAAATGGTAATATCACCTCTTTTACACTGTTTGTTCTTGTTGATGCTGTTGGAGTAAATGACCATAATTTGTGGGATATTCTCATGTGCTCCACACAAGCAGGTCCAGGCTGTCTCTGCGCACGCACAGTTAAATTAAATTTAGATGAATGTTAATCAGCTTGTTCTCTTGCCCCACCTTGTACATGTACCGCTGACATGCTGAGGTGTCAGATTCTGAGGCCAGGTTGATAATCAGGATTAATACGATGTTCGTGCTGATTTCTGCTAAAGAAAGCACCTCGTGCCTGGCCCTGTGCTTTGATGTGTCTGGTCTCTCTACATATTGGCAGTGTGGCTTCCATGTAATAATGATAAGAATGGACGTGAGGCATTTAAGTAGCAAATCAATAGCAAATTAAATTTTTCGGCTCTGAGGCGCACTTTCACGATCATGTGTAATTAGCCCTGACAGTCTGGCTCTGGGTGAATTAGATTGCTGCCTCTTGTCACGTCACCACCCCCCCCCCCCCCCACACACACACACACTCCCTACCCGCTGTTTTTAAGTCCATTTCGGATCAAGGCATGTCACTGCCTTATGTTGAATTACAATGGCTCGCTACAAAAACAATGCCTGAGCTGGGCAAACACCGCGTGTCATGTGGACTTCAAGGGCAAAACCTTTCTCCTGCTTTTAGAAACAAACCTGATAAGATTTCAAATTAACCTCTATTATATTACAAACCGCCTGCCCCCTAACACACACACACACACACACACGCATACGTTTTAAAGGAAAACATTTCAATCTCATCTTGAGACAAGGGGAGACCAGAGGGTGGACATCAGGTTCAGAAGTCTTTGTCTCACGTAGTTTGCTTAAGACATGGACAATTATTTTAGCAATAGGTTGGCAAAAGTTACTTCCTGCATGCCTATTCTGTTTCTGTACATTTTACCAACCTTAGAGTTTGAAGATCTGAAATAACAAATGGCTCTTGCGCTCTTTTCATTTGACCAAGAATAACCACAGATGCTGTATTTTTTTTCAAGGAGATCGCATTGAAAGGGCAGGTCTTGAAGACTCATCCTGAAGTAGGTTAATCATAGAACACATGGCTCTTGCCTGGCGGTATGGCAGAAAATGGGCTAGCACCTGATTTAGATAAAGCATGATGACCCACAGGCACTCCTATATAATGAATTGTGGGACGACTATGTCCTCCAAAACCTGCTACTTGCAGCAGTTCATTTTTCATCTCAGTCCTCCATATGAATAAACAGGACCTATTTAATCTGTCTCTCCCTCATCAGTTCGCAAGGCATATGGCCTCATGCTGCACACGCATGCACACAACTTCACATTCACACACATGCATATTCAAATGTACAAACGTGCATATTCAAATGTACACACGTGCAGTCTACACTGGGAGGTGCTCTCGCTTACAAACGTACACTTACATATCTACCCCCATGTGAGAATTTACATAAACCTTCCATTTCTCTTCTTCTTTCTATAACTTTATTTTATTGGAATAAATCTAATCTAAAATAGTAATGATAATTATCCAAAAACTATTTGTATTACTGTTAATGTAATGAAGGCAATTTCTTTTTGTGTTTTTGAAGTGTTATTGAAATATGTACTATTTCCTTTCCTCATATATTGACTATACTACATGAGATATTGGCTGCTTTCTGAAGCTGAAACATCCAGATCATTGAAGGGCGGTCTTAGCAGTAGTACAGAGTGGTTTTAAACCCGTGATCTTCTTAGGCAAGTCAGCTGGGACCTTCACTCATCAGCCTCTCCCTTCTCTCTCCGGTGGTATTGTCTGTGCGTTGTTGATCAAACTGAAATTAACTGCACCTGAATGACATGACAAAGACCCCCAGTGGGCCAGGAATCTGCACACCAACTCCCTTTTAATAGACTTGCACCTCATTTGGCCTCTAAAGCCCATTGAAAGGTCCCAGAGGATGAGAGGAGGCCTGACTCCTCTGGGCCTGCAGGCCGGAGGTTTCTCCTCCACAGCCTCCACGAGAGGCCAGAGCCTTATTAGAGCCCCCCCCCCCCACCACCCCCCACCCTGCCTGAGGAGGCTATGCAGGACAATGCAGTGCTTTCCTTTTCAAAACAACAGGCCATCCTGTCTGACCTCTGTCACTGCCAATGTTTGTCACTGAGAGGTTGACACACACACACACACACACACACACACACACACACACACACACACGCACTCACAAGTACTCACACAAAGGAACAGAGAAAGCCCTTGTTGACAGATCTCATATTTACTGGAACCTCTGTGTACTGTAAATTTTACTTTGGTATTCACCACCCTAATGTGGTGTTTGATCTCTCTTTTTAGATGTCAGCAGGATGTTCAATGCAGAATAACACACGTGCACACGCGCTCCCACTCACACGGAACTATTACATGAAACTGCTGATGAAAAATTTGCCTAGTACTTATTTTACAACACAATGTCTTTGTCGTCGCTCCTTCATTCCTGTCATGGTGAATGGCAGGGAGCTTCCCAGCAGCCCCGACTGTGAGAGGAGGAGTGGTGTGAGTGGGAAGGCACTAGGCTTTGTAAAGCCCTCCCACAGATTGGGACGGAGTGCAAAGAATGCGTGAAGATTTTGATACTTATCTGGCCTGGTGTTGGGAAGCAGAGGTGGTGATGTAGAACTCTGTTGTGATTTAGTGCTGACAGTCTTTGAGTGTCCAGTAGAGTTCTGCGTGCACCCTACAGCTGTCCCATCCAGCTGGAATTGTACACATCACCAGGTTTTTCACCTAGCCTGCGTTTTTGTGTATGTTTTATGAATAGTGACTAAATAAAATATTGCCCTTCTCTGAAGCTTTGGATCGATAAAAGACAAAATATGAAGATGTATTTCCCACTTTGCACAAAATCTGGAAGTAATCCAGCCGTAATGGATTAGAAACCGTCAAATGGGTTCAGTTTAATGCATTATTGCACATCGGGGAGTACAGTGACATAACATGTACAACTAATATAATGTTAAAAGCACAATGAGCACTGGGTCTTACAACTTGAGTGTATGACTTGACAATCTTAACGACAACTTTTAGTTTTCACAAGAACATTTTTACATTGTACATGTGACAGAATTAGCAGATGGCTGTACTGATATCAGCATTGTCCCCACTGATGTGTGGCAGTACAGCAAGTTTCCATGAGGCAAGCGTGGGTGAAGTGGTCATTAGAAACAAACATTGTCATTTGGAATGGATCGTTAGTCATCTGAGTATTGCTCGCTCATGTTAATATGAAGATGACCTTCTCAGGAGGGGGCTGGCTTTGCTTAGCTCCAAATTGTGATGCATACCAATTGCTATTTATGATATACCACAAAATGCTTATGCATCATAGTGTCATATTCAAATTGGTGCCCATAACCTTGCAATCCCTAAAAAGTCATATGTTATGAATTTGGTTTGGTGGCATTGTTTACGCTGCATTAATCATGCAAACATGCATTTGGAAAACAAATGGCTTGTGCAGATTTTGGAAATGATTCAAAAAGGTTGTCTTCCTCTAGCACTAAACAGCTCACAGAAGAAAAAAAACCTCTGAATGGGTGTGGGAAGACTTCTGCAGAGTCTTCACTATTAATATCTCCTACCTGTCTGTAGTGAGGTTCAGTGATGTACTTCATTATAGGCCAATGTGTCTAATGCTGTTTTTACCAAAACACTAGACGTCCGTGTTAGCAAAAAGTGACAAACACTCACCCGTATGACTGTATGTGTGAAATCAAATTGGTTTGATCTAATCAATTTGAGGTCTGCGTACATAATATGTCATCATTGTCTTAAAAAAAATGCTTGATTTTTGAAGGTAAAGCTTTTGTTGAACTGTGCCTGATTTGGTTAATCTTTTGAAGTGGAATTATTATTGCTGACATTATGCATGTTGTCAATTATGGGTGGGCTTGACCGTAGTTACCTAGTTACCCATATTGAATACAGGTCAGTAATTGAATAATGTGGCAGGGACCCATTTCTTAGGGCTCTCAGAAGCTGAAATAGCAGCGTTGTTATTGCTGTCTGTTGAATAGGTTACAGCACATCTGAATGAAGACAAATAAAAGGTATGTTGGTGATTTTCATGAATCATAATGAATATGTGATGTGAACATTATTGAGAGCTTAACCAAGCGCGGCACCAGGTTCCCACTTCTCTCGTTTTGAAAGGTGACGGCCGAGTTTTGATAAGGCGGTTAATGTACACGAAGAGCCCTCGCGAAGCTCATTTATTCATCGCCTGTTTCAAAGGCATCCTTTGTCTACTCAGGGGGCCCATTGTCTCCATATGAAGTGGAGTCGGGTGGAGATTTGAACAGCATCTTGACTCGCCTAAGTCGAAGCGTGGCTGAGGTTAAGTGGTCTCCCTGCTCTCCGCACCCACCTCCACTTCGCCATGACAGCTGGGGACTAGGCCGTTGCTATGGTTATTGTTCCCTCTGTTGCATCGCCTGCCCCAGACTGCTCATTTGAGACAAGAGCGGTCCATCCAGACACCAAACAACAATGCGCAGCCCTGTAAACCTGCAGACGGGCGGCTGTCCTCCCCGTTTCCCCGATTTATGACTCGCTCGTGGTTTTTCTTTTTTTTTGGGGGGGGGGGTCGGTCTCTGGCTGCAGCTGTGCTTGCTTTGTTTTTTCATGCATTTGCAACTTTTAATTGCGCACAAATTAAATGAGTCACGTAAAAATTGAAAGTCATTTTTGGAACACTAAAAGTAAATTCCAATCAAATAAGATAAGCTCTGTTCAGTTTGTACTGCTCTCTCTCACAGAGCACAGTAATGCAGATGGAAGCCTTCCAATTGATAGTGAGGCCACTGATCAGGAAAATTATTTCCAAAACTCTGCCAGTGACATGGCCAACAGTACTGGTCTTTATAACAGCTAAAGAACAGGGAGTATGTTTATTCATGTTCTGCACACAAGACTTAATAAGCTGTTTTTAAATGTAGGCATACCCATCTTTATGTAATCACAGCTTAAATCAAATAAAACTGAGCATTTGTCTTCAGTTTGTCTTATTTGGTCATCTTTGGATGCTTCAGGAGTTATATAGATGAGCAGAGTCCCCCTGTCATGCCCCCCCCCCCCCCGGAAAGGAGATGAAGCAGTGTGTTTACAGCATAAATTTAAAATAAATTCAAAATAAATTCAAATTAAAATGAACTTCAAAGACATTTAGTGGCATATATTTTGCATGCTTGATAATTATCCATGATTAGCCCAATCATAAAGAATGAGTGTGTAACTCCCTAGTGGTGTATTCTCAGCATGACTCCATTAGAAAAATACATTATTCTTACAATTCTAAATATTTATTCCAAAATGACTTGGAAGTTTGCAGCACCTTAAGGAACGCTGGCTTATCTTCATTCTCACTTGATGTTATTTCTCAAAAAGTAATTTGCAGTTCTCTAGGGCTCTTTCCTTTAATACATCAGTCATAATTGTTGGGTTGAATCTATACAATGATGAGAAATGAATGATTAGTGTTGTTAAGAGAGCAAATCTGAGCATTCAGATACACCAATGCCTTCATTCTGAAGTACTAACTTAACTGATCTTCTACACCTACCACTTTGAAACAGACATCATGTTATCTTCAAATCTCAACACAACACAAGCAACAGGCAAATAGAGCACTTCCCCGATCTAGACGCGTGTCTCTCAGAGGGCAAACATTAACACTGCTCTGCAGTGCTCTTTCTGTATCAGCTGTTGTTCTACAGAGAGTGATAAAAACCTCAAAGAGCTCATGTTGTTCCAAGCTGATAAGAACAGTTCTCCTCTTTGGTCATGTCGGGTGGGAAGAGATGCTTCGTTAAGCTACCCACTTTTTGAAATACATTTTTGAACGAACAAACAAGCAACAAGCAAAACCGTTTCCCGTGTTGATGCCATTAACACTAGTTTGTAGATTCGTCGGAGTGGATGTGGAACCTGGCCGTCTTGCCTGGGGTCAGCCCCCCCCTCGCCTGCCTCGCCGGCCGGCTTGATCCCCAGTCCTGGCTCAGCTTGTCAGCACCTGTTTGTTGCTGGACTGCATTATCAGGGCCACGGAGCATCTGGAAGTCCCTGCAGCCCTCGCCTGCCTTTAAGTGTACCTCCGCCGTGCCGGCGGGCGGCCTGTGTGAAGGGTAAACGGGGGCAGCGCGGAGGCAGGCCCCACCGGAGCCTCCGACCAGCAGGCTCACATTAGAGCACATTTGTTCCACAATATTGCCGCCTCCTGCTTTCCCTAGGCTGGGCTCAGCACAGAAGGTAGAGGCAGATATTTGGGCAGCGGCCAAAGCGTCTCGGTGGCCACCTTGCTAGCACTGCAGGTGCTGAGCTGGGCTCCCCACTGCTCGTGCTTAGGGTCCAGAGCCCACACCGCCTGACGGAACAAATGCCGGCCGCGCGCAAAATAAACTTATCTCAGTTGCATGACAACACATGCCCCCGGGTTAGAGCGCTGCGCTAGTTTTGCAAACCAAGTGGGGTCACTGGCTCATCTTCAGCTTAGGGAAAAGTGGGAGGGAGGAGGTTGGGTTCTGTTTCAAACGGATGGCGTTTACCTCATTCAAAATTGGCTTGCATTTGTGTCTTTGTGTGGAGGTGCTGATTTAAAATGCTAATCATTTAAACATTAATAATAATGTTAAACAAAATAATAGCAAACATAACAACAACAACAACAGTACAAATAATTAATAAAATAATAATAGGCAAATAAAATTTATGTATTTATGTTTTAGTCTCACAAAGACAAAGAGCCACATCGTAACTATTCTGGATGCACTATTTTAGCAATACCCAGGTGTTTAAGTCCCCTTGTGTGATTATAGGCCAGGATGCTTTACAGTGATTAAATGGGTTTTAATGTGCGTCCAATGACTTTAGCTGAGATAGAGTGGGGTTGACATGTGTTGAGTGATCTCTGTGGAATGGTTTACTCCTCCCACTCGCCAAGAGTCCAATGGGGCTTCATCACAGCCTGATGTAAGGGTGCCACCAGGCATGATTGATCACCCCAAAAGATTACCCCCAATTCTGGCCACGGCCATGCGTGGCCGTCGTCATGTTGGGCTGTAATGATTTGCGATGATCTGGGGTGAGGAGTTCGATGATGGATGAAGCTTTTCCAAGAGGTCAGACGGTCAAAGGAAAAAGAGTGTTGACCATGCGGGGCATTTAAACAGGCAGCAGTGAGCAACTAGCATGGTGCCGTATGTCTTTATCATAATTAAGTGGGGATACTTAACCCTGCTATAGCTTCTTGGGTCCATAGAGAGGTCCAAGCAGAACTCCTTTGGGATACTCCCACAAAGGCTCACCATATTGCCAAATGATATGCTAATGCCAGTGACCTCTGCTGCGTCAGTGCTACTCCCACATCTGAGAGGCTGTCTTGATGAACCGCGCTCACCTAATGAAGGCTGGGATGTCATCTGATGTATAAACTGGGTCATACAGTACAATGGAGTGAAAATCAGATTGTGCAAAACTTTTTTTTTTTTTACACCACAGGAAAAGTGATTTTATTTAGTGGTTTTGCAAAAATGAATAACTGCATGAGTGTAGTGAAAATTCTAAGCTACTGGATATTCTGGGTAATGAAATAATTTTAAAATTCCATTTAGGGTTTGAATTGTAAAATAAGATAACATTCACCAAGATTTTATTTAACTACTATTCCCTCACCATATCATTTCCACCATTTACAATGACACTCCTCATTGTATGTTTTCCTGGACTTCATACATCATTCATTTAGTGTGAATTCTGTTTTTTGGTAGGGAAAAAATATGTATAGCTGAAGAAATTGATACAGTCTGACTGCGTTTAATGCTGGCAATGCCTAAATCGGACCTTGGATTTGGAAGAGTCGTCACTGGCACACATGAGTTCATGCACCACAGAGCAGGAGTGCTCAGCCAACTCCCCCAAAAAGCCTGTCCCCCCGGTAGGGGGAATTACACGACCTCTCTCAGCTCACCGTAACCCCCTCATTATACACACACCAATGAGCTCGGATCATATTTTCCTGGGCAGTGGGAAAAAAATGGAAATGGGAGGAAGGGTGGTGCCATGCATTCGAACAATGCCTCGCTGTTTTTTAAAATGGCTCCATGGAGAAGTTTAGGAACGGTGTTCTTGGGCAGAAATTCCCATTTGTATGCACCTCAGAGCATTTTATGGGAAAACTGTCAGTATTTGTCTTTGGTCGGACCCAAAAATGCATTTAATCTGGTTAGTTGTTCATTTCAGTGTTTCACATCTTGCTATGTAGACAGAGAACAATTTAGCAACTGCAGATTTTAATGTTTGGAGGTGTTATTTTCCATTTGACATAGTTAAACTGAATTAGTCTGCATTACGCTTCGTTTACTTAGGGTTATTCGCCACATTTTTCTCTTGAATTATAATTCATTTCATTTCACTTCCATTTTGAGTATATCTTGATTGAAGCGCGCAGTCTCGGAGGCTGAAAGAAGCGCTGGAGTGGACATTGTGTTTCTGAGCCCCCTTGTGCTGCCTCTGTCCATGGCCTCCCTCTTTTGGTCCCTCCATTCATTTTCAAATTAACCTCCTAATAGACCTCATCTGTCCATAGAGAGCCTATTAACTAAAGATCTGTTTTCATCTGCTGGACAACCTAGGAGAGGGGAGACCCCTGCCACACAGACCCGCACACCTCTGCCGCGAACAGCACCAGGAAACAAAAATCGAATCGAAAGAAAAAAAATTGGGGCAACAAAAGGATTTCATTATATATAGTTAATTATCTCCTAGGCCGGGCCGACCCTTTCCTGGCTAAAGAATTAGAGGGCCTTAATTGCTTTATCACCCAGTCCTGTGATTTCCAGCAATCAGGCTGACTCCATTTAATTTAACTGCCAGCACAGGAAAGGGAGTGTGCTGCTCCCTGGCTGCTCCGGAGCGCTGGAGCTGATGCCGAGCGCCGGGGAGAGGGTGAGCCCCAAACTGGCAAATTTCGTGTCTGTAAATTAATGAAAATCAACAGCAATGGCTGACGGCTGCCCCCGAGGTGGGCTGGTGAAGGAAACTGCGCAGGAGAATGGCATGGACACAGAAAGCCTGTTTCAGTAGCGGTGCGAGACGAAGTGAGCTCTCACAGTGGCTCCCACTGGATAAGTGAAGGGTCCGGGGGATTTGGATGGCGCCGCCGATATCTGAACAATTAACACGGACTCTGTGAGCTGAGGGATGCCCGCCAGTGTCTTCCTGAACGTCAGCATGTCTGATTAAAAGGCGTATATTAATTACAGACATGTTACTTCATTAGACTAAAAAGGATTAACATTCCTTGTCTATGAATACAGTTTTAAATTTAAGTCTAGGGGGAAATAAGTCCTTGGTTATGAGACACTATCTCTGTAATTTATTTAATAATTTATTCGCTAAGGTGCACTCAGATGATCCTACGCCCATTTGCAAAGTGATTTCTGATTGGTAGAGAATTCACAATGAATTCGTCTCTCAGCACATGAACCAGTGACGTGCATGTTTTTGTCTGAAATATCGCTGAGCTTTAGCAGTGAGGTTTGTTTCAGTTAGGTAGGAAAAAATGTAGCAGCACAGTGGTCTAGCATTGCTCTCCTGTAACATGCAAATATGGCGATCTGCTTTAACATTCCGCCCCTGCATGTAGATATCAGTGCTGCTTAAAGTTTGTTGAGCGGAGGATGTTCAGCATTAGTTGTCTGTCCCTTCCCTTTCTCACTCAGCGCTGTGAGGCTAATCAGGTCAAATTTAAATTCAAAATCCCTGACAGTACATTTTCTGACGCCGCTGCTGCCAGGTTCTGCATGGCTGTTTGGATCAAAGAGTGGTTATCTCTTCTATTGAGCTGTTCTAACCTCTGTCCAGTCTGATTAAAGGGAGAATGCTGTGGATTTCCTCGTTAAGCAGCACCAGCTTTCAGGGTCACTTAGCACTCGAGACTCTTTAACAAGCAAAAATGCAAAAAAAGCGCTAAAAGTATGTGAGTCAAAACAAATATCAATCGCTACGAAAGCTGTTGAATTGAGATCCTGGAGCCAACCATTGTAGAAGAGTCCTGTACATGTGCTCATTCCCCCGCTATCATGGTACTGCCTGTATGACTTGTGCATTATGGACTAGTGCAAATGATCAGGGTTTTTTCATTCTCACAGGGCAGGGGTAAAGTGCTTTTGGGTCAAATTGGCCATCGCTGGCTGTGTTTATTAATCCTTTGTGCACCTACTTGGTTAACATAACTGTTGCTTTCAAGGATTATAGTAATAAAACCAAAGGAACAAAAAGCAAAACATGCACATGCTGTGATATAGCTCTGTTCATGAACATCCAGGACTTTGTCATTAATTAGTGTGAGAAAAGGAAAACAAGTTTTTTTGCACCCCGTTGAAGCAGTTTTTCCTATTTGTAAAGGAGTTTTAAGTACACTACGAAAACATAGTTCTACAGTACTGCAGGACCAGTCTGTTCAACCATTTATTACAAGATGGAAAATATGTTTTCCACAAAATTAATGCATCAACAATTCATGTATAACTTTTTCAATATGTCTTTGCAATAAAATCTAAGGTTTTGCTACAGTTGAAGAAGTTAGGTGAGCTGTTGACTTTCTTTGCACATTGCGCACCAGACTACATCATCTGGTCCGAAGATTTCAAGCCAAATCATTTTGATTTAAACTAACTGGGTTTTAAAATCAGCAGAGCACTATGAAGTTCAAGTTTGTCTAATCCTTGCTTGAAAATTACAGTTTATTTGCAGATCCAAACGACAGAGTGAAAACCCCGTCGAATATCGTCTGACCAAAGCTGTCTCAACAGGAGGCCTAACTATAGATTGTCAGTTCTTGATTAAAATGTTGACTTCTTAGCCAGAATTAACTTGATTAATGTAATTGAATGTAAAAGCCCATGGCTCAGCACAGGGCATGATCAGCGAAGATGGATTAAGAGAGAAGGCTTTCAAATTGAACACCGTTCTACCCCCACAGCCTGTTAATTGTAGCGTTTACCACTACCTGAGTCCGTGAGCACTGCTGCTTAGTCTCTCTAATGATGATGCACAGTGGGCTGGGGCTGCAGATAATTAAAAGCACAAAAATCACTGCGCCTCTCACTCTCTTCCTTTACTTCTGGCCTATTGACAGCTGAGCTCAGAAGAAATATTGAGCTGTCCTCTTGGAAATGTCTTGACCGCCAGCATCAAACTCCTCTTCTGTCTCTTGTGGTTTTTCTAGAAAGAGACAGAGAGAGAGAGAGAGCATGACAGAGAGAAAGTTTAGTCTTTAAGGTCTTTAGTCTTTTTGCTCCTTATTGAAAGAGAACCTTTAAACTTTGTTCTCTGTTCGTCTAAGTGTTTCTGACTGTGAGTCATGACAAAGTTTTGTGATGTGAATATAGATTTGTTGACTCAGAACTTTTTCCCCAACATTCAATTTCTTCGGTTAGGCACTTTGTTATAAAGATGAATATAGTGAGTAGAAGAAGTGCAAGTATATTTTCCTAACAAGCTTGGAGCTTTTCTGTAGCTGTTAGTCTTGTGTAAATAAGACTCTCAGCCTCTGTCTCTCTGACTGTCTTCCTCTCTTTCTGACTCTCTCTCTCTCTATCTCTCCCTCTATCTCTCTCCCCCTTTCTCTCCATTCTGTCAGTGTTGCCCTATTTCAAACACATGACCACAGGCTAAGTGATATCAAACCTTATTGCATTAATCACATGCCACATTTGTAACCTGTAAGTTGTGACTGAAAGAGGCTGTAGCCCCTGTTCTGTTTGCGGCGGTCGTGTAGAGTTGCTCCTTCATGCTGATATGTGCATAGGCGCCTTAATTGGATGACTTTCACCCTGTTGTTTTCTGTAGAGCTTCTGTCATGGCTTCCACATTTCAAACCTTGACATTACAGAATACTACGTGTCGGGAGGAAACAGCAGCTTTCTTATTGGCTTAGAGAAAACGTGACCTTTTTATTTGTGGAGGGTGCCCTGTAGTGCTTAACCTAATCTGTAGTAAACAGATAATGTCAGTGGATGAGGCAGTTTAATGAACTTGTTTGTTTTTATAGCAGAACGGACTCTCTGACCTACTTCTTCCTGTGTTATGCTCATAGAGAGGCTCCCTGTGATTCCCTCTAGTTATGCACCCCTAACCTGTAATACTTGCTGCAGTATTGTTAGTGGCGATTGCATGTAAAGTAGTGAGTGTTAGAAAAGGTTCAACATTCACTTCAGAAACATTGTTCAATTGCTCACTAGTGTTTCTAATCATGCCTGGTATATTTTTTTTATATTGTCATGTGGTTCAACAGTCACCTAATACTGACTGAAGTTACAGAGTAATACATATGAACAGTTGAATTTAAGTTGGCCTTCTGTCCTCACATGGTGAGATTGTTTTACTATTACCAAGGGTCACCGGCAGGAAACAGCCAATACTGAGTTCACATCTAACTGCAGTATTGGGAATGACTTCCTCAGGCATTTACACACTGGTTGCTGTCTGTCTCTGCTCCAGAAGGAAATTGTGACTTAACTGGTACAGTTACACCCACAAATCAAAGTATAATTTAGATATATGAAGATAAATTTTTTAAAAGACTATATTATGTTTACAGTAGAGATCATTTACATGCATCCATCCCAACTGTTTCGGCTTCTCTCTACATGGTGGTGACGCTCACTTAATTCCGTTTACAGGTATGTGAAGCAGTGAGTATTGTCACCTTGATTTTTAAATATGAAGTCTCACTTAAGCTCTCCAGAGGGGGGACCACGCTTGGTTCTTCTCCTGGTAATAGAGGCAGAGAAGAGGAGAGGAGAAAAAATGCTCTCAATTTATGCTGCCACCAGTGCTGAGCATATGCTGAAATAATTAGGGGGAAAAAATCTTGCGCTTGTGCAAACTTCCAATTGCCAAAAAAATAATCTGTCTCAGACAAAGGAAAGACCCCTATGGTGCCGGGGTCCACAGTTTCTGTCATATGTATTCCTGTGGGGTTTCACATGACAAAACGCAGAAAGTTGTTTTTGTCCCTCTTCCTGTCATGTTACACCCCTTAACCGGAGTGTTTTCTCCCTCCCCCTTCTTTCTTCTCCCTCTCCCTCTCCCTCTCCCTCTCTCTCTCTCTTTCTTCCTCTCATGTTGTCTGGCTGTCTGTGCTGTCAGCTCATAGCCTGGCACCTGCTCTCATGTTCCTAATTAGTCTCATTTAATTAATTATATTCTGCTGCACATCTTCTTATCTGCTTCTTTGCTCATTTTTTCCATTGACTCCAGGCTGAGAAATAAAGAGCTACTCGCGCTGGTGAAAGTATGTGTGTGTTTAAAGAACTTCCTCAGTCCCCTAGAGCAAAAGTAAAATAATAGGGGATCATGTGAATATGTTCAATTCAACTTACAGTAAGTCTGAAGAATATATATTCTTCTTTTGTTTTTCATAAAAGGCCTTTGTATATTTAAACACTTTTATTTTGTCTGCAAAAATGAAACACAGCCAACCTTTTGATGATTATTTAAGCTGTTTTCGTCATGTAGCCTGTGACGTACTTGCAAGTTTTCATTCGTGATTTCATGTATTAATATTGCCGAATATTTGAATATCCGCTCTTGAAAATCTCCCGTCGGCGCTAAATGCGGTGACGTGCCGTCATGGCGATTCACAGCCTTTCAGCCCTCATTGCGTCCAGGGCCGTGAGTGCAGCACATTTACTTACTCACACTCACGCTCTGGTTCTTTAGCTTTCCCCACAAAAACAAGTCAACTTTAAACACAGCGTCTGAGCCGCAGCCAGGAGAGCACTTCAGCAAAGACAGTTTACCTAAGCACCTTTTTCTTCTCTGTTAGCTTCTCTATTTCATTTGTCAGATTCACTCAGCTTGGATGCCGGTGTTGTCTATCAGGCTGAGCAGGTAAACAGTGCGCTGCACTGGAGTGTGGACTGAAGGAGGCAGTCTGCAGGAGCGTGGGGCAAGGACACAGGCCAGAGTGGAGCTAACGTACCCACTCCACACTCATATTGGCCAGCCTATAGGTAATCACTCCTCATTTGATTCATGATAGCGGGGTTAGTTCAGTCGCACAGTATATAGAGACCGCTGTGAGACAGAGGCCGTCAAGAACTAAAGATCTGTGACTGAGAAACCTTGTTGGAAAACTACCAATGTTTACCGTGAAACAGGCGCAAGCATTTAGATCGTTCGTCACTCGTTAAAAAATGCATTTTTAATTATACGATACTGTCACTTTAAATGCTGTGTTGACATACTATAAACATGCCCGTAGTACAATCAGCTATGGTGTCCTCCTATTGGGTGCCCATTATGAATAGATGTGGCTTCCATTTGGCAAGTGTGCGGCTGCTCTTTTCATTCAGGTGACAACCACAGAAGGCCATCCAAGGTACCAACGCCTTCACTCCCGAGGCAACAGCACAGTGGAAAGAGCCTCGAGTTTCACTAGCTGCCAGTGGCGAGGGCAGGAGACAGGGCCCGTGCCGAGTAGCTGCCCCCGACCTGCCTCATCCCAGCCTCCTCTTACAGCGGCTCCGGTGCTCCGCTCAAGAAAGGGCCCCATCAATAATTCAGCCCACTGATCAGGGCCTCCACAATGGAGAAGATCAAACTTTTGGCTCGGCTGCAGCAGAAGCAGCCTGATAGTATTTCCCCCGCTTAGATAACTTTGCATTGACCATATGGACATCATAATTACCAATGGGATGAGGCAGCAGCCGCTTGATCGCCAGCCCAAAAATCACACGACACCTTAATTAGTTTGGGCTGCTCCAGAGCCCTGCCTGGGTGAACTGGTGTGGTGGTGCCTTATTCTCTTTCTCTCTTTTTCTTTTCTCTCTTTTTTTTTTCAGACATAGTTAAGATACATATCTTAGGTTCTAGTTAAATTGGTCCCGCAATCTAGAAATAAATTTGTGGAAAAGCATGCAAACTGTAGGGAAAAGGAGAGTAAATAGGGCTGGGAAAACATGTGAGTTCCTTTTTTATTGCTTATTTATTGTCTACTCAATTAAGATATGTGGACACGCCTGGGTAACACTATGCAGAGCCCAGTTATGCCTGTTACACATCTTGAAGGTTTGGCGAGATACAGTAATGTTCTGTCAGTCAAAAAAAATCTGTTTGAAACATTTTATTTAATTAAAATTTTCTTATTCTCCTCTTTACAGTATGTGTGTGATTTTGGTGATTCTAACAAGACAATTAAAAACGGTCATACCTGAACCCTCTTCTTCACCCAAAGGAAAGGTTCACCAAGCCCCTAAAGCTGATTAACCCTTCACACATCCTCACTGTGAGTCGGTGTAATTGAGGAACATAAACGTGATTATTTTCATCCAAAAACGATTATTTTTTGGAAACTGAAATATTCAAGAATACATTTTATTAAACTCAGTATGGTGTTAAAGAATCTGTTTATGGTAGGGAAATGACAAGAAGTCAGGTTGACAGGCCTGGAGTGAGACAGTTAAATGCCCCTCGCTGCTTTGGATAATTAATAAATAAAGCACCAGGGGAGCCCTGCCATGCCTTCCTGTATGACAGGGGCTGTCTCCAGTGCGCTAAAGCATTAAATGACCAATTTCTGTCAGACTAACTTCCACTACGTATTCTCTCTCTCTCTCTCTCCCTCTCTTTCTCCTTCCCTCTCCATGCCTCCCTCCTCCCTGTCTCACTCCCCTTTTCCAAAGTAAGCTACTTTGCTCTCTTTGCACTGAGTTTTTCAGCGACTGATGGCTCTAGTTCATTTCTGCTGAATTAATTGGTCCCTGAATGAATTCTGTTGACAGGGCAATTCATCATGTGTTTGGCCTGACAGTGACTGGGTGTTGGCGATGGAGTGGGGGGTGGAGGGGAGAGAAGAACTGGGAGCCAGGGGGAGGTTGGGGTTAGGGAAGAGAATGGGGGTTGCTGATTCTAGCTTCTGCCCACACCCCCACACGCCCTACCCTTCTCTCTCTCTTTTTCTTCTCTGACCCTTAAAAGGCATGATGATCCTTAGTGTACAGACATAAAAAGTGTAAATGGGAGATTGAGTTTGTGTGTGTATGTGTGTGTGTTTTCTTCTCTGCCCTGTATGTGCAGGGTGCCTCCAGGTTGCAAACAAACAAACCCCTTAGGCTGAGTCTTTGTCAGCTTTAAGAAGACCTCTACTTGATTGGACAGTTTGGTCAAAACACTTTTCCTTCTAGACAATATGAGCATGGCTGCCACCTCTTTATGTCACATAATCACATGGAGAGGTGGATTGCATTAGCTCTTAATTACATGATGTGTCACACAATAGCCATTAGATGCAATCATTTAGCTGCTGAAAGAAAATGAGTTTTGGCTGCCGATTGAAGTGGCCAGATTTGGCAGGGATGAGGCACTAGGTCTCGGATCAGACAGCCTTTGATAAGATTCCTGTGCTAATTATATAACTAATAAAACCACTCCATTGTTTAGAGTAGAAGCTGAACTCTGCAGTGCCTCGGTGCCACCCAAGCTGATCTTTTTACAATGTGAAGTCAATCAATGCTCGCTCATTAGGAAGCTCACCAACTTATGTAACTGTCTCCTGGATGGGCTCACACAGCTCAAGTAAAAATGACCTCATAATTACAGAGCAGCTATCGGGAGAGGCGTGCCGCTCCACTGACACCATGCTCCAAACAGCAGCAAAGCAGGCAAAAGTGAAGGCTACAATTAATTCATAGCCTGCATTACACCCAGTTAAATGTAGTACATGCAACAGAAGACTTTGAAATAATTAATGTTAAAAAAAGATGCTAGAATTCAGTCCTGTGGGCTATGCTCCCAATGAAGTTAATGTTTTACATGACATGGTAGTATATAGGTATTTATTTCTTTTAATGAAGCATTTTGCCTGTTACATGCAGCACTTATATGCG
The DNA here is from genome assembly GCA_020368025.1 of Brachyhypopomus occidentalis. Taxonomy (NCBI): domain Eukaryota; kingdom Metazoa; phylum Chordata; class Actinopteri; order Gymnotiformes; family Hypopomidae; genus Brachyhypopomus; species Brachyhypopomus occidentalis. Next base: position 5,919,538 of record JAGXOD010001386.1, read on the forward strand.
TTGCTAAGTGTCCCACCTCTGGAAAACAATCAATGGAATGAAGTCCCTTCTTTAATGCACGTTTTGGTCATTTCATGCCGTTATATACTCAGTTTTAATCCTTCCAGGAGCCATGAATATCACAAGGCCCCAGATCGTTCAGACTGAAATTTGCAGACATTGTTAACGATGGGCTGTTATGGTGGCAGAACAGCAAAAAAAAACTACAATACCTACATTTGTTCCTAGACCTCTGAAGCCCCCTCCAGAAATGTTGTAATTAGCACGGCCCCTAATGAGGAGGCTTTGACTGGCAGTGTCAGCTTGACCTTTCACCTCCTCAGCATCAGAAATGACAGTGATGATGATGATGAGCATGTACGCGGCTGACAGGACGTAGCAGTGTGCGCTGTCCACTGCTCCTCCTCCGATACCCCTCCTCTCCCCTTGGTGACACCTCATGTCAGATAAGGCAGCTTTTCCCCCTGTTCAGCCTTCAACCTGCTTTTCCACTGTGTTCTAAATGTCATCAAATCTTTATCACATGCCCGAATTTGCATAAAGCTACATGGAAACATTTTCCATGCTATTACCATTTCCGATAAATGCTTGATGGGATTGAGGCAGTGTCACACTGGCTTGTCAACTGCTAACATGTGTGTAGTGTGATCAGTAAAACCTGCACTGTGTAGTGACTGATTAGTTATATTAGCGCGGGAGCCTCCCGAATTTGAGCTCAGGCTTATATGAATTGGAAATGTGAACATAATGTCATAATTTGAAATATGGATTTTCGTTTATCGCTGTTTTTCTTCTTTTTTCACACTTAGCTCACATGCCTCCTCATAGGAATAACATTTCAATGCTGGTACAGAAAGTACAACACATAACCTCTACACACTAAACTGTATTTATTATATTACTGTGAAATAGCCCACTGTCTCTGTCTCTAGGTGTCATGTGCACAACTGCAATGGTAATACATGTTTTTTTTGTCATACTCAATATGTTGTTTGTACATTTTTATTGAATTTGAAGTAAATAAATGTGGTTAAGGAAATTTTTAAGCAGACAGATGAGAACTGAGCTGTTGGTTTGAATAATAATAATAATTATTATTATTTGTCCATTGTTAAATTCTTAGTTTAAGTTTCAAGCTGAATGTTCAAAAGATTTAGAGAGTTTGAAGTGTTATTGCTGGTAAACAGTAAATCGCAGTGAGAATGACTTGGCTGGGGAGTGTGTGTGTGTGTGTGTGTGTGTGTGTGTGTGCGTAGCTGTTTCTCCAAGCGCAGCAGTTTAAGGCTGGGGCCCCTGACTGGGTTTGAGGAGCCTGGAGGATGACAGGTGCTTTTTGTAATGCCTTGCTGATGAGAGCCAATCAGCTGATTCCATTCTGCTTCTCTTTTCCCCTCTCCCTTGTTGTCATCTGGCATGCTAAAGTAAAGATGAGCCTGATTGACAGATGCATCCGGGTTCACAGTTTATTGGTTTCAGCAAAAGAGGCAGATATGCCAATTTAGACAGGGTAGTGACAAAAAAGTTTCCATCTAAATGGAATAATTTTACCACTGGGAATTCTCAGCTGGGGGAAGAGCGGAGGCGAGACTCTTTTTCGTTATTTTAACAAGGCCTGAATGACAAACATATATGACAGTAAGAAGCTGACAGAACAGCAGCTTTTGATGCTTCACAGGGGAGCTATGAAATAAACAATAGGCAGAGCAATTGAATTACAACTGGACAGGATTGTCTGTCTGGGCAGGAGTAGTAAACAGTGCTGGGCTGCAGAGGAAACCCGATGCATCATTACATAGACTCGACTCAGACTCTCACCCCTTTGCCTCTTCACTCTGCAACCGAATGTCTTCAATAAATAACACGATGAGCATACAGTGAATGATAAACATATAATATGTGTTCATTTTAAAATCTTTCAACACTTCTAAAATAAATTTACCAGTATTTTGCTTCGCCCCCCCTCTCTCTCGTACACACACTCACACACACTTTTCGTGTGGTGTGATTATACAAACTGGCACTGATGCAGCCAGAACCTGATCTCATCATGTGAGCCCATGAGCCCCAAGTGCTGCTCTCCTGAAAGGGTTAATAACAACTCCGCTCGCACAGGTCGCCATACAAAAAAATTTATTTCTTATGTGCACAAAAAAAGGGATTTGGACAGATGTGGAGCAGAGCAATGATTGAGACCAAGTGGCTTTTGTTATAGATTTTCATCAGAAATTCTTGTTATGTCCATGACACATCTCCTGTATCATCTTAACAAGTGGAGAAGAACCATGTCCTCTGCCTTGCTGGACTGATGTAGGTCCTTTCTGTCTGCCTCTTGTAAAAGACGAGAAAATAAGGGCAATGAGTGGGACAAACGTCTCTTCATTCTAAGCGGGACTGCACTTTTGACCTTTGAGCTGAAACAGCATTTACTCTCCTTTGTTCTAACTGCAGTTCACTCAGTGGGCATAATTTCTCAGATGCCATAATAGATTTAATAGAATAGTGTATGTTTTTAGTGTGTGTGTGTGTGTGTGTGAGAGAGAGAGAGAGAGAGAGAGAGAGAGAGAGAGAGAGAGAGAGAGAGATGCATGCACACGCAAGTGGGTCTGTAAATGTGCTGTTTCTCCATGCTTATATGACTTTGCAACTTGTCTTGTACAAATACCTTCAAATCAGTCCGGCCAAAAAAAGCTAAAGGATTCTGCAATCACAGGTTACTTTTCTGCATGTTCAAATGTGGAGCAAGGATCATAGTAAGACAACTTGTGAAAACAGTCCACAAAACCAGGCATATAAAATGAATTTGTTAATTTATAGAGCCTCAATGAAAGACTGAAGGATCAACTGGAATCAGATGTCAATTGAATGCAGTAATGAAAGAAAATACAGAAAGCCAATTCACTTCATTTGCATAGTGACTTAAAAAATATTGAACAAGTCAAGAAAAACTGAACCAAATGTACAACAGGTCTTGATGTGGTGGGTAATGTGAAACCCTCAGAATAATAAATGACAGGTTTCATTTTTTCGTTGTGCTTTTATGCAAAGCACAACACTTAAGACACAAAAGCATGTAATTTTTTTTTCTTTCAGTTTGTATATATACAAATGGAATCAGTAAATTAGTACGATACTGCAATGGTCAGATGCAGGTGATTTTATATACACAGAAGAATTGTCTTCACATTATTCACAAATTCTACAAAGCAGCAATTTGTTGCAAATGACATAACATTAAGTAACTGAATACACCTTGTTTGTGTACACTGTAATGTGTATTTGCTGGACGTTTGTGTTTTGTTTAACATTACCACATACAATCAGTGTTGACTACTATTAAAACATAATACTGCTTTATTAATGCATACAGTTACTGCAAATAAAATATTAAATATCAAACTAAGTCTTTGGCAAATGTGGTAAAAAGTACATTCACAATTTCCAGGAGTGTATGTAAGGAACCATTTTCACTTCTCTTTTAAATGTCCCACTTAGATTTAGAGAAATATTGATCACAAATGTTGTGTTACATGCATGTCTACCTCTCAGGACCAGAGCCAAAGTTATCAGCCCCCCCCCCCAAAAAAAAAAGCAAACGAAAACTAACCAAACAAAAACCTATAAGGCAGTACAATGTGTGTTACTTGTGTTACTTATGACGTCATAAGTGTCAAAACAACAGGGAGAAATGTAACAGTAGTTTTAGTGCAGCTCATACTGGCTCAGTAGTGCACCACAAGCCCAAGTCATTGCTTCGTTTTCTTTCATTCATACCCGAATGAAACGAAACACAAAACAGTGGTAAGAGGTGGAGGAGGTGGAGGAGAAGTAGAGAGTGTCAAATTACTTCAAATTGCTACTGCTGTTTTGTTCAAATGTGGTACATGGTTAGCAATTTGCAATGACTGTTATAAATGTTTAAAGTTGTCTGATATTCTTTGCTAGCTTACAGCCCTCTTTAAAATCTTTGATTAAATAGTGCAAAAAGTAACAATGCATGATCTGGGACATGTTGTAGTAACGAATGAACCGCAAAAGTGTAATCCCGAATCTTTTAAAAAGGAGAAAAAGAAACTGAAAGATCAGTGAAACCAAAAACAACTATAATAACAATAATTTAAGAAATTTATTTCTATTTAGGCCATTCAGAAACACAGTTACCATTTATTCTTAGCATTCAGACTTTTACATATGATTGTGTATCACAGGATATATGTTTCTGGTATTATCATGCCATCAGTCAGAGGCCACAGATAATCTTTTGGACAGGGGATGGAGCAGGAACCTTCTACTGCAGTTCTGGACTTCTCTGTAACTGTGCCCACTGCATTACTGTCCATGAGAGGTAAGACACTGGGAAAATGGTAGGACATTGGCAAAGGACAATTCCAAATGCCTCAATCAATCCTTGGTCAGGGATACTAAGTACAGTATGTAAAGAAATGCATTGATTGATGGAAAAGCAAAAAAAAAAAAATAAAATAAAAAAAAAAACCAAAACAAACAAAAAAAAACACATCACTTGTTACTTTGTATTTTTCACACTGTTTGTCTTGTTTTATATCTTATAATATATATATTTCGTATATTCTTTCAGAATCTTTCCGGAGAAATTGTTCAGTCAGTATTCGGCGAGTTGTAGAATGAGCGCTCTTGTGTTGACGGGGACCAGAGAGATGGGGCTCAAGGATGCATGAGGCAAAACCCGCCATTGCTGGACCCTCCTAATCTCAGCCTGAGCCCAGGGAAACAGAAGACCGCGGAGCCACGCTCAGTCCCGTGGACCCTAATGCCATTCACACTGGTACAATATGGAGGCCACGGCCATGGTGCTGCAGTTTGATTGGGTTGCCATGGTAACTAGTGGCGGTCATAGGCAGTGGCAGCAGTGGGAGGGGCGGAGCCCCGTGATGCGGCACTATAATAATAAGGGGAACCTGGAAGTTAACAGAAGAGTGGACCGTTGGAAAGCAACCAGAGCAACAATCAGGCCCACTCAACAACAGGAGAGGACACGCACTCATCCCAAATCATCATCAGCGAGTTCAATTTAGCTTGATAAATTTCAATGTATGTTAATTGTTTAACAGGTAAGGTAGTCTTCATAGATAAGGTAGTGTTCTTTTTCCCCTCGCAACCCAAAAATATAACTCAAATTTACGGTTACATTGCTGTTCAGATTACCTAAGGTCAGGATTACTGCAGTAAGTTATGGAGTTATGTAATCAAATTAAAAATCAAATGTGAATATGGGAGTTACAGTATTCTGAAGTTAAAGTTTTCCAGTTTTATTTAAGAGCAAAGTGCTACAAATATCAAATGACAAAGCAAATACGTGTTAATACTCACTTAATAATGCTGGGTTGCTGAACCTCCAAGCTTCGTTGTAGGTTGTGTATTGTGGGTGAGAGTAGGGGTTTCCTGAAAAGTCACTTCCTACAAAAACAAGGCAACACACACGATAAACCATACATGTGAATTACGCCTAACCGAAAGCAATAAAATATTCATTTTATGTATCTCAAACCAGACATACCAGCATATTGCAGTATATTGTTATAATTTTTCGGTGCAACATTGGATAGCCATGTGAAACATGCACACGAGCGTAAGCAGAAATGATGTTGTTTCATTGCTCGGTCCCCTGAAGTTTTAAGCCCTTCCACCTGGGTGTTGTGGTGGAATTTATCACCGCCGTAACCCTCACCCTAGTGTTTCTTTCTTTGATTTCTGCCATTCCGCTGTTAAGAGTTCCCCTTCCCTGCTTTCGTCAAACTTTGACTTCCAAAGGCTCCCCGACGGACTCGTTGTTGTTCACACACGCCCTCTTTATCTAGCCGGGATTGGACTTGCGGGGAGCAGGTACGAGTGTGAGCAGTGCTGTTGGTCCGCCACGTTTCTTTCTTTTATGAGACAATAAAGACTGGGGTTTATATGAAGCCGGTGAGGAATGGCTTTTGCTTTAACAGTGTTTGGGGTCTGTCACTAAATCTTAGTCTTTTGGGGACCAGATGAATGGGAGTGCACATTAAAGCCATGGCTCCTGGATTTAAGAGGATTTCACAGTGCGTGTGCCCGCTGAAAAGGCATCTTTGATGAAAACAAATTTGATGTACCTCTAAAGATATGTTTGCTCAACAAATGAATTCTGTCACTGAATTAAATTTGCCCGGGAAAAAAAAAAAGTCTTCGTGTTTGTAGACCGGCCAAACCCAGAGAGACTGGAGCACGAAACAGCTAAAGAACAGCCAGAATCCCTCCATGTTGGATGCAAAGCGTTTGTTCTCCGGTTATCACCCACTGTGCATTTGCACACATGCTATAGTTCGGCTTTTGTAGCTGATGTTCTCGTCTGTCCCAATGTATGGTGTCGAAACCGTGCTGCTCTAAAGAAGCTACAGCCTAACACTGCCTGGCCCCCTGTGATATTGTACAGTGCACAACTGGTGTCGTCTGTGTGTGTGTGTGTGTGTGTGTGTGTGTGTGTGTGTGTGTGTGCTATTTGGGGAGAGGGCACCAGGCTGTTGCCAGATTGCATCCTGTCCTGGTGGCTGGCAGTGAAACTCAAGCTGGGTCCCTCAGAGAGATAGTGATTTAAATATTTACAGGCCTTCCCGCCCGCTGTTTTGTGACCCTTAACTGTTTGCTGTGAACCTGAACTGCAGGTTAAGTAGAGGGGGAAAGAGATACGCTCTGCACCACTGGAGGCTGGGGCCGAGAGAGCCCTGTTTATCGATGGTCCGTGAGAACGTTTGGGGGGGGGGTAATGAGTGCTGGAACCCGAGTGGAACTGAGAGGAACTGTCCTATATCCCGCGTATCCCGCACCCTGATCACTTATCGAGCAGCGCTAATTTGCTCTCATGCAGCCAATAAGCAGGCTGATGCTTCCTTACAGGTCAATTACGTGTCCAGACCAGCGTCCGATTCACATTACCCATCACTGTCCTTAATAAGACTACAGTCGCTGCCCTCCTTGTTCATACTGCACTAAGCATTATGGGAAAACACAGGACGGGGTGTTTAGAGGGTTTTACCTGACTCTGGATTTGGACGCCAGCCTCAGTAGGCATTTTTTCTTTGCGTAGCTATAAAAAGTGAACCTCCCCCCTCCCCTCCTCCCCCAGACATTTCTTCACAAACTTTATGTTGGTTTTGAATGACCTCAGCTTTCCTGAAGACAGTCAATTGGTAAGGACTACTGACTGAAAATATTACGAGCTCTCTTAAAATTAACAGCCTCATAAAAACAGTAATGTCACTTACCAGGGACCATTCCAGCAAGTGTTGAGGTGGGGTAGCTGCCTTGCCCTGTGGGGGGGACGTGAGGGGGATACCCTGGAAGAGTCGTGCTGGCCATGTCTCGACCTGAAAGGGAAGACAAAAATTGATGTCTGTGCAGCTCCAGGACAGGAGCAGAAGACATGCATGTGCTACGTCTGAATTCTAACAAGTGCACTACCCTTGATTTTTAAGGATATTTTTATGTATGAATATATGCTTTACAGGTAAAATCACAATTGCTCTTTGATATACTGTAAAGGTTTGGTATTGTGTAGACTACATGGTTTTTCTCAGTAAAGTTTATGGTGCATAAAATAAACTGGAAAACTGCCCTAAGCATTAAGTAGTGATAAAGTAACACACTGGGAAGATATGTGACCTTGAGCACAACAACAACAAATGCTTTTCAATCATATAAAAGCATTTCCTCTTCTTTTACACTGCGCCAGTAACTCAGCAATTCTAAACCTCATCAGTTATCAAAGAGAATGCCAGCAAACCAACCACAGGTCATTAGAAAGACAAACAACGAGGCTATATTGTCCACAACTCATTACTGTGGTCAAAGATCATCTCCTCTCTGCCCCACCATTCAGAAACTGCTTACACAGCAGAAGTGGGACACACGCACATGGCTTCCCATTCTCCCCACGTCATCCGGGCTGAAGACACGGAGACACTTGGTCTTCACATTCGGTGCCGTAATTGCGGGTGGCGGGTGGTTCTTTTGGCTGAGACAGTGGCTCTCACTGTGGAGCATGTAGAGCTCATGGCCCTGGTTGGCTATTGACAGGCCCTTCTGCTGGCCCCCTGGCATTGTTAGACTGTAGGGCCGGAGACGGTCGTGGAGGAGAGTGTCTCCCTAGACTCAGCAGTAATGCAACGAGCAAGAGTCGCTCACTGTTTACCTGCCATGAACGTACTAATGGCATGTCAGAATACCTACACTTCCAGCCCCCAAGCCAAAGCTTCTGTCACCACAACATGCGATAAGCACACAGGATTTGATATCTGATTCCAACGAGAGGCAAATATAACGATGCAAACCTTATAATGACAGCGCAGTCGTTTTTTGCAACGTGTCTCCGAAGACACACACGACACTTGTGGAATTCTTATTTTTCCCCGCACACAGAGTTCAAAGTTCACGGGTCTGAGTTGTAAGCTCCCTCAGTGAATAGTCGCTTACACTTGCATGCAGCTGAGAGCAAACTGAGCCATTCCGAAATGTTGAGAAGCAACTGAAATGCAGCGATGCACTAAACAAGCTGGCTTTGAAATGTAAGCATCTTCAGTTAATTGTTGAGAAACGTTCTGTTCGGTGGTGGTATATGCAGTTGTTGTTATTGTGTATACTGCGATATGGATATTTTTAATTTGCAGAAAGAACTACTTTATTGCTTCTTTGGCCCACCTGCATATTGAGATCAGCAAGACTTTAAATAAACAAATGACACACAGCAAAACAGAGTCTGCTAATACTCAAAAAGGCTAGTTAAGATGTTTTGTGTTTCTGTGTATTTCACAATTAATAAGTTGAAAAGATAAAGCATGTAAACTGTAAAGGACACACGTGTTTTTAAACAAACATACAAAGACAATCACACTCTCATACATACAAAAGAACATGCAAAAATCAGATATATGCATAATCCTGAATAGATGTGGAGGGATAGGGTGAAGGTATATCTCCAAACTCTCCCAGACTAAAATGTGCTAGGGTACAGGACAGTAGCTGTCTCCCCCCAACCAGCGCAGGGTACACTTTCTCTCTCCAGTGGGGCTGTACCTGCTATAACAGGCTGGCTGGCATACTGGCTGTAGCTGGGGCCATGGTGGGCATGGGCACCGTAGCAGGGGGTGGAGGCGTCTACTGACATGCTGGACTGGAGGGGCAGCAGTTCCGCTACGCCCGGGGCTGCCGGGGAGAAGGGGGTGAAAGGGGCCAGCGATGCCTCGTGTGGTTCCTGCTTAACACACACCGAGGACGACTGGGTCTCTGCCGGATGGAGAAACAAAACAAAAAGCCACACGCCCAATCAGACGACGCACAGGCACACACACACACACAAACACAAACAAAAAAAAACTAAATAAATAAAAGGAACGCTGAATAATGGATGTGTTGAATGGGCACCGGGAGAACAAAGCCAACAGGATAACAAAAAAGACGCAACATTTGGGCTCGTCTTTGTGTTTTAAAATAGAAGATGGAGCGGCCCGTGTGCTGTGCTGACCCAACCGCGCACACGTGTGAGTGCAGACTTCAGAGACATGCATAAGTATGAAGTGAGTGTATGTAAGTGAGTAGTATAGGTGTGTGAATGTCAACGAGTTACTAAATTAGCAGTGTTGGAAGAGCATGGTGAGGACACACACATGCGGTTAGAGACAGCGCTCAGTTACACACACGCAGCACGCAGCGACACTGATCCCCAAATAATTACATTGACAATGGCTTAAACATATTGTTAACCAAACAGAATCTAATGTGGTCATCTCCTACACCTTGTCAAAGAGAATCCCAGGACAGACAGAGCATTCTTCCCTTTAAAAGGGACAGATCACTCTTTCAGGCTAAACCCTTGGGCTTTTCCTTACAATCCTTTACAGACAACGACCAAAGGCAAAGTGTGAGACAAGTGACAGCTCCCAGCTCCGGCACAAAACGGTATCGCTGTGGAAAAACTACAACGTGCATACCAATGTTGCTTTTTCAAAAGCTGAATCCTTGTTACTTGAGCAATATGAATTATTTTAACACATATCTGATCTGTTGTCGCATTGCAAATGTATATTCTTCATTATTAGTAGTGTCTGTGCAAAAGTGGCGAAGCCCCTCTAAGCAACACCAGCACTACCATCCCAGTGCTGAAGAGAATGAGTATCTTTCATTCATCTTAGTGGGTTTGCTGCTGTAGCACAATGTAATTCTCTCTCACACACACGCTCTCTCCCTCCCTCCCCCCTCTCTCCCTCCCTCCCCCCCCCCCCCCTCTCTACCCCTTTGCTCATCCTCTCTAACTTCCTCTCCTGGCAGCGTGGTCTGTGGGGAGGACACTCACAGCTCCATGATAGCCTCATTAGCTGCTTCCCAACTATTGTTGTTTTACAACCAAGCTGTGTGCAGAGAATCCCTCATTAAGATAAGGCCTCCTTTACGCTGGACACTGCCCCTACAGCATATCCAGACCAAACGCCAGGAAACCAGGCGACGTAACCAGCCCCTTTCCCAGGAACCCTCCTGTCTGTGTGACCCTGACGTCTGCATCTGCGCGAGGCACCTGGGTAACAAATGTTACTTCTTAATTGAGAGCTTGTTACTGAGTCTACCATTTTGTTATCGTCCACACAGAACAAGTAGAGCGGAGGCATAACGCCAACAGTTCGGATGACTCTGTTTTACGGAAAGACGCGTTGGCCATGAAGCCCGACTTTAAAAGAAAACCCACAAATGGCCAATCAGCAAGAGGGAGAGAGGGATTTTGAGGCGGGGAATTAGACCTCCCGGTTTCACGCGCCGCAGTCTGCCGTTGTCAGACGGACACGGGCACCGCGATGCGCAGATCCAGGCTTAGTGTTCGAGATCAGTGAACTCTGAAGCTAATCAGAAGTGCTGTTGCTTATTGTCCCGCAGATGAGCAAGTCCTGCAGACGGGGAAGGCTGTCAACGTCCTGATGACTGAGATGGGAGATAAACACATGTCTCTGCGTGGGCTTTGGTGCAGCACAGCACATCACAACACCAGCCTGAGCTGCAGAACCCTCTGTGTGTGTCTCCCTCCTGTGCGTGGTTTCACATGGGTGCAGATAGTCAGAGGGGGGGTGGGGGGGGGGTGGGGGGGGATGACCTTCCTTTTTTAAACCCAGCAGCTACAGCAAAGTCACCTGCATGGCTCTCTTTAGGGGATTAAATATTTTACATTCTTCATGACAGGGACACCTTCATGTTTGCAACAGTAACAGCTACTAAAATCTTTGACCTCAATTTTCAACATGATGAAACTAGCAATTTATCATAGGCCCACCACAATAAATAAATAAATAAATAAGTAAATAAGTAAAACGCCCTAATCAATTACATCTAAGCATGCAAACGTTGGAGTGGGAAAATTAAAGTCGAACTCCCTATCTATGTGTTAAAAGTCATTCATTATCAAATGTGTGCTCAAAGGTTAGCGTGCTAGTGTGAGGATGAAATAAGCATTAATTTGGGCTGCCGGGCCTGGCGGGGTTCTGCTGTGCTGAGAGACACAGGTAGTTTGTCACAGGGCCGCACATCAGGCGCCTCAGTCTAACCGACTGCCTGTTGTTTGCTGCTCACTGGAGAATAGCAAGCCACACTTAAAAAATGGCTCTCTGGCGGATATATTTCAGGCCGAGTTCATCAGCGGCGTAGGCCGACACAAAGCAGTCTTTTCTTCCCCTCAGCCTGCGTCTGCTGCTTTTCCTTCGTACTTCTCCTGCACCGTGCCTTTTCTTTTCTTTCTTTTTTTCTTTCTTTTTTTTTTCCAAGGCCTCCAGACATGGAGCTCTGTTGCTTTCAGGCATGGCACACCCCCCCCAACCTCCCCCCACCCCCCCCCCCCCCCACCATCTCTCTGAAGAGATTTGGAACAAGGGAGATCCCTTCAGCACCTGCTCAGGTTTTCAGCGGGTCAGAGGGGTGCCCATTTACACGGTGCCATCCCACTGGCACCAGGAAGACTTCCATTATACGCCTCTGCAGGGAGGACGCTTAAGAATGTGCACTGGCCATTCATTCTGCAGCTCTGTGCAAAACGGCCTTTTTAAAAGACAAGTCATATCTGGAAAGCAGCCAAGTTCTTTTCCATACTTGGACTAAATCATGCCTTTGTTGTTTCCCTTAATGTTAATACATGTAAGTGTAGGAATGTGCCTGACTCATATAGGCAAGCATCTTTGTCCCTGATAAGATAGCAGGCAAAAATATATATAATGTGAAGGAGAATGCAACCCTCAATTGTCTCTGAGTCTGAAGTGTAAGCAACAAAAATATAAAATATCATTTCAGTTTTAATAACTGATCTGACGATTTTCTATGATAAAGCACAGATAAGGATTAGCTGCAGCTATGAGACATAAGACACATGACTTTATTGTTTCCCATATCAGTATGTATCCAAGTGGATTGTTCTAAGGATTCCCTTGTTTCATTTGATAGTTTTACTAAAACAAACAGCAGTGGGGAAGAGACATCAGGACTAGGTCAGCTCTGCAGGGCATTAATCTAACCAACACGGCTCCCTCTCTTTTTCAGGGACGGAACAACAGTCCTAACTTCTTACACTAACAGGATAAAGAGCAAACAGGAACGAGCCATGTCGCCTTGTGCTGCCCTTAAAAATTCTAATTTCTGTTTTGCAATGAAGAGTTCATTAATCATTCATCTTTAATAGATTATGCAAATCTCATGGCATAAAATCAACATGATCAATGACAGCGTGAATTTTAATTGGCTCAGGAAAACATTGCAGGGAATTGCCATAATCTCCAGCTCTATCCAATGGCAGAGAGTCATTTATTCCAAATTGGCTCTCAGTTTAAATGCAGAGGATAATTTAGCACCTCTTTTAACTTAGCCCTTATATCCATTTCCACAGTTTATCACATGCTAGAACACCATAACATCCAGTTATTGCATATCACTCTGCATTACTTGGCTCACACTGAATTATAAATGGATTAATACAGCCAAAAGTAATTTAAAATACTATGTGCAACACCTTATGTTCAACTATTTCCATGCTTGTATCCCGTGCATCAGATAGGTAGCAAAAATAATCACAGTATCATTACAATGTTAGTAATACACATAATGATTGAGCATTTTGTAAGCCTTTAGCATTTTTCTTTTTGAGAAAACTTACTGCATGCTGAACAAAACACGTTAATTCTTAGCCATTAGTAAATTCATTCCAATACAGACTTCTGTCATTACAGAACTAATAAAAAATCCTTGTCTCCAGACATGGAAAGTTTTGTTTCGTGGCCTGGAGGTGGTCTGCAGAGAGACCCCCTGCGGAGGCCCGTCCCAGGTGCAAGAAAGGCCACCTGCCATGTGGCTGCTCCCCAGACCGAGACTGCTTCCATACAAAGGACAAAAACACACCTTTCTTCTCAAGGGGCCCAACTTTCTGGAGGGAATCCTACCTCCCACATATTAGTGAGAGGGGAAAAAAGCCCTTTTCACATAACACTGGCCAGCTATCATTTGAGAAGGGGGCACAGCAATTTTCAATCATCCTGTCCTACGCCCACACAGAACTCATTGGCTTTGATGGCCCCTGCATAATTATGTGAATTTTATTAAAAGCTCAGCGTATTAATCTCAGAGCGACAGTTGGCTATCAGTAAACTTAACCTTCTCCGAGGTAATAACAGCCGCTACAATGAAACAATATTTCAATTAGCCAGCCTGACATTAACCACTACATACCAAAAGACGACAAGTAGGGGGAGGGTGGGGGGGAGGGGGGGTTATTCCTACGGCACCGTGGAGCAAAAAACAGAGAACCCTGTTTCTTGCCCAGTATCTGAAACAGAAGCTAAAGAGAATGTCCTTTACGCAGGGTTGTCTACAGAGGAACGCATCACCTGCTTTCCTCCCTGGCCCTCGGTGGAAAGGTGACAGCTGGAAGAGGTGCATCAGTTCCTGCACAGAACGGCGCTTGACACTGTCCGTCAGCAGCGCTAGCTCGGGTGATCCCACCCTTGTGGTGAACAGCAGATGTCTGTTGTGCGAGGCATTCTCACACACTGCCAGTCAGGCCACACTAATCTGACCACTTTAGATACAAACGGCAGATTCGCAAAGAGTCTCGGCTCACTTTGCCTCTCAACACAAATGAAAATACAGATACAGACGCCAATGATGGACCCGTATGCTAGCTGTGTAGCGAGAATGCTAACGGCCTGGGTCAGGGCCAGGTGATCCCGCTCTCTTACCTGTCACTACTGGGTAGCTCTGTGACACGCTGGAGCCCAGTTCTGAGCTGGCGCTGGTCGACAGACTGGGCTTGACCTCGTCCAGTCCTGGGTTCAATGCTGGTAGTGAGTATTCATTACCCTGCCAACGAGGGGGACACTTTAAACAGGCGCACATCAGAGCTCTGTCGCTAACTCTGCACTCAAGGTGTCCAATTATAAAGCTTTTGAACTGCTTCTGAGCTGTTAGGCACTGGGTATGTTCCATTATCATATGAAGCAATGTTTATTGCTTTGTCTGGAATTTTTCCCAAATGACTGTTGTGTGTAGACTGGTTTATAACACTAAGTTAGGGGGGGGGGTTGGGAAATGGAAAATATGCCACAATAGAAGGACCAGCAACATCTAGGTTAATTTACTGGCCACTCAGCTGATAGATTCGCAGCTTTTTAATCGAGCACCTGGATTGCGGTGATACCAGAATTGTGGAGTATCTCCCTTCTTCCCATTCACAGGGAGAGAGACTGGCGGGCCTGCGTGTGTGTACTGCGTGGCGGACGCATACATTAGGCCTTTTCTGAGCAGGGCTGAGAGTGGGATTTGGATGGCGCTGAAAGGAAGGGTGTCAGCTGCCTCTTTGTGCTTGACTGCAGCCAGGCCGCTGACCAGCGGAGGGGAGAGGCGGACCTGCTTTGTTCGGTTACCGACATGTGGCCCCGTTTCTGGAGCCACAACCGACCGCATGTAATTGTTTTCTTTTGGGGGGGGGGGAGTGATGACACATGCAGCAGAGAGAACAATTAAAGAGATTTGTATAATTTTGGTTGCACAATAGATGTATGCCCTATTTGCTGAATTGAATTTTTGGATTGCAGTGATTATCTAAATGTGATTTCTATAATTATGGTGTAGGTTATTGATGAAATTAGTCCTTAAAGAGTTTCTAAAAGTTTCTTGAATTTTTTTTTTAAAGCAAAAACAATAACAGAGGGTTGAGATTCTCAAAAGTCTATTAATGTTATGCTAATATTTGCGCACGTTAATAGCGTAATATGAATGGAAAAGCTCTGATGAGGGTGGGAAGCAGTTTGGGAAATCTTTGTAAGTGATGTTGCTGCATTCTTTGCACTATAGAGCTTTTGGGAGCTCAACTTTTGCTCTGTTGTTATCCCGATGCAATGAGACTTCCGGCTTCTGTGTTCTTCGTGTGTATGTGCGTGTGTGTGTGTGAATGAAAACACACACACACAACACACTTGGGTGTGTGCGAATGTGTTCGTGCATCTGTGCTCCTCAATGGGCTGGCGTTCCCAAAGGGAAAAGCTGTGACCCCGGGCTTGTCTGTCTCTATTCCAGATAAACTCTAATTGTCTGATACAACTGTTCAGTGGGCCACAGGCGGATGTTCTCCTCTATGCGGCCTGGCCTCAGATGCACGACAGCCATTTTATCATGCAGATAGGGGCAGGTTGGGCGTGGGGCGACTGAAGGGCCATCTGAACAGGATGACCAAATGGCTGGCAGACGTGTGGGAGGACTGAGTGCATTGAGTTCAGCATTTCCAAAATGGCTTTTTAATGTCTCGCTTCAGACACCAGACATTGGCTAATAGATCCGCCCTTTCAAGAGTTAAAAAACGGGCCAAAAAAAGAGACCAATAAAAGGGAATGCAGTCTGATTAATATTATGCTGAATTAAAAGTGATTTTTCTGGACTGTGCCATGGCCGTTTTTTCCTTGCACTTAACCTCTTTCCTTGTGATTTTAATACCTTCTCTGGTTCTCGTTGTGATTGCAAGTCATTTCCAATTCGTTTTGGTATTGATCTTCCAATAGAAATCAGTTTTGTAATTAGCTGCAAATTAGGCCCTCTACTAGGGGTGAGGGCTGTCCTCCTGATTTATCACCAGTGTAATTCACCACGATTGCGGAGAAATTAAAATGAACTCAATTATGCCACTTCTTGTGTGTTATGGGCCTGAACTTGGACTTTCAAGGGAAAAATTAATAGTCACTTATTGTTTAATAGTCTAATGAAGGTAAATAAGGGTTTAAGTTTAAGCATTCAAATAAGAGATTGTATGTACAATAACCAGAGGTTGTGTATTTATTTAATCACTTTTATCTTTTTGGTGAGGCTCTATCTGTAAATTAGGCTACACTAATTCACAGGCTTTTAATTTTATTTAATGCATGCTATTGCCTTTAGAGAGCACACATGTTTAGTGTGAGCTAAACCAGTATAATTGATATTATACTGGTTTGAATGATATTTTTAAAGATGGTTTTATGCATTAGTGTCACTTTGTGCATATTTTAAATCTATATCTTATTGGACTCTAACCAGGTAACCAGGGACTCTAACTAAAAGATAAAATAAAGTATTTTAGCAAAAATCCATTGCACCATTGATTGACTACATGGTTAATATTATTTTTGCCATTATTAAAGCATCTGATTAATTTTTTGGTACAAATGAGCTGTTCCTCCTTGAAAAAGAGAGAGCCGTTTTCTATCTGGTATTTCCATTGTATTTGATCATGGCCGTTTGCCAGTTAGCCTTGGTGTTACTGACCTGCTCTGGCTTGATGTGCTCTGACGTTGGGAAGACGTCGGGGTACGACGGCCGCTCAAACACCCGGTCCAGAGCCTCCAGCTGCTGCTGAGTGAAGGCATCAGCCCTCAGGTGCTTCCGTAAACTCTCCACACTACCCTGAGAATCACTGTTTGGGCCAGAGCCATCTGAGCCATCTATGAGAGGAGAGAGGGACAAGGCCACATGCTAGTAGGAGTCATTATGGCCCCATTTCACAGCGGGGCAGGCACCCAACCCCACCCCCCCCTCACAGCTCAGGGTAGTGCACCTCTCAGCACCCGCAGTGAGAGTGCGGGTGAAAGATTGGAGCATATCAGTTCGAATTCAGTCAGCACTAGCCTCAAACAGATCCTAATAGCTGTGGAAAGACAGCACGAGAGAGGGGGAAGGAGAGAGGGAGAGGGAAATGGGAGCCAGAGAGAGAGAGAGAGTGGGGAAGGAGAGAGGGAAGGAGAGTGTCTTCCTTCACCTCCTCCCCCTCCTGGACCAGCATCAGCACCATCATCATGTGAGAGGTCTGCAGTAATTGATGGATTAC
The DNA here is from genome assembly GCA_020368025.1 of Brachyhypopomus occidentalis. Taxonomy (NCBI): domain Eukaryota; kingdom Metazoa; phylum Chordata; class Actinopteri; order Gymnotiformes; family Hypopomidae; genus Brachyhypopomus; species Brachyhypopomus occidentalis. The sequence continues at coordinate 5,936,900 of JAGXOD010001386.1, forward strand.
CTTCAGTGCAAACATAGACTTGTTGGGAAGACCATGTTTTAGTATGAGCTGTAGCAATAAGGGGGGGGGGGGGTGCTCTCATTCGGCGGCTGGTGGAAATGGAGAGCTATTATTTAAAGGCACAATTTCCTTTAGAATGTAATACTGCTTTCACTTTCAGATTGCTTTTCCCTGGAAAAATGGGAGGCTGGCTACAGCTTGAATACAATTACACTGCTTGACTGCTAGCTTATGCATTTCCTTCACAACCACTGTCTATAAACAAATGAGCATTTTCCTCTCGGATTCTGACCTCATCACCTTGCTGAAGCAGGCACCCCGGATTCTGCACTGTTTCATTTTGCTCTTGAAAGCCCCCAGCAAACCCCCAGCCAACCCCCAACAAACCCCCAACAAACCCCCAGCAAACCCCCAGCAAACATCTGTGCAGCCTCGCAGTGATGGCCACCGCCCGCCCACCCGCCCAGCCTGTGGCTTTACTTCCCTTACAAATCTGTCATTCTAAATTTGCAGCAGATTATGTTCTCTGCTCAGTGCGAGTGTGGTGATATATGATATGCAAGGCCTCTATTGATTGCCTGATCTGGTGGCAGGAGGGAGGCGAAATGAACTTGAAATGAACATCATGCCTCAACTCATTGTGTGTATAATACTCTACTTAATCCCACATTTTTCAGTGCTATGGAATTCAATTGATCAATCATGTTCCGCTGATAGTACCATTTCAGGGGCATTATTGCCATTCTACCTGCCAGCTTGACCTTTTTTCAATGGCTGAAGCCACAGGATGAACCTGACTTTCACAGAAAAATGGATCCATAGAGGGTTGTGACAGAGGGCTATATGAATGTGTGTCTGGGTGTGTGTGTGAGTGCGTGCACACGAGTGTGTGTGTATTCTTTCTGTAAAGCAGCATCTAGAGAAGGGCTATGTGTGTGTGTGTGTGTGTGTGTGTGTGTGTGTGTGTGTGTGTGTGTATATATATATATATATATATATATATATATATATATATATATATATATATATGCTCTAGCAATTCCTCTTGTGACATGTATGGTTTTCATATGTGTTTTTTTTCCCTGGCATTATTTGAATCATTCCATATTTGAGGTCAGGCATTTCTTACAGACTGCTCCCTTGGGGGCCTTTCATACGGCTGTGTTGTTGCTGTATAAAACTCAATTGTTCTCTTTGGTACAGAAGAAAATAGAGTCATTAATTACTTTCTATCAGTTGGCCTAAGTGCAAACTGCGATCAATAAGCAAGCGTTTGTCATTCACTGTGGTACAGCATGCTTCCCATACTCAAAAGCCCAAAGCACTGGACACAGGGGACATGGCGATCGCCTGCTCTGTGGGGGATGGACTGCGATATTCAGAGGAGATCTGGGCTAGAGCAAGGTTACATCAGCCACTCCTGTTCTCAAGCAGTCTTGATTCAACATGCTCTGCTTACCATCACGTTTTAAGTATGTAATAATGCGTATCACTCTGACCTCTAAGAAACCACGTTGCTTTTGATGAGGAATGCAGAGGTAAGAAATCGTTGGGTTGTCCCCTGTGTCTCCTGCTGACTGATGTCTCTTTAGTTGTGCCGCATTGATCACGTTGGGATACTTTTGGGTGTTTGTTTTGACATCCTCTTACATTAGCACTCTGGTGCTATGGGAGCAGGACTCTGTCAGATCAGATAACCAGAGTCCATAAAACACTGCCCTCCTGGGTTTGCTTCTCCAGAGAGGCTAATTCAGATAACACTAGCACAAAAGAGAGCTAGAATTTCATCACACCAGAAAGATCACAATAGATATCTTCAAAGATGCCGTAACCGACATTGTCACTAAGGAAATAATTTCTAACCCACCAATTATTTGCTTGTGTTCTTCTTGGACTGAGTTGACTCAGAATATATATATATATATATATAATATATATATATATATATATATATATATATATATATATATATATATATATATATATATATATATATATATATATATATATATATATATATATATATATATATATATATATATATATATATATAATGTCTATACAGGGATATAGGGTTTTGTATAAGTAAATGGGTTGTGTGGTAAGGGGTTGTCTGAACAGGGGTGACATCCTGTAAACAGAGGGACACTGTGCTTCTTGCTTTCATCTCTGGCTCTTTACAGATAAGATCTCTGTGAGAGGGGATTGAGAGAGAAAGAGTTTTTGGAAGGCAAATGAAGGCAAATGAAGCAGGCCTCCTCTTGGCCTAGGCCTGACTGACAATCATACGCCAGGCTTCGATTATTGCTGTGTTCGGTTATTTTTTGCACATTGTTGCGTTTTAATTTCATTTTACCCTCTGATGTGGAATATGTCATCTGTGTTGGGGGGACGGGCATCACTGCATTCATTATATCACAAAATGATAGTAAATTCTCTTTCCTGCAAATCCCTTTGCAATTCTTTGTGTGTTGACACAGAAGCACATCCTGGACCTCCTTAGCTGGTTAAAAAATTCAATTTTTAAAGGACCTAAAAGCTCGCCAGGCTAGAGAGAGGGAGAAGAGAAAGAAAAAGAATGCGTGCAAGGGGCAAATACACCTCCCATGTCAGCTGTGCTTAGTTTGAGAAAAAAATCCCCTATTTATGAAAGCCATGGAGCGGAAAGACTGCACAGCGAATAACTGTATTGAAGAGACGAGGATAGGAGAATCAGAAAGAGAGAGACTGCTGGGGAATAGAGAGAGAGAGAGAAAAGGAGAGGGGAATGAGAGAGGAACACAGCCAGAAAGAGAGAGAGAAAGGGAGAGGTACTTCTTCTACTGCTGCTGGTGGACACAACACTACCGGGGCTGTTAATTTCCTGTTATGTTGCGGCATGTTTAAAAGCTTTATTAATTCAATTTAGCTCCGCTGGGCAGGGTGCTGGGTGGCGGTGAGCTGAAAACCGCCGGCTCTGGCTTTAACTCTCACTTGCTCTTTCTCCAAGCTTCTCTGTCTCTGTTATAGTCAGAGTGGGTTTGCCCTCTCACCCATATCACACATCCTGTTCTGTACTCACACCCAGTCTGTCATTTAGCACACCGGCCTCGTGTGACGCAACGTTCTGGAACGCAATTAATGAATGCATCTTCCTCTCTCCTTCAGCCTCCGTCTCTCTGTCTCTCTCTCGCGCGCGCTCTCTCTCTCTCTCCTGCTCTCTCGTTCTCGCGCCTTTTAAAACCCGCGTAATGCAGCGCACCATTAATTCTCAGCATCAGTGCCCATAATTGACTTTTCTCTGACATGATTCCTCTTCAACCGAGCCACCCTGTCCTTAGACATTTCCATGCTGCGGATTTGTGAGGTGTCGTTTGGTGTGTGGCGGCCCCGCCAGCAGACGGCAAAGTGAGTCTGCTTGAATGCAGATGTATCAGCAGAGCAGGGTGCAGACCTTTTGTGTCCTTTGATAAGGAGTCCCGGCACCTTCTTCTCCCCACGGTTCCGCCTGGTGGCTCTGCTCAAATCTGGGCTTTCTCTTTTATACAGAGGCCATCATCATGATGAGATCGGTGGGATGTTCTTATTCGATTTAGACTGAGGCCAATCCATTTCTTGGTTTGGATGTATTTCATTTCTATTCCTCTTTTTTTTTTTTTTTTTACTAGAATCCATATTGACACAATAGAATCTTACAAGCCATGAAATGGAAGCACAGGCTAAAGAATCCTTGCTGCAGGCCATACTATTCTAGCACTGGGATTTGAGGTGTGCCGGTGCTGTGCTCTCAAAGCCACGCCTGTCAAATGGACAAACAAGATACAAAGGGAAGTGCCCAAGCCTTGCGTGCCTTGACCATGATGGCATGGGCCGTGTGCACGTAACCTCTTTATCACGATAACGCATCTACAATGCCTTTTAAATCACCCTACTTTAATTTCTCTCTCATGCATTCGCGCACTTGTCCACTCCCACAGCGTATTCAACCATCACTTCTGGGTTTTTTTTAACGTAATTTATTACAACCATCCTCGAATGCTTAAACTCCCCGAGTAGCCTGTGTTTGCCTGACTCGATTTATACTGAGGGTAAAGACATTAGAGAGAGTTGGGTCACACCAACCTGCTTATCAGCCATAGCAGGGTCACAATCAAAACACCACTGGTTAGTGTGGGAGTGACATGTAGCATCCATATAATCATATACACCTACATGTTAGTAACTAACATGCACCCAATTGTCTTATTCTGTATAGAGATATTAATGGCAAAATAAAAAAAAGCATCGGTTTAATTTACCCCTTTTGCCATTAATGCATTTGGCATGAGAGACATTGTATTTTCCATAATGAGATACACAAATAAATCTGGCAATGGATTGAGGGGCCTGCAAAGGCAGCAGTAAGGTTGAGGCGCGTTCTCGTTGTGCTGGCGTAATTGGTATCACTGCTCGCAGACATATAAACCAATCTTTACACAGATAGGACTGCAGCTCTCTCACATCCCCTTTAGGCTATTTCTTTTGTCTTTTCAATAGCTTGTGCATCCCTGATAGAGGAAGGAGGATGTTAATTTGTGAATTAATAGCTTTTCTCTGCAGAATTGCAAATTCTCTTAAATGTCACTATGTTCAACGTGCAGGGAGCTATTGCCACCAAAGAACTAATCTAGAGAGGACCCCCCCCCCACCCCTGCCCCCCGCCCCTCTTTGCACCACGGTTAACATCACCCATAGCCAGCCAGTGTAACATGCTACTTTTAATTTGCAATAACACATGAAAATGGCAGATTAATGACTCTTATGACACCTATGTCCCTGAAGCTCCCCTTACGAAGACCTGGTGTACATAACGCGTGTCACACTACATTATCTCCACATCCCTCTCGTAATGGGGACCTTTTTTCTTAAAGGGCACAGCCAACATCAAATCCTGGGGTGTTGGAGAGCAGTCATCGGGAAGCACACCGCAGTGGGCCGACGCTCCCTGTAAGGAAGCAACACTGCTCTCACAATAAAAACCGACGAGTCAACTTTCCTGTCAAATCCGGCAGTTCGTGTTTCAATTGGGTTTCACAGAATGCGCTACCCTACCTATCCCTCAAATCGGATTAGCATATTTTCAGTTATGTCATCATCTAATGAAGGCGAGACTTGCATTTCCCAGCCAAATCTGGCTCAGGTAGCCCAGGGCTGCAGTGTTGCTATGAAACTGAAACCAGACGCTAGCTGTGGAGTGACCTCCCCGACGTCTCTGTGTGAAAGAAGGGCTAACTTTAAATAACCCACAGCTTTTTGGACAATTGGCACAGCATCAAATAACCAGCTATGAGGTCTTCATTAGGGTCACAGCATGACATATGTAATCAGTACAAATGCGCTAAGCATTTATATGTAATACCAGCTTCACTGCAAGCATTTACCTCCATTTGTCATAACAGTGGTTCTAGTAGTCCTTACAATATCACAGAATAAAGTAAAGTTGTTAGGATATAATATTAGCAAAGATGGTTATAAACATGCTAAGGTTTTCCAGGTAAATGATCTGCAAAGCAATTTAAAAATGTTCCCCGTCCTCTCACACTCACATATAGCAAGTTGTAATTAAACTGAATCCCACCACATTTGAATGTTCATATGATTTGCTATTTACCTTCTATTCTGCTGTTTTGAGAGCCTGTCTGGGGCAACAGTGGAGGAAAAGGCTCACTACAGCTCCAATAACAACATACCATGCTGTGGCAAGTGTGATTTGCTACAGACACTTTGACTCAGACTTTATATATGACTCAGTACTCTCCCCAGAAAGATATCATTAGGCATAACGGTGCTCTCTCTCTCTCTCTCTCTCTGTCTAACCCTCTCTGTTTCTCTCTCTCCCCCTCCCATCTCCACCCGGGTGTCCACACACACATACACACACCCTCACATGGCCACTTGATCAGAGTCGGAGTGGCCCGTGATCGAGCAAGCAAAGAGAAGGTGGACTAACAAAACTTACAATATCCTATTTTCCTCCCATCCAAGTGGTTGCCACTCCAGAGAACTAAAGAGATGGAAACATAAAAGAAGCAAGTAGGCCTGCTTTGATAAATGCTTTAAGAGATCATTTCCAACCACTTCCCCCACCCTCCCCCTTAACTATGGCTGTCAGCTCGCTCTGCACAGTGCCATTCTGCTGTTTGTTCACCAGCATTCTTACGCTGATTGTCTGAAGAGCCGAACGGCCATTAGGCATCAGGCGGCGTGCGGCCTCTCTTTTTTTAAAAGAGAGAAACTGCTGTGTGGAATAGGTCAGTGGCCCTATTTTGGTATCTTAATGTGGACTGTGGTGGTTTCAGCTTGTGGTCATTTTACGAATCTCTAATGCAAGAGAAGCACGACAGCCAGAAGCTCTTCTTAGTATGTGAAATAGTTTGATAACTCTAAAATTCAGCCTTAGTTAGGCTACAGTAAAGTGCATGATTGATAACAATCAATAAAGTATTTTTCAGTAAATGGGGAATTGATCATTATTAGTCTAAGCATGACATTGTGTACACTGAACTAATTCAAGAACGTCACAAACCTATCCTCAAAAGAATCTGAAAGACTAAAACATCCATGATATTTACAAAGGAACTAAGCACTGACTACTGCCATGAAGCCCACCAAATGACAATGCTGCAGGCAATGTAATCATTTTCTAGTTAGTGCTGACATTCACTATGATTCAAAAAACAATGAGGATTCAGCTCCACAAAAAGCAGGCTAACAACCAGCTGAACGAAACAGTCCAGTCTGCTCTGCTACAAAACAAGTCCCCTAAAAACGCTTAAGCAAAATGCTTCTTCCAGTGGTATTAATAAACTGCCACCTTCACCTCCCCTCACATGCAGTATTTGAAATTACTGGCGGCTGTAGAATGGCAAAGAAAAGAAGCTTAAGAGGGGAGCAAGCAGTAGAGTGTAATCCATTCTCTTACCATCATCACGTTTCCTCTTCTCACCGTTGGAGCGAGGGATGCCGAGGATGCCGTTGATGGAGTAGGAGCCCACTGGGTCGTTGGAAGCACTGGATACAGGTGGGGAGGCCGTGCTGGGCACTGACAGAGAACAGGAGAAAGGCGACACTAAGAGACCGTCTCTACACTACTGACATTACACGCCATTCTCTACACTACTGACAGTAATTACACACCATTCTCTACACTGCTGACAGTAAGTACACACAATTCTCTACACTACTGACAATAGTTACACACCATTCTCAAGACTATTGATGATAATTACAGACCATTCTCTACACTACTGACAATAATAACACACTATTCTCTACTCTACTGACAGTAATAACAGACCGTACTCTACACTACTGACAATAATAACACCATTCTCTACACTGCTGACAGTAAGTACACACAATTCTCTACACTACTGACAATAGTTACACACCATTCTCAAGACTATTGATGATAATTACAGACCATTCTCTACACTACTGACAATAGTTACACACCATTCTCAAGACTATTGATGATAATTACAGACCATTCTCTACACTACTGACAATAATAACACATTATTCTCTACTCTACTGACAGTAATAACAGACCGTACTCTACACTACTGACAATAATAACACACCATTCTCTACACTACTGACAATAATAACACATTATTCTCTACTCTACTGACAGTAATAACAGACCGTACTCTACACTACTGACAATAACACACCATTCTCTACACTGCTGACAGTAATAACAGACCCTTCTCTACACTGCTGACAGTAATAACAGACTGTACTCTACACTACTGACAATAATAACACACCATTCTCTACACTACTGACAGTAATAACAGACCATACTCTACACTACTGACAATAATAACACACTATTCTCTACACTACTGACAGTAATAACAGACCGTTCTCTACACTACTGACAGTAATAACAGATCATTCTCTACACTCCTGACAGTATTCCCTGTGTTGATTAGGCTTAACTTGTGAAATGTGGTCCCTTATGTTCACGAGCTAGGCATCTGCCTTACCTATAGTGTGTCCTGCTGTCGTGAGTGTAGTTCCTGTCCCATCTGGAGACGGATGGAAAGGCTGCTGAACTTTGGTCCGTATTATCCTATGAAAGCAGAGAATGTGGTCAACACACTACCAGTCCCAGCACCCACACTACCCAGCAGAGCTCTTTTACATACGTACACAGAGGTGATCAACTATGGGATGTAAGTGCTGAGTTGTTTTGGGGCCTTTCCTATAAAGAATACCTGATTCTGTCACAAATAACCAATCCAAAGGCATTAGAGCCAATCATAAAATAGATGTTTGAGCCTGAGTAGGATCTACCCTAGAGAGAGCAGATTCAATCAAACAGGATTCAAGCTTTAGAAATATGATAAAGTCTCACTACCTCAAAGGTGTGATATAGGGGAAGGTCTTCATTGCACTTTGGTCTGAATGATCTTGCAAACAAAGCATGAAATCACATCAATTCACCTCAATGATGGGCTTCACTGCCTCAACCTGGATTCAACTTTAATAATCTCTCTCTCCTTCTCACTTGCTCTCTCCATCTGTCTCTCTCTCTCTCTCTCTCTCTCTCTCTCTCTCTCTCTCTGTATCTCTCCCAACTTCACTCTCTCTCTTCTCGTCTTTTGAAAAAGTGAAGTTTTCTCGTATATTGAGACTTCCATGATCAGTCCCTTTTTTTCTAGCACCAGCAATCGGGACTGCCAATGTGGACGAGGTCTTATTGATTGGGACTTGGAGATAAAAAAGTTGGGAATTAATAGTAGAGGAGAACAGATGCAAATGGAGGGCTATAAATTATATGTGACAGGAAAGCAATAGTGTCTCATTGCCTCACAAAAGCCCACTGCAACATTTGATGTCTTTAATCTGGGACATACTTCTGAGAAAAGCAGCTGTCAGCCTATGCTGCAAACACATTTATATTATTTGACTCCACATTCCTAACATTATAAGACACTGAATATATATATATATATATATATATATATATATATATATATATATATATATATATATATATAATTTGCTACAAAATTAACCAGGACAAATGCAGTTTGCATCAAATACATCACATATAATATGTTCTATATTGTGTTTATGTGCTAAAGAAATACTGCCATTCTGATACATAATATATTAGCTTCTGTGAAATATTTTAGGGTCAAACTCCTGCAATAGGTTTAATTTATGTAGCTTGTACTGTTTAACTACATAGTTAACACATAAAGCACTTTTCTAATATGATTGTTTAGTCTTGCCCTTTACTGTTTCTCCTTGATGTGCCCTTTAGCTATAATGGCGAAATCTACAAGCCTTTCTTGGAAAAACACACATCAATATTTTATTTTAATTTTTAACATCTAACCATAACAATAATTTGACCCTGTGACTTAGACAAACTATATAAATTCAAGGACTTTATCTGGAATCCATGTTCTTGCTATTGAATAAGCAATCAGGGAGGGTGAATTAATGACTTGCCGTAGTGTTGAAATTCCCTGTAGAAATATGAAAGTATGAATCAATACCATTGAAAGGCACTTAGGATCTTGGTGTTAGCAGTACTCATAAGGGAGTGTGTGCGGGTGACTCCTTGCAGTGCGGAGTACACTGCGTCCACCCACCCCGTGTGTAAATCTTTAATAATTCATGCAGAGAAAATGTGCTTAAAGCTGGGATATCTTCTAACGTCAGCTGAGCAGAGGTCAGTTACCTAAGCAAACAAAGCGCGAGGGACACGCTGCAGCAACAGCTGTTTGAAAACCACGAGGTCTGTAGCCTGACCTTAATTTTTCAGCAAATTGAGGCTAATGGGTTATTGTGTCCGTGTCGATTCGTAAAACACGGTAAATAAGTTAAGTAAACAACGGATCGCTTTAGATTTTCTTCTAGGGGGGGAGGGCAGATTTAATCCTCTTGACCAGTGGTCGCGAATTTTCTTTTGCAACTACACAATTTGAAGCTAGGTTCATGGTACAGAGACATTACGAAATAAACAAAAACATTCATCTGATTTGGAAATATTTGTTTTTACTTACGTACTAAGTCTGCACATAAACAAAAGTTCACACCGCGCTGTCTTTAAAGGCACTAACTTTCACGTGATTTAACGAAAGTTTATTGGTTGCCTTTTTTGTGCTATTTCATGGGGATTTGGAGTTTACCACATACATGTGTTGAGTCCTGTTCAAATTGCCCTTTTTAAGCAGTCACGGTGCATGAAATGAATTTTTCAGCTTCTCTTTCTCCCATTTTTTCGCGGAAATGTCTATAGCGCGGGACGACCCATGATCTCTCTTCAGCTCATTAAAATGTAATGCGGCTGCCCAGCTCTCTGGAACAGTGCCTCCTAACCAAAGTTCATTACTCTCGCTCGCAGGTAGGCCTTTTCACCTTCTTCTACCACCTTCCTTTCTTCTGTCTCACTTTTCCAAGCCTTTTGCGTATAAAGGGAAAATAAGGCAATACCTGAAGAGTTGTTAATATTGTTTGCTTTGCATGGGAAATGTTTCGAGGCTAATATTAATTTGTTAAACGATGTCACCTGCATTGCCGACCGCAAGCCTTACTCTGCAAAGGTCCGCACCTTCTATAGGTTATAAAGTTTCCCCCAAATAAAATACCTTGAAATAAATAACGATTACTCCGCACTCTCATAATAATAATAGTAATAATAATAATAATAATAATAATAATAATAATAATAATAATAACATCTGTTAATATCACACATAAGGTAAAAATACATTAGGACAATCCAGGATTTAATTTGCTGGGATCTGTAGCCCACATTTCCCCACAGGTTTAAACGTTTAATTAAACATTGAAGCCTTAATTCACTAAAACTATGCAAAACATTTCCCGTCAAATATTAAGCATGCAGAAACTGAACTTTCATTTGGTCGCACCGTACTAGACTATGGTAGAGTTCCGAGCTCGAGCCGGTAATACAGTAGAGCAGTATTGAAGACTGTGTCGCGTGTTTCCCGATGCCAATGGCTCTGGTTACATAGTATTGATTCGTTTTAATCGAGACAGATGTGATTTTCGCGGTCTCGACCATAGATCTGTTGTTGACTGCGGACAGGTCTGGGATTGAATTGCACGTTTGAGACCACCCTGCGAGGAATTTAAAATGGCTTAATCTTTATCAATAGAAATATTCGTTTTAGAACGCCGTGCCAAGAACTACACTTTCTGTGTTATCTGCAAAACATGCCATGTCATGGACTAAATAAAAATGTTCCATATAACGTTTTTAAGCTTTCCAGCTTTCTCTCATCAATATACTACAAAATGTCGTTGGGCAATCGATTACCTAAAACTGACAATGGATACAGCGTTATTATGATATTATTTTGCCATTTGTCTTGTCTAGTAGGTAAAGGGAAACATCGACACTGCTTTCGTGTGATTGTTATTTTAGATAAGTGACATAATGAATCTGGGAGGTGTTTAAAAAAAATCTCTATTTACCTGTTGATAGATGACACGCTCGGAACTGTGTCGTTGTCACAAACGCCTTCGGCGAGAAGTCGATCTCTGATTTCCCAGGCAAACATAGTGGGATTCTGCCTCTTATATTCAGCGATTTTATCCACAACTTTTGGAGTCGCCACTTTTGGTTTGGACCCCCCAATTACTCCTGGTTTAATACTGCCGGTTTCGTAGTATCTGTGAAACAAGGATGATAATTAATTAAATTAGACTTTCCCCCACAATACAATTGCCATATCACAATACAATTGCCACATCAGCTTTATTGTTATTGTTATTGGCCAATATTATTAATAGGCTAGTTCTATGTTTTTATTCATTTTTCTTCAGTTCAGTTCTCCACATTATACCAATAGCCTATCGATGTTTCAATGACCTTTATGTACCTACCGATAGGCTTAATAATACAGTCTGGATATCGTTAGAATTAGAGGTGTATTACCAGCCAAGACGACCAACAACAGAGAAGAGAACATGTGTATGTATTTATAGTCATATTTGTACAGCAATAATACAATTTAAAAGCGCTTAATCCTTTTAAATGTCACATTGTTGTCTCCATTCGAAAGCTTTTTTGCAATATATCTAAAATGACTACACTTCGATTAAAATCGTATTTCAAAAACAACTGTAATTTCCCATGCACCCACGATTCACACATGCCACCAACATATAGGCTAACTCATCTTTCTATCGAACATTCCTAGTATATAAAACAAAATACCTTAGCAAATCCTTTTGATAGCTGAAAAATATGTCAGAAAATTTAAAGATACATCTATAAGACGTTCCAGATAAACAGTTTGTTCTCTTTCCTGAGAACAATATCTCATTATGAAAAAAAATGAATCTTTTCACCAACGGGGAGCAACTTAGGACAAAAAACGTTTCCTTTTATTTCACTAGTACGTAATAGCCGGTTGATGTGAGGCTAATGTTCGATTAGGCGTAAGCCTACTTCAGATTTTTGCCGACCAGATATGGTTTGAGGATACAAATGGCCGAATGGCTGCATAGCTATCGCTGCTTGATTTATATGGGGCGGCTTGTTTTTCGCCTACCTGCCGAGAATTTTGCTGACACAGCCATGGCTGACCCGTAGTTGTCTTGAGATGTCACAGGGTCTGACCCCTTGATGCGCCAGCTCCACGATTCTTTGCCTAACCACGTCAGGTAGGGGTCTGCCATTCACAAACACCCCGCCTAGCTGGTTTACACCCCCATGCCCTATATGGGATACAACAGCACAGACACGAAAGCGTAACATTACATACATATAGAAGACACGCTGCATTGTAGCTTAAACATGGCCAGCACATATGCAGTCTCGCCGTATTATTTTCATATGCTTAGGCTGTTTCAGTCTTACGCGCGAGCGCACACAGACTCACGCGCACGCACACATGCACACACATTAGAACGCATGAACCAACCGTAGGACATGGGCCTGCTTTGAAAGTGCAGTCACGCACCAAAATTAAGAGAACGCGACATAAGACCTGAATCAACATACGGCTAACAATGTCTGTGCACAAATGTGTTTAATCATCGGGCCTTCCTGTAGTAATAGTAGAGTTACATTCAGGAGTTAACTGTCAAACTTAACCAGTCCTACTTCCGCACATAAATCGCAAATGATTTGTATGGTCGAGAATCGCACTTAAATGCAACATTTAAGATTCTCCTTCTTCTTCTTCTTCTTCTTTTTATCATTATTATTATTATTATTATTAATATTATTATTATTACCTATGTTTTGATGATGATGATGATATTAATGTAGCCTCGTTGTTTTGGTGGTACTGGTACAGCAGTATAAATACATTAGTCTAGAATCCATAACCACTAAAACGGATGCATAACCACTAGATCGCTCTTCTTTTCTAAAGGACGGGTAAAACTGATCAAGTCATTTCCTATTCTACACAGTAGCGACGTAGGTAGTATTTTCCCCTTCTATTCCATTGCAGCCAAACACATGTCGCACAGATTATGTTTCAAGCTGTTTAATTTTCCTTGCACAATTATTGTAAATAATTAAAAAGAGCTTTGATAACTCATATTACAACCGTAGAGAAGGCAACTGCAAAATGATTAAGAATTAATTATTTAAATTTGACTCTGGTAGACAATCATCTTGTTACAAACTAAATTATCAATAACTATTTTTTATTTTGTATTATTTGCGTTTTATCTATTTTAATGATCATCACGAAACCAAGCGCACGATATCTTCCTTTTTACAGTTTTAGTTCCAAAGTTCTTGCAATTTCCATAACCTGTTATGGGTTTTGCTTGTATTTAAAATATTTAAATAGTCTATGTATAATTAAATAAAAGATCATTAAAACGACCTTACATTTCACTGACATCTTTTCAGTCAGTGAATTTTTGAGCTGAAACTTTTTTTTGTTTAAAATGTAAGAGAAACACATTAGATTGCCTTAAATATATATTTTTGTCTTAGTAACTAGGGCAACTAAATGACGAGCAAGTTAAACGGTAAGAGTTCTTGAGACTAATTAACACATACAATTTTATTATACTGTATTTCATCGACTTTTCGTGCAACTTTATCTACTGATACTCAATAGAGGATAACAAGCACTTATATAGCAAATCATCGAGCTAATCAAGAGCTGATTTGTTGCTGTAAGGTAGGCCATGTATTTATTATTATTACTGCTTCAACCTTTACCTAAATTATGAAAAAATTCTTATTAATAAAGTCTGAACATCCACATCGAAATCGTAGCTAATTATATAAGAAGCCGCTTAAAGTTGTTACCTATGTATATAGCCAAGTTTGGCCGTGCACTACACAATGCTTAACAGTAACCTTTCTATCTTTATTTAATTATCTAATAAAAATAGGATCACAATGAACAAAAAACATTTTTTTTACTCACGGTGCATCGCCGTGAAGGGGTCTGCCTTGCAGTGAATATCCATGGGATAGCAAAGGAAGGAAAGATAATCGACTGAGGTCGCCGTTTCGCCTTGATTATGCAGCTTTAAATGCGAGTTATAAAATTGCTGTCCGTTAATAGCAGAGCGCGTCCGAGGCCAGTGGCTCGCAGAAGTTCTTCACCACGCGACGAAGTTTATCTCTGGTCGTTCAGTCCCTTTAGTAATAATGCGAGGCTGGATTGCAGATCATGTCCGACACTCAAAAATCTTTTACGCGACAATATCAGCGTAACTAGTCGATCAGTGGATGTTTGTTTTGCCACATATTTAGAGGAACGCAGATGGTGGCGTTTGCGTCTCCTCAAATGTCCACTCTTGAAACTGCAGTGTAAAATTCCTCGATATCAGGAAGCGTTTCTGGTTAGTCTGGGGTATAGTCACATACGTGCGGGGATGACATGGAAAAACATGGATACGGCGAGTGTCTCTAGCGGTCCCCCTCTCTTCAAGAATGGGATGTGCCTGTTAGAAGCTTTGGGCTGAGAATGAAAGCCCTCTTCGCAGTGTGTCTGTTTCTAAAAGCTGCAGTCCACCCTCCTCCCCAGCCCCCTCCTCCCCAGATCCCCCTCGCATAGAGATGGATGACTTGTCAGACAAAGGCAATAGATTCCAACACTTTGTGATTCGCCAACGCAAAAAGCAGGAGCCCAAATGAGGAGGTCTCTTCATCTGACACTTCAGGAAGGGAGGGATGCAAACAGGGAAATGAGAAGAGTTTAGGTTAAGAAATCGAGGAAATTAGAAGACAGAAGATGCAAAACAATTGCAGATAACATTATTTTGTTTCAGCTCAGCGTGCAGTTAAAAAGACAAACAGTTTTGATATTTGATGATCTTTGTGTATGTGTTAGAGTAAGCTGCAATAAATTCTTACTTATGGATTTTGGAAGTGTAGTTTCGTTTTAGATGATTACTTGTCATACAAAATTGAGGACTATTGTTTCATATCCTCGATATTTTGTATACATTTTCCACAGTCTCTCTAATTCTTTAAGAAATTACTTCAAGAAATTCCCATTTTACTTTAATTGGTAAGAAGCCACAGAATGATCGCGCGTCTGCTCTTTCGTTGAGACGTCTCAGGGAGTTAAAAAAAAGAAAACTGCTAAGGTCTTTTTTTTTTTAAACTTACTCACTTTGTAACCAGAACTCAGCTCATATAAAACAGGCTACTGACTACTTCAGCTTTACAGAGATCTTGTCTTATTATAGATGTAGTTTAATGATATTTTATTCTGTTTGGTTTGAACTCTTATGTTGTTGCTTGGCCTGTCTAACTGTATAGATACGTCTTGGACATGCCGTTTAGCGTGTTCAGCGTGTTGTATTGTGGGTAGTTCTGTAGATGGCGCTGCGTGGTATGCTTTATTTGAGTTTGAGGCTGAGCTCTTGCTGGAATGATGTGGAGTCGCACATAACTAGCTTAATTGTAGCTGGCAAGTGTGTCAAACTATTTGAAAATACTTTTTGTAGGACTATATTAATTTACAAGTCCGTTTAAAATGATCGCGAAACATTTTAGTTAAACTACACTATCAAAAACTAAAACATTTAATGAATCAGTGTGTGCTAACAAAATTGTAATACATACTCGAACATTTTAAGGTACCCTAGTTCACATAAGAATAAGACTCTTTATTGCAGTGTCCAGTTAGTGTCTCATATCTGTCTTACCATTACATTCGCTTTGTGATGTGCGATAACATTTGTGGTGTGAGGGGAATGATTACATTTGCTCTTATCTTCACAGGTTAGCCAAGTATTTGTACAGGATCTTGTTTTTTTTTTAAATAAGTGGTGAAATAAATAAATAGCTTCGTCACTATAATATTCTGTGACTTTAATGTCGCGCGCTACTTTTCTACACATTTAGATTGCTCACAGAAATAAACAATAAAATATGTAGCGAGATAATGTTTGAGATGTGTTTATATTTAATCATGTAAAAAGAGGTAGTTTTTTTCCCATTGTTGATAATGTCTTTTAAATATACCCATAAGCCACGAGACGTCATTTTTGTTTCAGGTTCTGTCAACAATTATTTTATTTATTTTTTTTTGTTCTTCTTGCTCTTCTTCGTATTCTTCTAATAATACTCTTTATCTTCTAATAATACCTACCACTCGTAGTAGGAGGAGGAGGACGATAATGACATTGAACATTTGGCTAAAATGTAGGGAAATGGCCAACACATTGGTCATCTAAGAGTGCAATAGTCCAATAACAATGAAATGATATAAATCGACCAAGCTATGGGTACCAAATAAGATGCCTAAATTCGGTCTGAAAACTATATAGCTCTGTTGAAAAAAGGACACTTTCATTTAACCACTGTGTGCTTTGTGGTCGATGTAGATTCGGCTAAAAGAACAGGAGGCCATGTTGTGTTGTGCCTTGCGGCCAAATTTGGGGACGATCCTTCTTTTTGTTAGTGTTTTTGGAGGGAGCTTCTGGTACAATATGTAACACCATGGGCTGTAATTTCACACTCCACTACACATTTCCCCTAAAGCTGCTTTCATTTCCCCGCAAGACCCCTGCTTTTCGCCTCCACTCCCCTTTAGTGTATTAGTTACTTCCCGTGTTAAATGGAAGGAAAACTAATTGCAACCGATCATAGTATTCATTGTATGGTAAAGATATTGTGACTTTTAACCTAACCCAAGCAGATGTTGCCTGATTATGCATATCTATCTATCTATTATCTATCTATCTATCTATCTATCTATCTATCTATCTATCTATCTATCTATCTATCTATCTATCTATCTATCTATCTATCTATCTATCTATCTATCTATCTATCTGTGTGTGTGAGTGTGTGTGTGTGTGTGTGTGTGTGGAGGGAGAGAGCGAGAGAGACATAGAGAAAGAGAGAGAGAGAGAGAGAGGGAGGAGAGAGAGAGAGAGGTGTAGTGTCTAAGGTACAACTCTTGATCTCTTTCCCCGTCTTTAGTATGCCACACAAGTTTGTCAGTAGCAGACTCAACCATGTGAACAGTAATGAACTTCCAATGAGGAAGCGGGAAATCCGTTTCCTGCCATGTTTGAAAGCCTATGGTGTTTCTTCCCATTCACTTTAATATTATTATGTCAACGTCACCAATCGATATTTCACTCCACCAGAACGGTTCATGTTAGTCAGAGTCATCCCTGAGTATAAATTGTACCATACAGGTAAAAAAATATAAAACAAATGTAAGTCTATTTACTTGTTTAAAAAAAATGTATTACATTTATTTAAGATTATGAATGACTATATTTTGCACTTTAGTAATATTTAGAAAAACAATTACAGTAGTGACCAATAAACTGTATACATTTTTAGGTTGTCAATAATTTGCTACTGAAAAATTAGCATTCATTGAATAGCATGCTTTCACAGTAATTATACTAAATATTCATTACATATTATGAATATATTATTATAATTAATACTACTAATAATAATATTAATAACACTAATGCTAATACTAATACTAACTGAGATGTGCCTGAGAGGCACTACTTTACTCTCCCCAAATCTCAGATGTGAGGTATCCAAATATTTTGTTGCTTCCTGACAAACAGCAGGACGGTATCCCCAGCGCCATGATATCAGCTGCGTCCTTAGATTGCCTGTTCATGTTGTCTATAGGGTGAACAGATGGACCATCAATTTAATTCTATCCTCGACACCATCAGAGATTGATTTTGTACTTGGTTTTAATTTTGCCATAATTAATTAGATCATTACAACTGTTTTTCATTGATCTTCCCATTTACACCCAAAATGGAAAGGTGAATTAACATGTGATCTATGTTTTCAATTAACTGACTGGAATAAGACAATATTAATTGCCATACTTGAATGCTATTACTAATACTATAAAAAAATAAAACAATAATATTAATAATAATAATAATAACAATAATAATATAAAATATCTAGAGAAAATACATGAAGTGCTCGGAACATTTAGGAGTACACTAAATGCCATCACTCAGGCCCGGGTTAGGGCATCAGTGCTACGTTAATCTAATTACCAAGCCTGGTAGCCGGATTTACAGTACCATGGACGTACAGTGGGTTACAGCAAGGCAAATAACAAGTACTTGAAAACTACCGTTTGAAAAGACTCAATAACAGCCTTACAAAGGTGGACCTAGTGCCTCCCATCCAGCGCTTGAAAAGTAACCCTACTGTATGCACTTACCTTAGCTGAAGGCGCCTCACCTCTACAGCCAGCAAATAAACACTGACACTGTTTGGCGGAGGGCGATTGGAGGAAAGAAGAAAAAGAAACCGGCGCTTACCTGATCGACCAGGGCTGTGAGCCATGGCTTTTCCCTGTCTAATGGTCCGTTTCGGCGATGCAGCCCACTAGATCTGTCCGGCCTCCTGCGTTCCGTCCTCGGCTGGGCGTCCTGCCTCTCCCCGCCGGTTGTCAGAAAATTTGACCGATCATCCAAAACTAAACGGTTTAGACGACAACAACAACAACAAAAAAAGAGAGCAACCTCTGCTCCAGTGAACTTGGGATTGATAAAGGAGCAAAATAGCAATCAAATCAAATAAAGCGTTGCAGGTGTTATATAAAAAGAATAAAAGTTGTCTGCTGGAAGTAAAAGAGGAAGACTAAGAATGGAGATATGCTAAGAACTGCTCGCAGGGCTTATGCGTTTGTAGGAGGCTGAAAGGTAGGACTAATAGCAATGAATATTCATGATTATTTCAATCCATATTAGTTGTTTTTTTGTACTGTATCTTTTATATCAGCGTGTATGCTTGTATTCTGACATGAATAAGTTTTGTGAAGTTTGAGGAAGAAAGTTCATAGAAAGGTTGCTAGGATGGCCGTGATAACGGAACAGTGTTTCTCATTGGTTGAAGTTAGAGGTGAACCTGCACATAGTAGGAGGGTCTACTTAAATAATCTACATAACTTGGTATTTGAATCATTGGTAATAAAACGGATGATTTCGGGAAGTTCACGTTGCTCTAAAGCTGTTTTGAAATATGATACGATGGTCAGTACTTTAGATTTGGCATCCGTCCAGTTGTTTTGCGCAAGAACAGTTTCTGATGTTTCATATGTTCGCTTCTTGTCATGCTCTTGTAAGCTTAACTGTCCTTTAACTGTCCAGGCCTACTTTTCTCATATATATATAAGTAGACATGGACATGATAATATATATAGCTACATATAAAAAAAAAGATTTATCTTGAATTTGGTAGAACATTCGCCATCGTGTTTTTTTTTTCATTACAGAAAGATATTCTGTATAATCACGCTAGCCTGTAACTTGCAACTTATTCAGAGGAGTTTAGCATTGTCACTGACTTGCATAGCTTTACATTACATGTTAGCCTACATGATAATTATTCTTTACAGTTAAAATCTTGTCTTGTCAGAACTGATATCGTTTGACAGCTATAAATTAGGCTGCAAATTCTGCTACTAGTGAGATATGCTATATAGATTTCTCTATAAATCGTAATAACAGGACGATTGGTCCATAAGTACCAATATGACTACTTCTGGGAAGATAAGCTTTAAAGTTTATTAAGGTCATTCAGGTGACATCATTAGCATTTAGGAATGGTATTAACTGCTAAAAAACGACGCGCAGTAAATAGGATTTTGTTCACGTGCACCCCAAAACACGCGCGTGCTAATACCCTCACACCAACGCACCCCACACCACAATTACTTTATTATAAAATTAAAGTTTAAATATTTGGGGTATTTTTAACAGGGACACAGATTCTCTTTTTTTCCCATCTTTTACACTTAAGTTATCATAAACGTGTCCTTTTTATTAGTTTAAAGATTGCAAAACACATTATTATTATCATGTTCATTATTATTTTCAATTTAAGTATTATTATTATTAGTAGTACTAATATTATTATTATTATTTGTTCTGATTTCCTAGATCCTGTTAAATATGAGTAAATAAGCTGATGATTTGAAAATAAACTTTGTTGGCCAGAAGGGGCACTGCAATTCACGACTGAAGACAAATGGACATTTCAGATCTAGTGAAACTTGAAAATGGCTGTACTGACCATGACTGGTCGTGGTAGTTGATTATATATAGTGGTGGTTGATAAGTAGCCGAAAAAGCCTTTTAAAACTTTGATTATACCAGCACATACGTGTATAAATAAGCTCGATAGATAGATAGATAGATAGATACATAGATACATACATAGATAGATAGATAGATAGATAGATAGATAGATAGATAGATAGATAGATAGATAGATAGATAGATAGATAGATAGATAGATAGATAGATAGATAGATAGATAGATAAACAAACTACAGAATACACAATACTGTGCAATACAAAAAACTGTTCGTCAAGATGAAATGTCCCCCAGTGCTGAGACTCGTTTTGTAATGCATTCTCCTCGTGTTACCATGCCAACTTTCAAATGTAAATGCCGTTGACTTTTTAAACAATCAGGTATAACCTTTTAATGTCAGTTACTGCATTTGTGTGGTTTTAGATATTCAGCCATTGAAAAGAATCTGGACCCACTGAAAATGTTTGTTAAATAGGAGATATAGTGCTCATAATAATTTAATGTGGAATTTTATAGCTTTACCACGCTCTACCGTTCTTTTAGATATTGTATTATCGCATTTTTACAAGTTACTCGTCTGTTAATGTTCCAGTTAGTAGGCTTTATCATCCCTTTCGGTTTTCCTTTGTATTCGCTCGCACTGTTAAACTCTTTGGTAAGGTTTCCATTCAGCCGTACGCTCTATGTGTGCATCTGTACGAGGACGGATGCATCAGCAAAGAACATTTGAAACATATTGCTCAAAACATAATTTTATGTCTGCCACTTTAATGCAGAGTACTGTAGCGTATAGCTACTGGATAAGTGTTCTCCTCGCATAGGTGGCATTTCACAATAAACCAGCTATAACTTTTATGTTAAATCAGGTGGATATTATGCTTTATTCGATTTCTGGAGTGATAAGGGACGTTTTTATCTCAACTGTCTTGTTTTAGAAAACTGTTACGAAATGCCATTTTAAACGTTAGATTTTTTGTTTCAAAATTATTAGCCTGCAATGTACATTTGCCTTCATTTCTGTATCAGCTTCACCAAATAAAAATGCCATCCTTCTTGAGGACCACATTTGGAACATATATATTTCTTTATTAAAAAGTTAAACTTTAATTATATTTTAAGGAGAATTAAGCAGTGAAGCAAATGGCAATTCTATTATAAACAATACAACTGATATTGCAAATAAATAATATTTTAGTACCAGATCATTTCAGAGTCTTACACAGTGTATACATTTAAGTGAAATGCAGTGCAATCTTAGTTTCTAGTCATTACAGTAATCAACAGCCTTGTTCAGTTATTTGAAGTAAATTCATTGTTTCAAAATTTTTATCTGAATGTTTTTTAGACAAAGCCCTTTCAGTTGGCCATGTAATGTGTGTGTGCATGCATGTCCTTGTGTTTGTGTGTGTGTGTGTGTGTCTGTGTTTGTTTGTGTGTGTTTGTGTGTGGGTGTATGTCTGTGTGTGTTTGTGTGAGTGTGTGTTTGTGTGTGTGTGTGTGTGTGTGTGGATTGGCCCCTGAGGCGGTCTAGTGCGCTCTCACCCCAGCTGCCACTGTCTAAAACAGACAGGAAACAGCTTCCACTTACATGTCCGCAATATGGAAAGCAGCGACCTCCACAATGGCCCCCATGTCATGACACACACCTACATATACATGCATATACACACCCACACACAAGCAAACACACACAGGAACATTATTCCCACTTTTTCAACCATTCGTGATAACAGTGACACAAAATGTTATTTAATTCTAAACTTAATTTCCCCCGCCTTTTCTGCAAGTTACTTGTTGGATACTTTGTAAATTATTCATAAAACGCAAAAGATTTATGATGCACTTAATATAGTTAAGAAAAAATGTCTGAAATGCCTTAACATTACCTTTCCTTTCTTACCTTCTGCCTAAATGTTTGCTGAAAATGTCTGTATATGTGGGTCTATGGTTCTCGAGCCTTTCAGAGATACAGAGCTAGCTGTATCCCCCAAGACCCTGTGAATAGTTCCCTGTGAATGCAGCCGGTCACGGTCAATGGTGTAATGATCATGGAAACAGTGACCTTGATCTATGGAAAGCCATAATAGGGTACGATGAGCCTCCCTTATGCACACCTCTTAGCACTGGCAAAGGAGCCCCAGCATACAGGAAAGGCCTGAGGAGTGATCTGAACAGGGCCGTTTGATTGGCAATAAAGGCTGTTGGAGTATCCGTAATGGATGCGAGGTTTCTCTTGTTAAAGTCCATTTGGCCTGGACATTGTGACTGCAGTCAGTGTGTCCAGACTGAAAACTCAGGGAGAGGCTGATTATGGCATGTGGTGGAGTTTTATTGCATAGTCCATTACGCCGACTGGCGTTTACACGCCACCCTGTCTCCCAAAGCAAAGGCTGTGTGGATTAATGGAGCACGTCAGCCACGCACCCCGGCCCCCTCGGACATAGCCACCTTTCTTTCCTTTCAGGGAGACTCCGAACATGTCCCAGTTCCTGCAGCATTTAACTTTAAATAAGTTTCACCCTCCCTTCCACTCAGAAGAAGGGCACAGCAGGTCTCTACACCCAGCCAGTGTGCTACTCATCATTTATCTGCTATCTATTTTAGGAAAGAACAGAGAGCAAATGTCAGTGACTTTTCTGTAATAGTTAAGAAAGCGCTAACGGAAACTGGGGGGGTGTAACTGTAACTGCGTATTTAACCTGTACAAAGTAATATATAGTTTATGAGATCTTTCCTGCGATTTAAAAGTGAATTTGAAAGTAAGAAATTGCTATTTAAAATGTATATGAATTGTATTAATGCATGCAAAATATCAAAACACAAATAAGACAATAGAGCTTTGTCTGGAAGCACTGATGCCAAACGCAAAGCTGCCTTACTGATTAGAGAGGAGTATGAAAATAGCACGACGCCGCTAGAAAGACACGACAAAATAGAACGAAAGTACAAAACACTCCCTGCAGAAATCTGGACTGCTTTGTAAAATCTGCTCACCACACCAGCAACCCCCATCAACTCATCTCCCCTTGCCAGCTTTTCATATTTAAAGCCAGTACGGGTTTAATTACCAAATGATGACAGTGTCATATGGTGCCATGATGGCAGAGGATATGTGCGAGACACTGAGTGACAGTGGGAAGCTGGAAAGCAAAACAGGAGCGAGAGGGAGAAAAAAAATAGCTGAGACAGTAAAACATCTGTAATTTGCAATTCGCCAGTGTTCAATGGTTGCTCATGGATTAAAGATTAAAAACTATTGTCTGGCAGATGGAAGAGAGGGAGAGAGAAAGAGGGAGAGAGAAAGAGGGAGGGAGGGAGGGGGGGGGGGCTTCTAAGCACTCCATTTACATTTGTATAAAAACAGCACTGTTAGGATAATCACATGGAAAAAAAATAAGCTGTCTCCATTACACACTCACGGCAATGCCTCCTTGAGCCAGATATCCAGATGTAGATGCTCCTGTTCTCAAATCAAATCGTAGTGACATCATGGCATTCTGCGTAAAAGCTCTATAAGATTTTAAATAACGGCAGCTGTAATCTATAATATGTTTTACCTACGACAAGTATGTGTATATGTGAGGTAAATGTTTAACGTCACATATACACCAAATATGCTACCTTTTAATGTTCAGAATATTTTATTTGAAATGCAAATAATAATGAAAGCTGAATCAGAGCATTTCAAAGCATGGCACCAGGACAATTTCTTCTCTGACACACTGGTTGACTGAGAAAAGCTCTTACACCTGATCCTTAATTGTAATTATAATTAATTGCTGTTTTGTTAGTCATGCTGAGTCTTAATGAGTTTGCTCTTCCTAATAAAGAGTGAGAACCAACACATTTTATATGAATAAATATCATGTACACCAAATCAATTTTAAAATACGGTTCTGGTCTAATGATACTGTATATCTCGGAGGCTGACCCAGGGTTACTCTAGTTTGATATGCTCAGAGGTTTCTTTGATGCGTTCTGTGAGTCGTTATGGGTGGGGGTAATGGGCAGACCACTGGAGCATGGCAGACCACCTGAGAGTTGTGTTTTGGGCACTGGGAGGTCACCTGACACCAGCGCTCTTGAGGAGGTGCACGGCGCTAGATTTCGTGAAAGCACTGACTGGGCTGAATTAAAGGGCCTCTTCAATAAAACATCAGCTGCTTTGAATGGCACATGCTTGAGCTGCTTGTGTAATTGACTTTTTGACTTTTTTTCTGATTTGCATGGACTCTCCGAGAGGAGCTCACCTGGATAGCATTGCTCTCTTACAAAATTAAAAGTGTGTGTTATGTTACATATAATAACCACTCTTCACTGGCCACTGCTAACCAGTAGGCAGGCTTACCTCTAGCTTTTGAGAAGGACGCTCTCTGTAAGCAGTCACTGAGACTACTGAAGTAGCTCTGAGCTTGGTACACACCTGTATACCTGTACGCTCCTGGATATGGTGAACTCCATGTTGCCCTCTGGGACTAGAAACAAGTCACACGTGGTCTTAAATGTATCTGATATGAGACCACACTTATTTTAGTGACAAATGTTAATGGTCAGTAGTAAGGTTCCCTAGAAATCTGCCAGGTGTAGATTATGGGATTGGATATAACGTAATAATATGAGACTGGAAGTGAATTCCTTTCCTCTGTCCCATTTTTACCCATACGGTTTTGAATGCACACCTCAAAAACACTTAAAAGCCCAGAGTATTTATAGCATAGAAACCATCAGAGTACTGATGGTAAAATCCGAACACTTTCTAGTAGTCAAGATGATCTGACGGTGGCGTATCCACACTTATAAATCCGGTACATAAAAAGGCAAAAGGATCGTTACACATGCTGTCTGAAGCATTAGACAGAGTAGTGCTACAGCAAGCTGCAATGAGTAGATGAATGAGAGCTAAAGGTGAATTACACAGGGGGTTTGTTCGTATCTGTGCCTCTGATCTCCCTCTGATAGCCCCCTCGCTGCTCAACATCTGTCACGCCGCATGCAGCTGCACCCGCTCACACCCACAACATGGAGCGGTAGGGTTGCGCAGCTACGCCCTGCAACGTCGTCCATGCGGAGCTCCCCAACACTGGCGCTCATTAGCAGGCGAGCGGAGCTGGGCAGGGAGGTTGGAGCCATGGCTGGGCCTCAAGATGGAGTCTGGCAACCTGGGCGGCGTGGCCACCACGGGCAGCCCCCCTGCCAGATTGCACGCATATCAGAAGTGACATCACAAAGCCAACAGAAATTAGCATCTCTAATGGTCTGCCAGGCCAAACATTATTCTTCATGATGAGGAGCATTCATGCCTGCCCAGGACTCTTGGTGATTCAGCCAAAAGCAATGGATGCCCAAAACCAACAGGCTCCATCCTCTGGTGCCATAAAGGAGGCTTTAAGGTACTGTGCTGTCATACTGCGCGGCTGCAGTTGCGTGGACTCTCGTGATGCCCTAGCATGTGGAAGCCTCTCATTCCACACTTAGACTGTGGCTCCAGGACTTGAAGTATCAGCCTCACAGAATTTTATATTAAGACTAAAATTGCCTTGACAACATCACAGTAAGCTTACCTCTGGGATTGCTGAATTAACTCCAAATTGGGAAAGTAAAGTCATGAAAGATCATCGAAAATAGAAGAGAGGCTTGGCAGATTCAATTAATTACAGCATATTAAAATGTTTGTTTACAGAATTGAAGACTTACAAGGGGTCTGATGTTAATTAATTCAAAACATTCTTTCCTCAGTCCCTGCGACATGTCTACACCAGCCGGGGTAGTTTCATGGCAGGTAAGCGTACGTCTCATTGGATTTCCATCAATTGCTCAAAGGTGTGTTTGAAAACAAAGATGCATGGTACGCAAATTAGCCTGAATGTTAACATGATTGCACATTAGGAAATCTAATTAGTATTCAAGAGAAAGGAAGGGGAAGAGCCGAACAATATTATGATAATGCGTATCTGACACAACTTCCATAATGCTTAAAGCTTCTTTGCTACATCCAGATAACCCTCTTGTTGTTTTATCTTGTTGCTTTTCTGTTCTTTCCATTTTTGTTCACATCCTCCGATAACGTGCCCTCCCACTACGGTTATTCAATGTGTATTTTGCATTAAACTATGTTTTTTCAAAGTTGCAACAATATTGGCTCTGAGTATGTATGTGTGTTTGTATGCCTGCTCGAAAGAATGTGTAAGTGTCCAACTGTGTCCAGGAGATCCCCTGAGGTCCCTCTCCTGGACAATGATGTATTTAAGTCCCCTTAGAGGTCAGATGGACTCTGTCCAGCACATCACCTGCAATCAATAGTGTTGGTAAACCAGGCTCAACTGAGTGCCTGTGAAGACTCCCCTTATAAACAAACTCACAGAGAGGCCAGCACGGCCCATTGCTCTGCTAAAACCGCAGCCTGGATCCTTACACACTTGCACGCACACACACACACACACACACACACAGATGTAATGTCACTTTTAGAGAGACCATTGAGGAGAAAAACTGACAGAAAATAAGAACAAATTGACAGTCGTGTGAACATGTTTATAAATGCTAGTGGGTGGCATCTCTGCGGAGAGGCAGGCGAGAGGGAAGTTCATTGAGGTGAGGGATGACTGTGTTATGAAGGACGTGTGTAATTATTTTGCCTCATAGAGTCATTATTGGTCCCGCTCACCGCTGACAGTGCTTAAGGACTAGGACTCCAGAAGCATCTCACTGTGGAACATGAATGCAACATGCTGAAATAGCTATTAAACACGTGTAACAGGATTTTATGCCATTGTAGGCTTACATCTGATCTCAATTGTCATGCTCTTGTGCTTTTGCAGGTTATGCTGTTAGAATGAAGCTATTTCCTCTCTGACAGGCTACCTCTAACCAT
The DNA here is from genome assembly GCA_020368025.1 of Brachyhypopomus occidentalis. Classification (NCBI taxonomy): domain Eukaryota; kingdom Metazoa; phylum Chordata; class Actinopteri; order Gymnotiformes; family Hypopomidae; genus Brachyhypopomus; species Brachyhypopomus occidentalis. The sequence continues at coordinate 5,964,322 of JAGXOD010001386.1, forward strand.
CCCTAGAGGCTATGTAAAAGGGCAGTTTTCTTTTTAGCTTTGTAGGCATTTCATGTATCAGTGCTATTCAGATAAGAAAGAAAAAATACATTATTGTTTATGAAGTATCTTTACAGACATAATGGAGGTCATGTTGATATCAAACCATGAGTAGCATTATCTAACGTTTGCCTTAAACAGTCGAACTTTCCTGAACGAACATTTTTTATTGTGAAGACAAGGAGTTTTGTTCATGGCACCACTCCTCTAATAGCCGCGCTGGGTTTGTCCTCACGCTCACAGGTGATGTGGCTACGCTGCTTCAGTCAGTGCCTCCCTGCTTGGATAGCGGGGACCCAAAGAGCCCGGCAACAAAACCCACCCCATGCAGCGCGCATCTCTACTGTAAGTGGCTTTTGAAGAATTGGCACAGTCATCTGGCGAACACCTCACATCTCTCACAAACAAATGAAGACCCAGCGCCTCAAAGTGAGATTGATATCTCTCTCTGAACTTCATGCCGAATATTCTGAATATTGAGAGAGGTGCTCTCCTCCCTTGGGATGGTCGCAGCGCCTTCTCCTCCCCTGCTCCGCCAAAGAGGGGAAAAAGATTGCCCCTGTAGATCTTTCATGTTCATCAGTATTCACTCATTCATCGTGAACCATGGCAGCTGAAATTCGTCCAAGTATTGCTGGATGGATGGCCCAGGGATCCTCTTTGTCGCAGTAAGGATGTCTGAAATTGAGTCACAGAATTAAAATAGAACAATCTCCAGTTTTTACGGACTCCAGACACTGCTATAAATTTCACTTAGTGACTGAAAACTTTTCCATTTGCTCTACGGGTCTTCAACGTACCCAGCCATTTAATAGGTCTTGGATAGATGTATCCGGTTTATTCTGCTTACTGACTCAATGAGAAAAGCTTTTGTGTGTTGGGCAAATGCAGTTATTTTTTTGTTTAAAAATATGGTTTTCGAATTTAATGTTGATAGGAGTCATATTGAAAATAGTTTTCATGAATTGAACTCTCTAAATAACTTTATTTTTCTATTACCATGCACTGACCAGCAACAGTAGAGCAGCACTTTACTGAACTGAATTTGTGTTTGCTTTAGTCATCATCAACCAAGGCAAAATATGCAATTTAGAGTGATATATTCTTCAGTTCTATGCAACATGCAGTACATGCAAATATGCGGACATAATCACAGGACTGTTCTTATTGTATATTAATGACACTGTTTAATATGAATGATCTCCCTAAACTAGTTCACACTGTCGATAATATCAGCCATAGGAAAATTGGTTATCAGATGCTCCAGTGACCTGGTGCTCCATGGGTCACAAAATAGGCAAAAGACTTTGACACAGAGGCAATGGGCCAACTAGCTTTGTCTCTTTGTCAATAATCCAGGCGACTGACGACGTACACCTCTATCAACGCCCTGCTCTTCGGCAGGAACCAGTTGCATTTGGACAGTACAGGACAATACACTAATGATGATCATAGAAGCTTATCCAAATGTGCCATTTCTGATGTTTCTTTAAGCTTGGTTTCTGTGTTTTTATGGTCTTTGCTCCCGTTTTACCTAATTTAGTAGGATCTCCACGTAGGACACCCTCTTGCTTCTAACACATTCGCGGCAGCAGTCTGAGAGGACAAAGAGTAGCATGTGGCTCCTGCGGTATGTATGAAGATGGCCACCTGGCCCAACCTCTTGTGGTTCCGCACTTCAGAAGAGAACGCTAACTGCTGTCCCCGATGATGCAGATGCTCAACTGATGAGTGAACCACACAACGTTAGGCGTAACTAGAGCCCGACAGCCTTCCCCTTGTACGAGGATGCAGTCAGCGGTGCCACTAAGTTACCCCAGTCGCAAACAGCACATGGCATAACTGGCTTCTGACCATGAATCATAGACACAGCACTCACCTCTCCACTGAAGTTTGAACTGATAAATCCCGTCTTCCAATCTGTCCAATCTATAATGATCTTCCCTGAGAGGCAAATCAATAATTGCTAAGCTACAAAGAGCATTTTTGTCATAAAATGGTAATTAGCATGGGTCTTGACCTCCCTCATGGCATCTCCCAGTCCCCCATCTGAGGACCAGGGCATGTTCGGAGTTGCCAGTTAATGACGCTAACATTACACACTCACTGAACATTGTCGCGCTTTTGTCTTCATTCACATCGAAATGAAGTTCTTGGGGCCCACGTTTATCAATCATGGTGGGGCTCCAGCTGTTACGCCAGTCTTTGGCCTGACTTCAACAGCCCTGCTTACAAATTGTCTCTGAATAGCATGGAGCACACCCCCTCCCTTTTTTGTCACTGTCTCCTGACAAATGTCTCTCTGCAGCTTTTCCCAGACATGGCCGACCCTACCTTCTGCTCCTCACCATTCAGGGCGGGGACTTGGCCTCATGTCCCTCCAGTGAGTTGAGCTTGGTAAGACACCATAGAGGTGCTTTAGAGTCCCCTCAGTTGATAAGGTGTTACTGCACAGTAAGCATCCCTGTGACATTTTCACGTGTCTTTGATGGCGACGCCTTTAAGTGATATTGTACACCGAAAATGTAGGTTTAATGATATTTTAAAAGGTGAAACAGGTTTTTGAATCATTTGCAAGTTGATCTTGTACATTTAAAAATAGGATCGTGAGCACAAATATATTCATGTCATTGATTCCACACAATACTTTCACACCCTCACACCCCTAATGAGGTGTATATAAGAAGTAGTTAACAATTTCCCGTATTCGGCCGCGAAAAGAAAGAAAAAGGGGGAAAAAAACGAGGGAAAAAGTCCCCCCAGAGTGTAAAAATAAAAGAGTGTAAATCCACACCTACAGCAGCTGGGCTTGCCTCCCAGGGATGAATGGCATACAGTTTCTCTTTCCTGATGCTTTGAAAAGTGAAATAATTAAGATAGATAGACAGATGAATTAGTTGTCTTCCAAGGTCAAACACTGATTGCCTTATTACTCTATTACTCCACTGTTGTGAAACTGTTATCGCTGACACTTTTTCATGATATTTTGTACATCCACTAAAGAAAGGCAGTGGGGGAGTGAGAGAGATACAAATTGATTGTTTGGCGGCCAGATCAGTCATAGTCATCTTGGGTGGATGGATTAATGGGTTTGATGGCTGTTGCAGGTTCAGACAGGGAGACGCGCAGAGAACAAGAGAAATTGGTTTGCCCCCCCGGGAACTGAATCGATGTGAGTAGCATGTAAGGTGGGGCGTTGTTGTTTTGTGGTTGTGTGTGTGTGTGTCTTACAAAAGAGTGTAAGTGTGTTTAGTAGAGACAGTGTGTTTTTCATTTCTTATTACAGGACATTCTTCCTGAAAATATTCTTTAAAATGATTCTAATGTAATCACTTAAACATGGAAAGCCATTGTGGCCCCTGAGTTTTTTTGCATTCTGAAGAACTGTGTCAGCAAGAAAATTATAGGAATAATGTTTAAAGAATTATATAAAGGATATAAACTTAATTATGCCATGCATCTATGAGCACAGGATGAAATTATGTAAAGGTAAACAAACTGGATCAGTCATTGTGAAAATGTATGGTTCCTTATGCTTTACATAAGCTTAGAAATACAGCATATTTTTTAACAAAAACATTAAATTTAAGGCTTGCAAGTTGTTGACCGATTAGAAAGGTGCATGCACTTCTCTGCTAAAACTAAATATTACCAAGCACACTATCTTTTATTATGGTGTTCATTCATTTTGATTATTTGTTTACGAGTAATAATGTTCTGTATTTAATGAGCTCTTTACATATCCCACAGACACAGAGTCTTTCTAAGTTACAACAAAAGCATCCAAAACTCAAAATCATGTAAAGAGGACCAAGTGGGAATGCTTTTTATATCTTAGTATTGCCTTGACAGAGCCTTGGAAATCAGGTGTAAAGGCTGAGGTAAACTTAAAAACAGGTCCATGACACTAGTTGTCACAGACATGGTATGATTGTGTGTAGTTCTACCTGCGAAGAGCAACTTTAGTGATAAAATAATATTAACAAACATTGTACAGTGTGATTGATACAATATTTGAACAATTTAGCAATAAATATTTGTCTGCTAACATGTTTAAGGATAAGTGACAGGTGTATAAGTCATCTAGTGTAGTTCCACTGAAAAGGAACCCGTCTGCAGGATGTAGGAGTAGGCAGTGGCCTCCTGGAACTGATCCTGTTTAAGGACAAAATGGGGCTCGCTCCACATGCTGAGAAACAACACATGAAAATCACTGTGTGAATTATGACAGAGAGCCTTCCTACTCCAGTCCTGAACAAGTCCAGCAACACTAAATCTGTGTCAGTGGCCCACATCAGCACGCTGCAGTCAAATCTCCATTTTAGCCAGAGCATTTTCCCTCCATTCAAACAGGGCATGTGTGAAATTAATCAACTCCCCACTGTAATTCTAAATATTTGCCACATGGGCTGATTGGGGTCAGTGGCTCAATCCCACATCAGGAGAGCGCACACTCCCCATCATGATTGATTACCAGCGTGGCTGCACATATTATTATGAAATGAGTTTATTAGCTTTAAATCTACTAGTAATGTCCCACTGTTTTAGGCCCTTCATGCAATTTTCAGCAAGTCAGGCATGGGTGACGCGAGCCCGTGTAAAACACTTGGCTGTGAAGGCTTTATGGTGGAGCACCCGGGCTTGCTTCATCTGGGGGAGATCTCACTTAGGCACAAGTGCTACAGTGGTAATAAAACAGGCCTGAACTACGGGGGCATTTCTGCGGCTGGTTTGTATTTAGAATGAGCACTGAGTACTCTGGCTGAACACCAGTCAAGCCTCGTTCTCCCCCAGATAAACAGGCTGATTGAGCGGAGACCAGTCAGCCCATTCTCACTTCTTCCTTCACCTCAAGATTTTCAGTATTTATGGTGCAATCTACATTGCCATGGTTTTGCCTGACAATCGTAAATCATAAATTTAGAGAATGAAATGGTACCAATTTACCTGTCGACAATAAGGTCTCGTATTTATAGCTACACTGCCAGTATATTTTACGGTTATGATGATGTGAATTACACCAGTTCATTACAATCAGTATTAACTTGAGACTTTGAATATAATGAGAAGAGTGCCAAATGTCTGTCTATTTTAACCTGCCTTTCTAATAGCCATATGAGTGTGATAACTAAGCAAAGTACTTGGTGGTAATGAGTCATGTGACACCTCATGGGGTTTCCCATAACTATTTGAGTAAATGGTCGCTCTCCACCAACAATTCCCTTTGATGACCCATTAGATATTATGGGGCAGCCTGCTGTGAGCGCCATAGACATGTTCCCACCAAATTTGTGTTTAATGCCCAAGAGACAAACAATAACTAGATTTTAAAAACTTCCGTAGATTATCTTTCATTCGAAAGTTTTATAGTGAACTACAAGACACATTCTTTGATTCATTAGGGCTTTTTTTTTCAACAGGCCATCATTATTTCGTCATTATTATTATTTATTATTATATTTTAATGTCTTTTTTCACATAGAAATAAACACAAAGGCCATAAAAGAGCTGTGGATTTTATTTACACTTCTGTTGCTGATTTTGTCTCATGTTTGTGCATTGAACAAAAGGTTTTTGATCTGCTGCTTTTATTTCATTAGACAATGTAAAAAAAATTATATTACAATTCCAGTAACATGCTGCCAGTAATGCACTTGAATAAGTACTCATAATAGTGTCACATACCTCTCGGTTTGCTGATAATGTGCAGAATATTCTGTATCTCCTCTAGAATCTTACTTGACTGAGAGCCAGTACAGGTAATCAGACTCCAGTCTTTGTCTGGCGCTGTTCCTTCATTTAACCCAAATCTCAGCCATTGGAGTCTGATCAACTTCCAAGGCTGCTGCTTGTCAGCTGGGGAATATATAAAGATAAATGGTATTATGTTAAATTCCACTTAATGACAAATTTTTAATTTTCTGAACATGGTCATTTTCTGGCTTGTGAATCAAGTGTAAGGAGCTAATTACGTGAGGATCTGAGCAAAAATAACTCCTCATTTTCAAGGATAATGGAAGAGAAATGTTGTAGATTAATGGCACTATTTATCTTTTTTAAATTTCTATCTTTCTCTGGTGATAGCTGTGCTCCCCAAGGAAAATATTCATAAAATGAAATTGAAGTCGTAACTTAATAGGTTATTAAAATTTTTGAGTGCATATCACTTCTCCTTTCGCGGCGCTGTAAATTTAAATTGAAGTTTGTGGCGTTCGGAGTCACCAGCGGAGTTTTTTATGATGGCACAATAGAGGGGCACATGCATCTTTGTCAGGAGGTATTTGCTATTCTAATTTTATGGCAGGCCAGATTATCAAAAAGGAATGTCACGGCGCGGGCTGCTGACAACACCTCAGCCTTCAGCTATGTGTTTCCATTAGGGTACCTAGCCGTCCAGGGGTTTGTTCGCCCTATTATTTTCCATTTCTGTCTTTTATCTTGATTTAAAGTGAAGCTCCCTGCATATTCCTCTGCTGTCATATCCCTTCCTCTGCCAGAGCCTGAGATTGGGCATCGCAGGGCGTCTCAGCGCAAGGACCCCCTCTCTCCGGGGGCAGTGTAGAGAGCGCTTCAAGGTGGAATAACTATCTTTAGCCCATGTGTGTTTGGAAACACGGCCCAGGTGAGAGATGAGCAAGGGGGGTGATGGAAATAGGGGGACCATCATCGCTACCTCTGCATTTTTTCCCCCCCAAGGTCGGGGGGCCAAATTTATTTATTTCCCTGAAAGTTACGATGAAATTTTACTGAGTACTTCGTGGTAATGATGAGAGAGATCAGTGGTCATAAATTTGTCTTGCCATTTGGTCGCCAATGATGAACCATTTATTATTTGGCCTTCAAGGACACAGCATGGTATTTGGATGGAAGCAGTGTTATATGTAATGAGATTTATCTCATAGTGTCATAGAGTATAACCCAGTATGAAAATTAAGAGCAAAACTGACTGAGGAACTGAGGGACTGTGTCCATCTTCAGCTCAACTTTTTGAAGTGGGTGTATGAAATCAGATCATTAGATAATGTGTCATAGTTTTACTTGCTATTTTAACAATTCTTGTACAGAATTCTTGCCATTTGGTATTGTATTATTCAAATAACTATCTAGTTGTTAAACAGCTCTGATGAAATTACTGTAAAACATATGAAGAAATAATGAGAGAAGTTGTAATAAGTCGTCATGTGTAATTTACCCAAGTACGCAGTGTTTTAATACAAACTTTAATAACAAGAATAAGAAGGAGGCTTTAAATGTTTTTTTTGCCACCATTTCCATTACTCGTGGATTCATCATGTAACATCCATGTGATTTGCATAACATCATGATGTATTTTATTGATTGGCTATTTAAAGCCCCATTGTAGTTCTGGGACTCTGTTAATGGCTTGGAGCCACACCCCTTCATTACCTCATGCTATCCCTTGGGCCCTTGTGGGTATTCCTCAGTGGGCAGTGTTTTTTAGTTCATTAATGGTCAATTACTTACAACTTATGGGCCCCACTGTGTCATCACCACAGACAACTCAAAGGACGTAAGCAGTGAAGTCTCTGTCCTACAATACTGATCAAACAAATGCAGCACACAAATATTAACACTAAAATCATTCTCTTCACACGGTTTATTATCTATAGTCAAAGGATGCCACTCTGTCCAATTCATTGGTTATTTAAAAATTAATAATATCTTGTTTCCCCATTTCAAGATACTCAGCAAATAAAATTGTCATTGCAGAGATAGTGGCCAATATCGTTCCCTCGAGGATATTTCTCTTTCTTTTTCCCCAGTCTCTACTTAGAGATTCTGCATGCTGAAAGCTTAAAGTAGAACATATTGGAACGCTCAGACAATCCTGACCTGTTTATGCACGAAGAGTTGATAGGCTGTCAGGCCCCTAGCGAGAGGCCCCAGAATGAGGCAAGCTATCCTTTAAACTGCCTGCCTGAAATTTGTGGATAATAAAAGAAATAAATCAGACAATAGGCCTGAATATTCCATTTGTTATCCGTATTCCTTATGGGCAAAAATGATACAGAAATGTAAAAACAGCAATTTTGCCCTGGCCCCTGCTGGAATTGTAACACTGCCTGGGCTGTTTTCATGTCCAAAGACAAAGTACATTCTCACTGCTGCAGCCCATGCGCTATAGCTCTATTCAGCAGAGTGAATTACATGTTTTAATGCAGCTACACATCATTCCCTTTTGCCCCTCCTTTTTTTCTTCTTGTATATCCTTATCCTGCTGTTCACATAGCTCAGACGATTATTACTTGGTTTGGCTCATTTTGTGTTTTTTCTCTGTAAGGATTTTATTATTCGCCCCGCTCGTTTTCACTTGCCTGATGTGTAGACATGGTCTACATCTGTGCAGGGTGGGGTCTGGCAGGTCAGGACCAGCATCTGCAACCTAATGCCCTTCATTTCGCCCCCCCCCCATGCATTGGGTGCTGTGTCTGGGTGAAAGATGCCTCCATCAGCAGAATGGTGGTGACAGTCAGAGGGGAATGAGCTCATGAAGTGATTACGAGAGCGGGTGGCAGTCATTCAGACCCCCTAGATGACAGCACATCCAGAGGCAAAGTGCCCAACTGGCATTAATCCCGGGGAAATCGCCGGCCTCCAGAAATGCATTGTGGGCCTGATAAGATGGTTGTTATAATATGCACTTAATCAGCGGGTCCCCAATGAGTCTCCTGGTATTTCCAAACTGGAGGGAGCCTTTGTGAGGGATCTGAAACATCAGAGGCAAAATGGCGAAGGTCTTATTATCTTTTAATGCAGAATGTGTCATTATAACTCTATATCTCATCTGCCCCACAGCTATGAAATCTCTGGCTTCTATAGACTCATTTCACTCACCTTCATATTCTAAGATCGTCTACGGAGGACTAGATGGACAAATGCTCCACATCTATCCAAAGCACCGCAGAAGGAAGCTATTTTAAAACCATCGTCCTGCATGAAATCATCCAGAGTCTCTGGTTTTCTCTGTTAGGACACGCAAGCCCACGTAACACACAGGTCTTTGTCAAATGACTAGGGCTACCTGGCCCAAACCAGATCATATCCACTTAGCACATCGTCATGGCAGGGTAGAGCAAGCGCCTTTCACTGTCATTAGGCGTTTTAGTGGGGGAAATATGGGCCTCGCCGAGTGAGACCAGAGCAATCTGGAGCAGTTTTACCCTGACAACACCCAGAACTTTCACTTTCACCCTAGAGATCAGGAGCTCATCCAGACATCTAATGTGGATAAAGGAACTACTGCCTTAGGATGTTTAGTCTCTTACTATATTATTGACTATTTAAAATGTAAATGCATCATAAGGTTTCCAGCATCCCCTCCCCAGACATGTTCTACTGATTCTTTTTCCTTCCTATCCTATCCTATTCCTATCCTGACCACACTTGAGAGTGAATGTTAAAAACGAATGCTTCTATGGGGGCTCTTTGAATCCAAGGTCCCAGTTGTGGCAGTATCGGTCTATAGAAAGGCATTTGTAACTATAATATTGTCTTTAATAAAATGCTCATATTTAATGAAAACCTTCTTGATGCTACATGGTGATATTAATAGGATCTGGGAACTTTGAGTGCAGGAGAAGCAGCCCCCTGATTATTGATGATGGGCTACTATGACGTGATAGTGATGTGAGGTCTGGGCCTGCTCAAGGCGGGTCCCCACACCACACCCTGGGGTCCCACAAATATCACACTTGTAATTTCACGCTTCTGATTATTATTGCACACTCCAGTTCTGCACACAGCTTCTCCACCTATCCTCTTTCCCTTTCCCAGCTGAGCTGCTGTTTTGACAGGATAACCCAGCCTCCTACTCTGCCTCACACAAACATACACTCACACACTCGCAAATGTATATATGATTACCTATGGTGCTCACACATAAGCACACGTGCACGCATGCACACACACACACACACACACACACACACACTTTAATCCTTATTTTTTAATGTCTTGCCTCTCTGGACCAGTCATGAGCTTTCTCATTCCTTCTTCTCTCATTCTCTGTTAATTCACCACCATCTGCCTCAGCATCTGTTTGAGAAGCCAGAAAAAAGTGTCTGCCATGATGGAAAAAACTCCACTTTTTCTTTCTCTTGTTTCATTCCTGCTATTTCTCTCTCTCTCTTTCTCTCTCTCTGTCTCTCCCTCTCTCTCTTTCTCTCTGTATTTCTCCCTACTGCTCACATTTAATTGCTCTCACAGTGTCCTCTTGATCTTTGTCTGGGTCTCCGCTCCACCCATTTTGTTCAGGTCCTTTTTCGCATAATCTCCTCAAATGCTCCTTCTCTCTTCACTCCGTCTGCAGCATGCAAACCTACGGCCTGCTTCCTCTCTTAGCCTCAGGGGGACTGGACTGAAAAGGAAGTTATATCCTTTCCATTTCCAGCCGTTTAGTTAATATCCACTGTCAACAGGAGAAGCACAAAGGATGAGGGGAAAAAAAAGGGCAATTGTAGCATCTGGACAATAGCGAGATCCGTGCGGCACCACCCCCACCCACCCAAACACGCATACACAACCCCCCCCTTTGCCAACTGCCCCATACTGGCACCCTCAAATCCCCTAACCCGGCCCTTCTTCCTGCTGCCTTTGAGGCTTGCCGACAATAGCGGCAGGCTGCGTCAGAGCAGGCCCAGGTCTGCCGTCCTCCACGGGGGGCCCGGACCGCTGCGCTCCCCTCTCAGGGAGCAGCGGCGAGGGAGCCCGTGGCAGCCCTGCCTCGGGGTGCACTCTCCTCCGTTTAGGACGGTTATTGTGCTCCCATGTTTGACTGACACCAAGCCCACCGTAATCTCCTCCCCACGGGGACTTGCACCATTTGTGTAGCAGACCTTACAAGCCGCTCTGACCTCATGTCCTCTATTCCATGGCGCATTAGTGTCATTTAATTAATTCAGACCTGCTTTTCATCTTCACTCGCTTGCTTTTACAGTGTCTTGGTAACATGGTAACATGTTCACAATTACCTTTGTACACACGATCGTTATTCCAGTCACAAAATGCGTATCACATTGTTTGCCTTGAAATATCAGTTTTTACACAAATATCAATTGCCACACGTTTGTTTTTTTTCTAGCTATGGCATTTTATGGACATAGACATTTTTAGTTTTTTAAAAAAATTATTTCAATCCCTATCTTCTAACCAAAAAGAACAATATCTGATGTATCAAACAAACTTTTATTGCCACGTCGATGCTGGCTGCCCATGACAAAATGATTCTTTTGGCTTTTGACAATATCTCATAAGGATGCGCTTTGCATTAAGCATTCATGCATTCCTTTTCCCATTACACCTCCCCCTTTCCCAGTTTCTCCACAGGGAGCACTTTTAGGTGATAAGTTGTGACATAACAGCGAAACTTCTCAACAACAGCTCTGCCATTTGACTATTTTCTGTCGCAAACACAGAGTGGCTGACACAGACATTAACTCTGCTCCCTTCCTCATGTTCCCTAGTAGATTATCCATACAACAGTCATTTCAAATGTCACTGATTTGTGCCTCTGGGTCATAGACAAATGAAAATTATAAATCTATTAAGACTTATGAATATTACAATGTCTACTATTTTTAGTCAGCAAAGGCGGGTTTATGTGTGCACAGGTTTCGCTTTTCTCCAAAAGAGCAGAGGCAGCATATCTGTTACCAGCTGCACAGTGAGTGAGTTGTGGGCCTTCTGCACACAGAGAGGACAGGGATTTGTACACAAGTGGGCCAGTGAGGAAAAAAAGCATTTGTAGATATGCCTGCTCATATGCCCATATTTTAAATACAAAAAAAATGAAATGAACTGTAAGCATTAGAAGATACAGGTTGTGTGGATATGTACACAACATATATCCATAGTACAATAGATGTTATAAGCTATATGAGGTTCAGCTAATATGTCCTCTAACTGCAACCATCTCCTGCAACACCACTGTGCTTCTTTAATGTCTCGTCATTTGGGGATTCATGATTACGAGAGAAATGTCTGGGGGGGATGTGGAGTTGCTACAGAGACTTGTGTGTCATTTCCTTATTGGCTACTGACTGGCGCTGATCCGGTGCGGTGGGTTTGGGTTTGGTCTGAGAGTGTTGTCACAGAGAGTGGCTTCACATAACCTACCCTCACCCTCAGTGTGCTGTGCATCTGCTTATCGCATGTGCTACCTACATTAATAAACATATTACAACACACAAATATGCAAGCTAGATGGACAAGTAAAATATCCCTAAACATGGTTGCTATGTTTCTTCCAAAAACTGACATATGCGATAAGTGTTGAGAAACAGCTCCATACACCTGTTTGTAAAACTAATTTTGATGTAAATGATCATTACTGCATTGTATTAAGGCACACTCAGTTTTACCTTGCAACTGCACTGGTGTCCACGTCGAATGGGATGATATAATTATATTCTATGTGATATCAATCTATTCCATTTGATTGCTCTTCGTGATGGTCTCAAAATCCATCTAGGAAAAACAGCCTATCTCCCTCTTTATATTACATGTATATGTTACCTTTGGCCCAGTAGCAATAAATTCAATCTAGTCTCTCTAGTCTCTATTTGGACCACTAGCCACTAGGAAGTGGACCACTGACCACTAGGAAGTGGTCAGAGAAAGCTGTCACAGATCACTTCACAGGCACCCCAACCTCATTGTGCCTGCACACACACAGAGACATACAAGCACATACATTGCAAATTCTAAGTTTATACTCCATATTGAAGAAATTAAACCCAGATAGTTTAGCTGAGGTTATGTATGTCGAAGAATTGTTTTTATTGTCTTTGGATGTTAGTGAGATGCTTGCAGGCATTAGTAAACCTGTAGAGCTTCTTTTTACCTTGAGTTCATATTCCAAGAATGCGATATGGACTTCTGAACACCTGCCCTTGAGATTATCACATCACATGCTCATATGCACATATGTTGTGCTTTGGGAAACAATTACCAAACGATAAACACCATTTAAACTAGTTGCAGAACTATTCATATGGAAGATTTTATTTCACAGTATGTTTCTCTGTGAGGAAACATATTAAGGTATGGACGACTTTGTGAGAAGTTAACCTTTGCCCGAAGAATTTCATTCATTCAACGTTAGTTGACATACTAGCAAGACCAAATTGTAATTTCTTCTGATCATAATCTGCTTTAAAGTCCACGCATGTTAAAAGCAATGAAGATGCTTTTCCTTCAGGTAGTACTGTGATTATTGTTTATAGGAGTATGTGAATTGTCAGTCTCCAAATATCACATTTTATTAGTTATTCAACTTTGCTCCATATTGTTCCCTCCGAGTACAAACATCAGAAAAGTAAATTACATATGAATGATTACAATCTTTCATTACTGCTCCCACAGGAGCTGTTAATGGAGCCCAGATGGCAGATGTTTTTTTCCTTTCTTTTTTCTTTTCTTTTTTTTTCTTCAAATCAGAATCACTAGTTGGAATGCGAGCACATATTTTACCAAAATACAAATTTTAAGTGAATAACTGTGAAGGCTTTTCATTATTATTCATATCATAAAACATTACTAAAAGATAGATAGACGTATGGTGTGGTGGCATGCTACCTCTGGGTCGTTTGAAATCAAATTGGGGTTGAACTACCATTAAGTTAGCCAGGGCGATACTAATATTGATCAGTAGAGTTTGCATTTGTTTTTTTTGTTTGTTTTTTTTGCAGGTGGGTTAATGGGATTAGATACAAGTTAAGCTGTTTTTGTAGGAAACAGTAATAAAAAGAAGTGAGAATCTTGTGTATGGTCAGTCTAAACATGGGCTTCCATATGTGCATTCAGAAAAAAAATCAGAATTTCTGCATGAATAACTAAATTAATCTACAGCCATATTAATCTACTAACCCCACCTAGTCTAATTACCATAAAGTGTTTAAGGTTTAACTCTATAAACTGCCAGACACTTAAGCAGCATCAACCAGTTGAGTGACATACAAAGATATGCTTTTCTAATTTTGCTGGCAATGCTGTAAAATAACTAGCACAGTAATTAGAAAGCTTTTGTGGTGTAAATGAAAAATTCAGTGACTCCCATGACAGTGATGTATTCTACATTGATCATCTTCTGTAGTCTTGACTTGCTAATTAATCAACTTTATTTATGCAGTAAAAATCCTAATGAACAAATTGCTTCAGCAGTCAAGGCAAGCTCAATCACACAAACATTTAGAATTATTTTAAATATGTACATATTTTTGCATGGGAATTTCAACTCATATATACACTAACCAGTCACTTTATTTACAAACAAACTATTATGAATATTTTGTAGGTGTACAGTTTAAAACCAGTCTAAAAACCATCTGTTGGCATCATTTGTTGATGTCAACAAACCCGGTGGTCATTTACTGACTACAGGTCTGCTATTGGCTGGCAGCTTTTGGGGAAGTGACCACCCTCAACCCAGTAGTGACACTGACTCGTGTAAAAACATCGGCAATACTACTATGTCTGATTAACTTGAATCAGCTCAAAACCCCTAACCATGCAATATGATATCCAACATATCCAGCAGTGGTTAATAATAATTACCATAATTTCATATCCAGTGTAGTTCACAGAGTAAAATTTGTGTTGCAGCCTATGTAATTAATGTCATTCTTGAAATCCATTTCATGTACCATAAAAATACTGATTCAAATTTCTGTTCATCCCTTTGAGATGCTTTACTGTCTATCAAGTTTGAAAGTTCCAGTTCTAGAAGTACCAATCTCACCTCACCAGAATGGAGGTTTTCAGAAAAGCCACTGAATCTAGCACAAATATCCATGTAATATCTATGTTCTGTAACTAAAAACACATTTAGCACTCACTAGCTTTGATGGAAGCTGATATTGAAACAACCTGTTAGCAGCCAGTGCAGTTGGAGATTTGTCGCTATAAAGTCAAACCTACATTCCTCCAAGTTTAATTCACTGTGCAATCACAACTGCCTCGTTGTGGTGGATTTAATTAAATTTAAGGTCGTTTATTCATGAAAATAATTTTCATTACACCACTATTAATTATAATACCGAATTCTTTTACATTCATGCACATGCAATTCAGTGTTAATTAATGTAAACTTAGAGCAGCAGTTTTTTTTGTCTGTGTCCAGTAGAAAGCGTACAGGCCGGACGAAGCTCCAGTCAAATCAAGGCTTCAACAGCACCACAGGTCAGTGCGAGCATAGCAGTACCTATGCCCATGACCATACCGCTGTATACCTTCTGTCCATGACCTCTGAATTAACACTGCTGTTGTATAAGGAGTGTACAGGCCGGACGAAGCTCCAGTCAAATCAAGGCTTCAACAGCACCACAGGTCAGTGCGAGCATAGCAGTACCTATGCCCATGACCATACCGCTGTATACCTTCTGTCCATGACCTCTGAATTAACACTGCTGTTGTATAAGGAGTGTACAGGCCGGACGAAGCTCCAGTCAAATCAAGGCTCCAGTCAAATCAAGGCTTCAACAGCACCACAGGTCAGTGCTGTTGAGCATAGCAGTACCTATGCCCATGACCATACCGCTGTATACCTTCTGTCCATGACCTCTGAATTAACACTGCTGTTGTATAAGGAGTGTACAGGCCGGACGAAGCTCCAGTCAAATCAAGGCTTCAACAGCACCACAGGTCAGTGCGAGCATAGCAGTACCTATGCCCATGACCATACCGCTGTATACCTTCTGTCCATGACCTCTGAATTAACACTGCTGTTGTATAAGGAGTGTACAGGCCGGACGAAGCTCCAGTCAAATCAAGGCTTCAACAGCACCACAGGTCAGTGCGAGCATAGCAGTACCTATGCCCATGACCATACCGCTGTATACCTTCTGTCCATGACCTCTGAATTAACACTGCTGTTGTATAAGGAGTGTACAGACCGGACTCTGAATTAACAAGCTCCAGTCAAAGCTTCAAATAGCAGTACCTCAAGGCTTCAACAGCACCACAGGTCAGTCAAATCAAGGCTTCAACAGCAGCATAGCAGCATAGCAGTACTATGCCCATGACCATACCGCTGTATACCTTCTGTCCATGACCTCTGAATTAACACTGCTGTTGTATAAGGAGTGTACAGGCCGGACGAAGCTCCAGTCAAATCAAGGCTTCAACAGCACCACAGGTCAGTGCGAGCATAGCAGTACCTATGCCCATGACCATACCGCTGTATACCTTCTGTCCATGACCTCTGAATTAACACTGCTGTTGTATAAGGAGTGTACAGGCCGGACGAAGCTCCAGTCAAATCAAGGCTTCAACAGCACCACAGGTCAGTGCGAGCATAGCAGTACCTATGCCCATGACCATACCGCTGTATACCTTCTGTCCATGACCTCTGAATTAACACTGCTGTTGTATAAAGGAGTGTACAGGCCGGACAGCTCCAGTCAAATCAAGGCTTCAACAGCACCACAGGTCAGGCATAGCAGTACCTATGCCCATGACCATACCGCTGTATACCTTCTGTCCATGACCTCTGAATTAACACTGCTGTTGTATAAGGAGTGTACATTCCGGACTTAGCTCCAGTCAAATCAAGGCTTCAACAGCACCACAGGTCAGTGCGAGCATAGCAGTACCTATGCCCATGACCATACCGCTGTATACCTTCTGTCCATGACCTCTGAATTAACACTGCTGTTGTATAAGGAGTGTACAGGCCGGACGAAGCTCCAGTCAAATCAAGGCTTCAACAGCACCACAGGTCAGCAGTACCTATGCCCATGAGCATACCTTCTGTCCAGTACCTATGCCCATGACCATAGTACCTATGCCCGCTGTATACCTTCTGTCCATGACCTCTGAATTAACACTGCTGTTGTATAAGGAGTGTACAGGCCGGACGAAGCTCCAGTCAAATCAAGGCTTCAACAGCACCACAGGTCAGTGCGAGCATAGCAGTACCTATGCCCATGACCATACCGCTGTATACCGTCTGTCCATGACCTCTGAATTAACACTGCTGTTGTAGAGATGTCCTGTGTTTAATCCTTCAGTTCTGTTTGTTCAGCAAACGATTGCGTTCCATTTGCTTCTATATAAATATGAGCTTTATGAAATGTTATGGAATGTTAGGGTTAAGAGTCGCCTTTGCTTAAGAGTTGCTACCCTGCAGTTATCTTAAAAAAGAAGTTAATAAAGGAAAATTGAGCACTAATTGTACACACATTGTATGTGGAATGTTCAGGCTGTGGAGCTGTCACGTGTTGATGGAAAGTATCATCATGGTCCATGTTGAATAGCTAATGATTAACAAACCTTCATGCCAATTGAGGTTGAATCCAGAACTTTCTATGTGGCTGTACATAGCTATGTTATTGTGCATAGCTGTATCAGTTGAGAGGCAACAACACATATGATTAAAGCCGGACTATAAACAGTACTCTAGCTTGGCCCTGGAGCTTTACATCATCCCCATAGCAATATTCGGTTTCCTCTGCACAATGGCCTGTCCTCTCGTTTTCTAAAAGTGTCACTTAAACTCGTTAGACCTTTAAAGGGCTTCAACCTTTCATTGTAACGTGCACACTTTGAAATGAAAATATATATGCACACCCTCCTTCCAAGGATTTTTGCATTGGACGGCCCACTGTATTTCATGCATTTTTTTTTTCTCATGTTCATTTGCATTTTTATGCAAGGTTACACACAGGGGCTCGATTATCGTCATGAATAGATTAAGGAAACTATCAATCACGTCTCTTGTCGGACACAATGAATCAGCCGCCACACCTGTCCTTAAAGCTGGGGGCGTGGACATGAATCTGTCTGAACAAGAAGAGAAAGATCGTCATGTCTCTGCCTTGGCCAGTGTTTTCCAAGGTGATGTTGTTAGGTGAACTCTTGCCTTCTGAAGCGGACATACCTGACGAGCGGTCAGTAAAACTAAAATTGCCTAAAGTACAAAGTTGCATTTGGAGATATTCAGAATTATGGCTGTAAAGATTCAGGACAATGACATTTTTTATAACAAGTTAATTATTCGGATGATTAAAAAATGATGATGAGGTGGTGTGGTTCTGCTTTCTTTTGCCTTGACATTCAGAGACAGGCGTCCATCTTCTCTACAGATGTACTTAAGTCTCCTGCAAATTTTCAGATAAGGCTGCTGCTGTCAATCTGACTGTATTACATGGATTCAGAGTACAAAAGAGTGACACATGCTCCCTTCTCCCTTTATGGGAGGAATAAGAATATTTCTCTTACCTGTCTGCATTATGGCCAGACATCGTTAAGGTCAATTCAGTCCCCGTGACTGAATGGTTCGTATTGTATTTGCACTACATTTAGGCAGTGGCTTATAAGTGTGGTTATAACATGATTAAAGTATTGGTTGTTTTGAATGAAAGCAGGAAAGTGCTTTACATCTCTGGGGAGAGAGCTTAAAACTTCTGGCTAATGATAACAAATGACAGCTAATGAGTTGTCCAAACATAACAAATGGAAAGAATTAAAGGCTCAGAAGCATCACTGTTTCATTAAAATGCAATAAAGAGAGGAAAGATTGGTTTTATGGACGAGTGAGGATTTATATTGTGCAGGTCTTGTTTGAAAATTGGAAATTTCTAAACAAGGTCAAAGAATCATGCTTGGTCAACATTGAGCAAGCAAGCAAGAACTTCATATTATTGGATGGTTCACACACATACATGAAAGCTACATATACAGTTTTGTTCATGCTTGATTACAACGATGATCCTGTGTGGTGAGGACAGTTTGTTCTAGGTTTTGTTTTTTTGTTCTTGTTTTGGTGTAAGCTTCCTTTATCCATTAGGCCTTATTGTTTGACATTGAGCATGCTATCATTTATCTTTATGATTGTATTCCTTGAGCAGCAGTTTTCTTAACAATAATCAATACAGGAGTCGCCGGTGGCCACCGTGGCCAGGAGACCTGAGCTGCTTGCAGAAGATGGGGTGTGGGGAAGGGGGATTCTTCCACTGGATTGACCTTGTCAGTGTAACAGTGCTGTTTGAGTTTGGCCCTGAGCATTCAAAGCCTCTCTCCATCACCCCTGTAAGCCAGCAGTCCACACTCGACTGCCATAGTAGCCCTTTGCTATGATCTCAATTTGTATGTTGTCGCAGGCTATTGGGACTTGACATGGTAAAATGAATGGATTGATCTCTCTTCCGAGTACATCTCCTTCCTGGAGGTGGCAAAACATTTTAAAGAGTTGATGTAAAATCTACACAAAAACAAGCAGATTTTGGGATGTTTTTATTCATGTGCTCTCTTGAGTTAGAGATTTATGTGGGTGCATTTAAATTGCTGCTAAGAATGAATTTAAGATTAATTTAAGGACCTATGTTCAGTCAATTAAAGTAACTTTTGTATTATTTATTTATGTATTTGTGTATTTTATGTATTATGTATGTAGTTTTTGTGGTAGCATACAGTTTTTAAAATTGTACTCAATAATTTGGAGTTTTTGTATATCATTATTGTTTAGATTTGCATAATTTGTTCTATTTGCATTAATGGAATATTCATATTGTCTCATTTTGCATGTTACAAGACTATGAATATTTGTCACTGTAGTTCTGTAAGCAGTTCTTGACAGAAACAGTGTGAGTTTATTTTCTGTTGCATTGCATTTGATAATGAGCATATATAATGTGAATGCCAATACAAATTATTTTGCATGTCTTGGCACAGTTGACATAGATTGAAAACTATGTAAACCCCCATCTCCTTTTATTCTCTCTGAACCGAGAGTTTTACAATGTTAATTGTAGGTTTTCTAGTGATTAGATCTCAATAGAATTGCCAGCAGTGTGTTGGCCTCCACGCCAGGCTCTACAGAATGAATACATTCAAACCCTGAACGTAGTGAAAGGCATCATTGGGAGAGCTGGTCTTTAGCCCATGCTGCACAGTGTGATGGGTCAACATTGGCAAGCTGTAAATAGCATTGTATAGACTACTATAGCAGACTGTTCATGCTGCTTTAGTTGAATCAAGTCTCACTTGGAGGTTGGTGAGAAAACGTGCTACAGATAAAAGGGTGAGAGAGGAAATATGTGTATGTTATTGTGTGTGTGTGTGTGTGTGTGTGTGTTTTGTGTTTGTGTGAACAAGAGTGAGCCACTCCTTGAGAGGATATCAGCAGTCACTAAATCATCCTGTAATCAGCTCTCTATGCAGATCCATCCATGCATGTGGAGAGCGAGGCTCTCTGTGCAGGCTGCCTGTGAGGCAGACCCCCCCCCCCACTCCCTTCCCAATGCCAGCAGCCCCTCAGCCGACCCCATCTGTAGCCCATCTCCCTCCGCATTATCTCCAACCTATAAAACTCCACAGCGGCACAAAAGAGTTAATGATTCCTTTTGTTTTGTGGTGTTGGCGGTGTTGGGGGGAGGAGCGGGGGTGACAGCGCACGGGCAAATGACAACAACAGATCCATCAAACTTAGCAGCGTTGGGCACATCAGCACTTTCTCTCCACCGCTGAAGTGCACATATTGTGTGCTGGCCCCCCAGGAGCGGCAGGCGGGCCAGGGGGACAGGGCGGCCCCTCGGTGGCCAGCCAGGACTTGATAAATGACTGGAGCAAACTTCCTTGTCACCAGGCGAGGAGGAGCCCCCTGCAGTGAGCTACATCATCCTACCAGCATTATTCTTTTCATGCCGCTTGTCGATAAAGCCCCCCCCCCCGTGATTGGCGTGCCGACGTGGGCAGGTTAATTGGAAGGCTGAACTGTGAAACGGCACGGGAAGCGCAGATATTGTCCCCTCACCATAACATATGAAGACTGTGTATCTGTGTATCGATTACGCCCAGAGTTCATGGCTCCTGCGTGGTCTGGAGACGGCCAGGGACGAGTGATGAATGTTGCGAGGGAGATATGAGCGGAGATAGATACATTTTGAGATTAAATGGTTGGTGTGACAAGAGACTGCTGGCAGAATGTAGCTCTCCACAATGTGTTTTCTGTTCACATTTAGCAATGTGCCGCTGTAGCTGGGATCAACAGTGAGAAGGAAGCCTTGTCTGGTTTAAGTGCGCAGGGGGAGACGAGGTGTCTCCTGTGAGCTGGCTTTACTGAAAACACACTTGCTCCAATGGCTTGACTGTGTCTTGCATCAAACGCCACCGTTAGAGAGTCACGTTCGTGTTTGTGTGTATGAGCCTTTAGCTCTACATGCTCTTTTTAGGTAGCGATCGTTTGCCTCGCCAGTCCTATTGATCAGAGGGCCGAGCGTCAGATGAGAGACATCTGATACCAGACAGAAGAGGAAACACAGTGTCCTCCTCGAGAACTTTTGCTCTGCGTCTTGTGTGTCCACCTTGCTCCCCGATGCCACCAGCACTCAGTGGCTAAAGTAGAGTCCAAAAGGCTGAGCGACCAGGAATGACGTTTCGTCATTTATACATATTAAAAATACTATGTTACTCAGTTTATATTTATTCTTAAAATACACTATTTAATACTGTTGTTTGTTAACTTTTCAGGAGTATGTATAAAATCAAAATATATCTAAATATACTTCTCAAACACTATCTTCATTGCTTAATTTTTCATTTGTGTAACACCATATATTCATCATACAATTGCAATGCATGCATGTTTATAGCACAATGTTTTATCAGTATTCTATAGCACTCAATATTAAGTTGGTCGTAAGTCGTAAGTTAGGTTAGTGGTCCTAATTGGTACTGCTAGTGCGTTATAGTAACTGAAGGACTTCTGTTGTAAAATGTTTGTTACAACTGGTTGTAACAACTTCAAAGGCAAATTGTTCTCCTCAGTGTTGAAAAATTATCCCAGTGCCATATTCATGAGTTCTTCAGTTCTTCTATGTTATATGTGCAAGACACAACAAAGATCTTAAGAGAGTTTGTGTGTGTGTGTGTGTGTGTGCGTGTATGCGCACGTGTGTGTGTGTATTTATGTATCAGCATTCATCTGGCTAAATGACTGTGCATGGCTTGTTAATCCGACGTGATTTGCATTGTGTTTATTTGTTGTCCCTCCTAAACTTGTCTGCCTGTTACTCAAGTTAGTTCATTCCATATAAATGAAGCATTTCCTGGTCAAAGTGCACACTTCTCAGCAGAGCCTTTACCTAATTACTGTCTCATCATTCCAGGTGCCACTGTGATTCATTGTTTCAGCGTCAAGATTTCCATTAGTCTGATTCTTTTGCCCGGAATTTTTGCTTATCAATTTAGAAATTAATTGCAAACATGAAGTGACATTTTACAAGAAATGTTTAGCATAGCATGAATTATTGCCTGGGTAAATTTGATGCAAGGCAATTGGGGTGCATATCCTTGACTTCACAGTTTTCTGTGGCTAATAAAGAGAGACACTCACTAACTCATTTTAGCGCTTAACCAACATCAGTGTGGATGGTAACATTGCTAACTGCTTGCTAAGGGTACAACCACTTGAACGGGCTCCTTCAGAGCTTATGCCACAGAAGCCATGGACTTATCCTCAAATTAATTTCATTTCTGAGAATATGATTTCAGCTGTTAGTGGTGAATTTGTGCAGAATTCATGCAGCGTAAGTATGTCTGTTAAACATATATCACTATATATGTGTTGTAGTGAAATAAACCCGATGTGTTATCTAGCCCATTCTCCATCTTGCCATGACTTTGACATCACTGTCACATTAGACAGTCCTCAGCAGGACAACAGTTACAGCATCTCGTGGTGTCCATCCGATCCACGTGTCCACACAGACCCCTGCGGCTTGTCCCCACGTAATCCGTCGCATGAGCGGAAAGCCCCAGCAGGAGGTGATATGGCCGCGTCCGCACCACGTGGGCTTCCCCGAGGCTGAGGCATTCTGCCTCCTGCCTCCGTCTCCTCCCAGGGAGGACGGGACGTGGAGACTGCCCCCTCGCTGCACAGCACTGGGGTCCAGATTGCTACACTGGGCCAGTCTGGAGGTGGGCAATGGCACTCCAATTCATCTCCCGCAGTAGCCCACCCGGTGCCCACTCCTCATCTGTGAGAGCACTCAGGAAGATGGATTGGTTGGCCAGGCCACTAGAGGAGGCAAAGCGTGTGGCTAAGAGACTGTGTGGCACGTGACTGCTCACATATGCAAGCTTGATGAAAGACGTTTGCAGCCGCAGTCTGGGGAGGCTTCTCTGGTTTGGTAGGCTTGAGTCCCAGAGTGGCGTAATGTTCTGCCCTGGCGCTGGGAGAAGGAAAAACATACATGGACAATTATGTGCTTGTACCTTATCAAACTATGCGAAGTGTGAGTTTTTGCCACAATGTAAAACTTGTGTAAATATGTGACATGCATGCATAACACTACTCATATGCAATATGATCATTTCAACATTAAACATTTATTGGAATTTGTCCCCATTAAATTTTTAGAAATATTGGGACTTTCTTTTTAATGTTCGGATCTACTTGTGTGCAGGACTAGCGTTTAATGCTAAGTACTGCGTGATAGTAATGCATAACCTGGAGATGAAGCTGGTGTCGTAGGTCTGGTTCAGTCCCTAAGCACGTTCCTTGCTTGTGCTGCTGCTCATAATTACATGGGCTTGTCTGAAAAGGCAGACTAAATTACACAGATATGAGGCAAGGCGCTATCAGTAATATTCTTATGATGTTCCTATTAATCAGCCTGGCTGGTTTTTATCACAGACTGCTCTGCCCACCACTGGTCAGGCAATAATCAGATATACATAAAAAAAAACATTTCCAGCACAGCCGGGGCCTGACTCGCTTGTATTATGGAATAAACCTTGTGGAAAAAATCGGTTCATCCCCAGAAGCGGCTACAAATTGGTCCTGCGTGACACGCTTGGAATTCGTGCCGCTTTCCGTGACCTAAAACAAAAATGACATGAACATTGACAAATTTGACAAAGAAATTTGTGCAAAAAACAACCTCTATTTGGTCAGCCAAGCAGCAAATATGTCGGATGATATGCTTTATTAAGCAATCCATTTTTCAGCAATAGCTGTGCCATCTGCAAAGGTTAGCGTACATCAGGCTACAGAAATTTCATCTGCCTCTGTGGGCCTCTGCAAACACACGGGCACATTTTTCATGTACATACAATTCTGGATGCAAATAGAATAGTTGATGAAAGGGATGACCTTCTGAAGTGACTCCCCGGCAGTAAGCTAGGGCAGCAGCAGGGGGGTGAGTTACTGCTCCGGCTGATCCAGCGCTGGGTAATATATGGCTGCTGTTCACATGCACAGTGAAAGCCCACTCCCTTACCTTCACAGGAATGACTAGGTTTGTATCAACAGGAATTTATGTTTCTGAGTAAAAAAAAAAAAAAAAATCGAAGAAAAATTCTAAAAGCGAAGAAAGGTAAAAAAATAAATAAATAAAAAAAAAGAATTAAGCGCGAAACAAAACAAATTACATTTAGGTGCGGTATTGACAAGATGCTACATTTTTCATCAAACACAATGTTTTCTTTCAAGAGCCACTTCAAATGATTTTGTCATCATGTAAGCAATGTTCTTTCCTGCTCTGTCTTTGCTGTCGGTGGTTTAACAAATGGACACTCAGACAGCTAGTGCTCAACTTGCTCAGAGGTGTGGGTCTCATCTGTATTGTGGCTGGCACCACAGTCATCTTCATTCTCTTTGTCCTTACTGAGAAAGGTGATCTATCAGAGCACAGACATCATGGCAAATCTGCCCGGCCTCCTTCTCCCATTTGAATTGAACACACATTGTGTGCAAGCATGCCCTTAACCAAGCCAGGATTGAGAATGAGTGAACTGTCCTTGGTACACATCGCCAGACCACGATGATTGAGTTTCTTTTCTAGATTTTAAGAAGGGATGAAAATTGAGGACCTTACTTTGCAAGGTTAGGGTTTCAGTAGGAATCAGTGTCTAATTTCCATTTTGTCCAAACCCACCTCTCTTACTGTGACACTGTAACAGAGATTAGGAAGCTCTGATGTCCACATCTTGTCACAGTAATTTGAGCAGTTGCTGCGTGGCCTCATCACTGCATGTCTATTATGTTTTATTAGAAATGACGAGTGAAGTTTAGATGATTAGTCTCAGGCCTTTGATGCCCCCACCACCATGGAACAGAAAAAAAACCCCAAAAAACTTCTCTTAGTTACTCATTAAACAGATTGGTGATTAGCGGTTTCGTTTTTGTTCTCGCTCCCCTCCCCGCGTGAGAGAGCAGGCTCCCGCAGACTGGAGCAGCCCTCTGAGAATCCACTGCTCCTCAGCTGACGGCTCGTAGGGCCTGGAACGTATGGGGATGATCACACAGCGATAATTCAAATGACTGAGAAGTCAGTGCTTCAGTGACTTTGTCCCCGTAGAGCGCTGGGACACCCAGGCCCCAGATTGATTGTTTACTTGGGTGCTGGGGGAAAAGAACATCTATTTGTTTCCCAAGGTGAGCGTCTTTCCAAACACCTGCTGTTAAATAAGCAGGCCCAGACCTCTGGCCACTGCTCTCTGGCCAGGGGAATAAGGGGACTTTGTCTCTGTGACGGAGACCTATTGTTATTTATCTCCCCGCTACTGTACATGTCACCGGCATGGTGCTTAGGCCTGAGTGTTATATATAGAGTTCTTCAGTCTCCAAATAGAAATGAAATGGGATAGGCAGCATTTTTGTTGGGGTACCATGTCAGGTGGTGGCCGTGTGTGTGTGTGTGTGTGTGTGGGGGGGGGGGTTTAGAGATCCTCTCTCTGTGTACTTCATCACCTGCAAACCCAATGAGGGAGAGTGTGTCTGGTGACTGCAAACTGCATCCAGGTTACTGCATGCTACAGTAGCCAAGAATGTGTGGTTCTGTAGATGATTAAATCAATACAATTTTGACAAGACTTGTAGGAACATGCCTCTTTATTTTACGCAATTCCTTCCCCTCCGATGGGGTTCATTTATCACTCGACCCCGGCGCTGTCATCTAATGGAGATTGTTCTTTAGTCTGCGCTTGATCGAGGGGCATGATTATGATGCATGTCGATAGTTTGCTGAGATATTGACACAGGGACAAAAAGCACAGCCTGCCACTGTTAGCCCATCTCTATACAAACACACACACACACACACACACACACACACACACAGAGACACTACACCCACATCCCCCATGGATGATTCCCATTGATATCCCATTGATGAATCAGCCCAAGTGCCTGGGTGACTGGAGGCAGCCGTTAAGACCCCCGCAAACTCATTTCGCTAGCGATTAACACAGAGACGACTGATGTGTTCTTCATCTTTATTTACTCTGCTGCGGAGGAGCGGGACGTCGTCCCGTTTTGCTATTGTACCACGCAGCAGGCCACTGCCTCCCCCGGCTTCTCCTCCTGCACCACTTGATAGAACGTCCTTGGCGGCCATATCCTGGGCTGCGCTGCCTGGATCACAAAGGGTTAATAATAAAAGGCAGCGCACAAGGAGAAGAAGGCAGAGTATAATGAATATGAAAGAGGGGGGGTGGGGGGGTTGCATATGAAAGAGGAATGAGATAGGGGGAGCTAATGACAGGTGTAGCTGTAAATTCTTCATTCTGCATGGGTTGATGGGAAGTGCTCGGCTGTGCGCTCGCCTGTGACTTTACAACTAATCCTGTTTGTAAGTTATTATTTATCTTCAGCAAAGTTTGTCAAACTTGGGCTTTGATTTTTTTCCCCCTCCTCCGATTTCCCTCTTGAGGCTCGCTCTCACACATGCTCCCCACATAATTTATGACTGCCTCTGGTCTTCATGACAGATTATTAAAAGTAGAATTAGTTTTTTGCGGTGGATTTTTCCACTGGGAATTGGGAAGGCAGTCCTCTCAGAGGAAGGTCTCTTACGAGGTCTCCATTACTAATAGAAGTTTTTTTTTTTCTTTTTTTGATGGGGGTGAGAAGACTAATGATTTGAATTTACTGTGGCAGCCGTCACGTGGTAGGGAAGGCATCAGCGGAGGAGACAAGAGGTTAAGTTCTTCCCCGTGGAGAGCTTTATTGGATTGTTTAGCAGCAGAAGGATAATGTTTTTGTTGTAGTCTGGTGCTGCACTTGCTGCCATCACTGACGTGCTGGCGTGGAGTTTGGCTACGGCAGCAAGCGACGACTGCAGCACGAAGAGAGGGAAGAGACGGAAGAGACGGAAGAGAGGGAAGAGAGGGAAGAGAGGGAAGAGACGGAAGAGAGGGAAGAGACGGAAGAGAGGGAAGAGAGGGAAGAGACGGAAGAGAGGGAAGGAGAAAGGAGACGACAGAAACGGATGGGAGCTGCTGTTAAATGGCTGCCGTACTGCAGATGCTGATGGGAAGACATGTGCAAATACTCCTGCGAACAGGAAAGCTGGTTATATTTAACCCGAGTGGACAGGAGTGGAGGCGAGAGTTGGGTACTGTAGATTTGGAAGCTGTGCTTTCTTTCTTTCTTATGCACATAGAAAACATAGGATGCGGACACGCGCGCGCGCACACACACACACACACACACACACAAACACACACACACAAACACACACACAAAGTCCTATTTCCATTCACCTGATGGCCGTTTGGAGCTTGTTCTCCCAGCATGCCACTGCAGCATGGGAACCAGAGGGGAGTCACAGCACAGCTGAGAGCCTCGGCTTAATCTTATGCATCATTAAGCACTCAGCGGCAAGCCAGCGCTGTTCATATACATCATCCACGCTTAATAAACATAATGATGACATAAGATGTAATTCTAGATGAATTTTCATTTTATAGGGAAATGGAGAATTCCTCTAGAAAGGAAAAGAAAGAAAAAAGTAAATTATCAGGGAAGTACAAAATAAATGATGTTTTTTTCACCAAGATGAATAGCAGTGTTTGGGGCATTAGAGCAGGCGAGGAGCGTGAGTGTGTGGTGTGGGAGGGGGGTGGAAGAGGGCAGTGGAGGTGACTGGAGAAGGAAGAATGGAGTTTGGGTGTGGGGGGTGGGGGCACTTGCCATTTCTACATTTGAATCGTGGGGGTCTGATGGACAGGCTGAGGGAGCCGGTCTGGGACTCATCCATCATAGGCACTGGGGATCAGTACAGAGAGGTAGAGTTTCAGGCTGGGTTGCTTTACAGGGGAGGAAATAGGATTCTGATGAAAGTGTGAGGGGAGAGTTGCCCCAGACACCACCCAGGGCACCCAGGGCCATGGGAGGGCCACTGGGACCCGAGATAACCACGCCTTTTCCAGCGGGGAGGGACAGGGTATCTCGGCTACCCAGGGTGCCTTTGGGTGCAAGCTGATAGGAAAACGTATCATGGTCATGGCGGACAAGCCCTCTCCGTGCGGCCATGCGGACCCCCTGCAGTGGCCTCACCCTGAACCCATCCCCGTGCACCGGAAACAGCACGCGCCGTGCCACAACAACCAGCGGCACCCATGAATGAACGCGGAGAGGAGGGAGATGAATGGCGCTTGGAAATTAGCGAGCGGTACGAATTCCAACAGAGACGGCCGGGGAAACACTTCCCCTCTATCGGTGACTCTTGACATGGGCAGATAACGGCCCAGAACGAGCGTCTACAAATCAAAGCATAATTACAACCGCTGGCGTCCCATAAACGCCCCAGTCAAGATGGCTGCTGGAAGCTGTGCTGTGTTTGTACAGCTGTAGTGGTCCAGGCTTCAGATGCTGCTGGAAGGAGACGCCGGCATGTGCACAAGCGCATGTCTGCCAAAAGACTGCGCCACGAGAACGCGCTGGCTGTGTCCGATGGCTAACTAGAGCACGGCGGCCCACGCGCGCCCAACATCGTCCAGCAGCTGCGCTTTTGTTTGTTTGGGGTTTTGTTGTTGCTGTCATTCTTTTTCCGTTTTCCGTCTCAAACATTGGCTTTTATAGTCATGACATTTTCTAAGAAGATACTATTTTTTTTATAAAGCACTATAAGTAATTCCAGAATTATATTAAACTTTTGAAAAGATAAACGTTTCCGTAATTAAGAAAATGTTAATTAAAATGACTCCAGACGCACAGAACATAGGCTAGGATGCTAAATGGTTTGTTGCAGGGCTGAATGTTTAAGTCATGTGATTGCGAGCAGAGTAATGCACCCTATTTAGCCCTCCTCCCCAATGCCAGCATGGGTCCCACTAAATCTGCTGCCGCTCTGTCCAACTGGATCCCTTCCCAGAATGCACAGGCTCCTTATAATGGGAATGCAGTGTTCCCAGAATTTGTGCATTTGTGGTTTACATAGATCATGCAAGCAAACAAACAAGCCAGTCACTAAAGAAAAAAGGAAATCGCAGTAACTGTATAATTGCATTTTCATGCTTTTTGAAAACTAGATGTATAAAGGCTGAGTACACTGAATTAAGATGTAAAATGAAGCAAAAACATTTATGATAAATAGATGAAGTATTTTGTATTTTCCAAGTATCATTTGACGAGAGAATACTGCCTAATCTTCGTAGTCCTTGATGTTTCATTGTGTATTTAACACCTGCTGCATTCTGACACAGGTGTGTGATCTTTTATCATTGACCTCATCACCCATTCATATTACACCGTGTACCTGAGAGCCTTTGTATGTGCACACTGACTCACTCTCCTCCTGGTGAACTATAGAAGTTGATCCTGGCACCACTGATCCTGGCACCACTGTCAAATTACATCTTGTTTCTCCAACTATTAAAAGTGTCGGTGGTTGTCTGCTATTGCTTTTATGTGCTGTTATTAACGATGTGCAGCCTGCCGCCCAGAGTGTACACCTAATTAAAAACCCCCAGCAGTCTGAGCTGGAGAGTGAATCCAAGACATAGAAAATAATCACTGCAAATAACCTGATTATTTCTCACAGCCACTGGAGGAGTGGACTATCTGCATTCTAACTGTGGGTTGTGAACCTAGTCTATAATGGTTATAGGGTGCAGATAAAGTGGGAGCTTCCTGCTGTAGGGTTTTACCACCACGGGCTGGTTTGTTTTAAAAACTTTGTTTATTAAATATTCATCAAATGTGTGGCATTAATACTAACCTACTGTGAGGAGCTTCTGATAATCTTTGCTATAACTTCCGATGAACTACATGAGGACACTGAACCATCTGTTTACTGCCCTTGCGGTTGGCATTTTGAATATGTTTGGGTTTAAAATGTGACTTAAATGCCAAGAGAGGAGACGGCTGTGGTTTCAGAGCAGAGCAGATTTCAGTAGTCAGTGCATCTGAGCAGGTAGCTGTACAGGTGACATGTCTTTCAGACAACATGATTCACCTGCCACTAATCTCCTTAAGGGATGAGACATATCATCACATATCTGAGGCCTATGCATTAATTTGAAGAGCATGTTGAGTTCAGTGGCAGACCTCAGGATGGGAGGAGCGCGGAGGAGCATGGAGGAGCATGGAGGAGTGTGGAGGAGTGTGGAGGAGCAAGGAGGAGCGTGGAGGAGCACGGAGGAGCATGGAGGAGCATGGAGGAGCATGGAGGAGCGTGGAGGAGCAAGGAGGAGTGTGGAGGAGTGTGGAGGAGCAAGGAGGAGCGTGGAGGAGCATGGAGGAGCATGGAGGAGTATGGAGGAGCATGGAGGAGCGTGGAAGAGCATGGAGGAGTGTGGAGAGGCATGGAGGAGCATGGAGGAGCGTGAAGGAGTATGGAGGAGCGTGGAGGAGCGTGGAGGAGCATGGAGGAGTGTGGAGGAGCATGGAGGAGTGTGGAGGAGCGTGGAGGAGCATGGAGGAGTGTGGAGGAGCGTGGAGGAGCATGGAGGAGTGTGGAGGAGTTTGGAGGAGCATGGAGGAGGGTGGAGGAGTGTGCTCTATGCAGTGGTCTTTCTCTCTTATTCTCATTTCTGCCCTTTGACTCAGTCAGCTCGCGGTCTCCAGCCTGCCGGCCTGCTTTCAGGCACCCTGTCTTAACCTGAAGAATTATGGGTGGAGATAATTAGCTCTTATAGGTACACTTTCCATTTCTTCACATCACTAAGCACATCATCTTCCTTGCCTCTTTATTGTTTGCTTTGCTTTGTCAGATCGATGTCTTGCTACTGCGTAACTAGCAGTCATATCTAAAGCAACATAAATCACGACACTGTTCCCTGTCGCACCAGCCTCTCTGCGCTTTGTCTGCAAACGCAGCCAAAAGCAGCTCTTTTTTTTCACCCCCCACAAAGAAAGCCAACGTCTCTGTTTGCCATCCGGGTATGACTATGCTTACCTTTTCACCGCTGTTTGTGCAGTGCTGTGTTCACTGGTCTTTCTCCATGTAAAATGGAAAGTGATTACACAGTGCTTCACTTTGGCTTTCAGAGGCTGTCAGAGCATCAGGCATTTGTGTCAGATCCCTCTCCACCCATCCCATAATATTCTCCTGCTCTGTTTGACTTGGGGGCGGGCTGCTGAGGGGGAACCTACCAGATTATCTCCTATCAGGTGCCTCAGTGGGTAGCAGCAGGGTGGGCAGTGTTTCGCTTGCCATTACCACAGGCCCCACCATGACGCCTGGCTAATGAATGCACAAATGCAAATAGCCCTCCCCTGTAAAAGTTGACATTGTCTCCTGTGATAAATTTTCTGCTGAGGTAAGAGACAATTTAGAGCGGAATTACAAGCAGGCTCTTTGTCACTCTTCAGCTCCATTTACATTCGTAATTAGCTGTAATTCCACTGCACCCATTAGAGGGAGAAGCAGAGAGAGAGAAAGAGAGAGAGCGAGAGAGAGAGAGCAAGACAGAGAGAGTGTGTGTGTGTAAGTGAAAGAGAGAGTGTGTGTGAGAGAGAGAGAGATCACCATTGAAACAGATAAGCAGTAAAAAGAGTGAGAAAGGGCAAAAGAGAGGAGCCAAACCTCGCTGCTTTTCACTGACACAGCGCCGTCAGCTGGTGATTTATATGCACCTTCGCACGGCCGTCGCCACGCCAATGGGTGTAAACATTGATTAGGAGCAGGAAATGAGGCACACACTTTGTCCTCAGTGTCAGGGGCTTTGGGTCGAGGAGAAGGAAGTCTTGCGATCTCAACGCACGCAGCCCTTAACACCTGAGTGCATTTTAGAGGGCGGTGTTAGATACACCTCTCAAGCGTTACCCAAACAGACACATGACATCGGGCGGCCGTGTTGCTTGAGTGACAAGCTCAGACTTGTCATTGAGTCTCTTTCAGGCCTTTGTGACACACACACACACACAAACAGGAGGTACGCTGCACCTTGCCGTCTTTTGTCTCCATGACAGTGATGTGCTCCATATTATCTTGCAAAACAAATTTGAATTGACACCGCAAAGCTCACTGCATGCCATGTTCCACTGGGACAGCAGTGTTTGCAACAATGTAAATTCACCACTTTAATCTGTCATAGACACACGGTTCTTTGTTATATTAATAAACAGTGTTTACTCTTGTTCCTGTTGTTGTTTTTTGCTGTTGTCATTGTTTTTTATTTATGTATTCACTGCAAGTTAAAGGTAAGCATGATTTTGACAAAGGATATATCTGACAGAAGTTACAGTATATTTATTATTGATTTCTGTGATTGTGGTTGCTAATAATAATAATCATTAATGATTAAACCATTTTAGTACATATACAGCTCTGTCTGGGTAAATGTCTGATTTGTTCTATTGTCCAAACCCAATTCCAAATGATCTAGACCCAGATTTACCTTAAACCCAAAGTCTATACAAAAGGAATTCTATTGTGATTCACCATTGGCACTGCAAATTAATCCCGGGCTAGGCATAATTCATGTTTGGGGAAGCCAACCATTAATATTTACAAAATGCTGGCAAGGAATTTTTGTGAAATTGGAAATGTTTGATTGGTTTACGCGTTGGTCATGGTAAATAAATTACATTACTTGTGAGCTTTTCAAATAACTGTTTGCATGGGCAGAATGTACAGGCTTTGAATGGACAAATCACAGTGTTGTAAAGATAGGAATGGAGCCTGTGGTTCTGCCAGACTGGCTGTGGTCTGGCCTTGAGTGGCAGTGCTGGGGATGTTTGCCTGCAGTGCTCTTGAGGCTGAACATTATAATGGGTTAAAAAGCTTACGCTAGTATTTACCCTCCGCCGTATGGTGTTCAGTCTTTGTGTGAGGTGTTTTAGGATCAGTCCCTCAAGTTGAGAAACTAGAGCTTAGCTGTTGCTGACACTTCATACACTGCAAAATCCTCTTCGTGTCCATAGTTTGTCAAAATGTCATTGTGAAAGGGTTCACACTGTTTCGTCACAAATCAGCCACTTCTTGTTTAAAGTAGACATATTAAGGTGTACTTATGTAACTATGTTTTGCAATTGACCATCCACTTGATCATATCCTACATCACTGGCTAAACTAAACTGCATGTGGTTGAGTCTAACATCTAAGTGCTTCTGTAATGCACTCTACCACTGGTCTAATGAGGCCATCAATGACCTTGTTTATAGGGAATAGGTTTGTTTATTCTGAAAGCTCATTGAAATGGTTTCTAATTGATTCATTTGATGAACACATCAAAATCATTTTCTCAGATTCATTAACCATGATGATTGAGCATCCACACCCCCAGTTTGCGAAGAAGTTCCACTTGCCACAGAAATGTCGTATTGTAGGCTGGTGTGGACTGATTCTGAACTTTCTCTGTTTTTGTGTATGTTTGTACTCTCTGTAGGCATTCTGTTGTGCTGCTGTCAAACATAGACGCATGAATTGTGCATTAGGATTCTAAGATTACATCCATCAATCATGTCTGGGACTTTGGAAATGACAGCTTAATGTACCTTTTTAACTACATGTAACTTCATGTCTTCCTTTCTTCCATTCCATATATATATATATATATATATATATATATATATATATATATATATATATATATATATATATATATATATATATATATATATATATATATATATATATACTGTATATATATGTATATACATATATATATGTATATAGGCATCGGTGTGAAATTCTGGTGAAGAAGGTGTATAGAGAAAGTGAAAAGCCATTGTGTTTTTTCCCTGTCATTAGGCTGTGCCTGGGAGATGATGTGGAAGCTGTATGTGGTCCAGGGGAAGTATTTATGGCCCTGCTGGAATCTCGTTGGGCTCCACTGATAGCTGAGATAATGGGAGCGAATGGGATGCAGCGAGCTGTTCTAATGGCACCAACAAGACAAGAGAACAGCTAGGATAAATAAATGTTAGCCATTTTCTCCACTCCATACCATTTGCATGTTCTGCTGTTAAATGCATTAAATGCTGCTTAAATATTTCTGATAATAGAATAATAATAATGTGGGATCTAGCCATAAATGTGGAAAATAAGGATTTAAATCTACTAAATACATTCAAAGCAAAGGCAAAATGTTTCATTTGAATGG
This sequence comes from Brachyhypopomus occidentalis, assembly GCA_020368025.1. Lineage (NCBI taxonomy): Eukaryota > Metazoa > Chordata > Actinopteri > Gymnotiformes > Hypopomidae > Brachyhypopomus > Brachyhypopomus occidentalis. The sequence continues at coordinate 5,998,654 of JAGXOD010001386.1, forward strand.
TGAAGTTGTTTTCAGTTGAAGATAGCAGGGGCTTTAATTTTAATTTGTTTTAATTCTGACACTTACGCTCCAATGGCTTTTCTTGTGGAATGGGGAGGAATACAAACAAGATTTCACTTCATTAAACAGCAACAAACTGTACAGAAATTGCACTTACTTATGGAAATGGATTCTAAGCATGCAAAGCATTACTTGCTCAGTCTACGCTGAAATTTGAAAAACATTACAGGGTGAGCATATTAGCTGTGGCAGACTCAAGCACAAGTCCTAATTACAGAATGTGTGGATCAAGGTACAGCTAAACCCATGAAGATAAAAAGGGACAAGCTATTAGGAAAATATATTGACCTTAAAAACCACTTAATCTAATAAACTGGTATTTGCAAAGATTGCATAATACTGAGTATGGCGAAGGTGATACTGATATAAATATCATTCCAAAATATCTCAGAATATCTCATACTTAGTAATATAATTCAAATGTTGTTCTGTTTGTAAATATTTTTATAGCCTTTTCTTCAGTATGATGTTGATATGTATTTGTCAAAGCTTCACTGTTTAACTATTAAACAGATTATTTAATCTGACATTATTTTATTCATGTCCCACAGTGTTCATGCTCACTCAAGAAACCATTAGTGGATGTACACAGTCGCTGAGCCATCTGGCTTTTTGAACAGTCCTCAGGTCTTTTCTCCCACAGTGTTTCTGTGGTATGAATACGTCTCTAGCAAATATTCAGGTTGACTTTATATCACGAAGAGCAAAAGACCACAAGCCTGATGTCATCCAAGCCCTGCATGTGTCTGTTCTAACCTCCTGAGCTGCTGTGTCCAGCGTGCGCAGGAAGTGGATAGAAACTCCACTCTTATTGTTTATGTGCTGCACAGTGTGACCCCTCCTCATGTCCCCTTCTCTGGTTTGTTTTTCATGCTACTTAACAGTGACATTGAATGCCATGTGTGTTTACCTACCTTCGGTACACTAATCTATTCGTATTACTGTTGGAATTCAGATAGTCCCATTATATATTAGAAAAGCAATTATCACTTCATTAAACTTAGGAGGTGTTAATACAAGTCATAAGACTAAGCCATCTGTTGAATTATCTTTTGAGTTGACTTTTGAAGCTATCCTCTAAACAACGTATCTAAACAATTAAGGTTATACTTGCTAATTTAACTTTGAAAATGGGATGTCTGTTGTTGCTCGCCTAATAATAGCCATGCATATGGCAGTTATTTAGATGGGTTTTAATGAGAGAGATTGCCCCCTCAATTTGTCTTGGAGATCTGGAAGAGGCAGATTGGAGCCCGAGGACTTAATTCACCTGAGCATATGTCAGAATCAGAGGCTTTTCTGGTGGCATACTTGATAATAAACTTTTTGCCCTATTTCAGATGTCCTACAGAATTAAATGGTAATGTGTGGTGCAATGCCACAGGACTTTTGTAAGCATTCTAAAGACTAAGGATTAAAAACAACAACGTTGTATGTTAATATAGAATGGATGGTCAGAAGCAGTTCCCACAAGTGCTGAAAACTGGTGATTTATTTATTGCTTATATAGCCAGTAGTATGCTGTATTTTTGTGTCAGTCATATTTAACTCAGATCAACCTTGCTAGAATATATATGTACTTAATGGATTATAATGTGATGTGTATGAAAAACAGACTTTCTGTGCTTAATTCTAAATCTGACATTGTGATATATGTCAGGGAAGCTGCCGTCAAGTTAACCTCAATTCATTCTGCAAAATCAATAAATCAGCGCTGTAACTGGGCTGCTTTAGCATGTTTGCTGTTCTGAATTACATGCTGAGGCAATCTGAATGCAGTTCAGTCATAAGCTAACATTTTGAATGATGTGACATTTAGCCATTTTCAGCCCCTTGATTCTAAGATGGAGGCAGTAAGACAGATAGATGCATCTGTTTTCGTCTTTAAGGCTCCATCTCTCTGACGAGTAGTTCACTTGGTTGTGGCCCAGTTGGTGAAGTCGGGGGTTTTGTGTTGATTTTTAATTATTGTTATATTGTTATTATATAGTTTGTCTCATTTAAACAACTAAATCTTGAAAATCAATAACCATTATTTGTAACATAATATGACTGTGCTAATATATATTTATTTAACTTGCTTTATAAGTGTTGCTAATTCACATATTTGACCTTAACAGGTCTAGAAAACCATGTCAGGTTTACGTGCAGTGTGTATTTTCTACAGTTTGTCACTTTGAGTAATATGTTCAAAGCAAAGCAAAAGTCTCCCATCCTAATGAATAAAAATGGTTGAGTGAGTGAGTGATGCATTGTCATTTTTGCAGTTATTTATGTCATTTAAATGAAAATGACAAAAACCGAGGGTGAAGTAGTTCTATAACCTGGTTAGGTGGAGTTGTTCTATAACCTAGTTAGGCGTAGTTGTGCTCTGATAAGCATGTTCAGTTTGTGGACATTCTTGATCCACTTATGATTACACATCTACTTGGAGGTCTTCAGCGGCTTTAATGAGAGACGTGGGATGAAAGACTATTGGATAAATCTAAGCTTGGGTGGTGAGATTTAATTTTCTTACTGGTGTTAAAGACTAGTAGATGTAATCCACAGCAGAATGAGATGAAAGGGCCTTCTGTCAGCATCTTGCCCTGTGTGAGTTTGTATTGACAGCTCATATGGGAAGTTGGCAGGGGAAATAGCCTCATTTGTTTCCTATGGCTCAGTAATGGCAGATCACCTCTTAGGGGCAGTCCATTGACAGGCTCCAGTCTCCGTGTGCAAACCTCCATGAGGATTTTATTGGCTTCCTCTTCAACTCTTCCACCTAATGTTGTTAGACCAATGAGCCTCAGAAGTTATAAAGGTATTCCAGAAAAAAAACAATCAATCAGTCACCTGCAATCCAGCCATTTCCCACTGATGATAAACTGTTTAGATGAGCACAGTCCATCACTGGGATGTGAGGGCATTTATGGTGCATGTGTTTGATAAGCGTTTGTCTAGATATTTCAGAGTTAAAGATTATCACTAGTAGGCCACTGTTCACTTATATGACCAATTCTTTTAGAAAGCCTGCAATAAAAGCACATATTGCTAATTGTACATTGCTCATCATGTCCTATAATTGTAGCATAAATTTCTCAATTTAAGCACATACTAATACTAATTTATAGATAGATCCTGCTGTAGAAGGATCTCTTATATATATATATATATATATATATATATATATATATATATATATATATATATACACAGCAGGATCTATCTATAAATTAGTATTAGTATGTGCTTAAATTGAAGTGTATATATATATATATATATATATATATATATATATATATATATATATATATATATATATATAGAGAGAGAGAGAGAGAGAGAGAGAGAGAGAGAAACATATTAAAAAAAAAAAAAGAAAAAAAATATATATATACACGTACACAGTTGTGGACAGTAACGAAGTAAATGTAATTCGTTACTGTACCGTTACTGTACTTAAGTAATTGTTTGTGTTTTTTTTTTACTTTACTCAAGTATTTCTCTTTTTTGTAACTTTTACTTTTACTCCACTACATTATGCGAAATCTGTCCTTACTTCAAGTGTTCAAGGCTTCAAGTGTGTAACGTCAAAACAAAAGAAGCACAAATCACGTGCACCAATCAGCGTACAGTACAACAGTAACACAACAGCATGCAAGTTAACACTGGTAATACAACAGCATGAAAGAAAATATACCTACTTAAAAATGGATGAATCTACTGATTGTAACGCGCCACACAATCAATGGCCTTATTTGAGCACATTTTTTAAGTAGTCAAGGAAAAAAAGACTCATTCGTTTTCAAGTGCCTTCTCTGCCTGCCTCAGCATCATTGCTTCCTCCAAAAATTCCCCATCCAATTTAAGGAAACACTAGAGGTAAGATAATTTTATAGGCCTAATGGTCATTTACATTAATGAGAAATCTAACAATATCTTGCAGCAAACCGTTTCTTTGTGTATGTTAAAATAAGTCCGACATTATCATTGTATACATGGTTAGTTTGCTAGCTAGCTAAGTAGGCTATTGCTAGTACACAACCGAAAACTGCCTTAGCAAAGCACTTGGCATGTAGCTAGCTAAGTTAGCTAGCTAGTTATTTGTTTTACCATAGTTCGTAGTATTTGGAGCTTCCAGCTAAATGCAATGATATTGTGAAATAATAAAAATCTGAACATAGCACTTTACGTTAGAAAACAAATTCTATTTGGTAGGTTTTACATGCAGAGCATGGTGCTAAAACTGTTAGCAGGTAGCTGCTAGTTGATATTTCGTCTTAAAGTTTGTGCTTTTGCCTATGCTAAAACTAAAGTATTCCGCAATAACTAAATTATTCTGTATCCTATTTGTATGGTGCAGTAAAACACAGGAAATGTTTATTTTATTCATCAAATAGAAGGAGATTGATATCTGGATTTGCAATTGCAAATAAATCTTTAAATCTTTTCATTTTTGAAGAGTCAGTCTGTTTACATAAATGAGATGATTATGTAATAGTCATGGTATAGAGATAACAGGATATTAGAGCCTTATTAACTGATGGTATGTTACTTTCAATACGTAAGTACATTTGAAGGCCAATACGTTTGTACTTTTACTCAAGTAGAAGTCTAAAGGGAGGACTTCTACTTGTACTGGAGTAATGTTTTACCTTGGTTATCTGTACTTTTACTTTATATATATATATATATATATATATATATATATATATATATATATATATAGCCTCTAAGGTTTTAAGATGCAGATTGTTTAAGGTGCTTATTTGTGTCTGGAGGCTGTTCATTATTTGTGTCAGTAAGAAGGCTGTTTTCATGATACGTCATCCCAGTTCATGCCTAACACTCAAATCCCAAAATGGACTCCACTATGAAGGGTAACATAAATAAATGAAAGTGGCAGAAATATCCAGTTTGCAATGTTAAGCATTGTTTGTGATTCTCAGGCTTGTGACACTTTTTGTTTTTTATTCATGTCATTCTCAATCAGCTGCCGAGATTTGAAATGTTCTCTTTTAAGGATAATTTCATCCAACATAAGTATGAAAACCTTCTAATGAGCACCTGTCTGCTAGGCCACACAGCATTTTGAAACTCTGCAGTTTGCTTTTGCAGTCATGGTCATGGCAGTAGTGGTCAGGTCATTCCATGAGCATGTCAGCTTTCATGCCTGGCTGGCTCTGTTGCAGGCCCAGGAAGGGGTGCAGCGTGGGGGGGGGTTGGAGGTTGGGTGGGGGGGTTGGGGTGTGTAGGAGTAAGCCTGCAATTTTCTCCACTTAGAAATGAATTCCATCTAATCTCATTTCACCATGTCAAATGACTCTGTGACATGCTGTTTTCCTCGGTAACATTTGGTTATGCTGCAGCAGTTGACTGACTCGCGATGCTGCCTGACACCCTCTGGTTATTAAAAACTGTTTGCTCTTTGCGATATTGCATGATGTGGGTTAAATGCGGAGCAATACAGAGCCTAAATAAACCCTTCTGTCTGGGTTCTGGTCTCAGGAGCTGATGTCTTGTGCTGCTAGCTTGCCTACACTTTAAGTGGTAATATTCCCCTACTATGAGAAACCCTGGCAACATTACATTCATGCTGCATTTCAAGTAGTGCGCATGCCTGCAACGTCGGTTATATCCTGCCATTTGTAGTTGCTCTGTAGCCAGTATGTTTTAAAATATATTTTGATAGATGCATAAAATGCATTTATCTGTACTTTAATTAAAACATTAATGTACACAAAGCCATCTGCAGAGTATGGTCCACTTAAAATATCTGTAAATGTGTTAAGTGAATCAATTAACATATTACAATCCTTAGCTATGTCATTTAATCAGTACTGGGAAACAATCCACAAGAAAATGTAATTTTGGAAAAGCTTCTTAAAATGATCCTCATATGAACTACTGATATTCTAATCCTGTTTGAAGCAGAGTTGTTACCTAAGAATTGTATAAAATACTAATAACATTTTAAACATTGTGTGCTCATTTGCAAAACACTTATCTTAAATTACACATTTCACATAGAATAAATTTGTCACAGTGTAAGTGCAAAAAAAAAACCCCCAGAGCAATAATATAGATATCTTGAGCAAAAATTGTGCATTATAAATCTTTTCTCTATACTTAATGAGCACATACATACACCACGCCCCACACACATTTCTCTTACTTTGTGTTAAAGAAGTGCATTTAGGAGATGGAGCTACAGGCTCGGAGCTGTTTTGCTGCTGTAATGTATTACTCTGTTCAAGTAATGATCAGGTAGTGTTAGATGAATGTGAGGTGTTCAGCTCCATTACTGGCCGAACATCAGAGAGGCATTATTACGTTATCGCTGCTCCTTAGTAGGAGATTGGCTGTGTGACCAGGTTCTGAATACACTCGGAGCGCTCAGACTGCCATGAATTGCAGACTGGCTCATTGCTTTCAATGATAAAAGTAAGAATTGGCAGTAAAGAGAACAGACTCGTGTTGCTCTTCGGCTGTTTGTCAACTGCAGATGTGTGCATGTAGGCGGCAGGAATGCTAAGTAGGTAAACAGATACATATATCTTCTATTACTTTTATTTAATTATGAACATATACAATGACCTTCCTACCATTCATGGCTGTGCTTCACAATTACTTTCATAGACCTTCTAGTAGACTGTATACAAGTAACAGGTCAGTCTAATGGCTGAATGAAGGCAGCCTGCTATATTTACAAATAATCCTTGTAATGCGTGAACATTTATTTTGTTGCGTAAATGCAGATCGACTGATCCCTTTACGTTAACTGTACATTCGATGAAACATTCTATGTAAGTCTATGAAACTCATTTGATGATTTGATTGTTTTAAGTTACATGATTTTGGAACATTAGTGTTTATACCCCCTGTACCTGGATTGACAGATATTGTTAAGGTGAAATGGAAATCATTATAGCAAATGAGACCATTAACATTTTAAAGAGCATACATTTTAAGAAGCATACGGGTAGAGGATCAATATGCTTTACAGTTCTTTACCAGGCCCCATGGTGTCTTCAAACCATCACAAGGTAGATTATGAGTCTAGTCCATTATTTTCACTGACAGATGGGCTGATAATTATTGACAGCATTGAGACTGATGATTAAATTCTTTTTTTTTTTTTCTAGCCCCACACCCCTGATGCAAGATTTTCTGCCATCAAACATGGGTTTACTTCATACGGCAGTATTGGCACACATTCGAGGTACAGCATATAAAATATATACACAGGCCAAATGTATTAGCTGCACTATGTGCAGTCTGACTATTAAGATAAGGCTAGCGATCCTGTGGGTTTGTGGGTTATGGAAATGGCATTGTGTGGGCTTGCATGATTTGATGACTTAAGCTGACATTGGTGAACCACTGGAAATGCTTAAAAAGTCTATAGATAAATTAGTCAATCCTATAAACCATAAAAGCAAAATCTACTTCACTGACTGACATTAATGCTCATTTACATTTGCTACTCATGTAAGAAAAACAGAAAAATCTGTCATTTATATGCATTAGAGAATCTTAGCTTTCTAAACAGTTTTATTATGATACCCTCCAAATATTTATCATGTGCAGTGTGGGCTTGGAGTATATAAACTAACCATATTTGTTTACTAATCACTCTGTTCATTTGGTCTATTTTAAGTAACTATTTTAAGTTACATTTCATGATTTGCTACACAGAGCACAGCATTGAAATCGTATAATTACTTTTGTTTCTGCGCAAAAAGAAAAAATAGTAGACCTTGTAACACGTATCAATGTATATAAAATAAATTTAGAGCCAACCTTTTCTATGTCTATATTCTAAATGTCTACATATCTCACATCTTATAATTTTTATCTGACATGTAATTCACAATTTTGTACCATTTGCATTTTTGTCTCTTGAGACTAGGCAGGATAAACAGTGTCTTATTGGATCAGTCAGACAGCATCTTATATATTCATTTCCTCCTTTTTGTACCTTTTAAGCTTATTTTCACAGAGGATAAAAGGAGAGAAGTGTCTTCGTCAGATAGGATTTAAGATAGGATTTAAGGCCCATGGTACCAAAGCACTATTGTCATTTACACAGCCTGGGCCCCTAACTTTATCCTCACTCATACGGTGGAGCCCTATGAATTTGTGACCCCCTAGAATAATAAGACTTAATAGCAACAAAATAACTCCTTTTTTCATCCTGTTGTTATGCTAAAGACAGCTAACCCTAAGTGACCACTGTTCTGCATATGAGGCTGGGTTGTTTGCCTTGCTTTTGGTGGGCTGCAAGTTGGAGTTCCTTCTGTTCCCCATATGGCAGCATTGTCTTGGTAATGTGCTACAATGCCCCCCCCCTGGAGCGCGCGGCAGGCCCTGCTGCTAGAGGATAAACTATTGGTTTCACTTTTTTCTCTGTGAGCCCCCGGAGGCAAACCCACAGCCTGGGGGACATGCTGTTCGCCGAACTGGGGGCTCTCAGCGCGTGGCGCCCCCCCCCACACCCCACACACACACCCCAACCCCTCGGCCACTGACTAAAAGGGCTCATAGCCAACAGGAAAAAAAGAGGGGGAAAGAAAGGATGCTAAGAAATAATGCAAAGCCCTCAGGGGTGTTGAAAGGGAAAGCTAGTTTGTTTGAGCCCCCAGTGTTGGGATGGCTACACACTAAGGCCTGTACGAATGAATGTGAGTGCACAATTATTCTGCATTCTGATTGTCATTGCTGAGTGCAGATTAGTGGCGTTTTATATTTGGTGGTTGCACTACCATCAAATTTAAAATCAAGACGAAAATCAAGTTCTTAGATGATCTACTGTACCACAGCAACCTTGACAAGATTCATTAGTATCAGTATATGCTGTTTCTAATGACATAATGGGCTTGCCGTTTTATCTAGTCAGTCTCATCAGTGTTTAAAATGCACTTATTATAAGTTGAAATAAAGGAAGTCTGAGTGCTAACCTTGAGGCGTGATCTCAGTCAAATTAAAACATTAGCCTACATGACCAATGGGATCCGTTAAAATAATAAAATAATTAGAGAGGAATTTTAAGAAGTCCATTACATTATGTAAATGTGTAATCAGAGAAATGTGCTGCATTTGCAAATATGCATATCATTGTGGCTGCTTTTAATTACCTTCGTTGTCCTGCCTGAGAGATAATATGATTTATAATCTGTCATTAGTGGATGATGCTTTTTCCTTTCTCTGTTTGTTAAGGTTGTCTTGTACTGTCCCGCACTATGATCTGTTTGCATAGCCATCGCATAGTTCAAGCAACAATGAAGAAATTAATTGTCGGACAACATCAAAGATGTCAGCTGTAAACATGCATAATAATCACATTTGATAATGTGAACAGCAGAACCTGTGACACGACAGCTTCATGTCGTATCTACTCAGAATAAGAACGTTCCATATAATTTAAGTGCATTCGCTATGTTTTATTCATTATATTTTTTCATTACACCCCCCCCATTGTTTTATTAACCGTATTTATTAACTGTGGTTATTTTAAGGGTACTCTGCTACCGAACATGTAACAAATACACTCATACATAGTACATACTCTCTACGAGTACATTGTAGATCTAGAGTAGATCGGTCTTGATCAGTGTTGATAGTCTGCCTGTGTAACATTTGTTTTGAATGCGAGTCTGTGTATAAACATGCACATACTCTTTGTAGTACATCAGTTGTTGCTTTATTCAGCATACTGCATAATATGCTTATTCAATTATAGGTCTTATTCAGTATTTTTGAGGTAGATTTTTTTTTTTGATTAAAAGTTTAGTTATTTTAGAGTTTTAAGGGATAATCCCTCTAATCAATGTGTCCCACAGATAGCGTGTTCTCTGTGTTCTCCGCATTCTCTGTGTTCTGCGTTCTGCGTTCTCTACATTCCTGTTTTGTTTTTCTTTTCCTGCTCTACACCACTCTGCTAAGCTTTTCCAGTGTAGCCATTTGGATGTGTGTGAGTATTGCCTGGTAGGGGTTAGACTGAGCTCTGCCTTTGCTTAACCAATCACGCTTCAAAGATGCTGAGTGGAGAGCTACCTCGCAGGAAATCATAACAGCGCACCCCAGATGAAAACGTTAATTGGTGTTGAGGTCATACAGAAGTCTCCAGAGTTTCACGCTCCCCCATGATCCTGTTGAAGAAGGGGAGGTTGCTCCACTGCACACAGGAGTTGCCCCTTCATTCTGTTTCAGTCTCTCTCCCTTCCCTCTGGGATTATTGCCACAACACACATTGGGAATGTGAATTGTTAAAAAAAAACGTGAACAAAGCCTCTCTGTTGTGGTAGGATGAAAGGCTTGTGAGAACACTGGGGTTATCTGCTCAATAAATATGATGCTTTCTCATACTGCAGTTCTTTGTCACTGACAGAGACCAAGCAGCTGGTAGATGAAATGTTACATAGCAGCAGAGGACAAGGGACATTTTCAGCTTGGCTGCCCAGACACTAGCCTTTGAGCTGGCTCTGGGAGAGTTGTTTGTTTGACCCAAAGGAGCAGGAACTGACATAGGCAGCCTGCAGCCCTTTCCATGTGATGACTAAGGCTGAGAATGACTTCATGACCAAGTCCTGCCTGAAGTGCTGTTTGTGCTACCTGCTGCCACATCGCGTTGCACCTGTTCTGTTTGCTGTGCTGGTACATTACAAGGGTGCCTGCATCCTGAACTTCTTGAACATTTAACACTCAGACCTTTGGTCCCTCTCAGATTGGACGGTGATTCTTAGAGACCTTACAGAGATCAAAACATTCTCTCCAAAAAAAGTCATTGCAGCCCTATGAAAGATCTCTATGTGTTGAATATGTTTATACTGTATGTTGAACAATTAATAAATTACATTTTGCAAACTGTACAGTGTTTTCCAAGGTATCTTCTATCTGTAGTGCCTGTCTGAAACAACACAGCAATCTGCTGTCACTGATTTATGATACAGGGCACCACAAATTGACTTGTATGCAAGACATGTAAATGGGCAAGGCTGTTTGATGGAGATGCTCATTTCCTACTATAAATGTTTTAAATGATCTCGACGCTCATGGCAGAATGGCATAGGCCTTTTTCCCCCTTTTCTTTTCTCCTCTCCTTCTTTATTTGTGCAATTATGTACATTATCAACCAATTTGTTTCACAAACAAAAACACTTTCCTTTGATAGAGTCAGGACAAGGGAATTTGATTAAGAGGATTCATTTCTGAAAGTAAACCTATGAAATTAGCCAAGGAACGAGCCATATTAACAATGATGCACAGCAAAGTTGTTTATAATCAGGGCTGTTTGACAGCCCATAGATCACTGTATAGGTGGAAATAAAGTAAGATACTGAAGAATCACAGCTCCACAAAATTATAAAATAGCATTCATTTATCAAGCCAAGTTTGTGGGGCTTTTCATCAGACCAGAGTCAATTATGTTTGAAGTGCTTTTTGAATGTTAAAGATGCATCTGAATGAAGTACAGATTCACAAAACCATTTTGGCACTCAAATAAAGCCTTGTAATACTGTAACTTATAAGAGCAATATTCAGATTATACCTGGTGTTCTTTTAATATATACTGCATGGAGCATTAATCCACATTTTATTTTATCAAATAGTTGGTCCGTTATAAGCTTATCAACTTGTTTCTTAATCTTGCAGATCAGCACAAATTAAACCATTTTGTTTTACTCTCTCTCTCTCTCTCTCCCTCTCTCTCTCTCTCTCTCTCTCTTTTTTTCCTGAGTATGCGCCTAGCCTTATATGATTTTCAATTACAACTCAATGCTAGCAGACCTTTCAGACATAAAAATCATCTACCAACTCAGAATCAATGGCTCCTGCCTTCTAATGGCATGCTGTTAAATTGCTACCAATTAAATAGAGGATATATACAATATGAAGTCATATGTGACACAAACATGGTGAGCAGAGAGCTGTTTGGCCTCCCGAGCAGGATTGCTCACTGTTATAGGGAGGACCCCTACTGGAGACTTACGCATTTCTCCTTGCAGTGTGTTAGACTCACTCTGTTTCCCATGAGAAACTGTACTGGTGGCTATGGTAACTTAGCTCTCACTGACTCCATCTGCACCTTTTCTTGTTGCTAACTGTCAACAAGTAATAGCTGTAAAAATATGATTGTAAAACTAATACTGAAACCAATGTATTATGCAGATGTTTTAAATATTTTAATAGTTAAAAGCTATCCTGCGATGAAGCGATTACACATATATAGCCTAATGTTAGTGACAGGATAGCTATTCAAACTTGTTTCAAACTTGTTTCCCTTCTCTTTCTTCTTCTTTTCTTCTTTATTTAATTTGGTAAACACACATACACATTGCAAACTAAAACATGACAACCACCTTTATATTAAGTCTGAAGTGTTTCTGAAGTGTTTCATGTTTTATTAGATATCTAAGCTAAAATATCTAAGACCATCACTTAATAATGCTAAGAAGAATAGAACTTTGGGGCATTTAGATGTTTTATAGAAATTTGGTGTTCATTTTAAGATCAAAATATATTGATATTCCTCTACCACAGAATGTCACTGTAGCATGAGGTGCTCATAGGGGCCCAGTTCTCTTGGTGTTTTGCAGTTATCCCCTTACAATAGGATTCCCTTTCAAAGTTCATGCAAAATGAATTAAGGGGTATGTATGAGCGAAACCTTAGTCCTCTGGGAGGGAATTTGTCTTGCTGTACTTAAGAAGCAGCACATGTAATTTATAAGCTCCTAATTTTTGTAATTAAATACCACTTGAATATTTAACGCCATTGTGTGGGTTTCAAGCAAAATGTGTACGATGGATTTTGCACTATCAAGTGACTATTGTCTCACAAAATGGGATAATAACTGAATGGCAAAGCATCTCATTCCTCCCCATTCCATAATTTATTTGCATAATTAGCTCTTAATTTTAATTCCCTATGCAAATATATGCCTCTTTTAAATTGCATTTAAATGTGAAGCGAACCCACTGTCGGGGCTAATGTGAATGTATTGTTAAAATGTGATGAGAAATGGTTTAGAGAGCAGGACCATATGATGGGATGTAGAGTGCAGACTGTCTTCATGAACAGTACATTTTGGATTCCATGATCTGTTCGGATGTAAAGCAGCAGATTATCGATGATGTTAGGCATTACAAAATATGATACAGTTTTTAAAATTTTTCTGTGTTTAATGAATGATAATATATTACCCGCTTGTAAGGCTTGTTTTCATACTGTCTAGAGTTGATTTGCGTAGCAGGAGGAGTTCGGCCATATCTATGTCTGTTTGGATGCTGTTTTGTGGCGAAGGGAGTGTTTCCTCTTCTTTCACTAAGAAAAGGGAGGCCTGCTTTGAAGACGCTTATTGCCTTCTATTATCCTAAGATATCAAGTGATGGAGAAACAGGCTTACTTTGAGAGGCTGAGTCTGTGGTCCAACCCAATGGTGGCCTTTGTAGAGGAGGGAACCCAAACCCTTGGCCAAGACAAAGTGAGGGGAAATTGACCTGCTTGATCCCTTTTGGTGGGAGCGGCTTGCTCTCTTTCATCTCTTCTTGAGGGCTGTGCTCATGGAATAGCACTTAAACAAATGAAATGATGGTCTTGCCATAGAGACCTTGCTTCAGGTCCATTTTGGGACTCGGCAAATAATGACGCTTTATCATTTATTGAAAAACCAAGACTCATCTGTGATTACTGGCATAGTGTTTGCCCACTGCCAAATGTGTTTCTATAAGTGTTATAATGGACTTGGTGAATAAGGCCTTCAGGTTGAGTTATAAAAGTAATGCTAGGTGGCAGTGAGAGGTGCCGACATAACAATCCGAATAGAAACATGAGAGTGACAGGCCTTTGGGCCAAGGAAGTAGCCAAAAGGGACAAATTAGCTCTAAACAATAGGGGATCTCTTCCACTGGGGGATAATTAAACGTTTCTTCATCAAAGCCAAGACAGTTTGCAAGCTGCTCATTTTGTAATCCTATCATGTTTGCCCCTGAGATATGCATTTTGGATTTTTCCCCCTCTTTCTTTGGGTTCATCACTATCGCCATTGAGGGAGAGTCTATTTAATAACACTGTTGGGGGTGTTAATTATACACAGGGCTCAGGCCAGTCTGCCTCCTGCTAACAGAGGCCCTGTGTGATGTCTGCAAGGCACCAACCCTGTGGATCACTACAAACAAAGACTTTTCTCAGCACTAAACACGAAAGCCACAACAAACTTTCAATATTTTTGAATGAAATAAATGAATGAATTCATTCATTTTTTTCCCCAAACACATCTGAGATTCAAACAGCACATGCATCAACATTCAATTGCTGATATATATATAATTTTTACATTATATCTTACACTACAGAATTCCAAAGGCATAAACCTCCGGAGCTGCACTCTGATACAAATGTGCTGCTAGCCTTTGAGGCTCCCGGTTTCCTTCTGGTCTGTGTGTCTTAGCCGGTCCCATCTGCAGCGTGTGACAGGGACATTCTGTGCCTGCCTCTTTCTCTGTGGCCACTCAGCTGTGGACTACATGGTTTGTTGTAGGCGGAGGATCAGAAGGAGGAAGCTGAATAATGTTGCCCCGCTCTTTGAGGGAGGGCCACGGTCGGCCGACTTCAGAATGGCTTTAACAGGATATCTCAGAGGAAACGATGGCTTTTGTCCAGTGCCTCCCAAAAAAGGTTATGTCAAAAGAGTTGGGGGCCGCTTTTTAAACAGGCGCTGGAATTCTGCTTAAAGCCGTGCCCACGGTGTTGCCTATCTAACCCTGTGACACCATCAAATGGCATACTGTGGTGTTCAAGGCTTGAATTCTTCCCAGTGCAACATGCAGTCTGGTCCCTATGGGCATGGCTGAACACTAATACTTTCCTTGGAGCGGAAATTTTTAATGTAACTGGAAACACAATGCATAAGGTTAAAACAAACCAATATATGGAACTGATGGTGAACATTGTGGAGCTTGTTGTTGGCATACTCATCTTTATGGCCATCCTGTGGAAGCAGGTTATGCTGTTTTTTTTTGCAGTGATGACCTGGATTTTGAGCAGAAGACCCTTGAAGTGAGGTAAAGGATTAACGAAGATTATCAGTCACGGTGCATAAGCTGAAGTGAAGAAGTATTTTACAATCCACGCTCCATGGTGAAACGAATAATCAGGCCTCTTTGCTCCTTCCCCTTTGCTCTCCACCCACACCACCCTCCACACGCACACTTTCACACAAAATAACACATTAACAATTCTTTGAATTAGCATTTTGTCTGCCGTTACAAAGCCAATATGTTTGGAGTTGTAAAGCCATACTGAAACAAGTCGCAGAGCGTGGCCCGGGGGCTGGAGGGGCCCGGGGGCTGGAGGGGCCCGGGGGCTGGAGGATCCTCCAGGGGCTGGAGGGGCCCGGGGGCTGGAGGGTCCTCCAGGGGCTGGAGTGGCCCGGGGGCTGTAGAGGCCTCCGGGGACAGAGCTGGGCTCAGGGGTCTGTTTGCTCAACACAATCCCTCCTCTGCTCACAGCATGCCTGTCACCACTCTAATCATTTAAATGGCCATTTCTGTTGCGAGCACAGTGGCCTGTCTCATAAGGAGTAGATGAGCCAGTGAGTGGACGTATGCATGCGTGGGGAGGCTGGAGCCTCAAGTGCTCATGGGATACATGTCGGAAGACCCAGAGAAAGGCGTGTTCCTGCTCTTACTGTAATGGCGGAGTAATGACGAGGGTAGTTCAAGTGTTCTGTATGCACACATATATTAGCTGGCTTTAGGCTGAAAGTGGTCCACTTTCTCTCTGGTTTCATCACTCTGTTTATAAGTTTGTGTGCTGAAGAAGTTTCTTTCCTGTGGGGTTTTTCTTCTCTTTGCCTTTTGGGAAATATCCTGACAATGACAAATGACAGGGCCGGTGGACATTCTAATGTGCTTAATTGAAAATATCTGTTTAATCTTGGTGTTGACTTTTCTCTGGGTAATATTTTCACAAACCAATATGAGATGAAAACAGAGTCATGTTTATGGAAATCTCCCAGCTAATGCAGCAGCGCCCGGTGCAACTACTGCTCGGCCCCCTCTTATGAATGTGTTTTTAGTTGAAAGTGATATCTGGGAGTATGTGGGCTGCCAAAACTTGTAAAAAGTGGCTGTATAATGGACCTGTCAGGCCTGATGGATTTGCAGCACAGCTGGGGTATGGCTGCCTACACCGAGGACAATCAAACCCAGCTTGTATGTAAACAGGCAGGCGCAGTGCTCGCTTCCCATTGGCTGACCAGTCAGGGCCACGAGCCCAGAATCAATAAGACATTCATCCCTCAGTAAGCAATGAGGCAAAATACATAATGTCCGGAGACTGGCCAGATCTGGAGTGGCTTACGAGGGGTCGGTGTGGATAGTGCGCTTTTCCAGAGCAGTTCGGCGGAATGTAATCAATGACAGAACGTGCCTTAGCTCATTGATGATAGCCCGCCATTACAGATTACTCTCAGTGAGTAATGAGACCCCCACTGGAGAAGATAATGAGATTCAATAACATGTTAACTGCATTCGCTGAAAGAAAAGAAAAAAAACGAACTGCCGTACCTGACCAATTACCAACACCCCAAACCCATCAGTCATCGCAGGTCAGCTTTGAGCTTCGCCTTATCATGGAAGACTTGTCATCTATTACTACAAAGGTTAGGACAGAGCTTAGATAATGTGTCTCTGGATTCCATAACTCCATACACCAATACCTACGCCTCCTCCTAGTATACTGAATACTTTAATCTAATCCAGGGCTTAATTTACAGTGTTGTCACAAAAACACAGCCCTCTGATGCCAATTAATTAGAACAGTATAAATATTTTAATGGTATTGATACAAAGGTGACACCACACAGATAGAATTCACAACAGGACAGACTCTAATGGAATATTAATAATGTAGAGACATTATGTTTTTTCTCAGCTTTCAGAGCATGGAGGTGCATTCAGAGGTCCATGCTTAGTGACGGAATGGTTACTATGCTCTTCCCGTGTTCATGTTGACAATCCTTTGTCATAATATAATATCTTTCTAAACACTGACAACTGTCACACTTGTCAGAATTTTACATTTGGAGAGCAATCAACCATAATTAATTTTCATTTTATATTTGGTGTGGTCCTTTGTTTTCTGACGTATTGCTTCACAATTCTTTGATTGTTGTCCTGTGAATGAATCAGGCTTTGTTGTAATTATTAAGGCTAATTCAAACCACCACTTTGCTCAGCCACTGTACAGCCTCTTTGACACAAACATTAAGATACGCTTTGGTGCATTGGTTAGTGATAAAAAAAAGCCCATTATCGTAATTATTAGCATTTTTTGGCACCCTTGTGAAAAGGCCATTAACTGTGTGTGTGTGTGTGTGTGTGTGTGTGTGTGTGTGTGTGTGTGTGTGTGTATAAGTGACAAAAATAGTTCTAAGCACAGGCCCAGCAGGGAGCTCTCGCTTTCTACTCTAATTCACATCAGAGTCAAATCAGCATGTTAAGAGCCCATCAGCCCATCAGTGCTGTGTGTCCCGTTCTGTCTGCCATTCCTGAGAGGGACCTCTGCCATTAATCACCATTATTGTTATTCTGATTGAGATTAGATGACTAAATGCAGATATTAGAGGAAGTGGCACCAGAGTCACAGGACCTCCACTGCCTGATTTGCAAGGTCCGACAGGTTCTGTTCTCTCTGGGAGGATGGACAGGAAGAAAGAGGGAGAGAGACTGGGGCAATTAAACCAGAAGTTGGCATTCTCGTGTTAATGGCGTTTCAGTGCATTATCAGATGAGGTGCACAAACACAGCTGTTATGTATTGTAACCTGTCTCTATGCTACATAAGTAGACACATCCTTTAAAGATTAGCTAGGAGAGATTCTTTCTGGATTAGCAAACCCAAGGTGAGTATAAAAGATGAAATCATAACAACACCTTAATTTGATCTTGTCACAGAGACATATTGGTAGTCATATCATGACTAATATCATGAATTCATGTTCACGCAGGCTTGTTTAAGACTACATACTTACTCCCTAATTGGGGTTTGTCCAGCCAAAGTGCTGTCAGGGTATGTAAGGTGCTTTATGGCTAAAGCCCCCAGTGCCTAATTTACAAAGCAGGGTCTGGAGACACAAAGGGTATCAACAACATTTTGCTATCTCATCTTGTTTTTGCTTGAAATTCACTTGTGCAGATTGAATTTAATGATTTAACGTGGTTGAATTCACCCACTGCTTAGATAGATACTGTTTAATATGTATTTATGCAATTAATCAAAATATTCTTGCCAAATCAGTGATCACTCTAGTGCCAATGCCAAAGATCGTACACCTGCTGCAGCATCTAACTACGCATTATACTAATGATAGCAGAGCAGTTATTTATTGTGGCATATCATGGTTTCACTTGACATAGTAAATCTGCAAGATTAATCTGCAGCAAACCCCATCAATGATTATTGAATAACAAACATAACGGTGCCCTGTGTGTGGCCTGGTACTCCACCACACCCATACAAATGGACCCTTGCATCTTCTGAATATTGTTTAAATATGAATCATATTCACAACGTTTGCAATACATCGTAGGTTCTGTGGAAGAACATCAGAGGCATTTCACAGAGGTTTAACAAGAGCATCCTGGCCTGCTTCTGTAATCTGCTTCGTTTTTTGTTATATGAACTAATGCAGTTTACAGTCTTACAGTTTACATTTGTGGACTGGGTTATTTCTATGAATACGGTTCAATTGGAAAGCTCTAAAGCACTTTCAGATAGTCATAAACACATCTGATGGAAACAAATTGGGATAGGGAAAGATAACTGACAGGACCATTACAGGCTGCAGTGGAAATACATTAGGGAAGGAATATTCGATGTTGCAAATAAATGTAAATATAATAAACGAGTACTTGTATCACATAAAGTCCTGAATCGTCCATGCCCATACATCATTTAAATTTGTTTCTTTTCCATTAAATGAGCTATTAAGAATACCTCACAACATTTATGGTAGGAATGCTGCTGCTGATAATGAAACCTGTTGATAGTTTGGTAACCCCTATAATAAATAAATTGTCTCTCAAATAAAATCACAGATAGCCATAATCTTCTGACAACATGAGATGAAAGTTTGGCTGATTTGTTGGCGGTCCTCTGTACTATTCTCGTTAATGAATTTTTAATACCCTTAATGACAGCAGAGGAACGATGTAATTAAAAGAGCAAGTTCGGAAAAATGCTGACTTAAACTCTTTATGAAGACCATTTTAATGTTAGTTTAATTGGAATTAACACATTATCTTAATGAACAGATTGCCTTCAAGGAGGTTATTTCCCTTAGCAGGCTCAAAGGGGCATATATGCAGTTTTGACATTTCTTTCTTTAGGTCATGTCTTCTCTGGTTGGAGCTGCAGGGTACTGGATATTGGAAATTCATCCCTGCTGTGTATTGCTCTCACATTACATTCTCATCGAAATTCCACTGTCATACAACACACACACATTATTCATTTACCCTCTCCCATACGTGACACACATGTTGTGCAAATGGAGCTGCCGAGCACTGTATACCGGGCAATGTCCAGGTGGCATGAAATACATGCAAAGGATCAAGAGAGAGCAGAGGCTAAGCAAATGGACCATTCCACAACCTTGACACAGCTGACACCTGGGCGACTGTCCTGTCTTTGTCAGGAATGTCTGCACGGAGGGGAGAAGGTGATGTGGGGGCTGGATTTTTTTTATGCACTGACGCTTTGGGCAGTTGAGTTTAATTTGGGATTTACAAGTGACATTGTGCCCCCACACCCGTCCTCTTACTCTCTGGGGTTTATGGAGTGAGACAGAGGGTCTTCTCCTCGTGATTAGACAGCCTGCGACTGGCCATGCACAAAGTATTATGGTCCTTCTGCATTATGTATCGAAGTACACACCACCCCCCATTCCTCCTGTACCATCTAACCAGCCCTCACATCCTAGAAGGTCAAGGTCCTCAGACAACACGAAAGCAAATCAAGGCACTGCAACACAATATTACACATAAACCAAAACAATTATTTGACACAAATAGGTGAAACAAAAGTTACACCATATAGCCTTGAAGCACATTTCCATCAGGAAGTGTTGGTGCTGGTGGTGGTGTTGGTGGTGGCGGTAGGGTGAGTGGAGTATGAACAGCAAGCACCCACATGTCAACTGGAGGGCTTATCTTCCAGAAGCTGTTTCCCTTAAGCCTTGGCATTAATACACTGATAGCCCAAGAAATAGCCAAGCATAAAATGAATGTAGAAGGATGAAGAAACAACAAGAAAGGAAAAGAAGAAAGAGGATGAAAGTGTTTAGAGCACACGTTTAACACACCAGTAATACAGAACTACCAGGCAACAAGGTACATTACTGAAAGGTTCTCCTTCACTGTATTACATAAAATAAGGTTTTTAAATGAGCATCGTAAAGATCTTGTTTCATCTCAGAAAAGTTGTGTTCAAAAGTGGTGGTCATGTTTATAATGAAGCCGATGTGAACATACCTATCTATCTGAACTAACTAAAATAATGAAGTGTGCATACAACCCTTTTTTTTACAGTAATTACATTATTTTTTGAAAAAACACTCATAAATGTTTTAGTTCTTTGCAAAAAACAGTAGCAATGCCACTGTAGATAAAGTCATTCAGTGGGAAAGCCAGTGTGCATCGGTGCTGCTGGGCATGAAACCTTACAGGACATATTGAGAAATGTGAAGTCTGAGAAAACTATCAGGTGAACTGATCCAGTATCTTTTCAGAATATGTCAGCATTACGAAAGAGAAAAACTAATAAAAGTTGAAAATAATGCAAATTCTTGATTTTTTTTTTTAAGAATCTTAAAATTTGCATTATATTCAATGTTTTGCATTGGTTACAGTCACAGAGAAGATTTCATTCCTTTATTTTATTGATTAAAAAAACCTAGAGGCACTAAAACACACAGGCCATGATTAATGTCCCTTTCAGAGAAAGAAATTATATGGAATAAATTAAACTACTGCGGCAGCAAATTGAAAAATAAGGATGTAAATGAGCTTTGAATACTTAATATCTTATAAAGAAAAATAGTCAATGAGGCCCAGAAATGATGAGGGATTGCCAAAGGAACATACGATGAACTCTAATGACCAAGGCTGGGGTTTCTGTCCTGTCAAAACCCTACTGTCACAAGCGATTTGCCACACAGAAAATGAGTAATAGAGGACAATATAGAGCAATTGAAAGAACTAACCTTGTTCACTGCACAAAAGCAGGGACCTGCATGTCAACTGCAAATTAAGGCAAAAGGTATTTTTAACATGTTGTATGTTCACAGCAATGAAAAAAGGTGAGCAGTGAAATCAAATCTGACTAGTGTATGGTTTACATTTTGTCCAAGTAAGATTAGAAATTATCAGTTGATAAAATAGAATGAATACTGTAGACTTGACAGGAAATGTTAAAAACTTGCCACAGCATATAGCTTGGCACACGCGTGTGTCTATTACAAGCCCAAGATCAAAATCAATATGTTTTATTTTTGCCTGCTGGGATGATGCCCATCATGAAATGATATAAAATCTCCGAAAAAGATGCAGAAGATGTGAAGTGTGGCATTATCCCCGCAGGAGTGACATGGGGGCTGGTGTCCCCTTTCCTGCTGCCTCCACCCAGGGGTGCTGGTGAACAGAGAGTACAGCTCCTGCACAGTACCCCACCCCAGCCCCCACCCAAAGCTGCAGAGAGAAGAGATGTGCTGTATATTAAACATCACTCCCTCAATCGGAACCTTTAATTAGAGCAGCTCAGTATCAGTTACAACAGCCTTGCACAGACGCCTGGGCCCTCAGAGGCTTGGTTACTCTACCTTACTTAATCTGGAGGGGAGGCGAGGACGCCGGCGGCTAATCGAGAGAAGACTTGGGATATTAGCCGCCTCTCAGCTCTCCTCCAATTACAGAGCAGCACAGAGGCTGCCAGAGGCACATGACCCAGCAGTCTAGTCCTCTCCGATAATCTTTTGTTGCATTATTATTATTTGCGACCCCCCCCCCCCCCCCAAACCTCCACCTATTCCTCCACTATCCCTCCCAAGGATATAGCGAAGCATGTGCTGTGCACCTAAAGACGCTATAAAAATTGCTGAGGTATAAAATCGAAAGTGCTCAAACTGTCGGTGCAGAAATATCTGGCCGCCCTGGCCCGTTCGGCGGTTAGGGAATGGTGGGCCGCACCCAAGAGCACTGTAAATCAGACCAAGTTCCAGCCTGTTTGTTTACATATTACAGCCTTTACAATGGTCCCAGTAAGCTGGAAGCCCCACTCGGATCAGGCTATTGTATGGATCATAAAATGGAGGAACACAATGACAGGTACCCCTCTTCTGCTTGTTTGCTTGTGAGACCATAATGGTCTGTCGAGCAAAGTCTTGAAAATAGAGTTCATAGCGCGCCGGCACAGTATCGTTGCATTATGGAGCTTGACATTCTCTGAGCAATTTCCCTAAAAGTTGACATTCAGAAAATCACAGGCCTTCATGTGCTGAATTAGTGCTTTACGTTTTCTCGCTATAGTTTTATAGACACGGAACCTAATGTAATATTTCTCTTTATTTCTAGGAACGTTTCTTAATGCAGTAGTGGCATGTTCTTCACCTCAACTCTGCAGGCCTCCACAGAACACAGTAAAGAGGACCCTGTGTGCGTGAGCTGAACTTCCAGTGGAATTACAATGGAGACGTCCCATGAGCGCTTGTTCATGTTCCGATTATTTGGCTAAATTTATGGAATGTACAGAACTGGAATTTCCCCTTTGGCCATTCGTCTTGTTTGCTAATGTATTACGAGCTGAACAAAACCCCATTTCAGCTGAGCATTAAGATATACTGAGGAATCTCTAGTTTCTGCGGTTGTTTGCTTTCATTAGTTTTTGTCTTATTTACAACCAAAACACTTCAGGCCATGGTTCATTTTTGTTTTCCTTTGTGTCTTCCAGCCAGTGTGAGGAGTATCATATACTGGAACAGCTACTGGCATTGGGTTACTCCACTGGGCCCATGGCTGCAGTATGTCTTAGCGATAAGATCGTTTTGTTTTTATGTGTGTCGCCCTGCTATGACTCTGGCCACAGAGGCAGCCTCACAGGGAGCTTGAGGCCAGAGGGGCAGACAGCCGCTGAGACTTTAGCCCGCGACCAGAGTGGGTGGGCATGTGTGCTGATGTCTCCCCAGAGTCCCCCCCGCCCCCCTCTCCCCAAGCCCAAATGACCTGGATCACTGAGACCAGGGGAGGCTTCCCCTAATGCCCGGCTGAGCGCAGCAAGGTAAGGGGGGAGAAAAGCCCACAGATCTTATTGTTTTGGAGCAGGTACAGAATAGGTGAAAGGCTTGACCGTTCCTCTAGGTGGCTGCTGCGGTTCCTCTCGTGCCCCTGTGCTGCCTGATAAGGCGAGATGTTCACATCTGATGACTGAGATAGTGCAGCTCTGCAGCAGACAGAGGCCATGCTCAGCTTAGGTTTAAGGCATGGGCTGTTTGCACAGACCCACTCACTACTACGCAGCACACACCGCCACGAATGAGGGAAAAAAAAAAACAATTTTATTCTTAAATTCTGAGCCCAGAATTTCCCCCAATACATAAACAAACGATTAAACCGGCCATTTGTGACCAGAAGCATTTAAACAGCGTACGTGTTTTGGTTGTGTGCAGCACAGAAGGGTGAGGTGTTGTATAGCTGACAAAAAGAGGGACATGGAAAAAGAATGGGAGGGAGAAAGTGCAGGACAGGTAAACAAATTCCTTGTCATATTCTGTTGTTGTCTTCACTGTGCCACTTGGCATTTTAATGGAAGCGAATCTGATGTTACATAGAGTGGTACGGTGGTGGCGGCAGCGTACAAGCTGAGAAAACTTAACTCCACAGACCTATGCATTAAACATATTGTAGAATAGAGTGTAACATTTATCACTGTCAATGGCGGGGAGTTTGTATAAATTTAAATGCAGTCAACCGTGCTGATTTTTTCCCCCCACTGTATATGTTCAGAAAGCCCATTTTCCCATCTTTCCCATTGTTCTACAGCATTAGGCCAAAAAATGCTGTTATACAATTTTAGGGCTGTATAAGATCATTTCCTCCATGTAAATGTACAAGCTTTTGTGTATTAGGTGTCCAGCATTAAATTTCCATGTTATGATATTAAGCACAGTGCATGCACTCTCAGAAAATATGCAAATAAAATGATCTTTATTAAGAGCAAAGACATCTTTATCAGTGGAAAGATGTACAATGTAATTTCTCTGTTAATTATATTAATTTACACGCATTAATTTTAAGGGTATAATAAAAACACAATAAAATTGTGCAGTGTGACTGATTTTATACTACTTTGAATTTTCATGGTACACACTGAGATCTCCTTGGTTGCCTGAGTGTTCGGGTGTCAACTTGCAAACGCATGAGGTGAAACACTGAATTAGTATGTAGAGGTCATTTCAGGGAAGCACTTTTTTTTTCCAAGAAATGCAGCTCGATTCAAAAGAAACAGTCGTGCCTGTAAGTGTGGAATGTGTCAGAGACCAGCACATGGCAGTGGTGGCTGACGCCTTGCACATTAAAATAAATTACCTAACCTTTCCAACTCGCAGTGACAAAAACAGGAAAAATGAAAGATAATGGGTTATTATTCACAGCGAGATCCTATACATAATAATGATATCATCAATAATGGCCATGATACCACAGCTCCTGCGGCTTTTAAAAAACATTTAATGGAATTACTTTTCGGAATCATCAGTCCTAGTCCAGTCCCCAGTTATTCAGCTGGAAAGAAGCAGAGAAAGAGAAAAGTCAGGCAGAGAGAGAGAGAGAGAGAGAGAGCAAGAGAGAGAGAGGATGAGAGAAAGGGTGAGAGAGAAGAGGAGAAGAAAAAGAAAAATTGAGCACATTATATTTCTAGAAGCACATTACCAACCAGCAGTCATGAGTCAATTTACCAAATAATGCAAGCAGAACCAGAGGAAAGGGCCCCACATCAGGACCTGCTTATCGTGGCCATAGAGGCCAGCAGCTGTAGACCATACGTAGGCAACAACAAAACACATCGTGCAGAGGTAATGAGCACAGGTCGCCATCCGTCAGTGTCTGTGCACGTGTGTGTGTGTATATGTTTGTACAATAAACGGGTTTGTGTTGTGCTGTGGATTTAAGGGTAACGTACCTGGGGGTTAGTACTGGGAGACATGGGCTGACGCCTGGCACATTTGTGAGCTTTGAGGGCAGAAGGCGAGACTGGCACAGATACCCAGGGGGCTGGAACGCCCGGCTGCACGTCACTCTTCACTGTTGCCCCTCTTAATGAGACTGAGCCCATAAAGTAAAGCTCACACAATCTGAGCTGCTGCTTAGTGGTCAGATCGTATCTGTGCTTTGATGGGGACAAAGCAAAGAAAAGTTTCAGAGAGCTGATTTTCGATCAGTACTTCTAGACAAGTGGTGACAGACTTTGGTGTTCTGAGTTGAAGTCACATTTTATGTTGCGCAGGCCTTCTTTGTAGATCCACCCTAAGATAAGATATGATAATTTAAAAAACCTAAACTTAAAGGGTGATGGTCTTGATGGTCTTATTAGAATATTAATTTAAAATACGACACTTAATTAATCTGCAAAATTGTGCATACTAGATACGTGTGTGTTTAACTTCTCCATATGTGTATGTTTGCTTATGCATTCCTTAAATGTACAAGATATTCCAAGCCATACTCCTCTGAAGAATCTCTGTGATTAGCTGTTTTAATTAACATTAGCATTATGGCATATGTGCTGTGACTGAATACCTTCATTTCACTGCTCATGAAGACTGGAGCAGTACACTCTGCCTCTTCAGAAAATTCACTAAAGTAAATTTAACTGTCTGCATCCAATATAGACCACCGGAGATTGCTTTATGCATTTGACTTCATAATTAACAGGTTTCAAACCCATAAACTTAAATCACTGAACACAGCTGGCGACTGGTAATTAAATGCATTAAATATTTGAATGAACATCTCCCACATAACAAGGTGCTAAAGTCGTTCCTGTGACAGAACTTAAGGTTTGGACTTCAATTTTGAGAAGTTTGTCATTAGAAAGATAGTCTTTTTGCTCTAAAAGTTTGGGTCTATAAATTTAGACTTCAAGACAATAAAGTCTTGTGAGTGAAGTAAAGTTCACACTATGTTTGCTTCTTTCTACTGATGGCTAGCTTCATCAAGGTCACACAGATGCACTCCGTAAATGAATAGACTCATATGCTCTCTGTATCTAAATAGACTCTCAGCTGAAAGTTTAAATTCACAAAAGACATTTAAATTCCTAAGATATAGAGTAGTTATTTGAAGTTTATTTACAAAGAGGATCTTTCGTCTTTTTGCCTGCATAAAAACACTCCCATGAAAGAGCGGCTGCTGAAGCATTTTTTTTTCCCCTTTCAACTCACCATTGATGCAGTACTCAATGAGATGTGTCTTGGATGCTGGGTGAGATTGGTTAATACAAATGCTTGTTGGTGAAAACAATGTCCTCTCCGCAGTGACAGAGACAAAGTGGCTGTGTTTCGGCGGCATGCAGGCTGGAGACAGGTGATGGCTGCTTGGGAGACTTTGTGGAGAATTTAAATTTCATGTGCAAGAAGAGGCAGCTCGTCATTAAAAAACCCTAATTTCTGTGTCAGGTAGACTTATGGGTAATCGATCATCTTGTCAGAGAGATTGTATTTTTTCCACTCCTTCAAAGAACCCCTTACTACTTTCCAATTAAACTTGCAGGTGAAATAGAAAAAAATGCCTTTCACCATTAAGGCAAAACAATGCAATGCAAGGCAAGGCAAGTTTATTTCTAACACTTTTCATACACAGCAGCGATTCAAAGTGCTTCACATAAGATGTAGAAAACTAATAAAGCAATAATAATAATAATAGTACTGAGAACTGGAAAGTGCATTTGAATATAAATGCACTAATATACATGTTATCTATTAGTGGGTGCTCTCCAGGTGTTGGTTCTACTGGGTTATTTTAAGTTAGTATTGGAGAATTGTTATGTAAAATTATGTATAAATATTCTGCTTAATGCTTATTATGTTACATCACATTGGTAAATTGCCACATTCCTTTATAAAGCGTGTACACCAGAGGTGATATTCCTCATTTATTACCAGCAGGCCACCGTAGCTGAATCAAGCTGTTAGTGATTCTCTGTTCCCATTATGCCTTAACTGTTACACTCGGATTTCTGTGACAATGCACACAAAGTGCACCACCAATGCCCAGAATATCTCCACATAAGAGCCATTTATTGGTACATTTCTAAATGTTAACGCTTGTCAGCTCCAATTTCTTTCGCGGACCCTCTTGTACCTGGGGGATCAAGCGCCTGTGGCTTCTCGCTGTGCCGCCCTGCCTCCCGAGGAACACATTAGACGTGACAAGCAGTGAGGAAAAAACGCCACTGTTCCTGCTAACACAACTTACACCCTCTCGGGGAGAGCTGTTTATTCCTTCTGTTAATCCTTAGTGGGAAACGCTGGGAGGTGTTTGTGACTTAAGTCATGGTTGTACTATAGGTTCATGTTCATCATGCCCATTATACACACCAAAATATGCATGCTTTGTTAGCACCTTCATTTGCATAGTATGAACAGGTATTAGGCTGCTTGTTCGGTAGCAGCTTTTGACCCGTGATTGACTATTTCTTATACACATTGAGTTGATATTGTATAAGGAATGAGTTTGGCTTTAAAGGTGGAATTATTGCAGCTTTAGACATGAGCACAGTGAAGTAATGCTGCAGAAAGGTTTGCAGTTTCACTGTGCACTATTAGAACATGAGTGTACAATGTAGCCTCTCTCACACAAGGCCTAAATGGATAAAAATGCCAGGGCAGCAGAAAAAAAAATGTGGAAAAAAAATAGAGTTGATTAGCAGAGCCTTCCCAGCATGCTGTGCAATGACAAATGATTGACTTGGAACAATATCTAAGGCGATCGGGATAAAGCACCGGCCATTTCAAGGCTCAGCAAAATTCAAATTCTAATTAGTCTCTGCACCACATTCCAAATAAAAATTGTTCCCTTGGTATTTTACCCTATCAGGTGTCTCTCCCTGACCACTGAAACAAAACGAATAAAGAAAATGATTAAAGTGATAACAAAGGCATAAAATTTAAATGATTGCGGCATCACATCTGGGATCTGTATGTCACCGCACTGCCATTTTTGCCCCTGCGCTCAGCACTCCATTCTTTCTGCATGAAGGCAACCAGCAAGCAGAGAAAAGGAACGGAGAGAGGGAGAAAAAAAGTATGAAATTAAAAGGTAGAAAGCGAGAACGCAAATAGGCTTTCAGCTTTAGCGTTATTAATGACTCTTCAAAAATCTCCGACTTTTCCAATCTCTCTGAGAAGCGCATGAAGGAGCCTGTAGATGAAGCTGACCTTCAAAATGTTCTTTGGTCTTTAGTTAAGAAATTCACTCACCATTATGGCATCATTAGGGAAACAAGGATAAAATTACTCCATGGTTAATGACCTATAGGATCCCCCACCAAAATTTGTTTCAGATCTAATAAAACTGTGCTTAACACAGTCGAATGAATTATGAAGACTGTTACGTGGGGTATTAAAATGTGGAAAATAGATTTTCGGAAGCTGGGAGGACTGGACTTTTCAAATCAGATAGTAGAATGGAATTTTCTGGGCAATAAATTCTACCATGTCTCAATTTCATTTTTTTTTCCACCAGGAATTTCAGAGCCTATGATTGAATCTCTGGATGGACTGGCCTCTAAAAATTCATTGCCAATAGATGTTCCCCATGCAACCTTCTTGTATAGAAAGATTGATAAATGCATGACTAAATAAGTGTTGAATGTTTATTTGTAACCACTGATAAGTGAAAATATATACTCATGACTAAGTATATATTGGCAATGTATATATAATAGCAGAAATAAATATAATACATGTCTTCTGTAAATTTAGACTCCTAGTCTGAGAACTAGCTGGGGCCTTGTGGAAGGCAATGGCGAAAAATGTGTAGAACACAAAAAGTATAGAAAAAAGAATGTGATGTTTAATTAAGAGAATCTGTGTTATTGAGCTTGATAATTTACCATGAAGACCTTTATGAAATTGAATTTGCATGTACATTTACCCAGCATGCTGGCCAGATTAACGAATGCCAAGGTGCTAATTAGCAAAACGTGTCCTAGAACTGAAAAAGCATGCAAAAAGCTGTTAGACAGGAAAAATGAGTCTGCAGGCTATTGGACCTGTACACAGACACTCACACACACCTAGTCACAGGACCAGATATTATCTTATTCTCTGCTATCTTAACGTCAACTGATGTAGAGGAAAGGGAGGAGCAGAGGCGAGTTTAGCTTACTGAGAGCTGGTTATAGCCACTGAGAGGTGGTTTGTGCAGTAATGGCATTTGCTCTCTTTAAACTTTAATCTTTCCTATTAATTCCCTGCAACTGGAGAATGTGCAAGAGTTAATGTTCCATGAACGTGTTGCTCACTCTGCAATCTCTTCAAGCTAATTACCTTCAGGTGCTAAATGGAGGGAAATTGCAATCCATTTGGATGAGAGAAATTTCACCTCCCTGTCCCCTGTGCGAGATTTTGGGTGCTTTATTGAAAGAGAAAAAAAGATAGGGGTATGGAAAGAAATGAAGTCTAAGTAGTCTGGCCTTCTAGTCCGTCTATATTCATATGTAAACAGTTATTGCATTTGGGCCTGCCGGTCTTGCCTGTCCTGGGAGCCTTGAGAAAGCAGGCTGTTTCATTCTGCTTACCTGCTACAGAGGTCACCCAGAGGTCAACAGGTGTTGAGGGTATCACGTGGACAGCTTAACAGATGTTTGATTGACATGAATCATTTGGATGGCCCATTAAAGTCTTGTGATGAGAGAGAATGGACACTATGAGCATTTGGAAGGGTAAACAGTGGAAAGACTGCAAAGGTGAACAGCTTCCCTGCATCCAGTTCTTGGCCGTAAATTAGCCTGTAAGCTTCAGATCATTCAGACTCTTTTGGCTTGTAGGTGTCCTTTACTTTAGCTGTGATTAATACTTAGGATTATTCACAATCTGTACATTTTAGTTTGTTTCTATCTCTTGGTGTCCCATTTGACCACAACAAAGTCGAAAAGCTCTTGAACTGAGGGACTTTTCTAGTTAGGGTTTCTAAATATTTCAGTTATTTTCTGATCTCAGATAAGCCCATGTTTGGTAAACAATTAAGAAGCAAATGAAGATGCATAAGTAACAGGAAACAAGCGTTTGACTTGTATGACTTATATGACCTACAGCACTCATCATTCTAACCCTCAGCACCTCCTCCCCTCCCCGCAGTAGTTCATCAGGACGCATGGAGTAAGTCAGGAAGACGTCTCCTATTAGGCCTGCGCACGGCCCAGCTGGGGAGGGCTGGCCACATTGTGATCACTCACCTTCATCCTTAATTTGTTGTCATTACATTTACGAGCATTTCAAGATCAAAATCAACTAGGGAGGGAGGGAAGCCATGTGACAGGGAGGGACAGAGGAGTGTAGAGTGACAGGGCCGGTGAAAGTGGAGTTATGTTCTGTGTGGCATATTATTCATACATTGTTAAGTCAGTGTGTGTTATTTAAGAAGCACTCTTCTACCAAGCCAGCGTGTCTCCTCGCCATCGGGTCATGTATACATACTACAGCCGTACAACTAATCTGCATCCTAACGCGTCCCCCCCAATGAAGCAGCTCTCAATAGTATATTCCGGTGTTATTTTGGGGGGGGCAGGGGGCGGGTTAAAGGGGGCGGGGTGCAAATTGACTTTCTTGTGCTGGAAATAAACTCCAACTGTTTGCTATTGACAGGCCTTCCTAAATGTTTGTGTGCAGGAGGGGGAATTTAATTATCTTTTATCAACTTTTTTTTTTCTCCCCCTCCACCTTGCGGGAGGGTCCACAGGAGGGGGTTAAAGGGGGAGGAAGTGAGGAGATAAGCGAAGGGGGAGGGGGTCATTATCTGTAATGGGGGAGCAAGAAGGACCACTTTGTCCCCTGTTTGATCTGTCTCTCTAGATGACACAGCAGGAAATTAAAGATGAAAGAACTCTGCTACTACTGTCTAATAAACAGCAGGAGGACACAGACTCATTTTCTGGCTGCGTGTGACTCCGATACAGGACTTGAACCTACTCGGTATCCTCTTCATTGGAAATGATCAAATGGCTCTGGTCATGTGGATATGCATTAAGCAAACGGACTTTTGTTTATCAATTTCCACATTATATCACTTTTACACTCTGCAATTATGAGCTGATTGAT
Organism: Brachyhypopomus occidentalis; assembly: GCA_020368025.1. Taxonomy (NCBI): domain Eukaryota; kingdom Metazoa; phylum Chordata; class Actinopteri; order Gymnotiformes; family Hypopomidae; genus Brachyhypopomus; species Brachyhypopomus occidentalis. Next base: position 6,030,070 of record JAGXOD010001386.1, read on the forward strand.
ACAACAGTTCTAAAGTAAATGAGAAGTCATGTCACGAAGCTTAGAAGCTTTAAAAATGTAAGTTATTCTGTACAAGTGAGAAGTGGACTTGAGTTAATCTCTGATCTAGGTGGTTTATTAATGGTCCAAAGCAGAATTTAGTATTGCCATGTTTTTGGATTAATATCAGCTCTTAGGTGTCTTGACAGTGGATCTACCTGATTTATTCTGCTCATTACACTAATTTAAACAAAAGAAAATCTCTGGCATGATGTTCAGAGCAACCCTCACATTTTTCCTTGGTCATATTTCTTGTGGGTAATAATAAATGAATTAGTGTTGAGGGGGTCTCCAGATAGCAAAGTGTCTTATATAAGCACTTTGAGTGACGGAGCAAAACCCCCCACTGTGGCAAAGAATCTCCCTCAATTAACACTCCCTACCATATATTTCAGCATCTGAGGGGGAAAAGGGAGCAGACTGCCGACCCACTTCAAAAGAAGAGCAGCCCAGGTCAGTCATGGCTGCTTATGTCTTTCCTCAGTCTCCAGCAAAAAATAAGAGAGAGAGAAGAGCTTATTCGTTCTTCCTTTCATTAATGCCAGAGTGACAGGCCAACTTGCGGACAGTAATGAGAGGTCAACCAACAGTTGTTGCCTGAGGCTTGAAAAATATTTGACATTAACACAATTATACTTTTTTTTTATGATCACACCTTTAAAATAAGCAGACTATGTAAGATGCAGTAAGACATCAATTGCTGTCTTTCTCTATAAGAATATGTTTTTCTGTCACTGTAAGATCAACTGACATTTTGCATTCATTCGTTTGCAGAAGCACTGACATTTTAATCTGGAAGAGTTCAGGAGTGGGTTTTTTTTTGCTTTCTGTGTGGATATATTGTCTGAGAGTGCAGCCATTTGCTTAGGTTGTGTCTGGTTTGGATATGAGACTCTTGACCTGATAAGGCAGTAGGTGCAGACTGAAGATGCAGGTGTATACCCTAAAGCAGTACTTATTCTGCAGTCCACCATGAAATATCAAGCTGGAATAATTAACCTTTTTTTGTACCTAAAGTTTATGAAAAAGTACTAAAGGTGAGTTATGGATTCCCCCCCACACACACACACTGTCAATAAACATGTTTATTTATTGGTAGGCTTGTCTTTTGTTGAGATATTTGTTCATATTGCACCTTCTGTTTATTCTTTAGGTATTTGTTCATACGGGGCACCTTCTTTTGTTCTTGGTAAAAGACACCACAAATATGTGTGCCATCATTTCTAGGTAAATATGCATATTCACATTTACAAAAGATCCATGTATTTCCTATTACTGTGGGTTTGGGGAGAAATACGCTATGCACTGAATGAGCTACACATTGATTTTAAACAAATTGTTTTAAAAACTATGGATATTTGCAAGCACACTTGAAGACAAATTGAATACTCAAAATGACTTTGTAAAATAATTTGAATGGTATACTAAATAAATATTTGACTCATTAACAATAAGCATGATTATTTATTTAAAAGTTAGAATTTCCTGTACTGAATGTACTACACTAGTGTTTCTTGAACAAGGGAAAGCAATTCCATGCAAATGAAGGTTAAGAAGAATGTGACTCTTGCGGTCATAGCAGAGGTGGCTCTTAGCACTTAAAAACATAGATTTACTATTTCACGCTCCAGAGTCCATGCTGTCCTTAAAGACTTAAAAGCATTTCACACTAGGATTACAATTTTACCATCATTCAGAGTGACCTATCACTAAGTTGCAGTTCCCTGCTAACTCTAGCCAAACCATTCGATTCTTTCATTTAAATGAACTCATTCTGTATCAACATTGTTCCTGCTCTCCTTGATGGAAATAAAATTGTAGTAATTGTTCTCAAAGTTCCCAAAAAGTTACTGCATGCAAATAGTTACTACATCTAAATATCATAAAATAATATAAAAAAAAAATTCCCTCCTAATTTAATAAAAGTACAAAATATAAATGCACCTCTTTGTTGACTGTTCTTAGAAACAATGGATTATTTTCAACCACATGAAAGGATTTTGTTTTTAGATTGATTGCAGTATTAAATCTGCAGAATTTCTGCTTTTAACATTATGATCTGCTTATTCTGTTTTGGTCTTCACATTAATCTTATGTGAAAAAGAAGCTGACCCAAAGGAGCTTACAGGACACACACATGGAGCTAACCAGATGGCTTGCAATGCATCTGACATCAGGGAGAAGAAAAAAAGTGAAGAAAAAATGAATATACAAAAAACACTACCCAAACATATTTTGTGTTCACCAGCTTTCCACGGGAAAGACTTAGGCCGCTGGCGCCGCGGGGTGAGAGGGCGTTTGGCTGACCACACCCACTGCCGGGAGCCCTGTGCCATGTAAAACAGCGCACTCAGGTGGTCTGGGCAGGTAGACGGGCTCGTCTGCCAAGCTGTGACCATTTAGCTGCCGATAACGCAGGTAATTGCATTTCTGGAAGAGCAGGAGCAGATGAAACATGGCGCACACAGATACCACTAGCACATCGGCCCCTTCTGTCGGAAAATTTCATTTCTTTCCATGAGGAAGCCATGAATCCAAATCCGTTCCCCCTGCGCGTTTATCAAGCCTGGCCCACCAAGTGGGGAGATGGAGGTCATTCACTCAGCTGAGACTCACCACTTTAATCCAATTTACAGCCTCCCCCAGCAAGAGATAATTACAAGTCTTAAACCAGTTAGGAAAAGAGTAGAGGGAGAGGAAAAGAGAGGCCAGCCCTCCCAAACTGCACTCGGCTCTGCAAAAGATCGACAGAGGGAGGATTTCTGCTAGGAGGACTCGTGAAAAGGCATTGTTAAAAACTAAGAAAGTGTGCATCTAATGAGGCAAAGTGAATTCCACTGCAAATGGAAGCCGGTGTGGAGTGATGGAATACATCCTTGCCTGTGTCAAGCCGCCAGTGTTCACTGTAGTCAAGGAAGAGCAGAGTGTGAGCTCAGCATTTTGGTCAGCTACAAGAACGAGCTCAGTGCATCTGGCTTAAGAAGTAAAGGAGAAAACTGAATAAGGAAGTCATGATTCCTAGTTATTATTCTGGCTTCATACCACACCTACAATTCCCCATGCGACCTGCTCTCTGCGTTCAAAGTTGAGTACAACAGGCAGGTTTCAACATTTTTTGTACTGTAGTAAAAGATGTAGAGATAGTGAAAATAGTAGTGAAGTTCACAAGGTTTCCAGAGAAACTCACACACGCACACATATATAATATATATATATAAATGTTTGTATTATATATATATACAATATATATAATACAAACATTTCCATAATTTAATGGTGAATTAGAAAAATAACACATCCCCCCTCCAACTCTCCCACTCAAATGTCATGCACCTAGTATTTAAATATAAATGTATAACATTAGATGTAGTGTGATACATTGTGGTGATACAAAATTCGCAGGTTCATCTTGTGTGAAAGAATGTACCATGATGAAAAGGCTATTAAACCTTCAGAAATATGTGACTGCAGGAAATGTTTTGCTCCCCATCCAGTTTCTTTCTATGAGTGATATTAAGCTTGTTGTGTCTGCTTTCCTCTGGCATATCCCACACCTACTTTGTCAGATTCTTCCAGTTTATGTGTTCATGCCATTACCTCCCTCTGATAAAACGTATCTCTCTATATATATTCAATTTTCAATGAGCTGTATCCCACTAGCATCTCGAAAATGTCTTTGTACTGTGCGTCATCGATTTTCAAAAAGATGTTATAACAAAGAAAGGGCAGATATTGATTTTCTTCCCGTTGGATGTAATGTAACATTTAGCCTTTGTAAACAGTATTAACCTGGCATCACTGGGCTTTGCAGGGGAAGTGACACTTGGACCATCACATTAATAACTATTCCGACAAAGTGTCATTGTGTGATCCTGAGGTCATGAATTGTCATTATTCTTTGCAGTCAACAATCAGGAATGGGACTGAGTGTTGGTTTATGTATCTGTGTGTATGTGTGTGTGTGTGTGTGTGTATATGCAACAGAAAATTGATAGAGTGGGTTCAGTATATCTAGGTCATTTCCATTATGTCATATATTGCAGTCCGATCAGCTCATAATCAAAAATTGTCCCTTGAATGCTTTCATTGATTTTTTAGACACATCCTTGCATAAAGCCACATTCAACACTGTGGAAAAGGGCTAGCTTTGTGACACTACAGTGGTTTAGCTCAAAACTAGTTTCTGATTGGTCAGCACATGCTTTTCACGTAATGAGTGTGTCACGTCTCAAGACTAAGCGTTACTGCCATATTACCCAACTCACTCATGTGACTTCCCCTTCAATTCCTATTGCGGTCAGAATAAACATACAAATCACATTTTGGTTTACATGACAGCTTAAACTTCCGGGTCCTGACCGCTGTTGAATGTCTACAGCGCTGCAGCTTTTGCAGAGTGAAAAGTTTGTTTTCCACTTCTTGAAGAGGCAGAGCATCCTGTACTTTGGCTCATGCTACACGAACGCACCAAACTGTTTCGAAGGCAGAACTGTCTGCCGCACTTTGCATCTCGTGCGCTCGACTTTGAAGTTGGAGCTGCGGAATGGGCTTAAGTTGTGCTGAAGAATGTGAGGAAATCATAATGAGGCGCTCCCTCGGGGAGCGGAAGCAGCCGCGAGGCCTAATTAATGGAAGGAGAGACACTCCTAAAGTCGCCCATTCAGTGGCACACAATGGCCGTCTCTCTGAAGCAGAACCTGCAGCCCGAATATTAAAGAAATGAATGAAAACGGGCGCAAAACGGCAGAGCCCCGGCCGTCTGTGGCCCCCACGCCCACAGCTCCCCGCATCTCATTGTGTGGCGGTTCTGGAGTGTCTCCTCCAATCCTCAGAGGGAGTCCCATTCAGGGCGACCTGCTTCACGAGACCCTGCCGCGGCGTTTTGTAAATATGGCCTTGGACAATGTGTACAAAGGGAAGGCACGCAGCCAACAAGTATCCAATTTAGCCCGTCAAAAAATGTGAACTTCACGAGCCTCCTTCTGTGGCAGAGAGGAGGCGCGGGGTCAAGGCCGGTGGAGTGGTTGTTTTTGGGCGGGGCCCTGCGCTCACGCAGAGCACAAAGTCAAGTCGTGGAGGATTTCAGATGGAAGTGTGGACCCACCTGCCACTGATTATCCCTGTTAAGGGGTTTAGTGCTGACCTCTCCTCTTCAGAGGTCCCCTCACCCCTAATCTGTTCATTAACCACCAGCAAGAAAGGCTGAGAGCTTTGAAGCGGTTGGACCAATGTGACAGTGGGCAAGGGCTAGTGTTACACAGTTTGTCTGTGCACACGTGTGTGTGTTTGTGTGTGTGAGAGAGAGAGAGAGAGAAAGTGGAGACAGGAGAGGGTATTGTAAGGCTAATTTTAGGTGGGGATTCATTGCTATGATTCCTGGTCGAGTTGAGCCCTGTCAATATTTCTCTTTTGTTGACATGTGCTCATGTAGAGAGCAAAGTCTTGGGCACATTACTTTTACATCGCGTTACCACTGACGCTTATGTACTGTGGCAGCCCAACAGCTGAGGGAAGGTTTTCATTCTCTCTCACAAAACAAGGGGATCCGTTCAAAGACGAAAACAAAATCTAGCTACAACATCCTTAAATACAGTGTTCTGTTTCCTATTTCTTTGTACACCTATTCATAGAGTGTGTAGAAGGATGTGTTAATCCAAAGGTGTCCTATATTTATTTGTGTTATTTCTGCATATATCCCACATGGTGGTGTCATGATTATTTCTGTTGTGTTTATAGCATAGGCATTTATGTGTGATATTGTCCTCAAACAATTCCTATATGTGAGTGACAGGGCACAATGTTGGTTTTATTACATTAATACAGCACGTGCTTCATTTAGAAAATTGCTCAGAGTTTTTTTTAATGATTCTTGAAACTCGGATGGCAGATAGTTAAGAATTAGATTCTCCATAAGCAAATAAGCAGTCTTTTGATCAGCCATGGCAAGATGATGGGGTGTGGGGGTGTTAGTGGTTGTTGAGGGGAGGGGGTGTGGCATGTAAAGTCAATTAGTTGTGTGTTTATTAGTTTGTGACAGGCATGAGGGCATGTAGATTAATTCATGACCCCAAGAAGGATTGGACAAGAATCACTGCCAAACATGTCTGTCAGAGCAGAAAAGTAAAGGTATTATTATTATGGCAACAATTTTTGCTCAATTAATTATGTATATTAATGAAGTTATGCTTAATTGCATGTAAATGACATTAAACACCTTTTTTTTCTTCACTCAGTTAAATGGACACTCATATGTAAATAATTGAAACATCCATGATTAAGTGTACTAACATTCTGAGTGTAGGATTTATTAATGTTCTGAGCAATTACTGAGCACAGTGTGTGCACCTGTGTTAATGAAATTGGAACTGTGTCTCAAGACTTCACCCTCTAAAGGTTTTACTCTGGTGGGCCAAGCCACCTGAATGGACCCTTTTCATTTCACAAAATAGTTGACTATGTATTTGTTTATGTATCTATTTACAGTATGTATTTGTAGGTTAAATGAAGGCGCTCTAGGGAGTGTATTAGAAATGGTAGTTCATAACATGACTGCTGTGGACTGTGACCTAAATCAGACTTCATAAATTAACAATAATCCAGTTAACAAAACTACAATAAATACTTTCATTTTCTAATCATTGTTATGCAGTTATGCATTGTTATGCATTCATATAATTCACATATGAAAAATAGTGGACTGTGTTAACTAAATAATTTTGTGGTGTTATCTTTCATTATGATGTATTAAAATTAGATTGAAACTGTATGGCAGATATCATTTCTTGAAGGCAAAATGTTTTGAATCCTATAGTAGATGTTCCTGCCCAGTACTCCTCAGATCCTCCACAGATCCTCCACAGATCCTCTTCCTTCAGATCCTCCTCATCCTGACACTCCAGTAAACATCTGCTGTTCCATTTGCACACCTTCCTCTGTAACCTCTGTCTAGTATAGTTAAGTGAATGCACAACGGAGGGTAATGATCTTCTACTAATGTGTGCTATTACCACCATGCTCACAGTGATAGATTAGAACAGATTCAGATACCTTGTATATTTTCTCAAGGCCCTTGTTTGTGCAGTTGCACTGTTGTTTCTGCAGAAATATTAGCGTCTTTCTTTGTTTTATGTGTTTACTTTTGAACATTTCTGGATAGAGAATCCCAGCAGCTTGGTGTCATGTTTATAACGCACCCTTTCAGGAACCCATTATGATTTTTTTAAAGAAACATGCACCAAGCCAGTGCTGTTGCCCCAGTGGTGTTAAATAGTTGATCGAGATAATTGCCCTCTACCCTTGGCTGCCACTGGGTTATCTGTGTGTGACTCTTGCAGGTTATAGATCAGCTTCTTACATGCAGATCAGACCCAGATCGATACTGCTTATCATCCTGACCTGAGTTCAATACTCCCTGAATCAATAGCTTAGAATTAACCATCATTAACTTCTGCTGGCCCAGTTAATGGAGACACCACATCCACATTTATAAACTGCTTGGCATCGGCTTCTTGTCTTGCAGCATGAGGGTGCTGTGTTCTGTCCTGTCTGCACTAGGTTGGTTTAGCTTGGTTTTGAAAAGCTTATACACCTGGGGTTCTAAGCAGTTCTGAGCGTTAGCACAAAATTTAGGTTTAGGTATCTTTATCACCGTGCCTTCAACTGTCATGTTGGGAATTTGCTTGAGTGAATAAGTGGCCAATATTCTGGGCTGTGTGAACTTGTTTTCATGGTTAATGATCAAACCACAAGCATTTAATTTACACTGGCAAAAAGGAGCTGTCTTGGAAATATTGTTTTTGTTAGGAGATCATTGACTAAAGTGAACACACCGCATTCCATTTGCTGGATGTAAATCATTTTCTGAGGTTATGACCCGTTATAAGCCTGTAAATGGTTTGACCTTAGTGTGTGCTTTGCTTGTTTGTAGCTAAATATCATATATGCCATAAGGTTTTCTGTTTCATTGCTAAAATGATTTTAGTAAAATGTTGTCACAGTTTTTTTTTAAAATGCTTCGGCACGTTTTTTTAAAAAAATGAAACGTCATCAATTTCTGTGTCGAAGTATTTAATTCAGACTAGGAAAAAGAACAGCTCTGAAGCCATGGATGACACCGCTCTTTCATCTAGCCAAGACACTTGTTGAACAGGTGCATGGGATTGCTCTCCTTCAGCCACATGGGCTTGCCTTCAGGTCCACAGGTCTCAGATCAGTCTAGAGTGAGGTCTGAACTGACTTCCAGGGTAGGCAAGCAGCCCACTGTAGAGGCTTCTGTGGAGGCTTCAACTGAGCAGCACAAACTGTTTTCTCAACAAAGGGATTGACTTGAACAAATGTCATAAGCCTTTAATGAGAGAGCTGATCTCACTAAAACCTACTTCTATTCACTGGCCCTCCGGCCATTGGAGTCACTGAATGTAAAGGGGGGGCTCTCTCTCTTAGAAACCCACTGCACCCAGACAACATGACAATGCAGGTCAATTAATTGGTTAAAAAAAGTGGGAATCCAATTAATGTGTATCAAGCTGGCATTTTTGCATGATGATGGCTCATTAGTGGGGGAGTTTTGCCGGATTATCCCCTCCTCATTAAAAGGCTGTCTCACTCAGTAGGGTTTTAGGCAGTGGGGAGGGGATCCTTTATGCAACAGGTCTGAAACAAAAACTCTGTGTTATCCTCAATTAATGGATTTAATGGTGTTGAATTTTTAAATGGCTTGGGCAGATGCTTTTTGAGTCCCCGGGTTCGCCTCACCACAGTAGGCCAGCCAAGGTCTGGCTATTCACATCTTTAAGCAGGGCTGAGTGGAGAGGTCACTTAGTAGAAATCTTCCCCATTAGAGCAAGAGTAGAAGTTTGTTTTATGAGCAGCTCTAAGCAGGTGTTGAGTCTACAATATATAATAATACATGGGGACGGTTACACAGTGAGATGAGTCCGTTTAAAAGTGGCACCTCTAGCTGATCAAGTTGATAATAAAGCAAAAACAACTGCTGAAGTTCTTGGGTACTTATTTCTTAGATTATATTTCTTAAATGTGTATATATATATATATATATATATATATATATATATATATATATATATATATATATATATATTATATTAGATTAATAATAATATTGTATCTTTCATTTTTTTTTTACAACTATTTTTCATTTCTGATCATTTAACAGAATTTGAAGACGTTTAGGAGAGACTGAATAATTTGTAATGTAATGTGAAGATGTCGCAATACAAATACAGACACACGGTGGGAAAAAGTGCAGTCAGTTTTTGTTGTTCACTCGCTTTTACCCTGCCTCCGTTTCTGAGCTCAAGATTGATATCCCTGTCATACTCGTGTAGAATAACTTCACTTTAATCTTGTTTGGGGCAAAATTCCAAGTGGAGTGTGTCTAGTTGCTTCCGAGATTACTTCATCTTTCTCTGTGCACCCACTTCCTCCTGTGTCCTCTGGCATTCGATGTCCCATTACCCTTCACAAGCAACAACTTTCTGCTGTTTGCTCAGTGCTTTCCACAGGGGCCGAGCCAGAGCCATCATGGCTGCATGTAGTGATGCCTCTCCTTTACCCACAACACCACGGTCTTTTATACACTCTGCTGGCCAGTGGCTTACACAGTGCAGAAGTAGAGTGATTCATTAATGTTTCTTGCTCGTATGAGTTTTTCTTTTTTTTTTTTCCTTTTCTCCTGCCCTGCTCAAAGCCAAAACATACGTTTATATTTGTTATCAAGGTTTTGCAGACACACAACTGAAAATGTTCAGGTATAAACATAAAAATGTTTATTATGGTTAAATGTAATGTGGGATGTTAAAGAATGAAATTGGTGCTAAATTATGTGACACTGGGAAATGAGGGACCGTGTGCACATGACTTCTGGTCAGCCAGTAGTTTGATTTGCAAAAATTACCTTCCTACAAATGATGCTAAAGTTTCAAAGAGAACATTTCTTCCACTTGTGTTTAAAGCCAAGAATTAGCTTTTCAAGATTTTAGCCAGTAAACTTTAATATAGTATGTTGATTACTCACTCATGCATCAAGACTTTGCTTTCTAACATAATTTCCTATGCTTGTATTTCAGTTTTGTTTAATTAGTCTGAATTTTTAATATTTTTTTTTCCCATCAAGTTTCAGAAACAATCAGGGCTTGAATTAAATTGCTATCAATGTTTTATAATTGAAGTGAGTAATTATAGCCTTAAAACATTAAAAAGTGGCTTTGTGTGTTTGATAGCTGCCCCGAACTCAACACAAAGTACAAAACAGTGTCTCTATTTTACGGGGGTGTCAAAGTTTAGATTAATTCAGCCCCGAGTCATGGTGAATGTTAATTGTTGCTGAATAATGATGAAGTGAAAAAATAATTAGGAATATGTTAATTACAATGTGCATTTCAAAGTTTTTCCTATAATCCAACATTTTAGGTTAAATGTTTAAACTCATTATACCATTACTTTGTCCTCACTAGATTCGGAAATATTTGAAGCTTTTATTTGTCCTGAGATATGTTATGCGGTGTCTGGAATGCTATGCCACAACAGAGGACATTAGTAAATATTAGACTAAGAAAAAAAAGGAAAAAGTGTCCAAAGGAGTTTTGTCATGCGATTATATGGAGGTATACAGTTATAATTTTGTCATGTGATACTATGGAGATGTATAGTTATAGTTTTATCATGCAGTTCTATGGCGGTATATAGCTATCTGCCATTCTTCAAGTCTAGCTTCTTTGCGCTTTTTCTTAGTTTTTGTAGGCACTCACTTTTTTAGTTAGGTGGACAGTCCACATCTATTAGTCATCGATCCTGTCTCATTATTTAAATAATATCCCACTTCACTGAGTTTTATTATAATTGACAAATTGATATATTAGATATTACATTTAGTCTGGAGGGGAGCTTACTTTTATGAACCGTTGAAAAAAATGTTATTTAAGCCATTACATTTTTTATCATCCTAGAAATGTTGTGTGCGTGTGCGTGTGTGTGTGTGCGTGCGTGCGTGCACACAGCAGGTATGTGCTTGTGTGCATGTCTGCATATATGTGTGTATGTGCATGTAAACACTTCCTATCCTAGCTGGCACTGTGTTACATTGTGCTATTTGCAAATGTGGTGTGTTTTTCATTCAGGTTCTAATAATCTATTCTGTTCAGTCAGGCGCATACGTTGACAAATGCTTCCAGCACTAGGTATTTACCTAGTGGATGGTAATGGATGTAAAAAGTTTAGAAATCCCTGCTGCATTAGCATCGAGTATACTGGCAAAGCTATCAAGGGTGACTTTTTCTCACTGGGAAACACACTGCTTTCCTCACTATGAATCGCTAAGAAAGAAGACTCAGTGATCCAGCAGTGCTACCTAGGCACGATAATGTGTCCCATCCAGTCCAAGCTTGATTATTTTCTTATTGCTCCTCTAGGCTTCTGAATTCTTGCAGACCACTAAAAAAAACAACTACACAATTCTGGTATGAATTCACAATTCTGGTATGAATCCACAGTTCACAATTTATAGTGTTTGAAACTTTCACTCTTGACTCTTTTGACAGTGAAATGTGTATTGTCAGCTTCTGGCCATTCTTAATGTTTTGGCCGCGAAACCACTTGCTTTTGTGACCCTCCAGTTTGCTTGGCATAGTGATAGACTTGTAGTTTTAATAGGCTTTATCCCTGAAGCCAAGAGGTTTAACCCAGCCCCTGAGGACTGCATCCGGGATCAATTAGAGTTCAGGGCAGAAATAATGTCTCCAGGGCATGTGAATATGGAGTGGCTCTTTCAGTCACCAACACTATAATTTAAACAGCTCCTGCTAGAATAGGAGCCTTTCCATAAAGTTAATATATAAACATAATTTACTGGTTTCACAGTATTACAACACATTCAAATACCTCGACTTCCATTTTGATTTATGGCTAAATGTAACATTGACTGGGTGAAATCCCTTTCTTTCGTATGTGGAAACACAATGTGGAGCATGCAGGGAGCTGTGGAGTTTGATTTCCTGCAGATTCTGACCCTAACAATGAACAGATTTAATCTGACGGGGAAGCCGCAGTCCCAGTAAAGCAGGGTGCTTGTGCAGGACCAGTCAGTGAGTTTACCCACTCATGCCATCTGTTAAGAGGCTGCTCCAAAGTTCAGCTTGGATTCACAAGCCCCAGGAGTTCTACCAGCCTGCCTACTGCTCTTGACCGCTGGATCGTGATGTGTGTGCGTGCGTGCACACTTTGAGAGTGTGTGTGTGTGTGTGTGTGTTGTTTGTGAGTGTGGGTGCATTTCTGATCCAAATAGCCTACCGACTCCTGACTCCCACAAACATACAGGCAGGTAGGACACTTACAGTCTACGTAGTAGGGTAAGCGTATTGAAACCCCTATCCTAACCTAGAATAGCTGTGAAGCTCGCATACTAACTTACTGCAAAATCAGCTTAGAGAGGATCCAGCTGTGCTGGTCCCTTTGAAATAAGAAAGGTGTATGAAAAGTGGGTTTTTTTTCCAGTAAATGTTTACAAGTTAGTGTTGTATAGCTTTTTTCTTGCACAAATGATCCACTTTTTAAGCTCTGTCCTTGAAGCATTTGTGTTTGCCATTGTATATTTGGCATTTTGTGCTCTCTCTCTCTCTCTCTCTCTCTCTCTCTCTCTCTCTCTCTCTCTCTCTCTCTCTCTCTCTCTCTCTCTTCCCCCCTCATTCACTGATTTATAGCGCCGCCACCTTGGTCAGACTGGCTAATGAAATCTGTGACAGTGCATTAACGAGGCCGTTTGTTTCTGCTCAAGTTCAGTTCTTCCCCTCTTTTCCACTCTCTTGCCTCAGCTCAGTGTTTGCATATTATTTTTCTCCCTCTCACTTCTCTGTTCCCCTGTAAGACTCTTATTTATGCAGCATTTAATATACACCGGTCTTCCTAAAGCTGTAGGCTTCTATGAGTTTTACAGTCTTGGAGAATTGCAATTGAACAAGATATAATCTATGGCATTTTATGTTTTATGTTTTGGAACACCTTCAAAAACAGTGATACGCTGAACAAAATATATTGCAGCTCACGTCTTGGCCAAAAGATTTTAGTGGTATGGAGGCTCATAGTTGTCTGTAAAGCCATTTATGTTTTTTAATTTGTGTGTGTGTGTGTGTGTGTGTGTGTACACATAAGTGAAATAAGTTTTTTTTATTCCTTTTAAACTGTTGCCTTTGAGGATTGTGGTCTGATAGTGTTTGAGTTATGGACCTATCCTGGAAAGATGAATAAATTATGATGACACTAAACCTAAGTCTTAAGCTTAATTTAAGAGTTTTGACACTTGATTTTAATTGTTTTTGACGAATACTTCATAAAACACAGAATCTGAGGCTAACGTTTTATGTCAGATTCTTTTCTCTTACTTCAAGGTATTTGGGTTAATCAATAACAAAAAGGAACGTTCTGAAGAAGTGATAGTGTACAATCCAGCAAATGATTATAAAGTCAGAAACTAGTGTTGCCTGTACATACTTTATTAGTGAAATCCTTTAGGGCAGTGTGATTGAATTTCTGACCTTTATGTGAAATGAGCATTGTGTGTCTTTCAATTTTTGTTCTGACATTTTTTATATTGCTGTGTAGACAAAGGTCGCAGCCTAAGTCCTGTGGTATACGGTGTATAAGTGAAGGTTGGCGTACTGCATGAAATCACTGGGAGGGCTGTACTAATTACTCCAGTGAACATCATGTACTCAGAAAGCAGTTATAACAATGTAGAAGGAGCGAGATATACTTCATTATGGTGTGGCTTCTGGTTTTTCATGTGGAATTTGACAATTCTGATTTCAGTTTTGAATCAAATTTAAATCATTCGTATCATTACATCCTTGAATATTTTCTGGGCTTTCCTACCATTGACAATTGTAAATATTTTGCTGCATGTAAATTGGTCTAAATTAGTACCATAACTCTTTGTCTTTGTGGTGATTAGAATTTCAGTGAAAGCCTCCTGTGGAAAAGGGAGTAGCAGTACAGTGAGAGTGCCAGGCGGGAGGATCCCACATGCAGGCTGGGAAAGTTCGGGGAAAAACCTGGCCAGGCCCGCCAATCAATTGCAAAGTTCACATTAAAAAGTGCTGACAGCAGTGGGAGAGAGAGTTCCCACTTTCATCTAGCGGGAGACCTCCAGCTAACCTTCACGTCACACTTTTTCCTCTCAAGACCTCCTCACTTTATTAAATTGTGTTGCATCCTGCATTGGAATTTGAGGCACTGCCCGCTTTGTCACTTATCGCAAAACTTCTGACTCATTCCATTTTTCATATGAAAACAATTCACATGATAGCCTTGAACTGCAGTGCTTCTCTGTGCCTTTGTACTGGGCCCACACACAACTCCATATCTGCCCCCTTCACTTAATCCAGTTTGCTGAAAGAACGGGAAAGTCTCCGGTTTGTGTTTAGAATAGTTTTGGTGTGTGTGCGTGTATGCGTGTGTGTTTGTGTGTGTGTGTGTGTGTGTGTGTGTGTGAGCGCACGCAAATGTCTATATGGGCAACACATAAGTGAACGCAATGTGTTTGATGGAATTGTGTTTAAATTGCTTTAAATATATATCTGCTGATATACATTTCTTGCTTATTTTTGTATTGGATTCAACAGTATAAGCCACATTATTCTATGCATATATCCACATATGCAACAGTAGTAATCAACTCAGTGTTGTCTTTTGAAGTTTAAGGATTTTGAAATAATTACAAATCCTAAAGATTGGTGATCTAAAATCATAAAACATCCTTTAAAGATATTAAACAACTCAGGTGTGGAGGCTGAAGCAAATGCAACACCCTATCACACCCAGAGAACACCCTATCACACCCAGAGAACACCCTATCACACCCAGAGAACACCCTATCACACCCAGAGAACACCCTATCACACCCAGAGAACACCCTATCACACCCAGAGAACACCCTATCACACCCAGAGAACACCCTGTCACACCCAGAGAACACCTTATCACACCCAGCAAACACCATATCACACCCAGAGAACACCATATCACACCCAGAGAACACCCTATCACACCCAGAGAAGACCCTATCACACCCAGAGAACACCCTGTCACACCCAGAGAAGACCCTATCACACCCAGAGAACACCCTGTCACACCCAGAGAACACCTTATCACACCCAGCGAACACCATATCACACCCAGAGAACACCATATCACACCTAGAGAAGACCCTGAACACCCTATCACACCCAGAGAACACCCTGTCACACCCAGAGAACACCCTATCACACCCAGAGAACACCCTGTCACACCCAGAGAAGACCCTATCACACCCAGAGAACACCCTGTCACACCCAGAGAACACCCTGTCACACCCAGAGAACACCCTATCACACCCAGAGAACACCCTGTCACACCCAGAGAACACCCTATCACACCCAGAGAAGACCCTGTCACACCCAGAGAACACCCTATCACACCCAGAGAAGACCCTATCACACCCAGAGAACACCCTATCACACCCAGAGAAGACCCTATCACACCCAGAGAACACCCTATCACACCCAGAGAACACCCTGTCACACCCAGAGAACACCCTATCACACCCAGAGAAGACCCTATCACACCCAAAGAAGATCCTATCACACCCAGAGAATACTATTTCACACCCAGAGAAGACCCTATCACACCCAGAGAATATCCTATCACACCCAGGTTGCTCCTTAGACGGCAATAATGCCTTCAGCAAAGAGCTATCCTCAGCGTTCTAAACGATGTGGCATTAACCATGCCCAAAACATGCACTGAACTTCAGCCTTGGGTACTAATCGCTAGTGTTACTATGATCTACTGTATAGAGGAGCCTTGTGAATCATCAGCAGGTTATGTGTTGAATGTGAATAGAGGCTGGCTGTGGCACAGGGAGGCTCAGGGGCAGACATCATTGTGCAGTGTTCTGCTGCCCCTTAGGGGTGTGTATAGGAGTGGAGCTCCCAGAGCAGTCCAGTCCAGACCCCTGCCGCGCATCAGAGAGGTTCCCCTTCCATGCTAACATCAAACAGTGTTCCTGAATTTGAAACTGGATAAAATTTGTCTTGGCTTCAGGTTTTATGAAACCTCATAAGATTTGTTCAGTACACAGAATGCTTTTATATTGTTTCTCAGTACTTTGCCCTACACATGTATGCTGATCTGTATTCCAGTATATATGGCATGTCAGTGCACTAATCAGGAATTACTGAGGAGAGGAGACAAGGTCCACACAGTGAGGACAAGTGAGAGGCATTTATTATAGGTACAATAATTTTCTAATAGTGATGAAGTCTGTTGATCTATTATATTCTCACTCTTTGTCTCTGACAGTAGCTTATGTCATAGAAAAGATTTAGTCATTGTAGTAATAAATAAACAATTAAAAACATTTATCTGTAAATGATTTATTGCAGGAAATGTCCTAGCACCTACTGCCATCAGGTCTAAATCTGAAGGGCTAAACCTCCTAAATCATATTTCATAGGACTGGAACTCTTTCAAACTATTTTAAATTAAATAATTTCTAATCTCTAACAACCATAGGCTCTGTGGAGTAAGAGTTTTATTATCAGTTTTATATTTTTTTCTACATCTGATATTAATAATGATTAGAAATATGGCAAGAACAGCTGATTAGAAATGTGTTTGTTATTTTAATTTGGAAATCTTTTCCAGATTTACTGAATTTGTAGAGATCAACATATCAATGGGCCTCATGGTCTTTGAGAATTATGCTGAGAGAAGCAGAAGTTAACTGAAAATCTCAATGCAGATTTCCACATTTGTCCTCAGTTTCCCTTTGACAGAGACCCAGTGCACTTAACCTGTCGTCTGTCCCCGGTGAGCAACTACTTTCGTCTCGTTGCCCGTAAAATATGCTCCCTTTTATTTCTTTTTTAGCAAAGCCCCACTAATGCCTGTCAGCCATGCACAAAGGAAGGAAGTAGGATATTGAGTTGCCTGATTTTAACTGCGTGCTCTGTTTATTTGCTATGTCACAGACTGAGAGATTACGCTGTTTATAAGCAGCAAAGGTGGAATCTGGTTAGGTGTCTCCTCGGGGCTAAAGCACCAGGTAGGGAAGCGATGATGCACTGTTGACACTGGCATTAAGAATGAAAGTTCAAACTGGCAACTATTCACTGGGAGTACTGCCATCAATCACAGAGTGAAAAGTAGACACCTACAGTCAAGGTGCAAGACTGTTTGTGGTATAGCTGACATAGAAACCTATCCTCTTCCCAGGAGAACTTGAATGCAGTGTACAATATTTGTTTCCATAACAATCCACCCTCAATGTTTTTATTGACCATGAGTGGATCTGGTTACTGGAATGCTTTTATGAATCGTTTTAGGAGTAGAAATTCAAGATTGTAGCAATAATATATAGTTATCATGAGAGAATGATTAAAGTAAAGAATTAAGCTTTTTCTCTTTCTTTTTGTTATAGAAACTGGCTAACAATTCAAACGTTCATTTTCATGTCACGTTGTAAAAATACACAATAATAACAGTAAGCTTTAAGTATGTTGATATATTTAACATGACCCCTCTTCTTTATCTGCGATTGCCGCTTCATCATGAGGGGAAAGGGGAACAGAAGCTCAGCTCTGCTGTCAGTGACCTGGGACTGATCACCGTGCAATACATGCTGCTGACTACATAGAAACTGATGCTGAACAAATTCACTTGAGAGAACACTAAGAATCACCTCGGGTTTCGTCTTTCTGAATGAAAACGCAGATATTTCAGAGTCAGAACTGGGCTCCATTTTTTATGGAGACAGAGTCAGGAGGGGTCTTCATCCGGGCTGCTCCCCTGAATAACCCGAGGCAATGTAAACAGTAGAAGTGCTGAGATATGTGGCCTTTCTCTCAGGCTAGGTCGTGCCGAGGTCCCACTGTCTTACTGATGGGAATAGATGGGCGTTTCTGCTTATGCTGGTTACTGAGTATCTGGGAAAAAATGTGTGTGCATTTGTGGTGTGTAAAAGGTAAAACAAAAGCCCCAAGGTCAAAGAAACTGCCTATTTTGGGGGAAAAAACATTTTTGCAGACCTACTATTGCCCTACTTATAATGTCTGTTCTATCCTTGTAAAGTGCATGGGAATCAAACCTTTATGAACATGACATGTATTGCTTTAAGAAAATAAAACTAATTAGAAGCTTTTGTTTTTGTATAAAGAGATTTCCTCTGAAATCATGCCAGTGCATTTCCCCCTTAATTAAAGGAGTCACAAGTTTCCCTGAGCTGGATGCTGAAACCTATGACACTGGTAATGGACTTGGCAGGGTGTCCAGGCACTTTCTAATGTGTCATAGAACTTTCTGACTTGCACACTGACATTGGCTGTGCCAGGGATAAAAGGGAATTAAGCTTCTAATATTCCCATTATCAATCTCCCATGAGTGCTAATCACTATATGTCAATGTACAACCTAATTAGGGAGGAATTTGAGCTTGAAAATAAGTCTGTTCATGAGCTGCCATGTTGAAGAGGATCACGCAATGCAGTCTGTCAAATCTTCCAATACTGCAGTAATATTCTACTGCCAAGAACATGGAGGGTGACCTGGTGTATAATTTACCTAAAAAGCCCCCTGAAATGTAGATTTTCTGAACTGAAAATTATGTTTTGCGAACATTCAGCCAACTGCCCAGTAGTGGATGGAGCAACCTTTTTCTGTAAAAGTCCTCAGACTCGCACCTTGGAGAGTTGGTACACATTATAATGCACAGAATGAGAGCTGACTGTGTCTGAGAAGGGTTAATAACCTTAGACCTTCCAGACCATTTCGTTTACTCGCCTGTTCAAGAAAAGAACTCCACCTCTTACTCCTGATTCTGCTGAATTATATATTAGCCGATGGTTGAATGATTAAAAATGCAATGGTTTTCTTCCTAAGCTAATAGACGTGCTCTCAGAGTGACCATGGTGGGATTCCCTCTAACATTCACACAAGAGAAAAAAACATTGTTATGATATCTGTTACGGACACCATGAATATTGCAGGAGCAGAACAACTAGTTGAGAACTGACTAATCATAGTTCAGGCAACCTGAGATGGCACTCCCAATCAAGTGACTGACAGGTCAGCGCATACAGGCCCTTTACGGATAGTATGACACTTTGGCCATTTACAAATAAAATGTGTATTATTTATAGGTACAATGTGGTGATCTGACTGGTCTACGCAACTGAGTAATTCCAGCGATACATTCTAATGCTGTTAAAATGTAACATAAACTAATATCAAGTCCATGTGTCTCTCCACATTATTCTACTAGACAAAATCAGTATTGCCATTGATTTAGATCCTCATATTGCATCTACAAACACATTTTTGAAATCAAACCAGGACAGCCTTCATCGGGAATCAGCGGATCATATTTCACTGCCTTATAAATGTTGGATGGCTTACTGGGTCATGTAAGCCCTGGCTGTGTAAAAGGTGTTGACACCTTTTACACAGCCAAATGTGATACAAACTGTTTGATGATGGGTGTCTGACCTAATCCAGTTAACTGGCACTCTTCCCTCAAGACTCATCTTCCTCACAGCTCACACCTATCAAACTTTCATTACAGCAGTCTTCTCCATCACTAATCCTAATCATCTGTCTTGAATGGGCTCAACAAGACACGTATTGCAGTATTAATTCCAAAGAGTAGTAATGAATAGTTTTGCTTGTCAGTCGTGTATTACTTTCTGTAGGGCGTTTGGTTATCGGAATAAGTTAGATAAGGAAGTAAGGGAAGACATTTGTCTCCTGGTTCATGGACAGCCATTAGCTTAGTTTACGACTGTAAACGTTAATAAGTTCTCTGGATGTTGTTTTATTTTTGTAATCTTTACGTGGCTTCTAAGGTCATGTGATATATGAATGTGGAGTTATTGTGTTCTGGCACAGCACGTCATGCCCTGTGTTTACAATACAAAATATTAGGGATATTTGGCTTTCGGGTGAAATTTCAGGATGAACCTAAAATGCACTCTGACCTTTACAGGTGAACTTAATGTGACCTTCTCAAAATGTTTGAATGTCACACATGTCCAACTGTTCAATGTTTCAGTACTTTTTGCACAACTTGCTGTTCTCTAACAAGGAGCTTAACAGCAAAATTCTCAACAGGTGTTTGGTCCATGAATCGACCGATACATTTCCTGGTTTTTATGTCACGTTGTAAAAATACACAATAATAACAGTAAGCTTAGTAAGTATGTTGATATATTTAATATGACTCCCTTCTTTATCTGCGATTGCCGCTTCATCATGAGGGGAAAGGGGAACAGAAGCTCAGCTCTGCTGTCAGTGACCTGGGACTGATCACCGTGCAATACATGCTGCTGACTACATACATGATGCTGAATAAATTAGCTTGAGAGAGAGGTCTCATTCAAAACTGTTTACATCAGAGTGGTCTGCGAGCTAGACGACCTGCAAGTGTAACGGTGGGTGGACAGCAGCAGAAGGCAACGGCGCTTGATCAAAGTCTTTATTTTCCATGATTCAAAAAGGGTAACAAAAAGACTCAGGCTCAGGGGCAAAATGATAACAGAAATAAAGGTAAGTATTTTAAGAGGTGCTGAAGTGTCATTGAGGGCAATAGCGACGAAGGAACAGGTAGGCAGTCTTCATGGGACGTAGGCGCAAGGAATGTGCAGCACTGAATGACACAACCTGTGGGCTTAAGAAGGGCAGTGAAAAATCAGGACCAGGTGATCAGTATGATGGTGATTGTGATCTGGGGAGTGACGTGGCTGTGAGGGGTGTGGCGGTGCGTAGTGTGTGATCCTGCCGGGTTCTCCCTGGCTGGGCACGCGCCCTCTGGTGGACAACCGGCTCCCTCACCGTGACAGCAAGGAGAACTGACCACACCACCAGGCACAGGTGTCATCGTCTTGCATGGGCCAGGGAGCATTTACACTGGACGAGGGACCAGTGGGCCTCAGTGCTGTTCACTTATGAAAGTCTATTCACGCTGAGCTGATGGTCGCCAATGATGCTGGTGTTGGTGTTGGTGTTGCAGTGTGGGCAGTTGTGTCTAGTCAATACAGAACTGCCCTACACTTTGTGAATGGTACAGTGACAAGCCCATACTACTTGAATAACATCATTAATCCAGTCATTGTGCCTCTGCATGAACAACACAGGCCTAATTTCATTTTCATGGATGACAATGCTCCAGCTCATCGAGGTTGCATCATTAGGGAACGGCTGCTGGAGACTGGGGTACCTCAGATGGAGTGGGCTGCACTATCTCCACATCTGAATCCCATAGAAAAACCTACTGGGTCAGCTGAGTCGCTGTGTAGAGATTCTATACCCCAGAACCCCAGTGACCTGAGGGCCGCCCTTCAAGAAGATTGGGATGCCTCAGCAGACAAGTCAACTTGTGAACAGCATGAGACGTCATTGTCAAACTGTAATTGATGCTCATGACAAGGGCACATGACAAGTTATTGAAACATCGACATTTCTTTGCTGGGTTATACCCACCACGATTGTTGGCTTTTGTTTCAATAGATTGTTTGAGATGAGGAAATCACCATTGCATGATTCTACTTAAATGCCCTACTTTCATGATATAATATCGCAGTAGGGTGAACCTTTTGACATTTTCCATCAATGTCACCCGAAAGCTAAACGTCCCTAACTTTTTTGTGAGTAGCGTGTGTGTATTTGTGCCCGCCGTGGTAGGAACGATCTCCCAGGCCTCTCCGCTGCCCCCAACTGCACAGCTGCTGCGCTTCAGCACAATGGAGGGCGCAGGCCCGTGTAAGCGATAGGGTCCGTGTGGAGCACCTACCTCCTCGTTCTTCCGCAAGCAGATGTACGGCCTCTCACGTTACAGCGCGGTCGGGGAGGTGCCGTGGCGTAGGGAGCGGGTAGATGACGGACGCTCCGCTGTTCCCATGCAGGGCCACAATGGAGCGGACATGCCGTATTCCTGCCAGGCATCCCCCGTTACTTCACTCACTTTAATTAAAAGGCCATTGCTATGGATTCGGCTGTCAATCAGAGCCTGCGCAAGAACATTGTGAAAGATTGCTGACTGAGGATAGCTCGCCCGCTATGACTACAACGTCGTATAGCATCGGCAAATGTTGGATTTGAACTCTTCCTTGTATTCTGCTAGAAAATGTTAAAATAAATCTCAAATACCTATTATTTAATAATCACTCCTTCAGTTTTATTTGTTTTGTTTCATTTTGTTTTTGTTTAACAGGTTGCAAATATATATCTTGGGGGCAATGTGATTCTGAATGTGCATGCTGCAATATATAATAGTAAAGGCTCTCTGAACACAGACCTTAAAAAAAGTACTGACTTTAATTCTGCCCCCAACCTTTGCGCGGGACTGATTTGAAGCCTGGTTGACCTCTGTGCTTGGTTGGTTATCTGTGTTTGAAATATTCATGATGGTCTCCCCTGTGTGTGTCCTGTAGTAGGAGGGTTCGGAGGTGGAGCTTAGCAGCTCGGGAAAGTGCTGAGCTCTGATGTGACTGGACGGCCAATGCCTCCCATCAACACCCACATAGCCAAGTTACTTCCACTCATCACCTACCACTGGCCACTTAGCCACACAAGTTTTCATCCCACCCCTGCCAACCTTGTACTACCATCCATCTTTTAACACAGTCAGCCATTTAAAGAAATGCCTTAAAAACCACCAAAGCCAGGAATTATCTCAAAGGCCTTAAAAACATCTGTGTTTGTGCTAGCTCCTTATTCCATGATGGCAACGCTAGCTGATTTGTATCAGTGGATTTTGATTGTTTGTAGTAATGATAATAAGGACAGGATCACTGAGAGACACTCGGAGACATTTGCCACCCCTTGTACACAGTTCAAAGCAGCAGTGCAAGTAATTTATGTATCAGTGAGCTGAAATGTAAGGGGCAGTGTTTGAGCAGGACTGCATGTTGGCTGACATACAGGCACACTCCCCTGTAGCCGGGGTGCTCTTCCCCACATGAGCTACAGATAGAGGCACTGGACCCTTTCCTTTGATACTAAGTCACTCTTCAGAGATCACACACAAGGACTTGTTTGCAGAAAGCTTTGGCCATAGCCATCTGGGTCATTACTGGGAAGAAATAACACATTCAAACATAACACAAGAAAAGAAACAGCTTTTCACTTATATAGTAGTGCACGGAGGTTAAAAATTAAGAGTGGAGCAAGCATCAGAGCCAGGGAAGGACATCAGCATTTCCTGTCTGCTATTCTGTCTTCCATCAGTACGTGGGAAGTGGCCTTGTTGCTACAAACACAAGGATTTCAGACCAAATGTACCCCATCAGCCTTATGCATCCTAAACAGTAAGAATTTGAGACGTTTGTGTGGATCATATGCTGATATATTATAAACTTTGAATTAATGGAACGAATGGAATGAAAGCAATGTGTTTTAATGAGTTTGTTTGAAGAGGATACAGGCAGAACAACACTGCCCTCTACTGGTAGAGTGAATATATTTGTCAATAATTTTCTCAAAACTTTGAGCATGCACAAATACACACACTTATAAAACAAAATATATATATATACTTTTATATATATATATATATATATATATATATATATATATATATATATATATATATATATATATATATATATATACTGGCTGCAGTTTTCTCTAGAAAGCGAGGCAAGAAGGGTTAATGAATTGTGCCAAGGCTGAGTGTGAATGCTCTCCTCAGCCATCTTGATGAACGCTGTTCTCCCTCCCTGTGGACATCTGTCACAGCACTGCAGCTCAGCATCAGAGTGCTGCCAGCACCAAAATATTAGTATCTTTTTTTTTTTTTTTTTTTTTAACTTAAAGACGGTCGTTGAATTACTTCTGAAAAGTACATTTACATCAGATCCTTTCAGTATATCCATGAGTTGTAAATGTTTCCCTGGAGTGTGCAGGAATCTCTTCTTTCTAGTTGGGGGGGCAGCTGGTTGGCTGCGCTGAGCTGTGAACAGGCAGGTCTGTGTGCAGCAAGGAAGAGGAAGAGGACTGTATGAAAGGGCCGTTGAGCAGCCGTGTGAGCCTCGGTGTGGTCGGCCTGGAGTGGGTGCGGCTCGTCCTGCTAGCACAGGTCGCGCACGTGTACACACACACACACACACGCAAACATGGAGTCCTGTTTCCTGCCCACCGGCACAGCACAGCCTTATAAGAGACTGTGCATTCACAGACAGCATAAAGTTAAAGAAAACAACAGGCTGTAGCTTTCTGATCTCATATGAAAATCTCCAGTGAAATTATAAAAGTAACTTTTGTTTAGAATATATCCAGCAAGCTGCATCACACTTACACGGAGTTACAAGGTGTGGTTAGTTTTGTGGAAACCATGCAGTGATTCATTGTTGAAACCTGTTACGCTAGACTAAAATCACATGGGTGTGCTGGGAGCAAGACATTTTACTGTTATTCCAGGACACACATTTTGCATGTGACTTAAATGCAAACATTGTATACAATGAAATCCAAAGTACTTTAGTGTAATATAAACCTTAATCTCAAAGCATAGTTATTTGAGTAATGTTTATTTGTGAATAGGTAGAACCCCCCCCAGGGTACAGCGCTTTGGTATGTCTGAACCAAAGTCAAAAGATCTGCTACAACACATTCAGCACTTGTCTGTTCAAAACAGAACCAAACAGATGATCTAGACTGTTGATAATACAAGAATAAAACATTAAATATTTCAGTTTAGCCACAATCAGGAATTTGTGTCACTTTTTCCTTAAATTTATAGCACTACTAAAGGACCAAAACATCTGCCTTCTAAAGTTCATGTAGAAATATTTCACCCACTTCTGGGCTTTACAAACACGCCACATAAACACAGCTGGGAGGTTGTTTGTGGCTCTGTGTCATTTACCATTAGTAACTGTGGGGAGAGTTCAAGTGGGATAACCTACCTCATCCTTCCACACTCAAACAGGGTTTAGTCGGTATAGGTATCAAGACGTTTGTATTAAACTTCTTGCTGTCAACATGGCATTTCACAAATTAAAAATGTAGTCTCATTACCTGAACCACTGGGACTCTGAGGACACTGGGATTGGGCTCATTAAATCCTCCTTCCTCTGGTAATTTATGTATTTTTATTGTCCACTGTCCTTATTTTACCTTAATCTGACAAATACCAGCTGATGCAGAGTTTGAGACCAGGTGAATCAGACTAGCATCTTAAATGTAAAGTTATGAAACCATAATTTCACCTCTCCCTTGTTCTTCCCTTTACTGTGCCAGAACCAATAAGCAGCTCCATTTTGGTAAGCAGTATTTCCTCAGCTTTTGTGCCCAAGTAATTTTCCTGTCACTATGTAGCAGTCAATACCAAACATTTAGTAATGCTATTACAGTAATAAAAGCATTATTTTTTAATAGTATTTTCTTAAATTATCTGTTTAAATATCACTCACCCATTTCTCATCAGTTCCACTTATGAAACTATTTTATATACAGAATCGTCTCATAGCATGAAAAACATTACATTCCAATGTGCCTGGTTCAGTCTTGGCGTTTTGGAAAATAATGCCTCCATTGTATTTATAGAGTACTACATACTTTCAGATTTCTTCATGCTAGCCGTTTCTACAAACTACTTCCTTTCCCAAGGGAAGGCATGATGAGAATTAACATGAACAGTATAAAAAAAAGTGCTTAACAGCCTTTTTATAATAAGCATAGAGAGGAAAAGAAAACTTTGCTCATAGCAACACAAACATTTGTAAAAATAAAAATGAGGGCATGAAGCACAAAAGGTGTTTGTTCAAACCCTTCAGTGACTGGCTAAAAGTGTCTAATCACATCTTAGACAAAACAAAATGGCTCTGTATATGTAAAGACTAAAAGCAGCAACCTCATACATACTGCACACGCACACACCTACATCCACCCGCAGGCACACACTGGAATAAATATAATCCCTTTTCAAATACAAGCAGCAAATACAATGAATCATTCATTATTTTAATGAGTCCAACCCAACTGAAAGTGTTTTGTTAAAGCTGGACAATAAAGTGAACTGAAGACACAACAGTAACTTCTGTTTCCAGTGTCATGTACGCGATTCAAAATATATTTACTGCTCTTTTTAAATTATGTAACTAGAATTTCTCAGTTTTGGTTTTCAGTAAACAAGCAACATACACAAGTTTCAAACTAGGACCTATGATGAATTAAATTGTCTTTCTTCAAGCAAAGTAACAGACTTGTTTACCAGTGTCTGTTCACTGTCAACAAATCTATACCCAAAGAGTTCCATAGTTGGTCCACAAACTTCTTGTACAACTTGGGCTAATTTGAAGGGCATATTAAACCGCCACTTCTCCACCTGTTCCGACGAGTTTTTCTGTGTGGAATACAGTCCACTGGCAACCTGTGATGCATGTGTGTTTTTAAGGATCCACTCCCTTGCATGTGACGTGAAGGGGATTCCAGTAAACTTGTACATCTCGGCTGCTTTCTGCATAGGGTACCTGGCGATGTCCTCATAGCGCACTAGCATGTATCTGTTTTCCAGCCAGTCTGGCCTGCTCAAACCCAGCTCGGCAGACGCGCGGATTTGATTGCAGTTCCCTTGGAGCCGTTTCACCTCTTCGTCCTCTATGGGCACCTCTCCGTTCGCCGCCCAGCTTTTCCAAGTTTGGTACTTACTGGAGAAGGCCACCATCCGTGAAGCCAGAATGGCACGGGGGTCTCTCACCAGCTGTATGACCCTGATATCCAGCCTGGGGTCCTCAACTAGCAAGCGAAGTGTCTCCAGCTGCCGAACCCTGACCGTTTTAATGGCCCTGTACTCCTTGGCCCGACAGGAATCCGAGGCCAAGGTCAGGTTAAGGGGTCCACACTGGCGTGCCTTGCAGTGGTGCCTCTCAAACACGTCCCTCACCGCAGGCGTGCACACCTGCTCCTCACACAGGGCCACGCTGGAGTCTCTGCGGAACAGATCCGGGGTGACGTGAGCGTTGGGTGGCGGGTTGATGAAGCGCTCCAGCATAGAGAAGTCACAGAGGAAGAGGCTTAGCAGCACATCCCTGTAGGCCCAGGATGAGATGGTGGCATTGGTGATGCCCATATCGTCGGAGATCCTCTCCACGTGCCACAGCGGCTCAAAGAGGTAGAACATGTCTGATCCCAGCTGGTTGAAGAACTCGCCGACGAAGGAGGAGCCGGTGCGTGTGGCAGCCAGCAGTAGGATATGCCTACGGCCTCCCTGCTCAGTATCGAGGAACTGCGTGTTGTTCTCCATGCCCATCTCACTGCCATCCTCCATGACAAGAGCACTGGAGCCATTGTACAGTGGTAAAGGGTCTGGAGGCTGTAGCGTCTGTTTGAGCGAGAGCTTGTCAGACACCCTGAAGAGTGCAGAACAAAACAAGATTACAGGGTTGCAGACATCCATGTAAAAGGAAATTCAATTCGTAGAACTTTACAATATGCTGAGTACAATACTCTAATATTTCAGTAAGGTAAATTTATGCTCAATGTATGCAAACGGAGCTGCATAAATTATTGCATTCACAAAATCTTCTCAATCTAAAATTCAAATTAGTGAATGGGTCAAAGAGCTCACCTTGATATAATTTTGTTTTCCTTTTCAATGATGACTAGCGCCACAAGGCAGACAATGAGAACAGCATATTTGTTCCTCATTCTTGAATTGGATTCAGTTTGGAAATCCCTCCACAGCCAGTAAGTGTAGCTACCCACAGTCCCCAGACCTACGATTCTGACTCAAACTGCATTTGGGTACCTCTTGTTTCTGGACATGACAAAGTTCACCTACAGAAAGGAGATGGCAAAGTAATAGAATTTTTTTTAAACATAGTTTATGTAATTCTGGAACATTTCAGAATATAAAAGGACATTAGACGCACCAAATCACCTAACTGGCCGATGATCTGAGGTAAATTGGACAGCTCACAGTACAGAGAGCCGTTAGACGGAAACAACCTCAGCTTTGTTCATTTATGCTCAATAAAGAGCAGCCACCATCACCTGCCCACTCACAGCAGACAGGAGTGGAAATTGTGTTGCATGTCTTGATGGAAATTTTCATTAAATGCTGCAACACTGAATCCTGCTCATAGTTTAGCCTTACGCATTAGAAAATGTCTTTTTTTGAAAAAGGAAAACATGGCTCCACATCTACTCCTTATATTAAGCCCTCTACTTCAACTCACACAGAGTCTGTTTATTTTATATTGTTTGTCCAAACCAAGACTCTGGCATACCTTCTGAAACACTGAAGCACCCTTTCAGCAAAGTTTCAAGTCCTCCAAATGTTTATTTGCTCTTTTAAGGCCTAATGTGGGGATGTGTTTAGCATTCATGTCCCGCAAATAGTTCCATAGTTGGTCCACAAACATCTTGCACAACTTTGGATAACCCAAGGAGTTAATGTAGCACAATTTCATTTGGACATTCCTCACCATTTGAGGGTAATATTTTAGGAGACTTATTTAATTGGGGCATTAAATTAAGTGGTTTTATTTTTAAGACAACCAAATGAGCATCTCCAACATTCTTTAGAAAAGTGTTTAAACAGGCATCCTTGTGTTCAACAGATTTAGTGAATATTACTAATTATATTAAGTTATAAAACTGCATGCAAAATCATACATTGAACTAAAGGTTTTGGATTTCTATCTAAATTTCTTTTGTTTTTTTACATGTGCAAATAAAATACAGTGAAACAAAACAGCTCTGAAGTTGCAGGCAGTAAGAGTGGAGAAGCAGCCTATGTATACAGTAACCTAGAACCAAGCTGGAATAATATGTCTGGATGCCCTTACAAATCTGAAACTCAAGGTATGTTTATGGAAAAGTTCAATTATAGCTTAAGCAAAAGTATACAGTACATGATCCTTATATATATATATATATATTCTAAACTCAAACCTACAAATAGGTATGATAAAATGTAAGCAGAACCTTTCCACTATTTGGGTCCATCAAGTAAGTAAATTATCTGCACAAAGCATATCTTTTAGGAAAAGACAATTTTCAGCCCGTCAGTGAATGATAGTTTGCACTGTAAGTAAATATAAACCAATTATGTGAGCTTATTATGCCACAGCCATCAAGCTGTCAACAGCAGCGGCTGAGCTGAGGTCTTTACATATTCAAAAGCCACTGGAGCGTTTGACAAATCGGATGATCTGCTGAGGCAGAAACGGGCATCACTCTGTTTATCATCCCCATACAAATTACATTAATGGCTGCTCTCAGTCTGAAGGTGGCATCACACGTAGAACGGGAAACGGAGAAACATGGCAATTCGGTTATTTACATAACGATGCTTCATTATTACTAGATAAAAATAAATAAATAGTCATCCGACAATAACGATGCTTCATCTGAAAGTGTAACATTATAAAACCACCTAACAGGAGCTTTAAGCTCAGCTTTTATTGACCGAGCTTTGTGAACTGGTCAAGGGGTAGCAGTCTTCATTCAAAAGTTAGGACACTAGGCAACACGGTGTACCCACACAGACATATCTTGGCAGGGCTGTTTTTGTTTGCTTCACTGAAATTATTCTGTGCTATTTTATGTTGAGGAACACGATGCACGAGGAGGCTAAAGCCGGGATGGCGGAGGTGTGAGCCGTGCGAGTCTAGCCAGCGTGTTGAGGCCCTGTGTTTTTGTCTTGTTTCATTACTGAGCGCTTTGCGGTTCAGCAGTGCGTGATGGTGCCTCTTGGGAGACAGGTGCTGTTTAGTGCGAGTTCTCCAGTGAGATAAATCCACTATCACCAGTGACAGGCTCACTGGTGCCGCCTGGCCTCACTTGGTGCAGCTGTGGTAGAGGAGGGCTGGGGTGGGTGTGGGATAGTGGGGGACAAACACTAGGGTTATGGTTTATATTACATACACACACAAATATAGGGATCATGTACCTCCACATATTGGCTGCCTTAATATTTTGGCCAGCGTTTGATATAATGAGCTGGTAATGTTTGAGGTTCATCAGCCATTAGTTTTGTGAATATCAATTCAGTCATGAGTAAACAAACAAACCACCAAGTGTGGAGCAACTAAAATTAAAAAAATGTTCTTAAGTGACAGTATCTAGAATCAACATTTTCAAAAGTAATGGTATAGTGGTCTAAAATATTTTTGCCCACTTTACCTATGGAATAACTCGTTAGCATACAAAATAGCAAGTTTAAGAACTCATGGCCCTAAATAGAATTATTCCCAATTCTGAAGCAACAACTGCTTATCAGAGTAACTTTCCTATATGGTGACAGCGTATCGTTAGGGACGTCCAGGTAACTTAACAAGGACGAGCCATGAGCAGTAAATGAGACCGTGTCAACAAGCATTTGTGGTTCATTGACAGTTTTAGTGCAATCACTACTCCACAAGTAACTAGTAGCTTAGTGACTACCATTTGTCATCTACAAAAAAAACACCTAAATATTTTTTTTCTAAAAAGACACGTTCCGAAATGTTGAATAGACGCGTGATAAAATTCCATGATATTCCATAGTTAATAGCCATTTAGTTTCCAACAGACCACCATTAACATTGGGATAATATATCCAAGCAAAAGTGCAACCAAGTGCAAATACTTTTGTAGATAAAGTGACTCACTGAAACTATCGGTACAGGCCAATTGTTGTCTGATCCATTTTCCCCCCATAGTATTGAAGACGTACCTTTCTCCATAAACACGTTACGTGCTCATTCGCGCAACCCGCTACATCCCGCATGGTCGCGCTTCACACTGTCGCTTTGTCCTGGAAAACTCCAAAACTGGCCCTGGGCTAAAGGAAGAACGTATGGAGTTACACCATGGACGTATTCACACAAATGAACAACCTACTAGGAAGTTTATCTAAATTAACTGAAAATGAAACTGTCAAGAGTTTACAAATACGTTATATTATCCAACAACATTTTAAAAGACGAAACAATGGAAACGTACAAAAACTAATTGTAGCGTATACGGAAAAGTAGTCCGTCTTTTAACGGTTCCGGGATAGATTTTCTTCTGCTTCGCCGAACAGCCAATTTCTTGAAGGTCTCAAAGTTAGTGGTACCCTGGAAACGCAGTCACGTGGTGAAAAGTCCCTTGTGGTTAAACTCAGTACGGTTTTGTTTTCAGGAGTTAATCGTGACCGTTTACATTGGCTTCGTCCATACAGCAGGTCCAGATCCGATTTTCTGACCAACTTTAATTTTTTTAGGGGGTTTACAATATCTTTAGTGTGACCTGTAGCCGGCAACTCATCCGCATGGGCAAAAGAACAATGCTTCACCTGGCACGCTAAGCCATAGTTAAACAATCAAAATGAAGTTAACAGTAAATATTTTCCTGATGTCAATGCTTTTTATTAATCTGATGTAGCGGGCCAAGAGTTTAAAGTTGAGTCTTTGTGGATGGCAGAGAGGAATATCTGGAAATTGTAACAACTGGCGTCATATACATTTCCTTCCCGATGGCACGAAATTAGGACGAAAAAAATTGCATTTATTCCGAGCTGGCTGTTGAGTCGAGTTGCATCGCATATATCGGATTTCAGTACCATATATATGAAAGTGGGCCAGTCGGTATTCGAAGGTGTCAGATTGAGTGTTTCTCTTCTTCGTTTCATACATGAAAAAACCATAGTGCATCGATTCGGAACTAAAATCTCATGACATCGTGATTGGTTCTACGCCTGTCGTTATTTTCTCTCTTGTCGCTAATATACAGTATTTGGAAGTGGCACCGTTAGTGAGTCTGGACAAATAGGTTAATTTAGCAGTGTGAAGGACATCTCTAAGCAGTTATGTAATGCTTATATGCTCATTTGAACAGAGTGCTTAGACTGCCCAGCTTGTTTATATACCAGGGGAGAGGGAGAAAGGGGCTAAAATGCCTCAGACTCAGAGCAACACTGGAGCAGATTAGCTTGTTCATTAGGGCAGGAGGGAGCAGAATCAGATGGAAAGACAGTAGAAATTAAATGATTAAGAATAAGGAAGGATGGAATGAGTTACAGAAAAGATTGTGTTTGATTGGAGAGGCAAACAATAGCCAGGGGAACTGTGAAGATAAGCCTGTCATCAGAGAGTGGAAAGGGCAGAGGACAGGGATTAGAGAGGAAGAGCAGATGAGTTGGGGATGGGATAAAATCAATATGTTGTATGAAGGAGAGTCAAAAAGTGAAAGAAAAAAAATCACTTGCAAGATTACAGTTGAGAATTTATATGAATACTGAAGTCACCAAGTAGCAACAAGCAGGGAGAAATTGAGCAAGTATGAAGTTCAGATAATTCAGAGATAAACTGCATTAGGATTTGGTGAGCTGTAGAACTAGGCAACTTCAGAGCTTGGTATTCAGATGTGACATGTGCAAGTCTTGTAGCATTGTTTTGTTAGATAATACTAGTACTAAATACTGAATTCAAGACAAATACAGTAATGTTTAACCCTTTCTTCTGGATATGGTAATGTAAAATTTGAGCCAATTTATGTCAAAATGTCAGTGATGGAAACAAGTAAAACTTAGGAATACATACCGTTTTTTACCCATTGATTCCTACACATATACCTACTGAAATGTCTTTTCCCCTTGAGTTAAATCTCATACCTGAATATATACGTGTCCTTGTGTTATCACATGACCATTTAAATTTTCCTTACATTGCATTACTGTAATGAGGCGAGGTTAATAGCGTTTTATTTATGATTACAATGAACCTTTTTCAAGAACGCACAATGTACTATGAATGGAAGAAGTACCACTATATAGGAAGTAGCCTGTATAAGATCTCTGGGGATGTGTGAGATGATGCTTACCAGGCGAGTTGAGGCAGGATGCCGAGACGAGTGTTTCGTTTAAATTTAATAGCGTTTATTTCACCATTGAACGCATAACACAAACACGACTCAAATAGAACACAGACAAGCCACAAACACGACCCAGGCACAGCTTTAAATAGGCAAATGTTAACAACATACACGTGTGACATATAACACAAATGAGACAAGGAACAGGTGAAACGAGTAATGTTTACAGATGCACAGAGAGAGAGAGAGAGGAATACGAACGTATACGTACAAACGGATACACGAACAGCCCACGGGAGGAGTCAGGGGCGGAACGTGACAGAATCTCCCACCGGGGGCCGCTTTCTCCTGGAACGCCCAGCGCTCAAACGCCAAGTCACGCCCCAGGGCCAACATACTCTCCAGCCAATCAAAGGCACGTAATGTCTATGACGTCATCAAAATGAGTCCGTTTAAATTTCCTGAAGCGAATAAATTGAGCTTAGCTAATTGACTTGCTAAAGCTAAATTGTCAGGTAGGCACAGATTTATCAAACTCTTGCTCATTTTCTCCTGCTAAACAGATGGTTAGGGTTAGATGTGTGCATCTAATACGTTAAATACAGGTATCTCAATGCAATTCTGATCTTAAGCCAAATTTGTAGTTGGCTTATCTAGCTAGCTGTCCTAGCTAACTAGCAACAACGACTTGTTCCACAGTGCATTAGGAATGTAGGGGTATTTGTATTGTGGGCACTTGTTTGAGCATATTATGCTAATGATTTACCTTTTTACATTTTGCAAAATAACCAAATCAGAAGTAACTAATACATCAGAAGGAAGAATGTTAAAGGTTCCATATAGTTGTTCCTGAGATCTGTAAATTATTTGAACCAATTGTTACCACTTACTGTACTGCATTAAATATAACAGTCTGACCATTTTAGTGAGCTTACTTATCTTTCCTTAATATTTTTAGGAATATCTGTTCATCACTACATCCCACATTACAGAGAAAGACTTGCTTCTCTCCGACTGTATTTTTAAGTCTTATTTTAAGTCAAGCCACATTGTCAATTGTGATTTTCACCCCAATCGAAATTTGTCCTCCGCATTTACCCATCTGTGCAGTCAGAACACACACACACACACTAGTGATAACTAGGGGGCTGTGGTGCACACGTGCCCAGAGCAGTGGGCAGCCCTAGCCCGGCGCCCGGGGAGCAGTTGGGGTTAGGTGCCTTGCTCAAGGGCACCTCAGTCATGGCCTCAGGCCTGGGAAACGAACCCACGACCCTCCGGTCACAAGACTGGTTCCCTAACCACCAGACCATGACTGCCTTGGTAACAAACTGGAGCGTATGTAAGATGGTTCGTATTAAGCCATGCTCTTACGGCATAGGTGTAAATGCAACTTCAACTGTTCAACTGTTTCTTGCCCCAACAGACCTGATCCAGCTCAACAACCAAGACCTTCATGGGCTGGGCTGGATTAAGAGTTAGGCCAGGTGTAAAATTGACATATTTTCTCCTCCTCTGTTTTGTCTTTGAATTTGGGAAATTTTAACAGAAACCAGAAAGCCGAATTTTTGCTTTCCAGGACTGGACCCTTTTGATGCAAAAAATAAATGCAAGGCAAGGTGGTGTTTCAAGTTTATCAATATTTTAGCCAGTGCTTTTTAGTTTTCTCTGTGGTAAACTGCTACCCTTGGACAGAGAATTTTCTTATGGTACTCATAAGTGTTATCAATATGGTACTCGTACATACAGATGTTATTGATCTAGTATTCATACATACAGGAGTTGACGATATGCTTGCGGCTGTGTATCCCTCTCTCTAGAGTTTGGTCATGTCTGAGTATTTTGTGCCACACCACTGCAGTGACCTTTATAAAAATCCTACATTACTAACTGAGCTTCAATCCCCCCCCTTCTATAATCTGTCTGACTGTGGACTGATGGAGGACCAATCTTTGGAAAAGCCTTTGTAACTCCTGCCTGTCGTACGAGCTTTAAAACATTTCATCTGGCATCCTCTAAAATCACCTGAACATAATTCATTTTGTGAATATCATGTAAGAAACATGGATCACAACGCAGGGCAGCTCACAACGCAGATTTTATATAACTCAAACACCTAGTTCTGATTATGTGCTTTATACCATTCCTTCAACAGAGAGGGCAATAACACTTTTACAAACAATACCACAGAGTGCCACATGAGGGCACTGCTGAACAGATTTGAAGAAGAAAGACGATAACCTACATTTACTTAAGTCTGAACTGTCTTGAGTACATCTCGGAAACTAATGTAAAATAAATTACATAAAATATTTATGTGTAAATTAAAACCGTGACCCAGATTTGTTTCTAACACAGAATCCCACTGAGGTTTATATGCAAACTTAATATGCAATCTTAGAATTGATAGAACTTTACATGTTACTCAACTTTTTACTGAAATAATGCTTAATATAGAATTATGTATTCATTCTTTTATTTAGAAAATCTTTATACCATTACTGGAAAGTCAAAATAAATACAAATGTGTTTTTTGTTAAAGTAAAATTGCACAGTTCAAAACAGAAATCTTTTGTTATATTGTTTTATGGCTCATTTGAAACATTGTAAATACACATTATTCTGTATATGTGCTGGTGTAAATGCAAAAACAAACACCTTATAGGAACATCTTCCTCTCTCATTAAGACCTCATGCTCCCTCAAGCCATATACAAACATAACCTGAAACATGAGCATATGTAGGATAAACTTCCTATTCAGTTTATTCATTCATACATTCATAGTAAAATATTCTCAATACTCAACTATTTCAAAAAGACTAACAAACATAATTACAGTTTCCTTGCAATTTCCCATAGAAATTCCCATGAATTTGACTCATCCTTATTTCATTAATGGTTACATTGACTGTGGAGAAAGTGTGAAAAATGGAATTTGTAAACATCTACAGATCCTTTGATTGCTCACAGGAAGATCAGTGGAAAATCTCAACAGTATTATTAACACACTGAGCATGCTCTGAATTGTATCTGATGGCCACAGTTGTCCTGGATATAAGTGGTGAGTTCTCCCTGGTTTATTTCTCCTCGTAGACTAGCTCTGAGCACTGAGATGATGAAGGATTACACCGTTAATCTGCTTGTCTGCCATCTGCCTGCTCCACGCAAATTAAACGTGAAAGCAAAGCTAGAATCACAAATGTTGAATGAGGTACATGGGCAGGTGTGCTTGTTTTCATATGCATTCTTACTTGGCTACATTGCATTCTGATTCCATTGAAAACTAAATGAGTACTGCTCTGAGCACATGGCGCATATATTGATGTATAGTGTATTGATGTAAAGGTTGATTCCTGAGAGATGAGAACTTCAGAACAGTATACTGATATCAGAAGAGCCCACATGACTTTATATTAATTTAAAAAAAATGTACTTTGCTGGGATACACAGACACAGGCTTTACAACTAGAATAGAGGCCAATAATAATGTTTAAGCAATCAAAGTAAAATATAGGACACAGATATTATACAGATATATTAAAAAAGGACTTTGAACAGATCTGTAAGAAGCTTTGGAGTGTATGTATGAGTCCTAATATGTCCATGAACAAGTGAGTGTGATGATAAAGGGGAAATTCCTGGAGAAGGTTAAACATGGTGGTTAGAGCTGGTGTGAACAAAATCTCTAGCAGAGGAACCTCAGAAGTAAAACTGATGAGTAAATAAGCAGATTTCACAATACCCCCTCAGTAGCTCCTGTGGTGGATGCTAGAGAATGTGTTGAAAGAGAGGAGATGGAGAAAGAGAGTATATGGGTTCCCAAGATAAGACGTGTCATTGGATTAGGCTCTCACCATCTGCTTTAAGTCCCTTCAGAGGTTCACCTTCAGAGGAGCAGTAGCTCAGTCACCAGCAGCATTTTCCTTCGCCTAAACCTTCTCATGCCCCTTTTGTAGGATGAACGTTGGCAAACAGATGCTTCTTTCACCATTTTTTTTGATAGTGAATTTCGGCTTTGGTAAGTTTTTAAGATAATCTCAATTTGAAATATTCATTGCACACCTAGGCTGTTACTTGAAAGTGCGTTTTAAGAAAAAAAAAGTCAACTACTGTGGTCTGTTTTTATTATTTATACTTTAAGTAATTGTTCTTTTCCAAAATTTGCATTGTCTGTGTTCATACTCAAAAACCCAAAACTCAAAGTGAGCACATAAATTCTGGTAGATATCAAGGCAAGAGCATCCAAATATCTTAGTAGAGAAGTTAAACTAGTGGTTATTTCTGTTTCCATGATGTAAAGCTAGAAGAAATCCCAGACAAGTGAACAGACAGTCCAGAGACCTAAAAAATTGTAGACTACCAAGATTCAGTTATTCTTATAAACAGCAATTGATGTTGTAAATTGTACCAAACATAATCTAGGACACATATATTATAAAGATATATAATAATTAGGAATTTATACAGAACATGATAAGGGGATAACATTATCTCTAATTCACAGCACTGAGTGATTATGCACCATATTTCTATGACAATGGGCCCCACAGTAACAATGGAAATCTGGCATTGTTCAGTCTTTCAGAGGATAC
The DNA here is from genome assembly GCA_020368025.1 of Brachyhypopomus occidentalis. NCBI lineage: Eukaryota > Metazoa > Chordata > Actinopteri > Gymnotiformes > Hypopomidae > Brachyhypopomus > Brachyhypopomus occidentalis. The sequence continues at coordinate 6,067,524 of JAGXOD010001386.1, forward strand.
TCCAAAGGGTAGGTGAGCTACTACATTACCATGTTAACATTTTTAGATATGTTTTCAAATAGCTACTTTTGTCCCTCAATAAAACATTTCATCTGTTGGACAAAAATCTGTGTGTAAAATGACATTTGGTTATTAAATGATTAAAACTTATTCTTTTATAGAATTGGTCAGTGGCTGACATTAAACAGTATTAGCATAACTGCTTTATAGTAAAATGGTCTCTGATCTTTATTGCTGTTTTGATACAATACTGAACACCTTCATTGTCAGACTGATATATTGCTTGAACATTGTGTTTTAGAGAATGCCAGTGTAAGATAACAAATCATATGCCAATAAGATTTCACGATTAAATGAAAATTGTTTCTCCTACTACAGGAACACAGATATACATTCTAAACGGAACAGATCCAGAAGGCCAACCAGTAAGATATGGCCTAGCCTTTGATCCAGGATCTAAAGCATATTTTCATATTGATCCCAAATCTGGCGTAGTGACTCTGATGGAGGAACTCGACAGAGAGGTAAACTTCCAAACCACAAGAATGATTTCTGGACATAGACGCAGATCCTTCTGATAATGCTATTGTCCATTGCAGGTGCAGGATGTGATCGAGGTCCTAGTCAGTATTTCAGATGGCCTTAATCAAGTGAGCGGGCTAACAGCTATGCTCAAACATTTGCAGCTGTTAAGTGAATGGTGTCTTTTTATAAATATTGCTGTTTAATTTGTTTAAGGTAGTTGAAAAGGTGAGGGTGTTTGTGATGGATGCCAATGATGAGCACCCTCGGTTCAAGAACATGCCTGCTATAGTGGACGTGCCCGAGGTAAGCGCCATTGCCTTCTACTAGAACTCTGAATCCAGGAGATGAATCAAAGTAGAGTACTAGTACTACTAGTACCAGTGATAGTGTGAAATTCAGTACTTGAGTGAAAGTAGAGATACCTGACTGCTACTCATCTTAATTGAAATGAGTGGTCAGGAGTCTGCAGTTGCAGTAGAATGTGTGTTCAAATGAAAGGAGGAAACATTCTCATTTTATGTATGTATGTAATTTATGGGGATAACCTGTAGTTAGGATTTATAATTCTAGACATGATGCCTGCTGTTGTTAGCTAGCTAGCCATTGTTCTGTGTGTGTGTGTGTTTGTACTGTGATTTTTTTTATTATAACCTTTACTTAACTGGTATAGTTCCCATTGAGATTATCAATCTCTTTTACAAGGGTGTCCTGGCCAAGACGGGCAGCAATACAGATCAGACTTGCAGACATTAATGCAAACATATAAAGAAATTGCACAATCATCATCATTCCTCACAAACAAGGACACTGAATTCTGTAGGCACTTCACTTTCAACTGAACAGCTTCTTAATGATCACTTGCATAAAGTATTGAAGTACATGTGTTTCACTAAACCAGTCTTTGAAGCATTAACTTCATACTTTGTTGGACGTTGTTTCTCTAATGTGATAATATTTTTAACCTGCACCTTGTAACTTTAGATCTAAACACGCTGAATGTGTTCTAAACATATACTAAGAAACACTGAATGTGTTTTGTGTGTGTGTGTGTGTGTGTGTGTGTGTGTGTGTGTGTGTGTGTGTAATAACAGAACACACCTTCTGGGAGCAGTATCTATAAAGTACACGCTGTGGATAGAGATACAGGCTCAGGGGGATCTGTCAGCTACTTCCTGAAAGTAAGAGCTCACCTCTCCAAACCAGCAACCCCTACATCCGCATCCACATGGGGTTGATCTAAGTGGATGTGTGACTCACACACTTTTTGACACTTATTTTTTTTGCACACATCTTTAGAATAGAATAGAATACCCTTGTGCAAACTGAGCATAATAAGGTTAATCTGGCAGCAGCGAATATAATGTTCTAGAAGTATGTATGATGTGCTATTTAAAAGTGGCTCACTATGTTTTGGAGTTACGCTGCTTGGGATTAAATTCCAGTGACGTGTGTGAAGGGCTTGGAGCTCTAGCAGAGATGCTCTGCTTAAGCAGAGACGCAGTAGCAGTGATGCTAGACTGTCGTGGTTGTACGAGGACGCGAGTGGCGGCGCAACTGCATCAGACCTGGACACATGAACTTTGACCTGACCTTTTGTTTCATATAGTATGAGTCGCAGAAAGGACAATGACTTACAATCTGATTTACATTAGTGTATGTTACACGGTGGCCTTTTCTCTTATATCTAGAGCAGTGACCCACACAACAAGTTTGCTGTTGACCGCCACAGTGGAGTGCTACGGATCAAACCAGGTGAAGCCCTCGACTATGAGAGATCCAGGACCCATTTTATCACTGTGGTGGCGAAGGTGAAGGAACCATTGTTTCCCCATTATATCAGTCAGCTCTCATGCTCATGTTGAGATTTTGCTACATTGAAGATATTTTCTCTACACAGCAGTGCCCCTAATGGAGCCTACACAGAAAAATATGCATATAGGGGTTTTTAAATAAGGGGTTTTAAATTATTTGAATGTGTTGTTCATCTTTATGATATAAATTAGCTCATAGCTGTTATTTTGTAAGAGGTGATGATGATTATGATTTTTTAAACAGTCTCATAAGTTCCTTGGTTCATCATGTGCAATTAAAGCTGAATTATTTTACTTTTTTAATATATTTGCGTGTCTGTGTCTGACTGCATATCAAACTTGTAAGGTTTGTAATGGCTGGTGACTACTTCTATTGTTTAAGGATGGAGGTGGAAATTATAATGGGAGGGAAAAGGTGATGTCATCATCTGCTACCTTGACAATCAATGTGCTTGACAACCAGGACTCTCCTCCATCCTTTGTTGGTACACCTTACTTTGGCTACGTCCACGAAGTTTCGTCCCCTGTGAGTCTTTCAATGTCCCTGTGTGGTTTCTTGAGGAAAAAGGAGACAATGTCTCTGATATCAGTCAAAATGAATGATGCATGTGAAAAGGCTGTAATTAATAAGGTTAAGGGACCTAACTGTAATTTTAGGTCCCTTAACCTTTGTTTTCTGAGAACTATCTGGTTTTGTTTTTAACATAACACTTCAAATCATAACATTCAGGTTATGATTATGAAGCCCTTCATGAGATGTATCAAATCTGTCAGATGTGTTAGATATGTTAATGTTAATGATAATGTGTAAAAACAGTGTCTACTTCATTAAATATGTCTAGTTTATTTCTTTATTATACATATTACTTTATTTGTATTGCTGTTTCAGGGATCTGAAATATTCTCTGTTTTGGCCAAAGATGGAGATGAAGAAAATCCTAATCCGATTGTTTATTCTTTTGAAAGTGGTATGTATTTTTCCATAAACATCGACTGATTTAGTGGGAGCTTCATTTGCATTTGTAATATTTCCAATCATTTAATATTTTCACAGCATGTTTTCATTCACATGGAGATTGTTCTGTTCAGATGTACTTCTTTGCCCATGCTATTGCGTAAGACGTTTGTGTCTGTGTAGGAGCTGATGGTGTATTTGACATCAACAGAACAAGCGGCAGCATCACCCTGCTCGCCTCTCCAGCCCATCTGAGAAGGGAAATATTTAACATCAAAATCAAGGTCAGATTTAGTGCATGAGCAGGCTTGTCACACCTTCAAGTGAACTCTGTATTAATGATATAATAGATTATTTATAATTAAGTGAATTAATTTGGGTGATTTGCATGATCTAAGGTGGCAAGAGCTAAGCCGTCTAAAATGCCCAATAAGCATATTATTTACCAATTACCATGCTATCTATCACCTGGACACACTATCTAAATAATGACTCAAATAGCTGTGCTCAGGGAATAAAACAAATCAGATTATTTTTGCGTAACATATGACTCAACTGTAATTCTTGTTTTGGAAGGTGTTATATAGATGGAATCTTTAGCTTTATATATAAAAGGCATCTAACTTTTTTTATATTGAAATATATTTACATTTATTACTGTTGTTGTTTACATTTTTATCTGGTATTGCCTAATCTTGTAGTTGACTGCACAGCACTAAGTTCTTAAAACTATCATCAGGCTTCAGAGGTGAATTCAGGAGGAAACCTCACAGACTTTGCTATCACCACTGTCACCATTCGAGTAATGGACGTGAACAACCACCCCCCTACCTTTTATGGACAGGGTGGCCCACAGAACATGTTTGAGCTAACAATATATGAGCATCCTCCAGAGGGTGAGATTCTGAGGGGTCTGCAGATCACAGTCAATGACTCCGACAAGGTGAGCTCCTCATTCCTGAACACTTGCTCCTGTGAAACTGGACAATTCATTATTCTATACAAGTGAACACTGAATAGAGTATTATGAATTCAAGTCCATCTGCGTAAACATAGTCCTACGTGCTCATGTCACTGATGTTCCTGTGCAGATGTTCCTGTGCAGAACAGAAATTGCTTTGTGGTATATAAGCTGCAATACAAACTAAGAGTGTTAACACACTTTTTTTTCCGCAGGGTTCAAATGCAAAGTTCAACCTGAAGCTGGTGGGTCCAGGCCACATGTTGCATGTGGTCCCTCAGACGGTGCTTAATGAAGCCCAAGTCACTATACTAGTAAAGGATTCTGCTGCACTTGACTATGAGAAAGCTCAGTTTTTGACATTTAAGGTGATTTTTATAAGTGAACGTTCCAATGAAAAGAAAGTAAAGAGAACAGCACAAACATGCATTAATGAAGGGTTTTCACTTTACAGTTACTTTCTGCTGCTGTTTGAACTGTTTGAGTCCAGTATTTTAAAATTTTACATAGATTTATGTACAGAGACTATGCGCTTTGTATGGGAAAGGTGTTATGAAAGTTGTTTTAGAAACAACAGAAGTTATGGTTAAAATGTTAGTTTCTTTAATTTAATGTTTGTTACTTTTTACAATCTAAACCCAGAAACGTATTACGTGTTATTTACAGGAATATATATTACAAAATTTACCTTTTAAGTCCTTTTAATTTATAGATGTTTCTGTTCACATTTGTGCAGCAGCATTGTGTGCATTTGAGTCTGACGAAGAGCCTGATGTGTAAAGAGATAATAGGAATCGTCTTGTCTTTCCAGCTTCTTGCAGAGGAGATTGACACTCCGGAGAGATTTAGTGCCACTGCAGACATAGTGATACATTTGCTTGACACTAACGATAACGCTCCAAAGTTCACCTCTGACTTTTACATCGCGCGAGTCCCAGAGAATTCACCTGGTGGCTCCAACGTTGTGTCCGTGACAGTGAGTATAACCTCCATTCCTCTTTATAGACAATAGTACGAACACTAGTACGGTTATGGAATTCATTCGGCAGCATTCATTCGATCGAATTTTGGAGGATAAAGTAGTGTTGTTAGTGAAGTGGTGTTGGCTGTGCAGTAAGCTGCCAGACAGTTATCACTTTCATTCTGTTGTGTAATAGCAAAACCCCTCATTCAGTTTTTGCTTAGCACGTCAGCTGTAGTCATTTCTGCCAGCCTCATCAATGTTATCGACCACTTTTTATTAAAGCGGTGATGTAAAAATGTTTCAATAAACCTGTCTCTCAAAGTAATAGGCACATGAAACTCAATCTCCTAAAAGACAGCTGCATGATAATATACAGCTTAGCCTTGCTTATATTATACTGCATTCTAAATAAATTCTACAAAATTCATTCTCAAAGTTGAAAAACTTTATTTGGCAAAATGTTATAGTTATTTCAGCACTCTAACATCAAGTTGCATGGATCAAGACAACTATGAGTGTAGGTAGTCTTCCCTGTGCTGCATGGTAACACCTGTCTCTGTATTTATCAGTAGAGAGAGAGAGAGACAGACAGACAGACACTAGACCGTGTGTGGGTTGTCTATTCCTTATCCATAGACATCCAATCATCTGAACTGCCAGCACCAGACGTTGATCGCAGACTCACTGTAAAACCATGACAAGAGTGCAGAAATGAAGTGTAGTCTGATAAGCTAACACTCCATGTCATTCTACTGCCCTTTCTAGCTATTACACCTAATAGTGCTTATTGAGGTCATGTAGAATACTGTTCGTACAACTCTTGCAATACTGCAATATTACATAGGTAATATAATTATAATTAATTATTGTTATTACCTAACAAGTCTCATGACGTGTTTCTGGTGGTCTCTGCAGGCCATGGATCCAGACTCCGGACTGTGGGGTGTAGTCAAATACTCCATCTTTGGCTCAGGATCAGACATGTGAGTACAATTTTTGTATTGCCCATGTTGTCCACTCCAGTTGTCTCGTTAGAATCCCATTTTGAAGCACACTCCAAAAACAACACACTGAAAGCATGTTATGTATTGTTTCAAGACTGTCATTTTTTTGTCCTAACATAAGGGCTTTAGATAACAGCTCTAACTGTACAGAATCATATTAGATATCCTTTGTTTTTATTCGTTTATTACATTTTAGGATAAAATTAATTTAAATGAACATGCTTGAGGCAATTCAGGTCCTGACTATCAGCTTTCAGTGTTTAACTGAAAACTGTAGTAAAGATATGCTAAGCCTCCTGTACGAATCACTTCATAACTCATCTGAGTTTTAGCATGAAATCAGGAAGCAGAATGAAAGTCTGAGATATGACTAGTCTAGTTGCATTGTCATATCTCACTTTAAAATATTCTAGCCTTTGTGTTTATTGTTTTCAGTAAATGTCTGGCACACAAAGCTTTGTACTGAACGCTTTGTAGTTTACACTGCTCCACTTTCCCCATTTCATGTCCCTGTGCACTTTTGCAGGTTTTTCATCCATTTGGAGTCCGGTTTCATCTACACTCAGTCCTGGGCCAGGTTGGATGCTGAGGTGAAAGCCAAGTACAACTTCTATGTAAAGGCTGAAGACACCGAAGGAAAATACAGCCTGGCTGAAGTTTTTGTCACTGTTTTGGATCTCAACGACCATCCACCAGAATTCGATGAGAATTATTCAGAGAAGACAATGATCCTTGGTGCGACTGTAAAAATAGAGGTCAGAGAGGTTTTGTTTGCTGCCTTTTAAGATTTTTAGACTTGCAAATTGTCCTAATATTTTGTTCAATCGTTCCCTGTGTTGTTCAGGCCATAGATGAAGATGCAGAGGAGCCCAACAATGTTATTGAGTACTCCATCATGAAAGCAGAACCAGACAATATCTTTGACATAAATTCAAACACAGGAGAGATCAAACTTAAGTCTTACGTCACGTCTATGGACATAGTGCAGAACATCACCAATCAGAGAGACTGCACATGGTCTTTGGTGGTCCAGGCCAGAGACAGGGGCTCCCCACCTTTCACCACCACTACTATTGTGAAGATTGACATCACAGAAGCGGTAGGTTTAAGATAAAATCCTTGTGTGTTCGTGGATTTTTGTAATATATTTCCTGCTCTTTAACAGGACAAAGGATGTATGTGAAGGTTTCTGTCGTCATAGAGATGCTTGTGGTTGGCAGACCATTAACTCAACACATTACATGTTCACTGCATTTTGACCTATAACGCCCTACTAGTGAATAATATATTATTCACATAATTTTAAGATGACACTTTTTTTAAGATTTGAAATTTAATTTGTTACTGTATTGTCCTTGCAGATCAAATTCAGAATTATCTCATACTTCCTGAGCCTAAGAACTCAACCCTGGACTGTTTTCTTTATATACGTCAGCGTGGTCATCCTCCCCATCTTATTCACAGTGTTCATATCCACCGTTATTTACTGGAACTCTGTTCAGAGGACACAGGTCCACCCAAGGGGCAGGATCAGAAAGATTATTAGGAAGCCTTGACCACCACACACTCCTCCAGCTCTGCAGTTTCATCTGACACTGACATCATCACCAGTGCTGAACTTTTATTTGTTCATTTATTTAATTTATTTCACACATAACTATTAGTCTGTAAAGGAGTACCGGAAAAAGAGCACAGTGACATCGCTTATATTTGAAGTTGTGAAAAAATATACTAGCTATATGTATGTTTCTGTGTTCCTAAGTGTTGGCTAAGTGTCGACTAAGTATCCATTACACTGACATGAAGTTTTATGTTTCCTAGGCTACATGGTCTCAAATTTGGGAACCTTTTCAACCCTTCTGATCTTCTCCTAATGATAAATCACACTGGGCTAATCAAAATAATATAATGTTATAATGAAATTATTTAAATTCAATAACTAAATCATTTTTATATATCTAGCTATTGCTTAATATGTACTAAATTGCCAGTCTGTATATAGTCAGTTCATTAGATGAATGAGTTGCCCTACTGTACAGATCCACGCAGTCCCTTTGCTCTGATTGCTCTCTGTGCTCTTTTTACAGACTCAGCGTGTGGGACCTTTCGCATTCTTTTTTATGCAAAGTAAAGAAAACCCTTTCCAAATGTTAGGCTTGATTGTTAGTGTCATTGTACTCATGGTTGTCGTGACGGCCTTGATCTCCATGGCTATTTTCGTACGAAGCAAAAAATCCAACAAGGTTTTGCCTTCACGACGCATCGTAAGAAAGAGACGTCGGCAGCGCAAGCAAAGGAACTTCCAGGATCCCTTTAAACAGGAGAACAATGGAGAACCTGAAGTCTCAACGGCACAGAATGCCAACTGTAACAATAACAGTGTTGGATCCCTTTGGTCCTGCATAGCAGCACCCAGGGCTCCAGTACCTCCCCCACTACCAGGCTACTCCAAGCCAGGGGGGGCACCGAGGCTAGCACCGACTGTTCCAACAACGATGCTCTCTAAACCAAAGAGGAAATGCTGCAGAAGCCAAGAGACTGGCATGAACACAGCTCTGGTTTCAGAGCTCAAACTAAGGCTGGAACAGAAGAAGCTGACAAACAGATATTAGTGCTCTGAATATACACTATATTGCCAAAAGTATTTGCTCACCTTCCTTGACTCACATATGAGCTTAAGTGACGTCCCATTCCTAATCCATAGGGTTCAATATGATGTTGGTCAACCCTTTGCCGCTAGAACAGCTTCGACTCTTCTGGAAAGGCTGTCCACAAGGTTTGGGAGTGTGTTTATGGGGATTTTTGACCATTCTGACAGAAGGTCATTTGTGAGGTCACACACTGATGTTGGACGAGAAGGCCTGGCTCTCAGTCTCCGCTCTAATTCATCCAAAAGGTGTTCTATAAGGTTGAGGTCAGGACTCTGCCATCCATGTCTTTATGGACCTTGTTTTGTGCACTGGTGCAGTGTCATGTTGGAAGAGGAAGGGGCCAGCTCCAGACTGTTCCCACAAAGTTGGAAGCATGGAATTGTCTTGGTATGCTGAAGCATTCAGTTCCTTTCAAGCCCAGCTCCTGAAAAACATCCCTACACCATAACCTCCCCTCCACCAAACTTTACACTTGGCACAACGCAGTCAGATAAGTACCGTTCTCCTGGCAACCGCCAAACCCAGACTTGTCCATCACATTGCCAGATAGTAAAGCGCGATGAGTCACTCCAGAGAACGCGCCTCCACTGCTCTAGAGCCCAGTGGCGGCATGTTTTACACCACTGCATCCGACGCTTTGCATTGCACTTGGTGATGTATGGCTTTGATGCAGCTGCTCGACCATGGAAACCCATTCCATGAAGCTGTGCACTGTTCTTGAGCTAATCTGAAGGCCACATGAAGTTTGGATGTCTGTAGTGATTGACTCTGCAGAAGGTTCCTTGCACTATGCGCCCACTCCATCAGTTTACATGGCCTACCACTTTGTGGCTGAGTTGCTGTCGTTCCCAAATACTTCCATTTTCTTATAATACAGCTGACAGTTTACTGTGGAATATTTTAGAGCGAGGAAATTTCACGACTATCACAGTTCCACACTGGAATTCACTGAGCTCCTGAGAACGACCCATTCTTTCACAAATGTTTGTAAAAACAGTCTGCTTGACTAGGTGCTTAATTTTATACACCTGTGGCCATGGAAGTGATTGGAACACCTGATTCCGATAATTTGGATGGGTGAGCGAATACTTTTGGCAATATAGTGTATGTGTGCCATTTGCAAGAGCTCACCTTTGTACTGACATGAACAGACATTAACAAATGTAATACAAATGTAAATATTAATAGTATGTTAATTCTGGTCTGCATAAGCATTAGGCCAAGACCCCAGTCAGCAGGACTGGACTTCTGTTTCACTGGCAAGCATGCAAGCTATTCACTCCATGATTTGTAATGCCTTTAAAGTATAGAACCATTAGGTGTGGATGTGGTGGGAAGAACCAGAGCTCATATCCTCATAATCATTGTATTAATATTCCCGTATTTCTCATTTCCTTTAAATTTACAGAATGAACATACGAAATGACACGGTAGAAATTTCATAATCTTGTAAAAATGCGAGATGGACGAATCTTCACAATGCCAAATTATTTATGGTGACTTGCTGTAATACAGTTAATGCAATTCATTCTTAATTGTAATTGATTTTAATGTTTTGTTTGTTTATATGTTGACAATAGAATATTCGCAAATATTCTACATGAACAGTCTGACATGATCAGGATTTATGTATTGATTTTGACATAAAGATTAGTTTTGTTTATTTAAGTTTTCAGGAATGTGGTGTTTGTACATCTCAGTGATATTGGGTCAATATCCGTTTATATAGTATGTGGTTTTATAAGTACATTTATTTGGTAAATATGATTTTCTTTATATAACTTTCTTTATATAAAAAAGTTGTCTGCTTTTTCATATCAACGTGGGCCTTTTGATCACATTCTTGTCAGACATTTGTTTTCAAAGTAAAACATGCATTGCTGTTCATCCATGAAGGTAGGAGAGGTTGCTGAAGGATTTATCATATTTGGCCCCTTCACTGCTGTGCGTAGCTAACATCTGCAACAGCATTAGCATAGAATTATGTTTGTACTTTGCTGAGATTAACACCAAGACTAGATCTTGCGTGCATACAATTACTGGCAAAGTCAGGATATCTGCATGCCTTTCTATGAGAAAAGCAAGAAGAGAAACTGATGTAGAAATGTTGAAGAGAGCATAGCAAACAAAATACAGAAAGCAGTTATAAGTAGAACACAAAGAACAAGGATATTTATTGTCATTTTATTCAGTCAGCATTAGTTACATTTGCTTTATCAATGAAACATATACTGGAGCAATATTTCTCCAACATTTTATCAAACGTTTCAGATTTCAGATTTCTACCAGTACTTTACAGTATCTTGAGTGCCTGAGTGAAAACATTTTGGAGCTGCATTGTTGTTTTTCAAGCACTCAAGATTCAAAACGGGGAGATTTCTCTGAACACCCCGACAAATAAAAGCAGTCTTGGATAAAGAGCCCAAATGGTGTTGGATTATGTTGTGCAGGGACTAACAGGGATTACTACAGTACTCTTAAAGGAGGATTACAAACTTGAAAAGTGCATTGACGTACAAGATTAAAAAACGCACAGCACTCAAAACAAAGATGGACACATTGATCCAGAGCTTTGGGAAGCTTGGAGGACTCAGCAGCTAAACATTTAGAGTATAAAATCACAGATGACATCAAAGAGCCGCTAAGCACTTGTAAAGATTCAAACTAAGGTTTTGTCATGGACGGACATCGGGTCAGAAACATCTAAGGTTTTTGGTCATTTGGCCATAAGGTCATGCATATAAACATATACAAGTGACTCATAGTCAGGAACATTTGGTAACGTTACCAGTGCCACTTCAGGCAGTGGAGACCGCTGTGCCTAGCGAGAGTTCAAAGTCAAATGTTCTTTGCTGCAGATAAAAATACTACTCTGCATATAACTGGGCAGTCTATTTAACTCAAATTATATATATAAAAAAGTTTTAATATTCAATATTGAAATTGGCTATGTGCCTCTTCAATTTTAGACCCAATTTACATTCCCTATATTAATTATAGCTCTTAGCACTTAAATTAAACATTTATTCTCAAATAAATATTCTCAAATTTAGTGACTATTGGGCCCTAAATATCCCCATTATAAAGAGCAAACAGACTGAGGGCATGTTTGCTCACTGTAATATCATAACTGTCTGAGATATCAATGCATTATTTCAAAGAGACTGATGATGACTTCGGCTTTTTTTCACACAGGTCTTAAGCAGTTTTTTAAAAAATGTATGAAACCAGCTACATTTCGCACCATTTATATAACACGACTAGACAAGCAAGAAAGTAACTTGAAATGCTAAAGTGAATAGACAGAAATGTTAATCTCTTTTATGTCAGCCCTTTTACACACACACAAGCAATATATTTAGTTCTTGGAAGCAAGCCCTTGATGACGATACGATTGTTTCCAGGAGTGACGTTAATTCTGCGCATGTCCCTCTCCCCAAATATGGCATAGAGCACGCTGAAGGCAGTTGTGTTCTTAGCCTTTGGAGCTCTCCAGATCAGTCACAGTGTAGTCTGTATCACCAATGACTTTGACTGAGTGGACCACTCTGTCAGGGTCTTCCTGCAGAGAGGATTCATTGGCTGCTAGGTTTCTCAGATGGGTCTCTAGGAGTCCTTCAGGACTGGTTGGCTGTATATTTGTCCCACTGTCTGTCATACTGTCTTTTCCAAGATAAGGACCTGTATAACCCACAGGAGCAGGGGAAATGTATCTGGAAATAAGTTTATCATGATATGTTGCCTTCACAACTGGTTTTGGCTTCTTTTCTCTGGTTTTCTTCATATTTCCTGTTTGATTAACTTCTTTTCATGGGTCATTTATGATCAAATAAATTGATGCTTCTGTAGAATTGCAGGTCACTGCTGCATTGTGCTTCTGCCTCAGCCCATGTATGATTATGTTGTATTAGCCTTTTTGGCTAATGCATTTAGCTACCTAACACTGTGCTGACTCACTTGTTCCATTGAAGGGCTTCCCATCTGCCCTCCTCCAGGCCAGTGACCCCCACAGTGCCACACCTTAGCAGCACGTCATTTCCAACCATGCCTCTGACGAGGGCCACAGCCCTGAAAACCCTGGGCCGCTGGCATCGACTCGGCTCCGCATCACTGAAGAGGACCCCAGAGAGGCTATCAGGATTAGAACACCTCAGCTCCATGACAATGAAGGTCGAGGGAGACTTCTGGAACTGGATCAGGTGGTACAGCCGACAGTCACAAAGCCATATGGATTCTCATGGAAGAAAACTTGCGAAACTGTAAACATAATGCAATGAGTGAGTAAAAATATAGAATATTCGAATGTAAATTAGTTCATTTATACATAAAAAATGTGCACTAAACAGCCTATGTTGGATATGGCTATTTCTTACCTTATGGTTACATTTTTCATGTACAACGTTACCTTCGGGGGGACAGAAGAGAGTTGATTATTGTGCAAATCGAGAAGCCTTAGGCAAGGCATGTCCATTAACGCTTCCCACGGAAACGAAGTTAGGGAATTCCCATTGAGCCTCAATTCCTCCAACCTGAAGAGACCGTGGAAACTGTCCCTATTTAAGGAAGACATGGCTTTGAAGGACATCCACAGAAATTCCAGATTGGTGAGATAGTTAAAAGCTTCGCTAGGGATCCTCTTGATGGACGTTTCTATTCTGAGTTTGTAGGTGTCAACGGGGAAGTTGGCAGCCACCAGGGAAATTTCAGGGTCATTACAAATCACACTCCTAGACAAGTAAATTAGAGGGAGGAATTTATGAGTTCTTGAATAAAATGCCACATATATCTTAACATTAATTTAATGGAAAGTTAATAGCTTTATGCTATTATCTAGACTATGTCCTTAATGGGAAGTAAAACGTTAGAATGAGCATTTGCACCTTTACAACATAAAGCTGAATGCCAAGAACTTCCTTCGACATTTATACAATTGTGTTATGTGTTATGGAATATGAATGAATTCAGGAGAAGCTATATTCACCTGCATCTAGATCCATCACTCAAACTGTGATAGCTGCACTGAAAAAAGACAAAAGCTTAGCACGAACGGAAACCCAACAGTGAGCATCGTTTTCATTTTTTGCAATTTGCAAACAGCAAACACTCAAAAATGTACAATAAAGAAGTTTTCTTTGCCTTCAGTATGTCATCAGTATATCAACAGTATGCCATCGCCTGTCTGAATCGGTGCTCTGTAGTGATATAACTACCACGAGTATCCCGGATAAAAGGATAGATGAGGATTGGGAAAAAGAATGTGCCGTCATTTTCATTTACAACCGTTCTAGACCTTGGGACCCTATAGGCTATGCAGCTGCATATGATATAATCCATAAATACTTCGGAACTGGTCATAATACCTGATTTTTTGTTCTTAATCTACCCCTTTCCATAACACACACAGAGAGTGCATAGTTTAGCTGCATATTCCAGAGGGTTGCTCAAAACAGTATTTCGATTGGTAGAATGTTTAAGGGTGCTACTTAGTCTTATAGATTTATTAACAACATGGAGCTTGAGGTCTAATATACTCTGAGCAACCATAAGATTAAAACTGCCTGCCTAATTGTGTAGGTCCTCTCATGCTGTGGTGCCTGGAACCAAGATGTTAGCAGCAGATTTAAGTCTTAAAATGAGATGACACCTCCATGAAACAGACTATAAACATGAAACATGGCACATTATCCTGTTGAAACTCGCCACTACCATTATGAGTATTGTTACCATGAATGGGTATACATTAACTGCAACAATATTTAGGTAGGTAAGCCATCTTGAAGTAACGTCCACATGAATAACAGAACTCAAGGTGTCCCAGCAGAATGGCCCAGAGCATCACACTTATCGGCTTACCTTCTTCCCATAATGCACACACACCAGGATATCCACATGACCAGGACACCATTTTCCATTGCTCCATGGTCCAGTTATGATGCTCATCAGCCATACGTACTTTGAGCAGTGGACAGGACTCAACATGAACAGTTTAACTCTCTCATTTGCAGGAAGCAATGCACTGTGTTCTGACACCTTTCTATCATAACAGCATTACAACATTTACTTTTCCATATAGCATTAACTTTTTCAGCAATTTGTGCTATAGTACTTGTTCTGTGGGACTGTATCAGATAGGCAAGCTTCCACTCCCTATGCTCATCAGAGATCCTTGGGTGTCAATGATCCGCGAGTAATCGTGTACGGAGCTTAATGTTACATCTGACCTTCTTTGTTTGGTTTGAGCAAAGGAATGCACTGGGAATAGAATCTTGTTTCTAAGTTTTATGATGTGGGAGAAAAATCACAAAAAGGTTAAATGCTGAGTTATAGCGCCACCATTAGGTCAATGAAAGACCCTTTACTTGGCTGAGTCATTTCACATCTGCTGCAGCTAGTTTCGTTTTAGCTGAGGAAAATAATGATTTGGAGAAAAATTCGAGCGATTACAAAAGGATTTCAAGTTTGAACCCTAAAAAAACAAGCCAATTGGAAACAAGGGGATGTTGTGTAACTGAATGCGCCCTTTACTAACGAATTATGCAATACGTATTAGTGGGGTAATGGTTTTATGTTCATTAAGAAATTCTTTAGCGGATTGGGTCATGGAAATGGATTTACATAATGACATTTCGTGAGACTGCCCTTTAAAACAGGGTTCTTTTGATCACATCGAGGGTCTCCTCGACCGTATTGTGACTGTGAGGTCTGCGATTCTGTGCAAAACAAGATAAAATCATGAGTTCTTATCCGCTACCAGAAGGATTCTCTGAGTTCGACGTGTTTGCACTTGGATCTTGTCTGCTCGCGGAGGGTAAGAAACAATGTTAATGAATCATTACTTTGTTTATTCAAAATAGTCGAGTCCACATAAACAGAGAAATTTGCTTTAAATGATCAACGGCTATGACGATACATATTAGCTGAATTGAGGACTGTATGTGTTTAGTGAAATGTGTAACTGTTCGGATTTACACACAGTAAAATCCTCAGACTGCGCTTTACATATCTAAATATATATTTTGTCTTCCAAAGGTCTCCTTGGATTCCTCCTGAATGCTGTCACCGCTGTTGCTTTCCTTAAAATAAGGGAATTGCGGACTCCGAGTAACTTCCTTGTGTTCTGTTTGGCATTAGCAGATATGGGGATTTCTACGAATGCCACTGTTGCAGCATTCTCGAGCTTTCTGAGGTGGGATTTTATTGACCAACGTCTAAAGGCTTGCGTAGAGACATTTAAAGGAAGTAACGTGTATTTGTTCTCACGCGTTCAAGAGAGCGCGGCTGGTATGACATCCCATTGGGTTCAAAGACATGTTTATGTCCCCACTCCTTCGTCTACATAAGCGTCTGCTTTAGCGTTTGAATGAATGAGGAGTCGCTGTCAAACTAGCCTAAGTAATAATATAAAATAATGTCTATGCCTCCACTCCTCAGTTTACTTAAGCGTTAGCGTTTACGTTGGCGTCGGTAAAACGTCATGGTAAAGCATGAATAAGGACTCGACATAAACATTAAACGTCAGTAATAAGGCGTGGCCTCCGTGACGTCCGCCCCTAGTTCACTTGTAAGAATGCACTTTGGAGCAAGTAATTTTGTTTAAAGCGCCTGTATAATCAATCTTAGTTTTCATTTGATTATGTACACCGAATTTATTAAAATTTATAGAATCCTTAGTTAATCAATACATTTTTTTCACGTCCATTAAACTGAATCTTACTCGCGCGCTAATCTGGAACATAAATTAAATTGCCACATTGTCAATTGTGATTTGCACCCAAATCGAAATTAGTCCTCCGCATTTACCCATCTGTGTAGTGAGCACACACACACACACACAAACACACTAATGATCACAAGGGGGATGTGGTGCACATGGGCCCTGAACTGTCATACTTCTGTCATAGTAATAACTTTTTGTGTTATTTACAAATCAAACATCTGTCAACATTAAGAATTACATGCAATGCTGACATCCTCCAAGTTTGCAGACAGAGCTAACAAGTCTGTAGATGGTGCCGTCCATTTGGCTCTGCACTGCACAGTGGACTGGTCTCACACTTATCCCAATATCCTGTTTGTAGACCTCAGTTTAGTTTTTAATAATATCATCCCCACAGAATAAATCAAAAAGAGGTGAAAACACAAAGCACTTGCACAATTGCATGGCACCAAAAGATTTATTTTGTTTGTACTTGTTTTTAATGTGTCTTTACACCTGCAATTTTGTGGGGATAATTTTTTCAGTGTGAATAACAGCAAGTGAGAATCGAACTAACCATTATTTGTGGAAAAACAACCTCCCAGATACTGGCCCTATGGTTCAGAAGGGTGCCAAACTCACGGCTTTCATGGATTCCTAACTGCCCTTTCCAGCATCCACTTCATTGCAGCCATTGCTTGGGACAGATACCACCAATACTGCACCAGTAAGGAGCAAAACCAAACACATTAGTTAGTCATTATGTGCATTGTCATGACACATAATTTCAGTTTAATGGACTTAAATTGATGTTCTTTAACAGGCTTTTATCCATCCAACAAACAGATGCTTTTAAACCATGGCCCGTTATTCTACATAAGTTTATCCTCAGATGCATTAATTTAGTTTTTCACAAGTTTCAAGGCAATATACTGCCAACTACCACAGATGTTCAGATATTGTATTGCCATTTTAGCCAATGTTTCTACTTGCTAAAAAAGTTAGAACTGCTAATACTGTATAAATGAAGAAAAAAAACACATTTTTGTCGTTTTTCATTATTAAGGGACAATGTTGCAGTGGACCCGTGTCATCACACTGGCTATCTTTATCTGGCTCTTTGCTGCCTTCTGGGCAGCCATGCCTCTGATTGGCTGGGGAGAGTATGACTATGAACCACTAAGAACCTGCTGTACTCTGGACATAAGCAAAGGAGACAGGTACAATACAGGTCACAGACTGGTTGCTAAAATGTTTCAACTATACATCTTTTTCCTTTAATCCTAGAGATTTCTTCCATTGCTGGCATAAAACGACACAGTGTACAATTTTTATGTTGAACATGTAATCTTATATGCATATAAGTGCATTTTATTATTATTATTAGTAGTAGTAGTAGTAGTAATAGATATATAATAACAGTGCCATTAGAAATTGAGTAATTTTATTTAAATCTTACAATACATTTAAATTTATTTCGATTTTTCATCATGTCATAAATAATTATCCTAAAAAATCACAAAATAAAGAGGAATGCTAAATCCAATAAGATTATCTTATCCCTTTCAATTAGGAACTATGTTTCCTATGTGATCCCAATGGCCATCTGTAACATGGGCATTCAAGTGCTTGTTGTATTTTCTTCCTACCAATCCATTGGAAAGAAATTCAAGAAGACTGGCCAGGAAAGAGTAAGCATATCTTCTGTATAGTATAAGCATTTGTTATATGAATGTGGCATAATGAGGGCCTAGTTAGTGTTGTGTAATCAAATTACTCATGGTTCCTGTGGAGATCTGACAGACCTTTATGCCTGGAAGCACAAAGGCATCTTACTAGAGTAAATCTATTATATAACTCTAACATATAATCACATGCACATACTTCTCTGGAAACAATTTTTGCTGGCTAACAAATAATCTGTCTCACCCGTCCTGTGGTGGTAATATTTATTTTCCTCACACTTGTGCCTTGGTGTTATTGCTGTTCCTAGGAACACACATACACTATTTTGACTACCTCTACATAATAATGCACAATAATGCAGCAATGTTGGCCAACATCCTCTACAAATCTCAGCAAGAAATGAAAAGGTTATGTGTGTAGATTCTGTGGAACTATGAGATGTGTGCCTGGCAACCTCTAGACTCCAGCTTGAATTCTTCTTGTGTTTTATCAACCTCTTTTTGCATATGTACTGTATTTGGAGGACTACTGTTTGAAACCTAAATAATAATTTAAGGTCACATGTATTAATGTGTTTTTTTATATTTAAATGTTTTATACAAAATGTTAAACTATAACTATACAGTTCGTCCTGCAAAGAATCACCATACATAGTATAATTTATCCCAAGACTAGGCTTAATTTGTGTCTAGAAAGCTATTTTAAATTATTCTTTAATTATATTTTCTTATTTTAATCTTTCTGTTAGATGATATTATGGATGTATGTGTATTCAGTATATTTGAATTGGGTGACTGATATTTGAAAGGACATCAAATGACATCATATGACTAGGACATCAAATGACAGTATGAATAGGACATAATATGACATCACATGCAGATGAACCCCATGACTAAACTGATGATGGATGCTTTCTATACACAGTTCAACTGTGCCACTCCCCTGAAGACTCTGCTGCTCTGCTGGGGCCCTTATGGGATCTTAGCCTTGTATGCTACTGTGAAAAATGCCAGCCTTTTATCTCCTAAACTTAGAATGGTAAGAATAATACCAAGCTTCAATTAATTTATTATCATTTATTTTGTTTGTATTTCCAAAGAGCACGTAGTTTTTTTTATTATGCGTTTTTTGTCTTTGCAGATCGCTCCCATTATGGCTAAGACTTCTCCCACCTTCAATGTCTTTGTTTATGCTCTTGGAAATGAGAATTACAGAGGAGGAATCTGGCAACTGCTTACTGGCCAAAAGACTGACGCTCAAGCCATTGAGAACAAGTCCAAATAAGCCAAACATACAGGTAACTGTGTTTAATATTATGCTAATTTCTGGGCATTGTGATGCATACCCTAGTCTTATTGTCATGCCCTAGTCAGCACCCACCCACACCTGGGCACACTGATCACCAATCTGCACTTGCCAATCACTTCCCTGGTCCAAATCTAACTAAAGGCAAATTATTAGAATCTACTCAGAAAACCAGTATTGAACACATTCCTTTTATAAATAATAATGATCCTGTTCATATAAGAAAGTAATTCATACTGAATCAGTTTATTCTAAACCACATGCTCATCATTGAGTCTTATCATCTGATATCTTTATAATGCAACAAAAAGAATAACTTTTATCAAATTTGTAGTGAGAAAAAAGTATGTAGCATTTGTCTAGGGAAGTATTTGTTCCGGTGATGCTAGGGCCATGTGGTTTTGTTTATGTTGCTGTTTGAGATTAGTCTTCACCCTGTTTCCTGCTTTTCATTGGCTTTTTATTTATGGTCTTGTCTACTCCTAATTAATTGTTTATATACACCCCTCATTTTCCTGTCTGTATATGTGACACTACTAGAGTATCTAACCATGTCTTCTGATTTTGTTTCCTCCCTTGTGTCCCCTATTTAGTTTAATGCCCTGTCCCCATGACCCCATGTCCCCATGTCCTCTGTGTCTGTCTCGCAGCTTTATGACCCTGGACTGGTAGAACAACAACAACGAAAACTGAATTGCCCTAAATAATCACAGCTCCAATGTTTGTGTCCTGTCTCAGCACATTCCTTGATACAGATCCTCAAGGAATATAAATCTAAGCACTAGCAAATAGATGTAGTTTTGTGGTAAAAGGCCATTTGTGGCAGAATTTATATCTATTCATTTTTTTCTGTGAATTAAAAAAAAACCCATGTTGTGACATGTCACAAAGTCTGTTACTGTCAGTATTTAGTAGTATAAATACCAAATACTGTACATGAGAACTCTATTGTATTGATGAAATATTTCAATCATCAGCCTATTTGGACACAAATGATGCCATTTATGTAATCCTAAACTAGGACTGTACAAAATTTACAAAACAATATGTGCATGTGACATCTGTGTGACACCATTGTGTGTGATGTTATGTGTGATATGTTTTGATTGTGTGTGTGATATAATGTCTGTAGTAATGTGTGTAGGTGCATTGCTTTCTAAATCAAGTAGTTTTTCTATTATTTTAACTTTTTAATAATAACAGTAATAGACATCCCTGTCGCTACTCAGATGCTGTTTACCAGGCCTTCTCAGATAACCTGTTTCTCCAAATATTACCTGTACTTTGGCATGGAAGTAGTTTATTTTAACCAAAAGAAACTCAATCATTGCTCCTCTAGAATTAGTTATCAAACTGATTAACAGAAACAGTACACACAGTATAAGTGCATTTACAGTATATTGATCAGAGCACAATGGTTATATGGATATTCAAGTACTTCATGAGGGTTAATGCACAGTAAACTTTGTTATAATCTGAATGTGAGGTAACACTCTTCTGTCAAAATTGGTTGTATAAAGGAATAACAGACTGTTATTAAAATCTTTTTATGTGATTTTAATGACTAGAATGTATACATGTACTATAACTATAACTTTATATGACCAACTAATCTACCTACTAATTAGTTTGGTGTAGGTTCATTGATCACAGAGTATTTTGTTATCTGGAAGTTTACATCATGTTAGACTCCTCTCCACTCTTTTGCTGAGATAAGTTCAAAGCAGGGGGTGGGGTGTCAGAGCTTTATGATATGTTAAATCTTCATTGACCCAGATGTCCATGCAAAATATAATGATTTGTCTTTTGAAAGAACATGATCAAGAGATTTTCTTGATGCAGTCAGTTGTAAAAGCTCCCAGATTATAGAATATTTGCAATGGAAAATCTCTGCCAAATTGAAAAATTTGAATGCCAGAAATGTGCTGTTCTCTTTAGATAACAATGTTCAGTAAGGTTAGGTTAAATGGGGACAGCTAATTGTGCTGTAGTCCTTCACACACACTTCAGTGGCTGTGACATCACAAAAAGAAGTCTGTAACATCACAGAGCATTAAATTAATCTTGCTCAAACTGACTTCCAATAGATCACTGTGAACACCAAGAATTCTTGTACAGTGTAACCCCACGATCAACTGTGTCATTGTGTGGTTGTAAGATCAAAACAGACAAGTGCTTTTGGGGCTTTTTGGTAGGAATGATGAACATATAAGAAAGAACAAGGTCAGAAATGCTAGCTAGTTACACATCTCTACTCTCACATAGCTACTCTCACAGAAGCCCTGGTATGTCCTATAGCCTGTCACTTTTGGACATTTGTCTGAATATATCACACAGTCTAGCTGGTCCTGGCCAGACAGTTGTTGCTGCAGGAGTGTTTGCCTGAGGAGTCAGCAGACACTGCACTAATGCCTCTGCTTCCCTCAGATCCCTGCTCAGGGGGAGCTGCCAGATTAACATTCCTTTTGGGATTGAAGTTATTCCCCTGTGCTTTACAACAGACCAGTAAATCACACACGTGTCACAATTAAAAAAGAAATCTGCGTTTCTAGCTTTGAAAGTCTCAGTACATCAAGAATGATAACAAGCTAGATATTCAAATAAGGTTTATGTCTATGTTTTTAGAAAAAAATGTAAAAACATATTAAATCATTACTGACAGAGATCTCCTTGTTTATTAAAACATGATCTAAAATGGTCTGTTTAAATTAAACATAGAGGTCCCCAGAAAAGCAAAACTTGTTGATAACAAGACCATTTAGACATTGGTATTTAAGCATTTGAACTTTAAAAGCATTTCCACTATGTCAAGAGCCATGTGATTTTTGGTCAAAATGAACAAATTAAGGTTTATACAACTGGACTTAATGCATGGACACTCTGTGTTATTTACCTTTTGCTTCACCGAATTCCTCTTGTTAATCCGATTGGTACACTTCTGTTAAACTATAATACATTTAGAAGTGTTTATGAATGTTATGTATTATGCGTATGTGTTATAATTACAAACAGGGGAACTTAAATTTACAATATATATATATATATATATATATATATATATATATATATATATATATATATATATATATATATATAAATATGAGTTTCTATATTACAGTAACCAGCTTTAATTGTAATGGCAAGAGTACATTTAACCTAATGCTTTAAAATTTCTTTTAATTACTCTTGTAATGGTGTCCTTATTTTATCTTTGAGTTTGAAGGGCTTACTTCGGGTGAGTTTACAATTTGTCACCAAATATATGTAACTACCTTTTAAATCCGTGAAGCTACATGATGCAGTACTTGGAATGAACCTCTAGATGCCACTATTGCTCTTCTAAAAAGGAAAAAGACATGCTGTTGGAAACGACCCATTTTCGCAGGACATGGCGCCAAATTACAATGATCGGCACACCGAGATGCGCCTTCAAAGATCATGTTCAGCATTCAGGTTTATATCATTTACATTTTTATTCACGATTAAAATAAACGTTTTGAATTAAACCTAGATTTGATATGACCTTGTCGCTGAGGTCTTCTAAAATTAAAAAGAGGTGTTAAAGATCAGGCTCAGAACGTAAAGGTCCCGTTGTGATATTATATTGCACCCTTGATGTCGCTAAATTATTCAAATGGCTCGCTAGACTAGCTAAAATAATCTGTGGGTATAAAATCCAATGGGGGAAGTTTTGCTTTCTGATCTTAAACTGTCGTCCGGGCAATCACTATGAAAATGTGCGGTAAACGATAATGGAAGCGGGGAGCTGTCCGCTTCCTTGTGGTACTGAAGTTCAGCTAGCTGTAGCTTAGTGGTTGATTACTGGTTACTTACGTTTACCATCTGCGAACCTCAGAAACACTGTCAGAATGAAACTGTTTCACTCAGATTCGCTCTCTGTAGGCCTATGCCCATAATCATTTAAAATAAGTTTAAATAAGTTTATTTATGCAATCGTTGTATAGAAATGAAACTTATTTTACATGTAAATCACAATGTCATTTAATAACACCTTTATTGTGTTTTAAGGGGAGTACTTAAGTGAAATGTTGGTTCCACGGTTGCATGCAAAATATTTTTGCTTTGAATTTTGATTCAAACACGTCAGCCTTTCAAAATAGCTTTACTACTCCATATACAAATAAACGCATGGTCTAATAATTGCAGTTATATGAACAGTTAAAGATCACAGAACTCCATTACAATTTCAAAATCTGAAAAAGACCCGCAGGCACTCTCGATTAAAGTAAGGTTCATGTTGCCTGTCTGAAGATGTTTTGCTGTAGCAACGTCAAATCGTCTTTATAAGACAAGGAAAAACATCACAGTAGCTTTAAAATAGTACAAAGATGTGTTCAAAACAAGAAACACATGATGATAATATTTTTAATATTTGAATTATCAGTAATGATGATTATATCGCAATATATATTCTTTGATTTTAGAACACTTATGGCTCGTATCAGAAACCCCAGAGGCGGGTTTCGGATGTTATAAAAGTTAAACATACGAATATGTAGGCGATTTCATATATTTAATAGATTTGCTTACAATCGCTTGTCAAATCATCAAACATTGGCTCTTGATGTAAATAAGAATGCTCCTGAAGTATCGTGAAGGAACTGTGTCTATGAATTTATAAGAAAAACAGTATTAAAGAAGACTGCTTTTTGCTTTTGGTGCTATAGTGTTAAACTATCTTAATAAATGCGGCTTGTAGGGGAACCACTTGGGGGCAAGCAAGCATTGCGTCACATTTCTGGAAAAAAGGAAGAGCGTTTTCAATGGAATCAACATGCGAGTGTATCCCCCCCTAACCGTGGCAACAGTGCCGAGTTTGCTCAACTGAGATGATGGCATGGCTCGCATCCTTTCAGGTAAATTAATTTGTCAACGTGAGAGTTCTTACCTTTCTTGGTTTGTGCGACCACGGTCTCTTAAAAGACAACTCTTAGAGAATGAGTATATAAGTTTCTACCCTGAGCGCGATTTTTTTTGGTTTTTTTTTCACGTGAATGACGGTGCATGTTGCAATGAAACAATTTTGGCTGACGACAAAAAAACGGACAACTCAGGGGAGTGAGAAGGCAAGTGTAATGAAGGACTGCAGCATGCAAAGCAAGAAAAAGTTGGTCATCTGAGGCTTGATTGTCCTGTACGTCAACAGGAGAAGAGCCAATGTACAACGGCAGTCCACTTTCTGGCATAGCACATCATAGAAAATAATTTTACCGCTTTGTGTGAAACAAGAAAAGTTTGTGAAGCATGGCTACGGAGGAATCATCGGGCATAGCGCGGTCTGCCGCGGTTAAACTATCCGAGATGGGCGAAAGAACTAAACAATTAGGCACCGTTATCCAGGACTCTGAACGACAAAGAAGGATTGTTCTAGTGATTGTATGTGTGGCACTTTTTTTAGATAATATGCTTTACATGGTGATCGTACCAATTGTACCAGATTATTTAGCCCGTCTAGAGAGTGAAGCAGAGTACTCCCGCGGACTGATACATGCAAATTCCTCAATGAACAGTACGCAAAATCAGATTGAAACGGAAAATTTTGATTTGCAGATCGGTGTTCTTTTTGCCTCCAAAGCCATTTTGCAGCTTATTGTAAATCCTCTGACTGGAACCTTTATAGACCGTGTCGGTTACGACATCCCTCTTTTAATCGGACTTTCTATTATGTTCGTTTCCACTTCTATTTTTGCCTTTGCTGAAAACTACGCAACTCTGTTTGCGGCACGCAGTCTGCAGGGTCTTGGGTCAGCCTTCGCAGACACTTCTGGGATTGCTATGATAGCAGATACGTTCTCAGAGGAGACAGAGCGAAGTCGAGCCTTGGGCATTGCCTTGGCTTTCATCTCCTTCGGAAGCTTGGCGGCGCCCCCCTTTGGCGGGGTGCTATACGAGTTTGCGGGGAAGCGCGTTCCATTCATCGCCCTCGCCTTTGTATGTTTAGCTGATGGAATTTTATGTTTGACTATTCTCAAACCTTTTTCCAGCAAGACTAGAGAAAATATGCCAGTTGGTACCCCAATTTACAAACTAATGATTGATCCCTATATAGCAGTGGTGGCAGGAGCTTTGACAACGTGTAATATACCCCTCGCTTTTCTGGAACCCACTATTGCTAACTGGATGGAGGAGACTATGGACGCTTCCCAGTGGCAGATCGGACTAACCTGGCTGCCATCTTTTTTCCCTCATGTTTTAGGCGTCTACATGACGGTGAAACTGGCAGCACAGTACCCACATCTACAGTGGTTCTATGGGGCTCTTGGCATGGTTATAATTGGTGCCAGCTCTTGCACTGTGCCAGCATGTAAAAACTTCGAGCAGTTAATTATCCCTCTGTGTGGCATTTGTTTTGGTATTGCACTAGTGGACACGGCTTTGTTACCCACACTTGCTTTTCTTGTTGACGTACGTCATGTGTCTGTGTATGGTAGTGTATATGCTATTGCGGACATTTCCTATTGTGTTGCTTATGCACTGGGTCCTATTGTAGCCGGTAAAATAGTACACGACCTCGGTTTTGTGCACCTCAACCTGGGAATGGGCCTTGCCAACGTGATTTACGCACCGGCGTTACTTCTACTGCGGAATGTGTGCCTAATGAAGCCGTCTCATTCCGAAAGAAACATGTTGCTGGAGGAGGGAGCTACAGGTCTCTATGACACTATTAGGATGGAGGAGCGCCAAGGCAAGGACTTACCACGCAGCGCCGCTGCAAACTGTGTGCCTGTTGACGAACACGGCAAATATGCTCGAAACTCCAGCTCATACTCTGAAGATGAAACATTTAAACCTGAATGCATATAAAATGACCCACGTTGTTTAACGTTGGGCTGGTTTCCCGGACGCATATTAAGGCTAAATAAGATATCGCATTGGAGGAACCCCGGTGATGACGCGAGCGCATCCATCCAAGAGTAGCCTTAACCTGTGTCTGGAAAACCATCCTGTAATGTTGTTGCTCAGTCACATAATTGCAATCCTTTCAAAGCGGTGCAAAATGAACAACCGACAAAACTTACTAAATACACGGGATAACTCCATAACTATATACACTGTACTTATCACTGTACTTTATTATGACTAAATTACTCAACGTTTTTTAAGAGGTTTGCCGGTAAACAATGTTTGCTGTAAGGAATAATTTCAACAGCCTAAGTGTATTGATTTTCCCTTAATTTACCCTTTATTAAAAACTGTAATGTATAATTATTAAAATGCATTCAGGGATATAAATAGCCTACAGTGTAAGTGCACATGTGAAAATGTGCGTCAATGTTTAAATATGCTTAAGCTACTGTTTTGCAAGGTTTGTGCTGCTATAAGTAATATGCAATATCACTTGACACTTTCATTGATTAAATGATGGATCTGATGTGTGTCTACCCTATACGTCTCCACTGTCAGTGCCATGTAGCCTATTCAATTAGAGTGTATTTCTGGAATGCGTCATAGTATATAATAGTATATAAACATAAATTGTATATAATGTGTATATTAAGTGTACATAATTAAAATAATATATTGGGACAACCTTTCCCTACGTGTCTGCTTGTGTCTTTTCCTTTCATTTAGCTACATTTGCTACTACAAAACATTTGGAACAGAAAACGGGTGGCCCTCACTCATTCGAAATACTGGTTTAAATATAGTTTCGTGCGATAATGGCGTTTTATTAACCAACTATGCAGTCCCTCAGAATAACAGATGGCACCTATAATGGTTTTTAAAGGAAATTCACCTATCACGTTCACAGGTTGAAATTAATTTATACCATATACTACATCAGTTTCAGTGAAATGTGTTTTGGACAGGCCTTAGCCTAAACATTTAACTGGAAGTGGAAACATCAGATTTAAACAGACTGTCTTGAGGACTAACATTGTCCACTCGTTACTTGTATTAAGATGAATTAGGGTAAAATGTTCGTAAATTGTCAAATTGATTAGATTTCGCGCAAATCGTTCACTCCCAAGACGTCTCAAGCGTTGGTCCTAAGTGAAGATGAAGAAAGCTACGCTAATAAGAATTAGCTGTATAATAGAACAAATATCATTAACAAAATAATGAACTGGAAAATTGCTTTATCATGGTTTAAGTCACGTTAATCCTAGTGCAAGCTGGTCAAGCAGAAAACCCGGCTCTTTATGGGATATGTTGGAGAAGCAAAGATGACAAACGAGGCACTCCACGCGTGGACCTCGATGGGAGGAGCTTTGCATGGCGGGAGAGGTAGCAATCCACCATTCAGCATCTCTACGGAACCAACTCCTGTCCTTCAATGGATGCCAGTAAGGTGCAAGTTATGCTCTGCACGTTGTTTTCAGTAACAACCCTTTAAGAACATTCGAGAGAAAATTAATATGTATAATCTCGGGCTCTCCAAGATCTGATCAAACCGGTAAGTACAGACTATTGATAAAGTTTTCATTTTAAGTTTCTCCATTTATCCATAAATGGTTCTACCTTAATGTCAACTATGCATTAATGCCTCAGAGAATAGCCAGTTTTAAATGTATCGTTTGTTCAGCCAATTCGTATCAGTATAGCTTGATGTTTGTCTTAGATTCCTATGTAACAGTTCAAACTGAATAGTAATTAATTAGACATTAAATCAATGATTATAATGAATCCATTTTAATGTTAGTATTTGAGCGCGCACACGTAGTGTAGAAAATAGATTGGCGCTGGAAAAACTTCTTTGAGAATTCTCAAGGCTTCCATTTGCTCGACGATCATCTGTTCCAGAAGGCGTGGGACACTGTATCTCCTTTTCTCTCGCTTGACTGCGTGCGGAAGTTTGACAATGCCGGTTTTGGAAAAGCAACCATCAAGGGACCAAGTGGATCAGAGTGTAGTGTATATTTATGATTATCCATTATTCAAATAGCGCCTGTAAGCTTCAATACATACTTTAAAATGTATGTAATTTAAATGAACGTTTCAGACATTACTGAAATTTCACAGAACAAAATTAATGACGCTATAATAGAGCTAAGCAATTTGATGAAGTCCTGTTTAAATATGTGAGGACTATCTACTAAAAATGAGTACAATTTCAGTTGCTTCATATTTTGTCCAATAAGAGCAGGAATAAACAGTTATGGCACGAAAGATTTACCACATGTTATGATACACTATAAAAAGTGAATTATAAGACACTTGGTGATTTATGAGCCAAATGTGAACACAGACAAGACCTTCGTAATTAATGACTGAATTAGATGTTTTCTCTTTGTTCGGTAATATGCTGTCAGTAATACTCAGCTGTTCTCTCATTAGGGTCTTCCCAAGTTGCCAGTTCCAGCCTTGCAGCAAACACTCGACATGTATCTGAGGTGTATGAGACACCTGGTCTCAGAGGAGCAGTTCAAAAGGACCAGGGACATCATAAAGAAGTTTGGAGCGCCTGGAGGACTAGGAGAACTACTTCAGGAAAAGCTACTGGAAAGGAAAGAGACTAAACCCAACTGGGTAAGGCATTTGGAGCTATTCACATCTTGTGCTAAACCTTTTCTGTTAAATGCTATTGCCCATGAACTCAAAGAGATTGAGACATTTCCTGACACATTCTGACCTTAAGATATTGCATGTATTTGTGAACTTTTTCAGAATTTATTTTCCACTATATACTGTTCAAGACACGGGCTGTTCTTCCTTCTCTGTCAGTCACAGGCAAATTTTAATTTGGAGGTTCCACATGAGCATTTCTTTTATTTTATTTTTACATTTGTTAAATATGCACAATATGCTGTAAGAACTGCCATAAAACAATAAAAAAAAAAAACAGTTCATTCTGAAAATGTGCATTTGTCCTAATGATCACCCAGGATGCTTTCATGTTTCCCATGACTCAACATCATAATCCATTTTTAAATGTTTTACATGTTTACACTTTCCTTAAACATGCTGCAGTATAAAAAAGTCCCTTCTGGAAACTTAACCAATGCAACTTTCTTGATAACACATAAAAGTGTTCAAATATTTTCATTTCCTCAGGTATACGACTACTGGCTTGAAGATATGTACTTGAATAACAGACTAGCACTACCTGTCAACTCTAGCCCTGCTATGGTCTTCCCTAATCAGAACTTCAGGGCTGAGAGTGACACACTCAGGTATTGGTCCCTGAGGCTGGAGCTGGGAACATTTCCATTTTGATTTCAGAATATTCCAATAGAAAACATAGTTGTGATTTTCAACCCCAAATGAATGTCAAAGTTCTAAATCTAGATGGAAGTGAAATGGAAATGATCCCACCTTTAGTAATTTGAATATCTTCATCTATTACACTGACTGCATCCATAGAAATAAATGATGGATGCTTAGCATGTGTAGAAAACGTCATAAGGAGTATGCAAACCATAAAGTCTGTGTATTGCATGTTTTCATCACATCAGCTGTTCAGTTTCATATGTGTGCTTTATGGAGGGAATCTTCATACTAGTGACAATTTGCAAGTCATCGCTAATAAGTAAATGCATAAGTAATACTGCATGTCTTAAAAACCCATAGACAGCTTACAGTCTTAACACTCTAAATGGTACCATCATTAGTAAAAAATGAACTCTGAACACATTACCTTTAATAGATAAAAGCTAAGCTATCTTAAAATCTAAAATTAACTCACTGAGGTTGGTTTTTAGACAGTAATCCTTGACTTCACTAATCTTGAAATGTATGATTTTAGTCCTTTACCAACTTTCAGAGTGTATACTGAGAGTGTATGCTCTCAGAATACTTCAAAGGGATAGATCTGAAACATTGTGTGGCTTCATTAACATTTATGGCAGAGGCTCCTATCCAGGATGACTTACAGATGTATCAGTATGACAATACATATATTCCCTGAAAATATAGACTCAAGACTTTGGTGTTACTAGCACTCATACCTGACCTACCAGGTGACATTAAATCAGAAAATTTGTAATCCAGGATTATTCTATAACTGAACATTCTAATCTTACACCACTACAGGAAAATAAGTCTTCCTTTAATAAATCCATGGTTAAACTTTTCTCTAGATTAAGTTAAGAAACATCCAGAAAACCAATCCAGAAACAACCAGAAACAATGTTCTACACAATAGGGGTTTCTTTATTGACATACATTTAAATCTTGTGATTACACTACTGACTAGGCAATGTGATAATAGCTGCTTAAATAAGGCACTTAGTAGAGGCGGTGGAGATATACTGTAGAGTGAACTGAGGGGCAGGGCAGCTTCTGGATCAAAGCAGCTTGAATGGCATTAACCCCAAACCCCACAGTCACACATCACACACATTTCTTCTCTAACTGCACAGAGATGGTCAGTTATTTTATTTTGAAGGTTTAGTAGGAATCACAGTTGAATGCCCTGTTCTTTCTTCCTTCTCCAAAAGATTTGCAGCTCATCTAATTTCAGGGGTGTTAGAATACAAGTGTCTACTTGATGGGTAAGTTCCATCTTGTTAATTTTCTTTTTGTCAATAATAGCTGTTTGATTTTATTCTGTGTACAAACAGGGCAAGCTGTTCCATTCATTAGGAACAGCCTGGCCTTCTGTGTGAGAGCCTGCTAACGCTGTGTTTTTGCAGGCATGCCCTACCAGTGGACTACGCCCGGGGTCAGCTGGCTGGGACTCCCCTGTGCATGGAGCAGTACTACAGGCTCTTCACCTCCTACCGTTTACCTGGACCTAAGACAGACACCCTGGTGGCTCAGGAGAGCAGTGTAATGCCAGAACCTGAACATGTCATAGTGGCTTGTAAAAACCAGGTAAGGCCATAGTGCTAAGGCACATGGGAGTCTTTGTTGGGCCTATTTGTTGATTTAGTTGTTTCATTTAATTAGATCTAATCTAACAAAGAGTCTAAATGAGTCCAAAGCACCTTTGATGTGCAACTCTCCTGGGTATTTTATTTCCTGTTCTACACTATAATTAATAAGCAAGGACCTCTAACAGGTGTTTACTGTTGACTTAATGAGGATGGTTGCAAATAATTTTTATGCTTGAGCTGTTTTTAATTATGCAAAAGATGATGCCTTAAAATGTCATAATGAAAAGTTACAAGCACTCATTAGGGAACTACACTTTCACTCTAAATGGCTGTCAGTGTGTCAGTGTGCTTGCATCATTGTTATGCATCAAGTTATTAAATGAAATAAGTAATTAATTAGTTAATTTATAATTAAAGAATGACATAAATATGATATTATTTTTGTCAGTTCTTTGTTCTTGATGTGGTCATCAACTTCCGGCGACTCAACGAGAAAGACCTATACACACAACTACAGAAGATCAAGAGGATGGCAGACAGTGCGGAGGAGTGCCTGCCTCCTATTGGACTACTCACCTCCGATGGCAGGACAGAGTGGGCGGAGTCTCGCAGCATCCTTGTTAAAGGTCAGAGGCTGAATTGTAACCACAGTTCTCTCCTGATGACTGAAACCCAGTGTTCTTGGATCAATAATTCTCCTATAAAATATGAAGAGATGCATCCATTTATAACTTTAAAGTGGAAAAAAAAAATTACATAGATGTACAAGGACTTGCTGACAATTCATCAACCAGCAACCAACTGTACTGATATAAAACCTATGCAAACTGGAAAGGTTTTATGCAAAAAGAGCTGAATTAAAAGAGGTTCATCATATATTAAAGCATGCTGAATATGATCTGGTGTAGATTCTACCAACAGGGACTCTCTGGATATGATTGAGCGCTGTGTGTGTGTGGTGTGCCTGGACGAATCCTGCGGCATAGAGCCGAATGGCACCAACCGAGCCATGATGATGCTGCATGGAGGAGGACCGGACAGGAATGGGGGAAACCGCTGGTATGACAAGCCCTTGCAGGTAAAGACTCTATTTGGTGTGTGAAATAAAGTAATCTGCAATTGATGGCATGCAGCCCAAATGAAGTTTGCTCTAAAACGTGCGACTCTCAGTTCTTGGTAGGTGCGGATGGGTGCTGTGGTGTTGTTTGCGAACACTCACCTTTTGAGGGGATCGTGCTGGTCCAGTGCACTGAATATTTACTGAAGTACATGTAAGCTAAGGAGCATATAAAATTTTGTGATCATCTGTCAGGTACATACTAGGCAAGCCATTCATTACACAGAATATTTCCACATAAATGTCACAGGCATGACATCTGACTTCGTTCAGACTGGCAAAAAACGTTTGGAAAGTCTTTAAGGAGTCTTACCAGCTATTTCAGGTTTGAGAACATTTGAGAGGGAATGAGAGGTTGCCTGGCAGAATGAATATTATAAAACTGGATCGTTAGAGGGTCCTTGAACATCCAGAGGACCAGAAGTTTTCTAGGTTTATTCAAGCAACAGACAATTAGAGATGGTGAAATATTGCAATAGCTTGAGGGCCAGGAACTCCTTTATAGGTAATTGCTTACACAAATTGTTCAGTGAGCTACTTTGAGCAAATAAATGGCAGTAAAGGAACGTGCTCCATATGTATGTGCCACTCTTAGGATGGGCAGCCCGTCCAAGCTGGTGAGGGCCGACAGTGTGAGTGAGTTGCCAGCCCCAAGACGTCTTCGCTGGAAATGCTCACCAAAAACCCAAGAACTCCTTAACGCTTCAGCCGACAAACTGCACAGGCAAAT
Organism: Brachyhypopomus occidentalis; assembly: GCA_020368025.1. Lineage (NCBI taxonomy): Eukaryota > Metazoa > Chordata > Actinopteri > Gymnotiformes > Hypopomidae > Brachyhypopomus > Brachyhypopomus occidentalis. The sequence goes on from JAGXOD010001386.1 coordinate 6,100,712, forward strand.
CAACAAGAACTATTTGCATTGATGATCATAGTCAACATACCAGCAATGTGGTTCTTTTACAATAATAAAAATGTATTTGTTCTAAATTTTTTTTAGGCTTGTTAGAAATCTTGACATGAACGTCCACAAGTTCAACAGTTACGGCAAAGACTTCATCAAGAAGCAGAAAATGAGTCCTGATGCTTATATACAAGTAGCTCTGCAATTTGCATTTTACAGGCTAGTTTGCTGTTTCTACCTCAAAACAGTTACCTAACAAAGAGACACACACCACGCTAAACCAGACTTCTACTCCATGCCTAGATGTCACAGAAGAGCTGTGCCAACATATGAGAGCGCATCGATCCGTCGCTTCCAGCAGGGCAGAGTGGACAACATTCGTTCTTCTACTTCTGAGGCTTTGGCATTTGTGAAAGCAATGACGGATAAAAATTCCAGTCTGACGGTATGTTATTATAATGGTGCAGATTACATATTGTTGTTTTCATTAACTGTTAAGCCTCATTCAGTAGCTACAAACATACATTTTTAAGTGATCTATTTGCTCTAAGGCTGACAGCTTTACATCATGTTACTGTATTCTATGATTTATTTAGGATGCTGAGAAGATGGAGAAGTTATGGCATGCCATTAAGGCACAAACCCATTATACAATCTTGGTAAATAAAATGGAGTCTGCTAAGCAGAATTACCTTTTCCACTAAATGTGTTTATTCATCAATATATGACGCTGTTACATCATTATGAATCTGTGGATTCTGGTGCTTTTTAACAGGCTATCACAGGGATGGGAATCGACAATCACTTACTTGGACTGCGGGAGATAGCTAAGGAGCTCAACTTGGAGGAACCAGAAATTTTCACAGATGAGACTTATATCATCAGCAACCAGTTCATCCTCTCCACAAGTCAGGTAGCCTACATAAGATAAAAAAAAAAACTAGGCAAGCCATTCATTACACAGAATATTTCCACATAAATGTCACAGGCACGACATCTGACTTTGTTCAGACTTTGTTCAGATTGGCAAAAAACAGACACTTACTTACATCCATGATTATATTTAGCACAAAAACTGATATTTTGTCACTGTTTAAGACTTACAGGTTGGAATATAGTCAATATGTTAGCTATATCATATACATTTATATTTTAAACTCCAACATATTGAATTTATAACCAGATAAAAATAATATAAATATAAATATTATATAACAAACGTGTTTTATCATGCTTTCTTTTCTAATGCTTAAGTACATACATACAGAAACATGGACCTGTGACAACTTTATTCAAAAACTGTTCATTAACTAAACCCCACTCATACTGCCCTGTCTGATCTTCATCTATCTTGCACATAAATTTGAAGAGTGCTTCTGCTCATCCAGATCTTGACATGTTAGACCCCCAGAATTTCCCCCTGGCTAAGCACAGGGCAGCTACTCATCAGCAGAAGAGTATAGCAAGAGCCTATTTTATGCCCTGTTTCTGCTTTCTAGTGTAGGTCAAATGCAGATCCATTATGGATTGTTCAAGTTTCACAAAATTCGCAGTAGTTAGGAAGAAACATTTACATTAACATAAAACATAAAAGAAAACCTTTACATTAATGAATGCCCCTCAGAGCCTAATGTTAGCCTTGAGAAAATAAGTTACTTTTTAAATGTGGGTTCTTCCTGTAAAGTGCTTTATGTTAAAATGTTATTGATCTTGTGCTGCATTCACTATATGGCCAGTTAACTATATATATACGATATCCCCCCTCCATTTTTACCAAAACATTTTGGCGGGTGACTGTAGGACTCCGTGCCAATTTTGTGAAGTCATGCTGTGATGTGGGACAGGAAGGGCTGGAACAAACTGACATTCCAGTTCATCCGAAATGGTTGAGGTCAGGACTCTGTGTGGGCCACTGAAACACCCCCACACCAAGAGTTAAACCAGGACCTCATTCTATGCACAATGACACAGTCATGCTGCAACACGAAAGGGATGTATGCTTTGAAATTGCTACAACATTGGAAGCATATAGCTGTATAGCATATCTATGTATAGCATATATCTGTATAGCTATGTGATGCCAGAGCATTATGCTTCCTCCATTAAAGTTTACTGTAGGCAGTTTGCATTCTGGTAGGTAGAGTTCTCCTGGCATATGCCATAGCCAGATTAGCGTATTCCCCTGCAGAGAAAGACAACTGTTCATGCCAGAGAGCACATCTGTACAACTCCAGAGTCCAGTGGCAGCATGTTTTACACCTCTCCAGGTGACATTTGGGATTGACCATAGTGAACCTAGACTTGTGTGTAGCTGCTCAGCCATGGGAACTCACTTCATAAAGCTTCTGAATCTATAGTGAACTATGGAAGACAGACGATAGGTGGTTTTACATGCTGCGCGCTTCTGCACTTAACAGTCTTGCTCTGTGAGCTTCCTCTTTGTGGCTAAGCTTTTGGTACTCATAGCTTCCTAGCTGTTTCCATTTCTCAATAATAGCACTTACAGTTGCCCAGGGCAAAGGTTTTACGAACTGTTGTGGCAAAGGTGGCATCCTATGACTGCTCGTCAGTATGACCCATTCTACTGTAAGTGTATGTTTATGGGGACTGTATGGCCATGTGCTTGATTTACACACCTGTTAGCAATGGGTATGACGAAAGTACCTGAACTATATATTTAAGAAGATATCCATATACATTTAGTCATATAGACTTGCTAGATAGCTAATCAATATGAATAAATATGAAAGTCTTTCAAATAGCACCTCCTGTTTGCAAGTCAAAAACAAAATAAATAAATAAATAAATAAATAAAAATCCCAATGGGCATATAATAGGCTAGATTAATATTTAAAGTGATCACAAACATCATGGATGTCATGTACATTGCACATTACAAGCCAGCAAGTTAGATTTAAACTCCAATCAATCAACAAAGCCCCTGGCTAACATTAATAAAAAAATATTGCTGAATGTAATTCACCCAGAGTTAATGGGGGAACAACAACATTAATGGGGGAACAACAATCACTCTTCAGTCAATAATGTGTTTATTGTGGTTTAAACCACTAACTAGCCTACTTCAACTAGTCTACTACTAATTTAGCTTAATCGTCCATTCTGGAATCTTTAATTCTATGAGGCATATGTGGACCACCAAGCACACTCTAATAGCATGATCTTTTCCATTCAGGTTCCCACAACTGTGGAGATGTTCTGCTGCTATGGCCCTGTGGTCCCTAATGGCTACGGAGTCTGCTACAATCCTCAGTCAGACCACATTATTTTCTCTGTGTCCAGTTTCCATGACAGCCCTGCTACCTCTTCAGATATGTTTGTGAAAACTCTTGTGGCGTGCCTGGGGGAGATGCAAGATCTATGTCGCATGTGTAACACTCCACGCCAAACCACCTAAGTCCACAGAGAGTATGGGGCATGCTTCCCACAGAGTGGAGAATGGGGGAGGGGGGGGCATAGCACACCTGAGAAGCTAACAGTCACCTGTGATTTGCCAAATAAATTTTACTAATAATTTAGACATTGTATTTAAATTAATATCAATCTAAGTGTGAAGGTTCTACATTGTGTAAGAATAATACTACCATCACTAGAAATCTGCACCAAGCCATATATTTTGAGTTGTTCATGTGCACTGATAAGTGGCTAAGAGAAATGTGTATGTCTCTGTGTGTCTGAAATAAAAAGTGCATTAACATGTGTTACATGTTTAGCTCAAAGTAAATGTAAAAGCTCCTGGATTGACTATTGTAAATGTCTGTATGTGGTATTTATTTGTGTCACATGTTTTGAACAAAATATATGAATAATTAGTAACTACATGTACTTAGGCCTTTAATTAAATTACTTTTTTTGTTTTAATAAAATGTGTATGTTTTGAATATAAACAAAGTAATAAAAGTCTGGTGGAAAGTAACAGTATTGTGAAGAACAAATGCACATTATTTTTTATTAATTTGGAATTTTTATATTTTAATTTTAAATGTGCTCAACTAATTAGCTGTTTGAAAAACTGAAAAGCATTTGTTACTTCACATTAAAAAAAACATTTATTACCACAAACATTTGCCTACTCATCATAGGCTACAGTTTCATGAACATTTGTAAAATTTACGTGAAACATTTACATGGCGGAAAATAACCTTTGTCTAGTTATTGATGGAGAACATATCTTGCAAGTGGGGCACTAGCCTATAGTTGCAATGTGAGGGGGGGGTTGCTTAAGAAGTTCATATTTCTGAATGACAAAGCTGTATATCATCTGGGACTACTGGATATCGGGTTTAGTACCAAGCCAATCTAGAATTTATTTCAGTGCTCAAAATTTAAAACAACCATCCATTACTTCTTATGAAGCTTCTGCTTTTAAATCCCAGTCTTTGGACACCAACTGGGTTCTGATATTTTCATTTGTAGGCAACCAAGTGTTTCTTACTATCATTCTAAATACTGGGCCACCACATGGGGTGGGTTTTAAGTTCATTTAGGTTCGTTACCATTTTTTTACTCATGACTGTGTTGCCAGTAACAATAACAAAGATTTTAGCTACATTAGTGAACGACCCAGCTAGAAATCCACTGTTTATACATTGATGAACATTATTACCTTTACGTGTTCATGTAAGCTGACGAACCAGCCTTATATGATGAGCTCAGCAAGTTAGTGACGTGGTTCTTACCTGAAGTCGATCTTCAATGCTCCAACATGACTCTTTGATGAGACACTTTGGCGTCACACTTACTGTGTAGACCAATACTGTACTAGAAAACACCGGCCTGCCTTGATATAACACACAGTCCTGACATTACACCCTGCAGTGTCTCGTGGGTACTTGATAGTGAATAACGTTCAAGGGGTTACAATTCCGTATACCACTGGTTACCATAGCCATCATTTATTACTTCTTTGTTTTACTAGCTAAGTGTTTATGTAAAGCTGCGTGGGACGACTGTAATAAAGTTTTTCATCGTTTCTAAACACGTTTTGTCGACTTTTACCTGTTGCTAGGGGACATGAGACACGTGACCAATGGTTGCCGTGCGCTCGAATCAGCTGGATGTTTTGTTTGTTTGCATTTTTGCTGTTGGTGATGTGAGCTTTTCCAGTTCACTTGTAGTCTAAGATGCCTCATACCTCACCGATCATCATCCGATACGGCCCTTACGAATCGTGTTGTATTGTTGAACACAGGACATTTCGCCTAGAAGGTATCCAAGGTAGGTACCTAGTTAGCTAGTTAGCCACCTACTCTGTATAACTAAGTTTTGATGATGGCCAGTACATAATTATCCCCCTCTATGCTGATGCAGATAAACGCGGAGATATCAACACACTTGATTAGGTTTGTTGACTGCAATATTGCGTACATCATGAAATAATTCTCAGTGCAGTCTGCCTTCTCTTCATAAGCGGCTCTGAAAGAAAGCGGCTACGTCTGGGTACTTGAAAAAACATCCGATTGGAACCAAGTGGAGCTCGTGATCAACGGAGAACGCGTCTACACATGCAACATTACCGATCTTGAATTCGGTAATAATTCACATTTCAGCATCAATAATGAATAGCACTTTATAGGCATTACGCAAATCTTATTTCAAAAACCCACCGTTGGTTAGTGGGTTGCCAGTTCACGTTTGATATTGCATTTTTGTTCAGGTATTCCTGCCAGTACTGCAGGCGGCCTTACACTTTACTTTTATTGCTATTCCTTTTTTTAAGCCACAGTTATAGCACATTTAATTATTTCAAGTTTCAGTCACAAAGTAACTACATGAATGATTCCATAAAGATAACTGACATTAACAAACTTTTCATCTCTGTGTAGATCCCTATGTTATTCAATTCTGAGGTGACTCTCCTAGAGTGCATATGAGTTTCGTGATTAATGAGGACTAAGGGAACAGGAGTAAAACAGTAAACTCACTATTTAAAAAAAAAAGTGAAAACTGGTGTTACAATTCTGTACAGAATGAGGAATTTGCAACCCAGAAAACAAATGTATCTACACAGTGACTATGGAAAAATATCAGTAATTTTGAATATATCTAACAAGTTATGTTTTCACTAGGGGGTGATGGAAGACTTGATCCACTATGTCAAGAAGCAAAAAAAGCAGTACGGAATGCATACCAACAGCACCAAATATGATACATTTTTGTGCAGTTTGGTAAAAATGCAAAGAAATATTTTGCAAAATTTATTACATCATTGCTAAGTAACTTAGCAAGTTATCAAAAGTAGTCACACCTCCATGCTACCATGTAAAAATGCTACTGTTTTGTTTTAACCTCGTGTTTTGTTTGGTATGGTTACTTTGCTAAATAGAAATACAACAGGCTAGATATTCTATGTCCTAAACTTAAACATTTGCATGTATACACGATCACATCTGAAAATGAAATCTGCATTACTTACTAAGTATTGCTTGGTACATGCATGGGATACTAGAAGAGATGTAACTGTGCACCATCAACAGTATTTAATTTTTAATCCAAATCTGTAACTGGAACTGTTTCATTATGAGAAGTCCATTAAGCCATAGATGTTGCCAATTAAATGCAATGCAGTTTTACAAAAGTGGATTAAGAATGACATCATCAATTATTGTATTGCTCACTGTGTGAAAATATATGCAGTAAAATATAGTCTAGTCTATAGGATTACAGGTGTGTACTGTTTATTTATTGCTTCATGTTTTTATAAGCACATTGATATCATCAAAACTAAGTACATTCCCACTGCTGAACCTTCAAAGTATATCATAGTCCTGACAGGTAGCGTGTGTTTTGGTGGCCACAAAGAATTCTGTGGCAGCCATAGAGAATATTGCGACATGTCGCTGTGCCATCTGTTTAAATGTCTCAGGGTGTAGTCAGGTGTGACAGTAGATGAAGAAAGATAGGGGAATATGCTTTAGTCAAGAATAAACCATGTTCATCTTTCCAAATGTGCTAGAGGAAATCAACCTGATCTCAGTGTTGACCCAGTCATGCATTTAAATTTGCTGCATTGTCTAGGTTAGGCTATACCAGCATCAGTTCTATTACACAGAAACTGTGCCTACTCTACTGCCTACTCTACTGATGAATATGACTCAGCAGTCTATTCTTAGTACCTTAAGAGATAATACTGAAAATCTGAATACACGCACCATCACTCTCATTCTATGTCCGAAGAAGTATAGAGCATTGAGAACAAGCTCCAAGTAAATCATGAGAAGACTGTTTAGATCAGCTGAGCTTGATAAAAAAAAAAACTGCTGCTCTCAAAGGCACTGAAATCAGTTATGGTGTCCATGACCCTCTCGAGCTCTGCCAGGTGAGCGAGCGTGCTTCCAGTGGCAGGCACTGTAGTCCCAGCCAATGTACCTGAGGTCAGGTTAGAGGAGACCTGCAGTCCGCTTCTGTTTGCAGGACAGATGTTTTTGTGATTGGTTAAAGGTGGAAGAAAAAGTAATCAAGATCCAAAGTGTCCAAATGGAATAGTTTGTAGTAGAAATTTATTTTTATTTCCATTTTATTTGTTACTTTAACATCTGCTGATGTCGTCAGGTTTTTATGGAAATATTTGAGCCCGTTTTATATCAGTGTGAGCATGAATACGCATTTTTAACTATATTTCACTTGTTCTCTGCACCCAAATTTAAATTCATGAACTTTCATGTAACAACAATACCACCAGACTGTCGGGAGGACAAAGTCCATACATGTTTTCTCCAAAATGTGTGAGCACAGCCAGTATTTGAAGCCTCAGTTGCACAAGTGTGCTGAATCTCATCACATCTGGGGAAAAGGCTTAACCACTTCACTTACTTGGAGACTATATCTGGCTACCATAGGTGATCTGCATGGATAACCCATGTCCCTCTACAAAAGAGAGGCACTGACCCAGTTTATTATGTTTATTTACTACACAGTTTATTATGATCTTGTGTAGGTTTTGAAAACCTACATGTTGGTTAGTAACTGTTGTCTTTACTGTTCATGTTCATACTTTACAAAATTAAATGCACATGAAAGACTAGTACATGAAGTTACAGGTCACTGATTACAGCATTCTTTACTGGATTTGGGCCGTTTTGGTGGTCACCTGCTCCTGGCAGAAAATTGCAACAGTATCTTCCAGCTTGAGATGTTTCTACCTTGTAGTAGACTTTGACAGTGCAGAAGATTACTCTCCACACCGCTTGGGTTTTTAGATGCAGAACCCTAATCTGTTTGATTCTTCTGAACTTTGTTCCTCTAGAAGAAAATATTTTATTTTATCTTTGTATTATTCCCCCCAAAAGTCTGATCAATCTGATGTGTAAAATCATGTTAAGGAAATTCTAACACACCTGTGGTCACCTCATCAAAACAAGTGGGCCTCAGGGAGCTTCATTAAGGACTTGTGCGTGAAGATAATTAGCTAAGGTGGAAATGAAAGACAGCTAGAACAAACAACAACACCATACAGACTTACATCAGTCACAGTGAGACAGAACAACAGTTTTCTTTTACCACTTTTGTACAGTAAATAAACTTCTGACAGCTGTGAGTCCAACCAAAACAACAAATTAAGAGGGCTTTTGTACAAAGCAAACACCAGTGTCCCCAGACGGCCCGTTTAATTTGCTCAGGATGAGATTTTCTCATGCTCCACAAAGCACTGCATTTATCTGCAACTGGGGAAGGCAATTACTGTAGCAGAAAACAAGTGTGTGGGGAGAACCCTGAAACTTTCAGTTCACGCAGCTCTCCGCCCATCAGAACAGTCCTCATTGCTTATTACAGTAAGAAAAACTACAACTGTTGCTTATAAGCCTCATGAATAAATAGAGCTGGAATAGCACTTGGTTTGAAAAAGCAATATACTTCAACAATTTACAGCAAACCAATACTTGGGGAATGCTGAGACAGAATATCTATTACACAAGTAAAAGATATAAGAAAATATTTGCCAGAGTATAAAGGACTAGAGGGATGATCTCTTACCGGCTTTCTGAATGGTATAAGAATTTGAAGGTAACTGGCAGATGTTGAGCTGCTGACCATGATCTGGATACAGTTGTATAGCTGCTGGACCTCAAAGTCTCCAGTGAATCCCTTAGTCAGAAACAAATTATGCTTGTTTAGAACTGATCATTAATAGTGCAACATAAACTGCAATTACAGTCTAATATCATAATGATGGTGTTAATGTTACCCAGAATTTATATAACTGTTTATTTTATAACTGCTTCTTTCTGTGACTACGCAGCCCCTTTTTGTAAGTTCAGTATTCCACATTTCTCGTATATATTCTCATACATATACAGAATATATATATAACACCAGAAAATGGATATTTTGATTTATTCTTTCCTCCATTCATTCATAAAATTATCTCCTCACATTGCCTGGTCTGATGTTGGGATAAGTCACACCTATTAAACAAAAGCTATTTGTCTGGGATGGTGACAGGTAACCTGTGCCCTTACGTGAGATGTGAAGCCAAAGGCATCATTTTCTTAACCTGTTGTGCATTGTCTTGAAAGATTACTTGTGGGAAATAACTAAATATTCAGCTCAGTCTACATTAACGTCCCACCAAGTGAGAACATGGGCAACTGTAGCCATGGATTTCCAGACACAGATGGCAGTGGCATTGTAAGAAATCAAAATCTGTCACTAGCTTGACCATTGGGGACATATATGAACAGGTAAAGCTCTCCTGGACTATTGATGGATAATATAATGAATATAACTTAAAGTGTTACACCTGTAAAAGCCCCAGATGTAGTAATAGCTAGTCACAGTCTTGTAAGTTCATGCCTTGTCTGGGGGACACCGTGCTAAGCACTGAAAGAAACATTAATGATTGTGTCTTTCGACATTAACTAAATGGTTGTTGTTCAAGAAGTTCCAGTAAAGTGCTTAAGGGACAGAGTTCCTGTGGGTATCAGTTTGAACCATTTATAGGAAGATCACTTACCAGACAGCAATCAAGGTCATCCTTACTCATGTGCAAGAAACATTCAGGGTGTGCTGACGAGTGCTCTGGACCCTAGTAATCACCCACACACAGCAAGCTAAGCTGAAGAGTTATAGCCTCATTTGGAGGACCCTGACAAACCTTGAGTCATCACTATTGATCCCTATACAATTACTTTGCCTTAATGTTGAGTTTTAACAACAAGGACACACTTTTTTTTTTTAACTCAAGTACAGTTTTGGTCCAGTGGTAAAACTGGAACCAATATGGTCCACATGATTGAGAGCTCCTACAATTTTAGTTGTAGAGGCTATAGACTACAACATAACTGTAAGTTGTAAAATTAGCTATTTCAGAAATAATTTAGTGACATTCTTGAATATGTTTTATTATATCATCTTTATTCCACCTACAGAATTGATGGAAACACACATGGAGTTTTAAGTATTACTGGTTCCTCACCATAACTCCATACTCAGACATTTGTTGCACACAGGGTAAGGGGCTTGGTTCTTCCATAAATGATTCAGTGGTGCATATATGCATCAATCCACATCCTGATCATGCAGGCTATGATGACAGTGACTACAGAGTCCATGTGCAATGTGGTCAATATCTTCCAGGACAAGACAAATACAGAGCCAGACAACTTTCAGACAGCCGGGTGCCTTGTTTTCTTTTTAGGAAACAAGGAGAAAATGCATTTGCCATCAAGCCGATCATACCAATGCAGAGTTCATAGCTAGTTTAACTGTCAAGACCGGGGGGCTGTTTGAGGCCATGATGATTTTGCATGGATCTGCCTTAGAGGAAGAAAATTGACCCTCTCCCTTCAACTTCAGGAGGTTTCCTGCTGTGTCAAACTATAGCAGAGAAGCTCAGTGTCTTTCTCTATCTCTCTCTCTCACTCTGCCCATCTCTCACTCTTTCTTTCTCTCCTTGTCTTTCTCTCCAATCAGAGATAGGGGAAGAAAGGCAGAAGAAAAGTAAGCCCAGAGATGTGATGTGTTTTGCCAGGTTGCTCAGATGCATTTTTAGACCAGCCATCAAATCCAGTGCAAACATCACAGTAATGATGCAGCAGTAATGCAGCCACATTCAGTCTCAGAGAATGACAGGTTTTTGTATTATAGTCAGATAGATCAGTGTCAGGTGACTACATAGGGAGGCTAGATAGAACTGACTTCTCATAGAATCGCATGTGCCCTGGTGCCTTGTAGCGCTACACTAATCATTCTAAGGTTTTGCAGTAAGAACTATACGGCCCTGATGGTCCTTTACTTACTCGTGAGAGTCCATTAGGCAGACATGTTGCTCTCAAAGAATGAATCACAGAGGCACTGGGTAATTCACATTGTTAGATAACAATTCGAAATGGCGAGTGTAGCAAAGCAAAACAAATGGAGCAGGAATTAGTCCTAATTTGGAGTCTGTTTGGCTGTGCTCATTTAATCACAGCTGTGATTCGAAAATGGCTCTTTGTATTACAGTGCAATGGCCCTGTGGAGTCACCGTGGACGCGCAGAGAGCAGCTAGAGGTTAACCACTGTCTCCACCTGTTATCTGCATCAGTCAAGAAACAGAAGAGTAGGGGCATGCACATTCACAAACACAGATGAGTGAAGCAGCTACTCATAGCCAGTAAGTCCCTAGGTAATGACTGAGAACAGCAGACTGAAGCACAGAGGCGTGTTCACTCCCCTGGCCGCTGCAGGAGGCTCGCTGGGAGCAGGGTGGTAGTGCATGCGTGCGCCTGCTCTCAGAGAGTCCACATCAATACAAAGGCTTATGAGACGAGCTGCTTCTCCAGCTGCCTCTGACTAACATATTCTCTCAGAAACGTTCTAGATTAAAGCCTACAGGACTTGCTGCCGGCATTAAGATGTTGGACAGAGCACATTGAGGAAAACCTCAAGTCATAAATATGAATTTGAGTTGCAAATAATGTCGGTTGTAGAGTTGGTTTGTACTGAGAGAATTTTTGCTCAGCATTTCTCTGGGACGTGCAATTTCCACTTCAAGGCTCAACAAAACACAATCCTGGCCGGTTTCCTCTCACGGGGCTGAAATTAGCCAAAGTGGGAGAGTGAGCACCTGTGTGTCGCACCTGCTGTGGTGTGTCGTCAAACGGGTTTCCTTCAGTGTCAACAAAAGCGGCACCGTGACAGGACCATGTGGGCATCTATCTCTCTCCCACGAGACTCCGTCTGAGACAGACTGACGTCATCTGTCACTGTACAGACAATAACTCCAGACGAGGGGCCGGGTTTCTCTGTGATGCTCTGAACGATGAGGCAGATGGCTCAATGCATCTTTTTTAGGTTAATGGTACTGATGAATTCAGTCACACATTGACACACTCAAGGTACATCCCAGTAAAGGCCACAAACACCCAAAGTGTGAGTCACAACTGTGTCTTTGTGGAACGTTTAAGTCTTTAGACGCTCAGTGCTTAGCACGCAGGCTGCTTTAGAAGGGTTCCACACACAGGCGTGCTTTCCTGAAGGGTCCTCCTGTCCACTCAGTGTGACATGAATCCATATTCTTCCCCAAGTGCCCAGTCCACAGTCCTGGCCTTATAAGATCCTCAGCAATCCTGGGAGTTTACAGAGAAATCAGCACAAAAAAAAGATATAAATCCCATCAAATTCTGGGTCTTAATATTAATACTTAGGAAAAAACAGAAGTTCTAATAACCAAATGCTTAGATAGCAGGCTACTCAGCACCTTTCCATTTCCACGACGTTCCCTACCAAGACCTGTTCATGAAGGCGGGACATCTTCAGTCCTGGAGGGTCTGAGTTCAGGACAGTTAATGATTTTCTGCTCAAACACACTTGATTCAACTCTTTAGTTAATTATCAATTTTAGTGTAGAGCAAATTCACCAATATGTGCAGTAATTAGGTTGGGCACCCTTGCACTAAAGAAATCCCAGGTAACACTGTTTCCTGTACTGGTTGCTGGTAGGTAAGAACCATTAAGTAATGAGATGCTTGTACAAGGATCTGTGGCCAATATGTGATTAAAACAAGGAAGAGGATGAAACTCTCAGAGTACTAATCATTTCATCATGAAGAAAGTCAGCGGAGGGAATTATCTTAAGTGGTGCGGAGGCCTTATGTACTGATTGGCAACTGCTGAGTGAGTGATTTGTACTTGGAGCCAAGATATAAAGAAGGATTGGTCGCAACGATTCGGTGTTAAGGATGATTTAGGAGTGTTTGGGGTCGGCAGGCTGATGCTGGTGGCTTTAGTTTAATGGTCCCTGGGTGCAGCTGAATCACGCCCGTAGACCTCCTCTGTATTCCATCTCAGTGAGGGAGTACTGAGGGTCCCCTTCATCTCTGCGGCACCAGCATCACAGGGAGCGCTGCTAATCACACACAGCAATGCCACTGCCCTCCAGCACTGCCTTTGTGTGGAAAGTGCAGAATCAGTCAAGCGCAGCAGACAGATATCTGTGATATTCGATAGACTGAGTGACATCTAAGGCTCAGTGCTGTGAATGGAGAAGTATTGCGGAGGGACGGAGCTGGCAGCCTGAGCTACGTGCTTCAGGGTGTCCTCGGGCTGCCCTGTGGGGGGGGTGGGGGTGGTGGCTCATACGCTTTGGTTCACCCTTATTTGAGATGCAGTCTGAACAAAGAAGCAGATCGTTATGAATTCCTGATTAAAGCTCTAATTTTGCCAAGCAGAAAATCATGGTTATGATTGAAATTCAACAGCTGTACTTCACCAAGGCGAGTCAAGCCAGTGATGAATGTGTTGTGTTTTCTCATCTTTGGGGCTGGTGTATGCTTCACAGATCTCGTCACGCGTAGCCACGTCCTCCTGCAAACAGTTACCTGCATGTATATGTATTTGACAGCATGTGGACGTTGCCCACGGTTTAAACGTAATCTGAAATCTTTAGCAAGAAACAGAAGGACATGACACATTTGTGACAAATGATCCATTAGGCATGGTATCTATGATGACTAATGAATGGTGTACTATTGTGTACAGAAAACAATGAGCTTAAGTCAAAATTAATACCCACACTGAATTCCTCCTGAGCTGTGACGGTGTGCGTAGAGTGACACCGATGCAATTGTAAATAAAACGAACCGTCATCTGGCCAGACAGAATGTCAGTCATACCCACTGCAGGAATGGCAGTGCACAATCTTTGGTTTCTATGGCAACTCTACATTCATGGTGTAGGAAGAACACCTTCAAATCAGTGATGTAGGTTATATACAGACAGGGCTACAAAAACGAGTTATAATAAATTACATTATGGAGTGACTCAGATCCTCAGATGCAATGTCAGTTTGACATCAATATATAATTCTATAACTCCATCTCATTATGTCCAAATTCCAGAGTAACCACTCCCTCTGTGCTCACCAGATTTAGGACCATCCTTGTTTAATGTGTTCCTCCATACACTAGTCACTCCTCAGACATACATCAGAGTTTAAGGATCATCTGCATTAGCATGGAAAATGAGCACATTGACCACTCAAGCCACATCAGGGGTGTAGGGAGATTCACACCATTCACAAATCAGTGGTGAAGCCACTCTGGTAAATATAGCAATTTAACAAATAAGCCAAGGTCAGGAGTTCCATTTGTCAATTATAATAATATTTTAGCTGATTTTAAGGCTTTGCAATCTGACTTGAGTATTAAAGGTTGAGGCTTAATCTTTACCTGGCACAGTGAGTGGTGTGTAAGGGGTGCTCACTGAAGACCTGCTCCCTGACCAGCAAACGCTGAGTCACCACGCCTGAGAATGGACATCACCTCAGAGAAGGAAAAAAAAACAGGATATGCAGATTTATCAGTTTTAATCTCATAGAGTGAATGAAATAGTTTTATACTCTATATAAGATAGTGTATAAAAATTTAGTCCAGTGTATAACAATTTAGTTACTTTTAAATAAATGGATGTTATTTTATTTTTGGAGTAGTTTTTTTTAATCACCATGTAGACTAAAGGCCCTCTAATGGTGGAGTTAAAATAAATTGTAAAATTCTGCAGACAGTGGAAATTCTGTTCTACAGGGTGAGAAATACACCATCCTGTGATGTGGGCACGTATGCTCTCTGACGGATCATTTTGTAAAACTGCTTCAGAGTGCTGACACTGTCTGGTAAATTGGTAAAATATGAAACATTAAATGTTTAGAGCGTATTAAGTGTGTGGCTTATGCTATAGAGCTCCAATGTGGTGGACAACCTACCATTAGTTAGCCAGCGATCACGATGGATGTTTTTCTGTCCATTTAGCTCAGAACCAACCAGCTTTTAGCAAAGCACAATTTTCTCATCCACTCTTCCTACTGCATACATAAAATTAGACCTGTACTTCATAGTTAAATGAATGAATGAAATTTACACTTATATAGCACCTTTCTCAACATACTCAGTCACTTAACAATTAACAGTTACAACCTTTTTACATCCAATCACATGCCAGGGAGAAAGCACAGTGTGCTCTCCACCGGAAGCATCAACCCCCTGAGGGACTGAATCGGGTGCAGGAAGGAGAGACAGCAGCCAGGACAGGACAGAGCACCATCCACCACTGGACATACAGACACAGGAAGGGGAGAGAGGACAACACCCAGGACAGTATCCACTCAGATACACAAGACCCCAGTGCTGAGAAGCAAACGTGCTAACCACCAAGCCACCGTGTTGCCCTGTTGGTATATGCATCATGAAAGCTTCATGAAAGCAAACATATTTGACGATCTTCAACCTTTGTTGAATTTTTTTTGCTTAGACATTGTTCCTGGGAAAATGGTGTCATTGGACATAGTAAAAGGAGCTTCTGGAATTGCTATGGAAATGCAGGTGCACAGTAGCCCACAGTAGGTTATGAAAGTGCATTGGGCTAAATATCATGGGCTTTGTTAACTGCCCAGACCTATTTATCTTTGGCAAAGGTGAGTCTGAAATGCCTGTTTTATCAGATTGATTCTGCTCTGATAATAAACAGATGACTGAAGGTGCACATTGAGCATTTAGTTAGTGTAGCTTTTTGAGAGCATTTCTATGCTTATGAAGGGAGCAGGTCTAAACATGGTTTTGTTTAATGTCGACAACCTGCATTATCCTAGGCCTTTTGATATACAAATGTCATACGGGATGATTGACAGCTGTATTTGTAGTCCCATATTGCTTTCTCTGGTGAGCATGTGATTTGTCAGTTTGACACTGATGTTTATATCACCATTACATCCAAAGTGAGCACGGGTAACAGGATTGTTGTAACCTTTACAATAAATGCTGATACCGACATCTTGTGTTATCTTATGTCTTTTGGACATTAATTACATTATAGCAATTTAGTAACACTGTATCATGCAACTGAGATGTAAAAATGAAATTATAGAAACAAATACAAAAAGGCCACTCAATGCAATAAATAGTGTGTAATTAAATATGATTACACATTAAAATGTCAAATTTGAGTTTAATGTACTCAGAACAGTGTGATTACTCTGAAAGTGTTAATTGCAACAAAACATTTGACACTGAAAATAGAGTAAATTAGTAAACGCAAATTTTGAATGGCACCAAATGAAATTAACATTCAAGTTAATTTAAATTCTGCAGGTGTTAACATTTAAAATTGTATTGCGTATAGAAGGCCCTTTTTTATTTATACATATAACCCCTGAAGGCTGCTTCTTTTCTAAATTAATTACATTTTTGTTCTTCATTACTATCTGATTGATCAATCTAGGATCCATAGCATTAATAAGAATGCTATATTTGGTAAGAGAATCCTGCCTAATAATGAAGGGCATGTTCTCTATCTTAATACACCTATACTGACCAGAACCATAATAAGAAACAGAACCTGACTATCAACACCATATACATACATGTACAATTGAAAATTATTGATCTGCTTTTTGTCATCACATAGCTCATTATTACTGGTCATTGCTTGACCACAGGATCACAGCTGATTGGATATTTTTGAGTGGACTACTCTCTACCCACAGTGACATTCAGATGTGTAACATGTGCGCTTGTGCAATAATAAGGTGGCTTGTCATGTTGAACAACGTTGTGTCCTGTTCATCATCAGTCAGTGTCTGACTCTCTCCTGTCACATGTGTGTGTGTAGCATGCTCTTTGTGACAATATGAACATCTACTGAAGCTACGCTCTCAACTCGCCATGTATATAACATGTTACTGGCTAAATGAGTCTGTCCACTGTTCTTATATGAATTAGAATTAACTCCTGTGTTGCTCCTAGTACTAAAAAATGTATAACTTCTTATTAACATAATACATTCCATATTTGTGACCAGAAGTACAATTTATTTAACAACTAGAATTGGAGAAAATAATTTCATCGTTAAATTCTACTACTTGCACATTAGACTCGATTCCCTCTAAATTACTCAAAGAGGTTTTACCAGTTGTAATCGAACCTCTTTTAAATATAGTTAACTCATCCATCACAATGGGTCACATGCCCAGATCCTGTAAACTAGCAGTCATTAAACCCCTGATCAAGAAACCAAATCTTGATCCTAATGTACTATCTAGCTACAGACCCATCTCGAACCTATCATTTATATCCAAGATCATAGAAAAAGCTGTGGCCAAACAGTTATGCTTATATCTGCACAGGAACCACATATTTGAAAAATTCCAATCTGGATTTAGGCCCCACCACAGCACTGAAACAGCACTAGTTAAAGTAACAAATGATCTCCTTGCCTCTGATCAAGGTTATGTATCTCTATTAGTGCTTCTCGATCTTAGTGCAGCCTTCGACACAATAGATCACAAGATCCTGCTAGAAAGGATTAGAATATAAGAATTAGCTGACATTCAGTCTCACACATGACCTCGTATGCAGCATCAAGGATCACACTGGACTTTTTTTTTAAACTGTCTTTGTAAAGCTGCGGAAATATGTCCACTACTGAACACATTTGTTTTTGTTTAGTTTCAAATAGTGGTGAATCTGATCATTCAGCAAACACTGACCATGTTCAGTATGGTAGCCTTGCCAACCGTGTCCACTCTGTTGGTAAACTTCATGAATCCTGGAGTCTCAAACTTGTGCCAGACCCACTAACGCTGCTCCATATTGTTGATAAACATGACTTCCACTCCAATATGGCCCCAGTATGATGTCTGCAATGTTCAGCATGCACATATACAGCAAATATGCAGCCAAAATGTGTTTCAAGCAGAGAAACTGCTAAACTGTTTCTTAGATATTAGGATATATAATCAAGGAAAAAAGCATGTTCATGTAGGGAAAATAAACATTCCTCACAGTTCCCATTTGTCTCATTGATGGCCACAAAACAGCCTATGTAGACCTCTAACCCCTAGACTACTGATAACAGTGGATTGAAATGACACGGTGCAGATGAGAGAAAACATAGTTTCAAAACGTGTGAGAAGCTAAGAGATTTTGCAGCTTCAAAATGGAACACACGGAAAGAATTCAAATGTGTATAAATGAAATCAAATTATTGGGAACGTAAAGCGATTTTCATCAAGCTGTTCTTCGTTACACAGAAAGGTTGCATCCGATCCTGCTGCTAAGGTGTATGGGTAAGGCTGAGTACACTCAGCAGGGCTGTACTCAAGACGAGAGAGGCGCATGAAATTAAATTAAAGCCCCAATGCAGATGAAGATTCCCTAGAATATAGGGTTATATCATAGATTATATATAGATGACTACAGCCACAGTCCACAGCTCCGATACCTTTCATAAATTATGTAGTGACTCCTTGAAACAATATGGGCAAATATTACCTGACACAGAGGGTGTATGAAGGGGAAAAGGTGAGTTTTGAGGAGTCTTTGTTGTGAGAACATGTCCTGCATCCCTGTTTTCTTGGCACTAAAATAATATGGCATGACACAAGCAAATGGTAAGATTTATTGTCCTTTACCCCAGACAGCATTACCTGACTTTGTGCTTCATTTCTTACACAGGAGCCTCTGTCACCATCTCAGACTGAGGACACTGTACCAACCGAACAATCTCAGACTCGCACTCTCTCTCCAGTCAGCCCATGGTACTGCTTCCTATTACTGAACCCTGTATATAAGGTTGCCCCATTCACCATGTAATAATTCAAACAAGCAGTCACATTTGTTGACTATTTGCTTGCGTTAAGAGAATATCAATAGCCAGTTAGTATAATTAGCTTTTTACCAGTAAGTATTCAGTAAGTTCTAAATGGGGGTTTCATTAAGGAATCTCCATTTCTCCAATCTCCAATTCTCTCAACCCTTATCTGAGTTCACTCTGAAACTTCTGTGTTATTCTTTGATTAATAACTGATTACATAAATTTGCTCCCCCCTTTTGCCAACCAAATGATCTACTTTCTGTCTCCTTCCTACAGTTTGACTGTGGTGCGGTGGCTCCACTCCAGTAAGTAGCACAGATGAAGATTTCTTTTATCACTCAGCACCAGCACATTAGTCATTAGTAGCAAGCCTCATCTTTGCTTTACTGAATCACATATCACTCTTTATGTTGTTATTAGGTAGGGCTTCACTAGCTGATGTTTTCTTCTAGAAAGCTAATGTTGCATATTGTCAATCAACCACTGCCCTCTGTTATATTGATATTACAGCAAAGGTGCTACACTGCTAATGTCTTCATCTGTATCAGCCAATTAATATTACAGAATGACAGAAGATAGGATGAGATGTTGAACTTCTAGCTTGTCCTGGGGTGGATTACAGTCCAAAATGAGGTTCAAATGTACATTACTTTAGTTGAAGTCCCAGCCAAATAAGGTGCCCCTCATGCTGCCTAACTTTCTAACCATATCGGATTCTTTATTTAAAGAAACCAAATATAAAAAATGAAGCAGACATTGCCCACTGACCTTAAAAGTAATGAAAAATACAAACACACATATATACATGCAGTGTATAGTGTGTGTGTGTGTATAGAGAGAGGGATGAAAAGAGAGAAAAAAACATTGTAGTGAAGTACGCCAAAGGATGTTTCAGACCCGAGATCCTTCATCCTCTATGTATCTTACCTAAAGGCCCTCGCCTCTCCTGTTCCCAATCACCAGAATTCTGAACACCTGTGCACCTCATCTCTGCCCCCCGATGCCTTATTCTGTTTTCCTGACTCAAGCTAATGTGTCTGCTTCTGATTCACTCTGCTCCCAACGCCAGCCATCGTCTGAGTCTAGCCCGCCGAGTCTGTGTTTCGAGCAATTACTGCCAGCAATCTGCTGCTCTTAACAGCTCTTTGCCTTTTTGGCAGCTCGATGCCATGTTACTCATTTAAACCAAGAAATATTTCTTGCAAAATGAACAAACTATTCATACAGCCCTGTATCTCACACTGCAGTGCAAAAGAACTGAGGGGAAAAAAACTAACACAAAACTTCAATTTGACACATAGCACAAAAAGGGCATGTGTTATATTTTTATCAAACAGTGCCAAACATTGTGCCTACCAGTGAAGGGTCTCTTGTTTGCAAGGGACACAAGGTGACACAAAATAATGAATTCTTAAGGAACTGAGACACCAAATCAGCACCCACCACATCCCAAAGGTATTGGATTGAGATCTGGTGACTGGAGGCAATTCAAGTACAGTGAATTCAATGTCACGTTCAATAAACCAGTCTGAGATGATTCACACTTTATGGCGTTATCCTGCTGGAAGTACCTATCAGAAGATGGGTACACTGTGGTCATAAAGGGATGGACATGATCAGCAACAATACTCAGGTTGGCTGCGGCATTGACTCAATGCTCAATTGGTACTAATGGGCCCAGTGTGCCAGGGAAATATCCCCCACACCATTGCACCACCAGCAGCCTGCACCGTTGATACAAGGCAGGATGGATCCATGCTTTCATGTTGATGCCAAATTCTGACCCTACCATCCAAATGTCGCAGCAGAAATCAAGACTCATCAGACCAGGCAATGTTTTTCCAATCTTCTATTGTCCAATTTTGGTGAGCCTGTGCGAATTGTAGCCTCAGTTTCCTGTTCTTAGCTGACAGGAGTGGCACCCGGTGTGGTCTTCTGCTGCTGTAGCCCATCCGCCTCAAGGTTCAATGTGTTGTGCATTCAGAGATGCTCTTCTGCATGCCTCGGTCGTGACGACTGGTTATTTGAGTTACTGTTGCCATTCTATCAGCTTGAACCAGCCTGGCCATTCTCCTGACCTGTGGCATCAACAAAGCATTTGTGCCCACAGAACTGCTGCTCACTGGATATTTTCTCTTTTTCTGACCATTCTCTGGTAAACCCTAGAGATGGTTGTGCGTGAAAATCACAGTAGATCAGCAGTTTCTGAAATACAGACTAACAACCATGCACGGTCACTTAAATCACCTTTCATCCCAGTTTTGATGCTCGGTTTGAACTGTAGCAGATAGTCTTGGCCATGTCTACATGCCTAAATGCATTGAGTTCTTGCCATGTGATTGGCTGATTCGACATTTGCATTAATGAGCAGTTGGACAGGTGTACCTAATAAAGTGGCTGGAGAGTGCACGTTCTAATTATTGCATTATCTAATGAGATTTTTCATAGTTTCCTAAGTCACTACAACTTAATGCTACACTTTGTCCTACACTCAAGCATAATCTTAAAGCAAGACTGTTCCAAGGTCTTTTCCATTACTGGAGGTCTGGGCCACTATGCCTGGCAGGCTGGGATCAGGGTGTGGACAGCGAAGCTCTTCCACACAGCTGGAGCTGAGGGCTGCCAGTGGCTGAGAGGCCCCAGGGGAGGCGCCTCAGTTGGGCTTAACTGCCTGTTTTCTTGCTTCTGCATGCCCTGCATCCACAGCCTGCTTCCTCTCAGGACACTGGTGATCGAAACTCATGTCCGTTCTGCCTGATACTTTTTTTAAACCCTGCTTAATCAGTTGTAACATACATAATATGTCTTAAAAAGTAGGCTAAAAGTCAGGAAAATAATGACAATGAAAATAGCTTTCTTTGTAACTCATTAGTGGTCATTTAGAACACTAATCAGACCGATCAGTAATAATGTTCAATTATTACTACAGCTTACTTAAACCGGTCATCATTACCCAACATTCATTTATGGAGGCAATGCAACAGCCGTCCCTCACTGCTACGAGTAAACTGACTGATTCAACTGGCCCTAAACAGTCCCAACAGTTTATCGATGGTCGATTTGGTTTACAACATACCACAGTGCATTCCGCTAGGCAAGTTACGTTTTAAAGGTGAGTACTTAATCTCTCTCCGGTAAAAGAAACGTCACTGTAGAAGGTAGTGCGAAGAATAAACGTCCATTTTAGCACCACTTTAGAGCACAGATCAGTCAGTTGATTCTTGGTTGAGCTTGTTTCGGTCCTCTAATCCACCGTCAAATCCTCACAGTCCTTAATGCACCAATAATATATATATATATATATATATATATATATATATATATATATATATATATATATATATATATAGAGAGAGAGAGAGAGAGAGAGAGAGAGAGAGAGAGAGAGAGAGTATAGACTTTCAATTCGATTAAGTTTATTCATTCCTTAATGACGTCAAGGATCTGAAGGTCCATAACAAAAGAAAGAAAGTAAGCAGGCAAGGTCAGGCAATTATGACTGAAAATGCCATTTTTGTGCTCGGACTCCAGATTCTTGACAAAGATGGAGCTTGGAGCCTCCCGTTTCTGGCATCTTATTAAAGCATTCATTGTAAAATGTGCCGCTGGCAACGCCGAACAGTTTTGTGAAATTGCCACCTTTTGGCATAATCACTCCACTACAGGCAAACAGTGAAGTTCTTGTTCTCAATGTCACCAGTTCTTTGGTTGCAGAAGAGGTACAGCTTCCGTTATACGTTTCTCTGACATTTAACATTTAAATTCCAATTACAATTTGACCCTCTGATGGCTTCACTATTCAACACTGATAAAAATGTAAATGTATCCTCTCTGAAATGTTTGTATATTGAAACAACAAAAATGGGAGGAAAAGGGGGCTGTTGAATGTTATATAGGTTGTTGAACGTTATGCCAACAAAACTGCTCATGTATTTCAAGAGATCATTACTGCCAGGCCCACTCAATGGCTAATTAACGCCAATTAGAAATAACTGTGCCAAAGACAAACGGCAGATAACAGCTAAAGGATCAGATCAACGTCTAGGAGTAACAGGCCACAATATAAGGGTGGGACCGTAATAAAGGGCAGCGTAGAGGATGATGCATTCTGCTGCTGACTGACAGTGATGAATGAGTTGTCAAATACTCATTGGTACTTTCCTTAGCTGTACCTGACATCTTAGCGCAATGTAAACCAACGTAAAACCTACGACAACGATTGCATTATTTGTTAGCATCATTACACTCACATGTAATAATAACTACTAAAAATTAATCTTTTACATAAAGGGGAAATAATGTTACAGCTAAATACCATTAGTCTCCTCAATGACCACTGGCTGTGGCGTAAATTTACTGCATATAAACCTATGCTGCATTCTTTGACAGGGCAGTATATATCAGACATGGATGAAAAATCGATCTGTGTATCTAAATCTTCAGGCTCAGTTAATTCTGGTTAATGCTGGAACTAAAAACAAAGCGTATATAAATATCTCATAGCTGAAAGTGTCCGTTTTTGGTCATTCATGCAATTGAACTCAAAGCCACATTTCCCATGGCTCAGTGTATGGGGTAATCACACATATGAAGGGCTAAAAAAAAAAAAAAAAAAAAAAAAAAAAAAAAAAAAGAAAAACAGTGACATTAGCTGGAAAGTGTTTTGAGTCAGCCATTTAATTTTCAATAATAAAGACTACAACAAAAAATCACCACCTTTAAATAGATTTGTGAATAATAATTAAAAAAAATTGTAGAAATCTTATGCATAATAAATTGCTTAAAAGTTACATGCTGAGATCAAAATGGGAGCAGTTCAATATGGGAACAGTATTTTAGTCATGTGTTTTTGTTTGTTTCAAAAGGGAAAACTACTTTTAGAACCATTACAGGATCATCATTTAATATTACAATATTTTCTAGAACATGGAAAGAGTTTCTTCTTAACATGGAATGGAAACTTTGAAAACTCAATTACAATACTTTCCCAATCCCGTTATGGCAAAATCATGACTTAGAGCAATACATTTTCATAATCAAGTGTGATGAGGAAAATCAGCATGAATTTAAAGAATGTCATGCATCAAGTGTAACGCAGATCTATACTGCACTAAGTCTGTCAGAGCCCTGCTAATATTCAAAGACTAATGTCTTAGTCACCCAAACAAACTGAACAATTCAAGACCATGCAGAAAATTTGGCCACAAGTGTCTCTGATAAATGGGCGAACGCAAAAAAAAACCCAGCAACCAGGATTACTATTGCTATATTCTCAGGCCAGATACGGTACGACTTGAGACATACTTGCCACCTGAAGGCATACAATACTTCCTTATAATCAGACCTCGGAAAGATGTCTTGCTCATTAAGAAGAAAAGACTGGTGAACTGAAAGCGAGTCAAGAGGTATGTGAGCCTATGACGGACCAGTATTAATGACCGTGGGAAGGGCTGGACTCCGCAGCGGTCAGCCGGGAGACGCTGCTGGGGCTCGGGTCGGTATCGGAACCGATCTGCTCATAGATGAAGCCGTACAGGCTGACGTCGGGCCTCTGGCTATGGCTGCTTTTACACACCATGTTGAAGTAGTGCTTCAGGAGGACGTACAGCGTGCCTGGAAAGGAGTGACGGAGACAAGACACGGGTGGAGAGTGAGAGGAGGATGGAAACAGGAGGGAGGCACCGAGGGCTGGAGGCGGCGACCCTATCCTGAAACGGCTCTCTGGGGACGTGAAGCACCCTTACCCACAGCGACGCGCCTGGCCAGGAGGAAGGTGTGAAGATCGTGGACGTCCCTCATGAGGTCAGCGTCACCGAAGGTGAAGTAGGCGACGTCTCTGCTCGCCTCTGCCGCCGCCATAATCTGTAACAGGGCTGCGAAGACAAAGGCGCCGGGACCCTGAGTCACGAGCCTCCCGCTCATACGTCAGCTGAACATGCAAAGGGCTCGACTTCATCCAACAGAGGATTGGCACCACGAATGAGGCTCCTTTATGGATAATCCACACAAGTGTATTATTGCATTCATACATTTCTGAAGTTGTAATGAGAGGCAGGCTTTCGTCTTTGTTCACTGCTCTTCATGGTAGACAATATTACTGATACCTCCATTTTTAATTTTTAAAGGTAAATAATCCATATACAACAGTCCTTATTAAAGGATTCAATCATACTCACACAGCATCAAACAATCCAAAAACACTTTAAATATTTGATGAAGTTGGTTACAGCCTACTGATTAATGACTAACACACTAATGAGAGCTGCTACCTACGATCCATAATATTACCTCCCCCAACATGGGCATAGATGTCTAAAACAGCTAGTGTAAAACCCCCGGCATATTCCGCTTCAGGGAGAAACCTTCTGAAATTATAATTAAGTTTTATAGTTTTTAAAATATTTTTATTACATAACTTCCGAGGTCAGATCTATCACAACCATGCAATGCAGTTCTTTTAGATATTAAAAATAATCAATCCGGTCTAACTCTGTATATGTAAATACCCTGTATATCTCACAATAAAAAAGATCAACCACAAGCTATGGATTTATGCACAAGGCTGCTCGATCAATTAGACTTTGGAAATGGGAACCATAAATGTGTCGCCCTTGTGTCAGCTCTCGTGCATTGGTGAAACATGAGACAGGATCAATACATGAAGAATAAAGAATGCATCTTAAGCAAATGGGAGCAGAGCAGAGTAATGACTCTATACAACACAGAGGAATAAGCTCCTCTCTCAATTGCAGCCCATGGAAACTCAGCTTCCTGAACATCAGCATAGGAGACACTCATGTCTAGAAGGAAAATTTCACATAGGCTACATCTATATGCAAGAGCTTCAGGAAAAAACACCCCATCATATTCTGAATCCAGAGTCATTAGTTATAATACAGTCATTAGCAATAGTGGTGGAGGTACTGATTGGAAACTCAATTTCTAAGGTATTTAGTATCTATGAATCAGTTCACATCACTAACTGTATTTGTGGTAAATATTGACATCCCAAGATAAAAGAGTGAGAATAAAAAGACTAATAAGTACTTAAGACAGCTTCAGGAACCGACATGTAGCTAAGCAACAAGAGGCCCCTCTAAAAGGTGCTGTTAATGGGCTTTTCAATCATACTGGTATCATTACTTATTCACTGGTAAATGTATTCAACATAAAACAGCTGGTGTGTTTTTAATTCATTCTTCATTAACTGGAAAAGTTCAACAGGACTCAGCATCAGCTCATCAGCTCTACCTTTGAGGCGCGTGTCTCCCCCAAACGCACCACAGCCCCAGTTTCCGGTGGCAACGGCAGAGAGGTGACGGGAGTCAACGCCAGGCCGCACAAAGCCACAGTACGCCTGGGAGACACACACACACACACACACACACACACACAGAGCGAACAAGAGTAATCAGCAGCTTTCCTTTGGGAGAGTAGCTATGACTATATGATGGGGGGATGCACAGAGAACACGTAGCACCCAGAAATGGGACTGATCAGAACATTGTATATGAGTTACTAAGGTTTCTTAGGGATTCCTGTCAAATTCCCATGCTCATATAGGACTGTTTTTGCCTCAGCCCTTCAGAACTCCACATATTCAACACTACTGTACATTAGGTAATTCAGCTGATGAAGGATTTTAACTAATGAAATCAGCTCTCTGCACTGATGGCCTACAGGCCCAGACAGTAGTCCCCAAGCTTAGCAGCCCTGTCACAGGCTGTGGAGGTGCAGGTGAGGCGGGGCAGGGAAACGTCCCCTCCACCCCCCCAAAGAAACATAATCAAGCTCCAATATGAAGGGAGCGATAGATCTTTTGGACCTGTGCCAAGGACCCTTCTGCTTACCTTGTTGAGTTCCCTTTTGATCTTGTCGGGGTGGAACTGCTCCATGAAGTGCCTGTACTTCAGCGCGTCCAGGGCCACGATCTCCGTGCACCTCCTTTGCCACTCGTCCCTGAGCAGAACAGGAGAGCACACGTGTCCAGCAGAACAGAGAGGTCTGGGTAATAATGCAACGATTTTTTTTATTTTTGCAAATTAAAAAAAAATATCGCTTTCATCCTATTTTTCCAAAGCATGTCTTTATGAGAAGCTAACATTGATATTAAGTGAGCTTGACTTCACACACATGTTCAAAAACTCTGTGTGACAGAGGATGCATCTAATTCCATGGTCCATAACTCAAAGACTGTCCCGCCTGTCATTATGAGTACACATCATGTGAACGGGAATGATACCGGCTCTGAAAACAATGCAAGAACGTGAACTACGGTAGGTGTAAGCACTAATGCAGCCCTGCACACTTCAGGAGAGACAGGAGAGACGCAGGCACGCCTCGCTTTTGCAGAAGACAAAACAGCACAAACAAAAATAGCAACACTGCTGGAACTGCTAAACTTGCAACCACCCCACGCTCACAACAACATTACCATGCCAGTGAGAGTGCTCGGTAGAGAATGGCCTGTTAACTCAAAAATACTGGAACAGTCCAAATGGGCAAAAACACACAGAGTAAGTGGTTGTAATTGTACCCAGGGCCAGATAAGCGACAGTCAATAACTGTACACTTATAAAAGATCCCTAATAAAAATTTTCATGTAACAATAAATGTAACATTTTTTTTGTAGCCACTCAACAATTTTCACGCAACAGTAAATACGTACATTAGATACGTGACTGTAGATTTAAGGTAGCGGTTTAAGAACGTAGGTGGTGAGTGTTTACACTGTGGTAATGTGGTTTATTTGTAAGCTGTGTTTCAGTTAGGGAATGTTTGAGAAGCACAACATGCAGAAAGTGTCGGTCTGCCACTGTTTACCTTGGTGTGTCATCTTGGTGGTTGTCCTTCCATCTGTAGCTTTCGGCATATCCAGAGTATTTACTGTACTGCTCTGTGCCTGGAAATACAACGCAAAAACAGGTAAATGGGGGGGGGGGCTGTGAAGATAATTTTACTGGTCTAGTAGATTCTACCTGCAAGAAAGGATTAACCTCACAACTAGCCATTCATATCAAACAAGGTAGCCTACAGCACCTCCACCCCCTCCACCCGAAGCCCCAAAGTAAAGCAGAAAAATCCCACCACTACAAGCAGGTGGTGGGATGAGGTGCACCTTTCAAGTTCAGCCACGTTTTGAACCGAATTCATACTCCACATCAGAGGAACGGCCTTTAGTTCCCAGTTCCCTTTACTTATCAGTGAAATCCTTGGAGCAGCCGTCTGTATGTAGGACTAGACGAGGCGCTCGTGTGCGCGTACGTGTCTTCTCTAGTCTCTGTGGGGCTGCAGTCTAGACAGCACAAAATCACATCTTTCATTGCCACTTAACAAAACCTGAATAACAAACCGGAACAGAGTCGAGTTAAGGACAGCTGAAACAAATCTTTGAGCACATCTGCAGGAAGCAAGATTTTAAACCCTGCTCATCCAGATAAAAAGGAAAGATGTGATGTATAAACACATGTTGCGCAAGGCGATGCATACAAGCACACACTGGAAAAGCAAAATCGCTTTGTCATCTGTTTATATTCAAATATCCATGATGCCCAGTGCATGTGTGAATGCCTGCAAGCTTTTCAAAAAAATAAATAAATAAATAAATACAGGGAGGGAGGGGGGGGGTGTCTCTGAAAGGGCTCGGTTCCAGTCAGTGACGCATCCAAGTGGATGCCACAGCAGTGTCAAAACCTTATGCAGCAAACGGCACCATCTGCGAAATTGGTGTTCTCTGGGTCGATCCACTTCGTACCTATAACTAGCCCTGGTGGCATCCAGACAAAGAGCAATCAGAAGATTAAAAGGCAGGTGCACGCCAGGCGCCCAGCTGCTCTGCCTCCCGACCCGCTCTACCCAGACAGTGTCACGATGCGTCATCACAGGAAGCTCTGCCTCCCGACCCGCTCTCCCCAGACAGTGTCACGATGCGTCATCACAGGAAGCTCTGCCTCCCGACCCGCTCTCCCCAGACAGTGTCACGATGCGTCATCACAGGAAGCTCTGCCTCCCGACCCGCTCTCCCCAGACAGTGTCACGATGCGTCATCACAGGAAGCTCTGCCTCCCGACCCGCTCTCCCCAGACAGTGTCACGTCATCACAGGAAGCTCTGCCTCACCCGCTCTACCCAGACAGTGTCACGCTCATGCCTGCCCCGACCCGCTCTCCCAGACAGTGTCACGATGCGTCATCACAGGAAGCTCTGCCTCCCGACCCGCTCTCCCCAGACAGTGTCACGATGCGTCATCACAGGAAGCTCTGCCTCCCGACCCGCTCTCCCCAGACAGTGTCACGATGCGTCATCACAGGAAGCTCTGCCTCCCGACCCGCTCTCCCCAGACAGTGTCACGACGTCATCACAGGAAGCTCTGCCTCCCGACCCGCTCGCCCCAGACAGTACCACGAGGCGTCATCACAGGAAGCTCTGCCTCCCGACCCGCTCTACCCAGACAGTGTCACGATGCGTCATCACAGGAAGCTCTGCCTCCCGACCCGCTCTACCCAGACAGTGTCACGATGCGTCATCACAGGAAGCTCTGCCTCCCGACCCGCTCTCCCCAGACAGTGTCACGATGCGTCATCACGGGAAGGCAGCTGGCAATGACGCCGCACTGAGAGTCAATGGCAACCCGTTTCAGAACAGAAACAGTGGATTTTCACTGTGTCCTAAAGGCTATGTGCATTCCAGTCATTCTTTCTGACGGTAAGACGCACATTAATGGGCTGGGAAAGAGACGTGAGATTTAAGAGAGGAATAGAGGGACACAAAACTCGCTCTGATACGAGATTTGATAGGACGCCAACCAACGACATGCCAAAAACGCTCAGTGCCTTGTGGTCAGTCCTCGGTGGACCAAGGATTAGTGAGTGGGTGAGTGCGTGGGTGGAGGAGGAACGGCTGGATGTGCATGTGTAGGAGCAATGAGGAGGAGGAGGAGGAGGAGGAGCAGGAGGAGGTCACCCAAGCATGCTGCCTCTCCCTCTGCAAATTGCCCAGCACGCATCATTCATCTTCTCTAAAGGCAGGACTTCACCCAAGTAACGGGCCGATTCTGAAGCTTGCACGTTCCTTCTCTCAGTAGCGGCGGCAGTAGTCCATGTCGTGAAGTAAGACACGTTAATTGTGTCTCACGAGGAAACGGAAATGCATGAGCCCACCGCAAGAACACATGAAGGCATTTCTGAGTCAGCTGACACTAATTAAATTAACGACTGTCAAACATTTTGCTCTCCACACATGGACCGTTTTAGACACACTAATATCTTTAAAGACTAGTAAGCAAGTGCAGAAGACAGGCGTACAAACACCTGCCATGAAACCTGACGACAGATGAACGAATAGAATGTAGTTTTACGGTCATCAAAATTTGCCACACATTGAGCAAGGCTCTCTCGATACTACTGTAAACTATTGTAAAGTAGTTTTACACTACTGTAAAGTTCACTGCCAGGTTTGCTGAATGAAGGAAACAGCACAAATTCATTCTTCACAGAAGAGCGTAGCACTTGTATAAGCACTGCTTGGCACGACTGGGATTCAGATGTGCCACCCATGGCCAGGCGTCCCTGGCTGGTTGTCATGGAGAAGCACCCTGACAGGGTCTCACTTCCTTCTCCCCCATTGCTCAGCAGGGGGGGGGGGGATCCAGCAGGCTGGCTGGGGAGTGGGAGAAAAAGGCGAGAGATTGATGTGTTTGGGATGCGGCTGATGCAGGACACTAACTTACGAGCCGGACTTCTGCTCACAGTTACCGCCCAGTCGGTGAGCGGAACTCGGCGGGGACGGGAGAGAGCGAGGGAGCGACAGAGGGGGCCGGCTGCTTTTAGTGTGTTGACTCAACGCAGGGTTGAGTTTGAGGGTGAAAAATAAGGCAATTCGGCTGGGGAGAAATGAGAAATAACAGTGCAGCCTGGAGTGAATCAATGTAATGGATTTACGTCCAAATTGGATGGGGAGGAGAGCAGAGGAGGAATAGATGGAGCTCGACGAATACGTAGGGCTCAGTGAGCAACGGCAAATAACGGCAAAGGGAAAGAAAGACTGATGGTCCACTCAGTATATGGGGGGAGAAATTCTGACGGAGCAGTGAGGCCAGGACAGTGGGACTGCATAAATGCTTCATTCAAATATGATGTCATCATTGATCTAAGCATCATCGTGTTTGACCAGCTAAAATCCTGCTTGGCTACGACCCAGACTGAGATTTGCTGTATAGCGACCCCTGACCCGGATTCAGATTTCCTATATAGCCACCTCTGACCCGGATTGAGATTTCCTATATAGCCACCTCTGACCCGGATTGAGATTTACTATATAGCGACCTCTGACCTGGACTGAGATTTCCTATATAGCCACCTCTGACCCTGATTCAGATTTCCTATATAGCCAGCTCTGACCCTGATTCAGATTTCCTATATAGCCACCCCTGACCCTGATTGAGATTTCCTATATAGCGACCTCTGACCTGGACTGAGATTTCCTATATAGCGACCTCTGACCCAGGCCGAGATTTAACTTTGGAAAAAAGGAGTAAAGATTCCATATCTGTAAAAATCATCTGCAGTATCAGAGTTGGAAGGACAGCTCAGAGGAATCAGGTTGGCTGAGCAACAGATCAGATCCATCAAACTAATGGAGAAGTAGAAAAGGACATGAGGAAAGAGCAGACTAGAAGGCAAGTCTGTGAGTCTGTGTGTGTGTGAGAAAGAAGACTGAAAGGGAGGTGAAAACTGTGAGAAGAGAGAGAGAGGGGACAGAACAGTCCGAGTGAGAGCGCTGGCTGACCTGTAATGATGAGGCACTCATGGTCATCCAAGGTTTCAGTAAAGAGGCGGGAGACGATCAGCTCGGGGTTGATGAGGAAGCGAATCTCCTCCTGAACCAGGCCCAGTCCGGTTACCCCTCCTCCGACCATCCTGTTCGCAAAGTCCACCTGCAGCAGGTGAACACAACGGCACACGCTTTAACAAACTTGAATCCAAGATCATTACAGATAATCATTACATATAACAACTCTGGTAGAGATAAGAAGGTATTTGTTTCTGAGGTCAGACAATGCAAGCAAATGGGTAAAGACCTTACTGAAATGTTGTTAACTGGTTGGTGGTAGACTCGTTGTATCCAATCTCAGTCACATGACTACTTATTTTCACTGTAACACGGCCAAGAAGCGCACGGCAGATAACAGCCTCTGACAGGACACCCCCAATTACTCAATGTCTGAGCAAATAGCTATTTGCAAAAGAGCTGCAACCGGATGATTGATGATAACTAATTGTTAGCCTGAACTTGGGGTCCCAGTGGCCTGCAAACTGCTGTAGAGAGAGAAGTGTGCAGTGAGCAGCAGCCCTAGGCAGGCAGAGTGCGCAGGAGCAGGGGGCAGACGTGCAGCTGTTCCACAGAGCGCCAGGCCCAGCTCGCCCAGGCCCAGCTCGCCCAGACCCAGCTCGTCCAGACCCAGCTCGTCCAGACCCAGCTCGTCCAGACCAGGCGCCTCTTCCTTGTGTGTGAGGGTGGAACATCAGGTCACTCAGACTTCAGCTGCACGACCTCTCTGCATCGCCTCCGACGGCCCGTGGCCTGCCCCAGTTTTCCGAAAATATCCGTCTATGCGGCCGACGGGGCCGCAGACCCGCGGGACCTTCCAGGGTCGCTCATGTGTGAGCTTCAGCTGTCAGCGAGTGCCCCACCCCTCTGGAGGGGAGAAGGGTGCGGGGGGTGTCAGACGAGGCTGGGCAGACGCGCGGTCCGGCGGGATGGGAACGCAGGGAGAGGGCTGTGGTCAGGACACAGCCAGCACACTGAAGCTGCTCTGGACTCTGTTTTATTCGTTTGGCGTACGAGTGTATGAGCGCAAATACACAACTCTCCAACACCACAACTGCACAAAACCCCCCCTAGGAAGTGTCACTGACCGTCTACAGACACGATAACCATAGAATCAATAATAACCTATTATTAATGGTCTTTAGAGTCAGACCATGTAATACACACATTAACGAAATTCTGAAACACTGAGCGGTTACTGCTTTGAGTGGCAGGTGTAAAGCCTGTACTGGTGGAGCCCGTTCACCTGAAGCATGCCATAGCCCTGGTCCTCAATGGTGCCCACACAGGTGATATGAAGCCGCCTCAGCTGGGTAGTGGAGCTAAAAGCAAAGAGACAAACACAATGACCTACAACCCCAAACAATCTCCATTATGACCTTACAGAACAAGACAGGACGCAAAAGCAAAATACACTAGTGTAATTAAACAACTAGTGTAATCTACAACCTATAGAGAAAATGTAGATCCATTACATCCATTAAAAAAATCATTCAGGCACCTAAACAGAGGCAGAGCTGGGTTTTTTTTATTATTATTATTATTATGTGGTTTAGGTCCCACCACAAAGTTCTGAGTGGCGGGCGTTTTCTAAGAAGCTAAAGACCGTCTGAGGGCCGTCTGAGGTGCGGCGAGGCTCTGAGGTGCGTGTGCCACAGGCCACTCCCCCCTCAGCTTCCCCAGAGCACTGCTCCTGCAGCACCTGGCCTGTGTCTACACAGGGCTACGCTTCATTAGCCAAGTCAGGAGCAGGGCCAAGAAATGATCCGAGTGGACTGCAAAAGATATCAGAGGAGCTCTCAAAAATGGCTCTCACTGAAAAGCAAAAGATCACATTTTTGCTCTGCAGCTAAAATAAAAATGAAAACCAAACAAACCACAAATAAAAAAAAAAACCTTTAACATTTCCGTTTTTTGTTTTTATCATTATTATTATTTTTATTAGAGTCAAATAAAGTGGAACATACCTTTCCCATTTAGGAAAATGACTTAGGCCTTGCCTGGTAAATGTCACAAGGCCAGTGGGGTCTGAGAGTGAAACAACAAATGTTTTAGTGCAAACCCTGTAGCCAGTCTAGCTTCAAACCTACAGACAGTGAGTTAGGCATTTCTAACTGCCACACTTACCTGAACTGGTGACTCTTCTGAAATAGCAGAGGAGAGTTTTGAGTTTCTCTATCTTCCGAGGAGAGGATCCCTCAAACAACCTAAAACGCAGTCGAGATACACACTAAGAAACTCTTAACAACTCGGTGACAGAAAGTTGTAAGAGGGCAATGTTTCACACTGAAGTCGTTTCACATAGCAATGTAAACTCCCTTTAACTCGAGTGTCTCGGTCCCTGCAGAGACGAGAGTTAAGTGAAGCTTCCAGGCCACTGACTGTAGCCTGCCCAATAGTTCCCGCATCCTTCTGTCAGGACACCTTCAGGGCCCTCGGGGCATTCAGGCTCGATGGACCAGTGGACAAAAGTCCGAGGGACACAGTCCACTTCCGTGAGGAGCCATTAGGGAGCTACAAACTCCATCTGAAGCTTCCAAACAGCGCTTGTTAACATTAAAGCAACACCCCCCCCCCTTACATCTCTAGGAAGGACGGCACGGTGTTCAAGCCAATCGTGCACTTGCATTTAGTGCACTTGCAACATGACTTACGAGGCATAAAATAGAGGATGCAGTGGGGGAGCAAATGAAATGACAAAAGGAAAGGCGACGCACTAAAAGCCCTTCAGGGAGAGAGAGAGCGCTCGTTTATTAAAGCCAATTCCTTCATGGACTCCAAACCTCTATGTCCCCCCTCTCCACTACCCTTGGAGCCAATTCTGAGTAAAGCAGTTCTGTCTTTAGTGTACGCTAGCCAATCACTGGTTAATAGCTACAATATGGTTTCATGTATTTATAAAAATTTAAATGTATGCATTTCGCAAAGTTCAAGTCTGTAGAAAGTCGTACACCTACCAAATTCATAAACATCAAAGGTTTGTACAAGTAAAAATATTAGAACAGACTGTTTGCTGTTGCAAGTAATACAACAAAACCTGAACAAGTCTTTTCTTTTTTTGTGTGTTTTTACAAGGAACAATTCTTAGCCAAAAAAAAAAAAAAACTCATTGATGCAAGCATCTTAATTTCCATGGAGAAACCCGTGTTGGCATGCATCCGTTTAGATTAATATTAATATGTGTGTGTGAAAGCCAGTCTGTCATTTCAGAGGGAAGCCCCTGACAGGTCTGCCAAACAAGCAATCTCGAAATTGTGCTGTGCTCGATCGCAGCAGCGAGCGGGCGGGTGAGTAAACTGATGGACAGTCACTCAATTAGAGTGGGCTGCACCATAACGATCCGCACGCCTGGTATATCTGCTGTCTTACGAAAACCTGTTTTCTGCTGGCCAGCTCCTGCCATGGGGCACCATGGGATGCTGATGCACTGGCTGAGGTCTGAGCGCCATTGCTGGGCTCATCAGAATAAGGCATCTAACTTAATGCACCAAATGATCCCTCAGGCCATCACAATCCCAACCACTTCAGCCGTCCCCAGACGGGGGAGATAACCCCCCCCAGATAAAACAACAACTGTAAACGCAAGGCTAAGATATTGAAGCAGTCTGTGGTTGTATGGGCAAAGTCTTGGAGAGGGCTGGATTAACAGGGAACATGGAGAATGACTGTTAACGTGTAGTTTGCATGGAGAGGAGACCTAAGCAAAACGATAGAAGTGGGTCAGAGAAGGAAATGTGAACCGGTGCAGTGCAGCCACACATGTGCGAGCCCTGCTGGTATCTAATGCTGTCTTAACTACGATCCATAACCAGATTAAAAAAACAAGCAAGCAAAACAAAACAACCTAACTTAAATAGCTATAGCTGTCTGCTTGATGGATGCGTGTGAACTTCGTAACACACAGCAGCGACGGCATTCCAAAACAGCTAAAATCTAATAAGGATTTTACAACAACCATGCGCATGAACTGAGACTGGATGTTGTCAGTCATAGAAAAGCTTTGGCAAAGAAATTAAATTAGCATAGGGAGACGAACAGCAGACGTCTGGGTGTGTACTTTACTCCACTCAGCCTGACAATGTGTATTGGCCTGAACTAACATTAGCAGCTCTGCTATGTCACTAATATTTTACAGAAAAAAATAAGAATAGGAATCCCATCAAAGTGGACACTGGACATTTCTTTATTTTATTTATTTACTTATAAACTTTACTTATTTATTTACACACTTCTGTATTCTGGAGGAGAGTATTAATGTTAGTGTTAATGCTTGATTGAGTTCTTGAAACATTAGTGCCCCCTTATGGATGCTACCCTAATATTTAAATGTATTAGGACAGAAAAGTCATTAAGGTACCTTACATCATAAATTTAAGTTCAGTTTGTAATTATATTTTAAGAATTGGACCAAAACACTAAATTGCTGTAAAATGTGCTACACCTAACTCTACACTTGCCCATCAGATGGAGAAATGAGGTCTGTGATCTAAGTAGACAGTGTGTGATGGAACAGCTCGTTAGTATTACAAGGTACTGTGAATCTCAGAGCAAACTAAACTTCTTTCATGATCAATTCTCATATGTTACAACACATAGGAGGTTACAAACACAGTGATGCCTTGAGTAATGTTAAAAAGAGGCAAATTACCTGAAGAAATTAATCTCGGGGTAGTTGGAGTACTCAGATTTGCGCGAGTTGCGTCTCGGAAATGTACAGAAGAAGGCGTTGGCCAGCAGGCAGGCGATCTGCTTCTGTGACATGGTCAGGGACTGATTCATGTTCATCTTAAGCAAGGGGATTGGCTGCACAGAGAGAAGGCAAAAGGTAGGGGGAAGGACATCATTAGTTTAGCAGCTGACCAAACAGGGAGGCAGAATTACATTAAACAAATGGCCCGGAGTAATTACAGAGCCCTGCTGCATTCTGCCACAAGCAAGCAGCACGCACCAAGTGCCATCCATCTTCTGTAATTGGACTTAAAGACCCTCTTAAGGCCAATGCAGATGACTAATCAATAAAAGCATTAATGACCAGTACATAAATATAAAATGCAAAGATTTTCATTTTAAATTAGTTCAGTTCCTTGATGGCAGGATTAATGGTTAGGATGTCACACAAACCTCATCTGCTTGCTAACAGCTAGAAGAAAATGATTCTGCAATATAATGTTTACATGATCCTGCATTGTAAACCAAATAATAAACTTATTGAACACATCGCTGTTTTACGCATGTCTATTAGATGCAACAATGTATGTTGATGACATATTGATCATCATCCACATAAACTACAACCAAAAAGCACTTAAAACTCCGCAACCACATTAGGGCCGGTGGTGTGGAGAGGCCCTCAGAGACTGTGTACCTTCAGTTTCAGCTGGTCCCTTTACATAGACTTCAAGCCAAATAGAAGTATAGCGTACATGTGTAGAAAAGGTTTAGAAAAGGTTTCGACTTGTATGTATTCTGTGGTGTACCAGTGATAGCTGTGAAGAAGCAGAGCTCCAAAGCATAAAGCAAAATGCATGCAGCTGGCTGAATGAAACAGAAGCACTAAATTGGATGCTTATTTCAGAAGACATTAGGGATGGCTTGGCTGTTCTGTCTATTAAAAATCCCAGAGACATGAATCTGGACTTGCAGTCTAATGTAGATGGTTTTCACCTTAAGAACTCTAATAAAAAATAGCACATAAACAAGAACATCACACACTCACGGTCCAAAATACCCTAATTATGCCACTGTGCATATTGCTGGTTAGTTGTCTGGTGGTTTGGCCAGATTTTCATGTTAAATATCAATTTTAATAACCAGATTTTAGTTTGGCTGCAAATTGAAAAGGTGGCAAGTCTTTAGTTCTGAACACAAACCAGCTACAGAAGGATACGAGAGGTACACTGGATTTTTTTTTTCCTTAAGCATTTGGCAAAAGATCCTCATTAAGTGGTTTTGAAGCCCATGGTTCAGTGTCCAGGCCAGTGAAGCACTTGCCACATGGCTTCCGTCAGCCTGAATTAGTGCTGCTCATAATGAGGCTGCACATGTGCCAGTGTCCTTCACCAGCCGACTCCTTCACCTAGTGGCCCGAGAGCCTGTGAAGGTAGAACAGGCACCACACACCTGCCAGGTCATGCCAGCACATTCCCTCGGCCAACTGTGGCCAGCCGGTGCCCCAAACACACTCTCTGACGATCAGGAGAAAGATTGTTAAGAAACACTGGCGGTTCTGCACAGTTTTCCTTGCCCGCTGGACAGCTTACCTGGGTACAAATGGTGGGGGCATTCAGGGCCAACTTCACCATCTCTGGCAGGATGAAATCAAACAGGTACTGCACCTCAGAGTGCTCCAGCCCCTGTGGATCAGACAGAGTGGAGATAAAAGGTACATCTAAGAGTACAAATCAAAGCCCAGTGTCACTTGTGCAATGTCTCTACCAATTGGTGGTAATGTCACAAAAAGCCTGAACAGTACCTAAAAATCTTTCTGTAAACTTCGAAATATATCAACTGGCTGTTACTGTCATCAACCTAAACACTTCTGGGATGTACCGTTTGGTATTTCACTTAACGTTGTTTGATATAGTAATTCTGCATTTCTTCAAGGTATCAACATTCATTGATTTATTTTATCAGTATTCTACAGTTCTACAGCATTGTACAGTATCTTTGACTATAATCTTCTATACTGGCTAGGATGCATTGTATGAGAAGATGACAAAGCACTTTTCTAAGTCGCTCTGCTAAATGGCAAAAAATGTAAATGTAGACGTAAATGTAAATCAAACATTGATGTTCCATTTTTGTCCTTTCATTTTACTGCATAATGGGCCTGAAATGAATTTTAGAGCTTTCTCAAACAAAACCAATAGTTTAGTGCTTGCAAAGGAAATCCATTATTTCATGTCTTGAGAGAAGGTAACAAATCAAGATCTACTGTGCAAAGGTTAGAAAAACATTACTGTGAAATATCAAGGGAACTCCCAATGGCAAACGACAGCGCTGGAGCGGAAATAAGGAGAGTGGGCACAGGATGGCTTTCAGTTCGCTTTTGCCACAACTAAAATATGGACACCTGGCCATGCCATAAATCTCGGGCCGAACAAAAAGCACTGCTTAGCAATAACCAGCCTCACGTTCCGGGATCTCCAGCAGTGCTGACTGGCTCAGCAGCCAAGTGTGATTCGCACAGAAATATGCTGCCGTTTTATCATTACAGAGATTTACAGCACACTTATTTACAAACATATTGGCTGCGCGCGTCACGCCAATCAGTCACCCGCCTCGTTCCATCAAGGTTACCGGGCGTGCTCGGCTGATTAAATGGGATTCCTGGAACAGGTGCAAATGGCTGAGCGGTCTCGGGCAGCACTGGCTACTTCTGGACAGGAAGCTCTGACTGACAATTCTGCCAAGAAGCATTTATACAGCTGCGAAGAAGGTCCCGCCTAAATGTTGTCATAAGTAATGACCCGTATGACATCATAAAGCGCTCCCATGGGCATAATGAATTAGGCCGGCTGACAGGGCGAACGGGACTGTGCTGAAGTAGCAAGAGTTAATGCTTTCTAAATCAAAGCAGCCTCATTACACAAGCCTGCCCATGCAGCTCAGGGAAGTGACCAGGAGAACACACTTGTGCTGTGTGCTTACTGCAAGGTCCATCCCTTTTCACATTCCCCCACTGATTAAGGAGGTAGGCGGACATTAAGACAACCTTGCATCTTAATGGAGTTCCACACCCAAAGTTTTGTTCAAAGCCTGTTCAGCCCCTAAATTGCTACTGGCTTAAATCATGTCTGTGTGGTCCACTGAGGAGTGTGGCAGGGGTATGTGTATATAAGCTGAGGAGAGGGTTTTCCACAGAGCAGGCACTGCTGACATTTATCAGAGTCCACCTCTCTGGCACTTTCATTTCAGCAGCGTTTTTACAGCTATTCACAAGACAGCTCCTAATTTCTATTTTGCTTCTTTCTGTAGCCATTACGCCTCAGTTGTCAATCAAATCGGCCTGTGACAGGAAGTGTATTTGAGGCACCAGATCTGATCGTGTCCCTGAAGCTTTGGAGTAGGGCATTGCATTTGCCATTTTAAACAGTAACGGTTATTGAAACCATACAGGTATGGCCTAATTTAAGATGGTAAATATGATGGTGTGTGCAAATGAATTTGAGAGAGAGAGAGAGAGAGAGCAAGCCTAACTATAGGCTTAAAGATAAAAGGTGGAGCTGCTGTCATTTGGAGAAAGAACCATAATAACATGGAAGCAATTAGCTTTCTGATATTCGTTTTTTAAAGGCACTGGATCCCTCATTGTAACTGCAGAAATCGTATCCCTGCTTCTGAGTGACATTTTTCAGCCAATTTTTCTGAGTTTACCTACATGTCTGAAAGTCTCTTCATGCTTTCTAGAAATCCTTGAACACCGGACAGAACAAATGCTACGTGCCAAGTTTTTTCAAAGGATGTTTATACACGTCATCTCTACTGAAGATGGTCTGAAGAACCCTCCCACAGATATTTGCTTAAGACTCTCAAAACGTGCATTAACTCTAGCCATTTCACTCAAAGTACTACTGACAAATAAGAGGGGTTATGGAATTATAGCACATCCTGGAATGAGGATAAACCTTTTGAATGCTTCAGTAAAGTCTGCAAATTCTTGTTTAAATACAACCATCTATTATACACCTATGGACTTTTATTCCTACTTACAATACAACTCTTCACATTCTAAGGCCTGAAAAAACTCCATTCCTTACTCACAGCTACTAAGACAAGAGCATTTGTAGTGAAAAAGAAGACTTCTTAAAGAAAAGTATGGAAACGTGTGGATATTTTCCTAACTTTAGGAATTCCTCTGGTGCTGACTTTTCATCCTACAAATAAAACAGTGGCTAATATACTTAAACATTTCAGAAACCTCCATAATCATGCAGATACCACATCCCTGTTAAATGAGTCTCCACTAATTTCCCACAGACGATACAATTACATTAAAGAATTGCTCGTCTTGACTGAGATAAATGACCATTCATTTAATAACTGGTACTGTAGAATGTAACAGCTCTAAATGTGATACACGCCAGTTCATTAACACAGCCACTAAAACAGGACCCACTAAAATTACCCGGGCATTACGTTGGAGAAGCCAAGGGAAGGCATGCTAATCGGAACATGTGCTTACACTTTCAGACCATCAGGAATAAGGATTTGCCGTTTCCAGTAGCAAGGTATTAAAATACTAATAAACACTGCATTAATGGCATCTATGTTTGCACTGCCAGTTACTGTTACAACAGCAAAGACATGAGGAAACTCAAAGAGAAAGAACTGATCTTCAATCTCAGAATTTCAGAATCTCAAATGAATGTTATGATTTTCACAATCTGGTTTCAAATTCAGAAGCACTTTACTTGTAAAGCTGATGAAGGACCTTTGTCCCATTTCTCTGGAAACCTTGTGTACTTCATGGCAATTTTGAAAATCTATAGATAAATATAGATAAGTAACTACTGATATCAATAGTTTGGTAGATAGCTTGATAAGGCCAGAGTGTGAGGAAAAAATATATTCATGTTCACACAGTGTGTGTGTGTGTGTGTGTGTGTGTGTGTGTGTGTATGAGGTGTGTGTGCGCGCACATATGATAATTAATGTTTTTCCTATCTTGAAATAAGAGTGCCCTCTATTGCTAAGACAGAGAAATCAGGTTCTATAAACAGAACCTTTGGATTTGCTGCATACTTACAACAAATATTTAATCTTGCTGTGTTACACTTACAGTAACAGTGGCCTTTGCACACTAAAACTTTCATGATTTTGATCCAGACTTGAGCCATTTTCTAAGATAAATATTAAATCTGACAAATTGCAGAATTACAACATTAGCAAATAACTCAGTTCATGTTGGTGTCTTCTCAAAAATGCATCTAAGGTGTCTGCGATCTTTGATGAGAGAATGTCAAGAGTGTGTAAAGATGTCAAGGGTGGATAATTAGTAGAATCTACAGTGTAAGCTAGTTTTGATGTATCTAACCTCTCAGGCCTTTGCATAACTACCTGTGTTTTTGCACAGTGAGATTCAGAAGTTACTGACAGAAAGAGCATCATCTCTTAAAAAGTAAAAAGTATTGGTAAAGATTCTTTTTTTTTTTTTACTAAACTTCACTAAAAAAAGTAATTTTATCTTTTCCAAAAATCTAAAGCTACAGTTTACCAGCATCATATGTATAGTGTATACTACAGATCTGATGAAAAGAAAAACCTGCTTAGAAAATCCTTGGTTTAAGAAGTGTATTTAATAAAATGTCTCAATAACACATGTTTCATTAAAACAAACTGCACTTTGCTAATGGCTCTGATTACACTCTTATGAATGTAATGACTTAGTTTAATTAAAGTGTGTCTAATTTGCTTTTTACTGATTCTGCTGATATTGATCTACATAAGGCTGATGTCTCCCCGTAAAATGATTTAAGCTGCAAAGAAAAATGTTTAGCTCTTGGCAGACATCCATGAGTTCATTAATGAAAATAATGGCCAGGCAGTGAAATGTCCACGGCATGACATAATTCACCATCTTCCATTTACAGTGCAGAGAAGAACAATTCTCCTCACACAATCTTCATACTAAATACATTCTAATACTAAAACCTTTGGTAAAATACTGTAACTGACCCCTTAATCAGGACACTGAGCAACATTTTCCTATGAAGCTTTGGGCTTTAAAGTGATCGAACAAAACACATGTACAGCCAACAGCACACGTTTTTTTTAAACATAAAAATATACTGTGAGCAATCAAGAATCAGGGCAACAAGCAGGTTAGCTTTAGGCACTGCAAACCCCACAGCATGTATATGGAGTGCTCTTACTTTGTGAGAGAATTCAAGCAGACTACATTAACGTGCGGTTAGGGACTGAAGGGAACTCCTTCGCCCCCTTCTACTGCAGAGTTAAAGCAGCTCCAGTAATTGTAGAAGACAGATGGAAGATGGAAAGATTAAATTCATGTCATCTCATTAGCGGCCGTCTTCCGCACTAAAACCTTTCCTTAACTCACCTCTAGG
The DNA here is from genome assembly GCA_020368025.1 of Brachyhypopomus occidentalis. Taxonomy (NCBI): domain Eukaryota; kingdom Metazoa; phylum Chordata; class Actinopteri; order Gymnotiformes; family Hypopomidae; genus Brachyhypopomus; species Brachyhypopomus occidentalis. The sequence continues at coordinate 6,143,691 of JAGXOD010001386.1, forward strand.
TAAGCTCCATGGCCAGGATCTATGTCGGCCTGGAGCCCATCTGTTGAGCGCGTTTCCTGGCAGTGATCAGGTAAACAGGGCCCCTTGCTCTCTGCCAGCTGTTGCTCGTCACACCCAATGCCCACCTCTGTCTTAATTGGTTGGTGCTGGGTGCCAGGGGGGCTCCTGGGGACCTGGCACCAGAAGGGCCAGCTGCACGCTGCTGGGTGTGCAGTCACTTGGAGACTAGACTGTTCCAGGACCACGGCTGAACGACACCGTGCCCTTACTGTGGTGCTAAATTAATGCCAGACAGTCTTTAGGCTTGCGTTAGATAAACTGCTTCATCCGTCTGCTCCGGGAGTCTGGCTAGCCCTACAGTGACAGCGCTATAAACATTTCATGCCTCATTACTATATGTACACAGTCTTTCCTTGTGGCAGCACCAACTAACCGTGAATTTTTGTTTATTTTTTTAAATTAATGGAAGGGGCTTTGATGTTATATTGCTGTAATATTAACTTTAGTAAAATGGCTTGCGGTTGTTAGCTTGGCATTAGTCCTGAAGCTCCAGAGGTTTGTTCTCTCTATTACTGAATCTCTAATTCTACACATGCTTATACTTATTCTTTAAACTAATTTAGTCATTACTCAGAAATTCTTATTCGTAGAGAGGATTTAATTAGTCATTGTCCAATTTGCTTTCTACTGACTTAATTATTTAAAATACTAACTGATGATCTCAAGACTTAGTTACAGCTGTAGACAGGTCTAATATCACATAATAACGACATTGCTGAATAGTATTGAAGGTTTGACTGGTTGCGCACAGCATGAAGATTCAGTTTCTATAATAAAACTTGGAACAAGTTTTCTTTACCCCAGAATGGGGGATATTTCCATGGCGTTAAGATGCTCTGAACCATGACCAGGCGGCTTGCTTTAAATGCACCAATGGCACAGCTATAAGTCTGCAGCTTTTACCATTTATACTAAAGCACATTTACATTACAATTTACATGCACACAGATGGCTTTCATAAAAAAAAAAAAAAACGAGGTTACCACTTACGTCTGTGCAGAGAACATTTAAAGCAGTGAAGTCCCATCTCTTGGCATGTGCTGTGTTGTAGCTCAGTATTGCATCCTGCAAGGTAAAAGGGGTCTACTTGATCAAAAAATATAACATACTGGAACATCTCAACTACTGGCATACATCCTTATCTGGAATGGACTAAAAAAATTATAATATAACCAAAAGTGCAAAAAAAAAAAAACCCCCAAAACAAAACAAGTTAAACCTGAAATCTCAGACTGACCTATCAAAATCAAACATTTTACAAAAATGCTGCCATCTCCTGGTCATTTGAGTAAAAACCTTCAAATAAATTCATCAGAATTGATCTGGAAACCTCCATTTATCCTTTTTTCATCTGCATGTATATGTTTTTTTCCCCACATATAAATGTTAACCAAACATCCATGTAGAAATAGCCATTATGCACGTGTATTATAAGGAATCCAAAATGGTACCCGAATGTCGAGTGAGCTCTTGCATCCACTTTTCAAGGCAGACCGTATCAGCTCCCATCGACTCTTCACCCTACTTCCATCCTGGAACAACATGAGAACTCAGTATTCATCTCACACATCTGTCAGCCATTTCTGCACACTAAATGTGTCTCATAGATGTTACCAGCCGGTGTTATGTAGCCTTATGTATTAGCTTTGCAATTACAGACAGCACTTAAAATAAAAAGGTCAGCCATACCTCATTCTCCACAGGAAACAAGTTTTTTTCTGAGCAGGGCATCTTGACACTCATATCGTCCCAGGAATCGCGGAATTTGTTAGGGTAAGGAACAGGGACTTCCCCTTCTTTGAGCAGGTCTGTCTATAAATAAGTAATGAGAGCATATTACACAGGTCACTGTCTAACCTAACGTTTAAGCCAACTCACTATTAACATCAATGTTCAACAGTTCTTCATGCTGTGAGTCTCCGGACCAATTCCAGATACTCCAGGTCAGTGCTCTGAGGGAGAACTGATGAAGTATTACATTCACACAAACTGGCCAAAGCTAGTTTCTGTTTGTTTGTTTGTTGGGTGAAATTACTAAATGTTTGTCTTTACAGAGGGCCACATCAAGGGCTCGGTCATAATGCAATAACAATATGTTACTTTCACTTAATTAGAAAAGAAATATTGTTACTTGGTAGGAAATCTAAAGACTTGGTAAACATTTTTTGTGAGAAATTAGCCTTTTTTGTGGACAATCTGAAGTACAGAAGCAGGAATTTGTTTTTGATTCAAATCTTTGCTTTATTCTTATTTAAATAACTCAAGTTGCGTTTTTTCATTAAAAAATAATGGTAAAATAATTATTATCAGCATGATGCAGAAAACCTGTGGCATTTATTACAAGCAGAATGTATTACAGTGGCACTAGGATTGTACTGTGTGAAGGTTTCTCGGTTAATACTGGTGTATGTGCAGACGGTTATGCCACCATTGCTTAATTCAAAGCAGTGATTTCAGTGCACGTCCGTCTAGAACAGCCAAGCGTCCACTGTTTCTCACTCATGTGCAATCCACTCTCTTCTAAAATCATACTATAGAAAACCTCAGTTTCTTGCAGGGGACACAGGCAGACACTATGGCAGTGTAATCTGCTACTGATGTAAACACAATAGTTTAGATCTGCTGTCACTTGCAACTTCTTTATACACAACAGCGATCAAACGCACAGTAGAACTTGGCAATGTTGACCATAATAAAATGAGTTGGTAAAGCTGGCTGGTTTTTCACATGCAGGACAAGGTTTTAGTACATGGCACATTGAAGGGTCATAACCCACTCCTAGCAAACATGGCGCATAACTCACACGCCGCACTACAGTCACCAGGGTGTCCTCCGAACGGGCGTGGAAAATAAGAACATGCTCAACTCTCTACACCACAGTTCTTAAGGTTCAAGAAAAAGGAACAATTAGGGCATTTAGCCTTTTTAGTTCCTTTTGGTTTGTGTTGTATATACTTAACAATGACCGCTCATACAGATTTTTCACTGCATTTGTGCAGCACCCCCCCAGTTGATCCCCAGTGATCCACTCTTTACATGGATTAGATTTTATCATTTGCTTCTTTGTTTTCTTTCCATTCGTTTTTTGTTTTATTCCCCGTGTGCAAAGCAGTTTAAGCTTCTCCCTGTATGAGAAGTGCTCCGTAAGTAAAGCTATACCTTTACTATTAGTATCGTTACCGCACCAGCAACAAATAGCACAGTAAATCACATTAAGGCCTTCTCTCACACATGGGGACAGTAGAGGCCTGACAGACAACCCACCAAGTGATCTGAATAAACCTGACCAAAGGCCCAGGGATCTGGCTGAGGAGACCACAGTGTCAGCACACGTGTCTCTTGAGTGTGAAGCTTACCGCGATAAGCACTTTGTGGTTGTCTGCTGTCCTGAGGTGGGGTAGGGGCGGACCACAATGTGGCATCCTCCTCAGGTTCTCTATAGGAGTTCCCAACCACTTCTTGTCACTGTGAGGCAGACACAGACACCAACTCGTTGGTGAGCAAAACAAAATGTTATTGAATAATTATATATTATTGAATCATAATAATAATCCTACTGAATTATGTTAGCTATGAACACTTACTGTCAAACAATACTGTCCTACATACAGTATGCATGTTCGTACCTGGCATGTGACTGTTTTAACTGCTTGCCACCAGGAACTTCCTTGGGTGGGATTTTCGGCAACAAAGGACCGAAATCAGACGTTTTGAAATCATCTGTTTCCATGGCAATGACTTCAGGCTTATCACTGATGACAACTGGTGTCTCAGCTCTGGCTGCCAGATTCATGGAGAAACTGGAATCCGCAGAAGAACAGGGTCGAACACATGGTGCCTGTGTGGCCCCTTCCTCTGAGCTGCTGTACACAGAGTTTTTGCAAGTCGGGGTCTCTGGACTAAGCATCTCCACATCAGCACTAGAAGTCACATTTGGAGATAAACTGAGGTTCATGCTTGTCTTCTCCACAGATGTGGTGTTTATCTCACTACACTTAGCATCAGGTGAACTAGAAGCAAGAGCTTTGTCTCCATTGGCGGGCTTTGCATTGATGACAGTGTTATCCCCGTCTATGGTATTTACGTGACTCAGGCCACAGATCACTTTTAAGTCCATGTTGGAGTTTGGCAGTGTAACGCTCCCTTGAATTTTCTCCAATTGCTCACCTGTATCTTTGTGCTTTCTTGAAACATCAACACACTTGTCATTTTCTTTTATGTCTGATTTACAATCGTCCTTTCTATTGCACTCAAATGATTTATCAAGATCATTTCTTATGTCTTCCACCTTCAAATCGCCAGTGACATTGCTGTGGAAAGAAAAAAAACATAATAAAAAGTATTAAATTACAAAAACAAAAAAACAACAATCTTGCCTCTATATAAAAGTCATAAGTCTAACATACCTGTTTACTTCTTTTCCAGTTTTGTCCATATTTTCTGTTAGCACATTGGTAGACAAATTACCTGTTAGCGTAAAAAGAAAATAAACTTTAATCAAAAATGAGTGAATTTACCTGAACAATCAATAAACTGTTAACGTAACTAGACTTTACGTTACTTAAAAATAAATGAGCTGAAAATGACCAGTCATTTACCGGTACATACATACTGAAACAATAACCTTAAAACTCGCTAATAACTTAAAGTTAAATATCACTATATCAACCTCCCCTTAAGTACTAGATTAGCCAAAGGACGTTACCAACCTCGATGACAATAGACCAGTAACTCCGTCTCATCAGCCTCCTGGACACCTTTGGCAGTGAAATTCTTGGAGCACTCTTGGAAGGGTCTGTGACAGTCAGCTTCCAACTTCAGTTTCTTTTCAGTTACTTCAGTATCTGACAAAGTGGTCATTCTTTTATGACCCGATGGCTATGGTTAAACTCTTTGTATGCCAAGAATTCTCTCTATAATTAATAAAACGCTACATGCGGCACTGTATTTCACAATTTTTGCTTTAGCCAACTAGCTAGGTAGCTAAATTAGCCGTTTAGCATGGCCCTTACGACTGCAACAGCGAACCTCTGGAATAAGGTTGCAACAAACATATACCGAAGCCGAAGCTAACAACTTGTGCAACAACTACTACTGAATGTGGACTTCCGGGTTGCAGCGATTTTTACCCGAGAATTAGCTAGCAAGCTAGTTATCTAGCTAGTTAGCTAACGTACAGGCTTTTGTTATGTAGTTAGCCAGCTAGTTTAGCTATAGACAGAGCCAGTTGGACAGACAGCTAGCTAGCTAGCCAAACTAGCTATCACGGCTAGTTAGCTCGCCAGTCAACACAGACATGCGGGATTTCGTGTCTTCCTGTCGTCATCTGATTTACTTAAATCACACATTTGGTCTGGTCTAATTAAGGAAACGCTAGCTATAGAATACTGTCCGCGCAAAAGAAGGGCCCAAACGGTTTACTATTTCGACTCCGCAATCCAGAATTATTTTACTTTCAGTCTACGCTCATTTACGGAAAGCGAGAGAAGCCAATCCAAACGACGAACTGCCACAAAAGCCGGCCCTTACGTGTAGTAACTTAGCAACCGGATGAAAATGAATACGTTCTGTCGTAAGCCTCGGCCACGAAGGCATTTCAGATTAAAAGTCTTTTGCAAACTTGTATACGTTACCTTCCTGTCGTTTTCATTTTTAACAGCCTTTAGACATTTCAGAATTATTTCTGAGACATTTGAGAGCTCTGATTACAATAGGCCAATTCATTGCGAGTTCTGCCTTTTGAGAGTTTCCTTTTAACTATATTTTTACGACTGTAATGATCCTATGTACTAAAAGCTTTAAGCTTTTAGTTTTTATCATCTTTTTCCGTTGTCTTGTTGTCTTCATAAAGGACTTTAAGCCCAAAGGCACTGTCATCAGTGTAATCAATTGCTATTAGGTCTATTAGTGTGACAGCATTTATATCAGAGTCCTCCAATACATAATAAACCTGTTTCAACTCTGTATTTTAGACTGTGGTTATACTTGTCATTTTTTACAATGCCCACAAAGTTCTGCCCACAATGCCCAAAAAGCCCTCCACACAAGACCCTCATTGATGCTTTCCATGGAACACCTACTTTCACTTTATCTATTTTAGGATTTATTCAGTACAACATGTAATAATACATAGGTAGAGTACTGTAGCTTGTATTTACTTATTTTATTATCTTTTGTGGAGTTTGACAACAAATTTAAGTGAACCTGGTAGGTATAGTTTTCTGAAGTGCAAAAATGTATCAAACGGCATTATTGAATTGGCTTTAAATTTCAAGTGAATTAAAGTTATGTGGTTATGCAGAATTTAAGTTAACCCAACGTTCTTTAGTGTGCTAAAAACAAGACCCTGGTGTAGCTGTAGTCCTCTATGAGAAAGGCTTCACAATCTTCATCGAGATGTAATTCTGAAAGAACAAAAAGCAGCACTTAGTCCTGTGAAATTCAAATAATGTATGTTGTAGACAGTTCTATTCAAATTCTATAACTATTCAATACTAGCAATAGTGGTAAACATATATAGGACACAATCAAACATACTTACTGGTAAAGAGTACAGCAGGATTCCTACAAAGAGGCCCACAAGTATGAGAATGATGACTCCAATGAAGATCCATTTGAATCGACGCCACACAATAAATTTCATAGTTTTACAAGGATTTGTGAACCAAAGGAATGATGTATCTGGGCGGCTGTTGAAAGAAGTCATTTAACATTAAAGGTTAATGTTACATCAAGCAATTAAGAGTGCAGTCCAATAATCTCTCGTGTTATAGGAAATGATATCTTACTTTGGTGACTCTAGCCTAGGGTTCATGTTGGGTTCCTCTCTTCCTTTCCCAGCAGGCCTTTCATCAACCTCCTTCTCATCCACAATCTCCAAAGTCATCTCCACTTTCCCCTAACATACACAATACTATCAATACAATTCCATCTGTTGGTTGGATCTACAATAAAAAAGCTGTTTAATATTGTCTTTGGGGAACCACTGGACAACCAACAGGCTATGCTCTATTAAAAGCCTTGTACTACTCTATAAATTAGCTACATGTACCATTTTACCCTTTGCTTATGGACAAAGGGTAATAACACAGAGCATTAACTATGACAATCCACAATTTTTTAAACAAACTACACAGAATATATATAGACTTTTACTCACAGTCACAACTTTCTTTCCATCCTCCTCCATGGTACAGGGCCACCAGCCTTTGACAGACTTCTGGGCAAAGAGAGATTTGGCAGTGCAGTGTTTGCCAGTTCCCTCTGTTACCATGTTAAGACTGCACTTCTCAGGGGTCTTCGTCGGAGGGATGAGGTGAATCAAATCCAGCTCCAGTGTGCCTGTTTGAGAAAGTCCAAAATCATGTATGTTTTTTCTTTACAATTTTTATTTCTTTCCTAAGAAGCTGCTATATTTGTGGCTTGTAATGAGTCTGTTCAGAAGCCATGTCTGTTTATAATTATTCAAATACACTTAGAAGACAACCCCCAGTTTTTATGACATCATAAATCTGTAAAATGATTGACTTTTTATCAGAATAAATCCATTTTACAGGCCATAGAAATTAAATTCGTAATCACTTTTAAATCTCTAACCACTTTGTTGTTGTTCACTGTGAACTTGTCAGTGCATATTTTTAGACAAATCAATTTCTCTTTGAGGCTAATTAAAGTAAATAGACATTATATTATATTCAGGCTTTTGAGCAAGCTACAATGTCTAATGAATAAGAGAAAGAAAATGAACTGATGAACTGACTTACCTAAATAGTCATCCAAAGAGAATTTGTCATTGTCCCATATCTGGATGGTCAGTTTAGGGGGAATCCTGAACTCAGTTTTGTCCAGACTCCAAAAGTGCTCCTGGCAACAAAATATATTAGAAGGATTAGATTATAACTTTGGATATGATGGAAGTCCATTTCCATGGTTTAGAAATCCATACTCTCAATTTAGATTTGTAAACCATTCCATTGTTTTAACGGTTTTGTAAACTGTACTCTTAGTTTGGCAATCAGTGTCCATGAATTTTAAAACTGTGTTCTCAGTTTTGGACGGCCCACATAACTGGCCATTGATTTGTTATAGGCAAACCCGCCAGTCTACACTGAAGTGATTTAATTTCTCAACATTCAAATGAAAAAATTTCATAATGCCTCAGTCATTTTGTGCAGGACACCTTTGGATTTAGTAGCATCTAGATTTAGATGTTATTTTGTTTATTCATGCTAAAAAGTGTGACAACCAACTAGGCTTACATGTAACTATAATTTATATGCACTATATGAACTGTAAATTATATAGACCCTGTCAAGTTTCTTATATACTACATGCTATTTCCAACATGTTGACATGATAGTGTAACCCAATAGTCTGCCATCTATTAAGAATTTCACATACAGTTTTCACATCTATGGGCACAGATAGCTAAATTGAGAGTACAGTTTATAAATCCGTAGATACCGGTTGTTAAAAGTAACCCCTGGCAGGCTCCATAGAATACTTTGTCAAGTAGACAAACAAACTGAAAGAAACTGTACACACTTTTCTGGATACAAGGCACAACTGTTCAGCTGGCAGGTAGTCAAAGCCAAAGACAAATCTCCAGTTGAAATTCCCATCTCCATCAAGAGACCTGTAATGGACATCTGTCTTCTGTCTCTCCTCCTCCATACCTGGCATCCACCTGCAGATTACACATCTTCATTAGAATAGTAATTCACTGCTTAATCTGGTTTAGTACATTTATGATACATGTACTAGATATCTTTTTTTTTTTATCTCAAAACCAACCAAAACTCTTTTTTTCCATTTGCTGAAAAATCATGAACTTGTTTGCATTAAAGACTATGTAGCATGTACCGTATAGTATTGTGTATACTGTGCATGTTAGTTTTTACCCCTTCACATAGATATCACTCATATTTTCCCCAGTAATGCTGGTATCATCCAGAATGACATCAGTAGTATTCCAAATGACAGCTCGCAGGAAGTACCTTTAATGTGGAAAGGAACATGATGACTTGCATACAGCACTACTGCCCAAAATAAGACATAAGAGAACACAAAGACACTTACTTTTTGGCTTTACGAGGAGTAATGTCAACCGGAGGTCCAGGAAGGCCAAGGCTTTTGGGAAATATGTCCACCCACATCTGAATTCTTCCCTAGAAGCAGATATACAAACTCAGGTTGAGAATGCTCCCCGGTCAGATGAATGAACCCTGTTGTTTTGTGCATTGCCCAGGCAGGAGAACTCAGCCATGCAGGCCGTGTGCACCACTGTTTTCCATGGACTCACCTGAGAGAGCGTGGGCTGATAGGAGCTATGCAGGGTCCTGGTTTCCACATGCTCGGGCACCAGGCCCTGCTTCCGCAGAACATGCAGGCAGATGCGCTCCTTGGGTGGCCCTAGGTGCTGGTGCAGAACTTTACTGGCCTCTAGCAATACAGTGTCACACAACAACAGCCGCCGTCAGCACAACACCGAGACGTGCAGTCACTTTTACCGGTGCTTTAAGTGGTATTAGGGCAATAAATACCCAAGTCTTGCAGGTTGTATTCCCGTCCTCCGAAAGACAATGAACTGCCATCATCTGGACCCTGGGGAGGAGGGAGTCCTCTCAGTCTGGCATGGTTGTGCAGGATCTGCGATGGTTTAAGTTGGTCCCTCCACTGGTTTACTCCTGTGCTGCTCAAGAAATATTATGGAAACTGTTCATGTGTTCATATTGCATATTTCTGTAGTAGGGTATATAAATTGCATGTCCACATAATGGAGCAATGAAAACAGAGAGTGGGGTCCGTCAGGGAAGCACTCACACACAATACGAGTGTGGAAGGCCACAGTGTGCGCCAAATTGAGAGAGGAGGCGATTCTCAAGGTCTATAACCGTGTCCCCAACCTTCTCATCGCGGCTTAGCAAATCGTAGTCATAGATGCTTATTTTCAGGTCCTTGTCTTGTGGCAGAAAGCAGGAGAGTTCGAACATTCTGCAAACACAAATCATGGTGTTGTGATTGATGTATATCCTGTCTGTATATCCTGTCTGTATATCCTTATTCACAAATTCGAAGGCACTTCTGACCTCCCAAACTCAGGGTTTAAGGTGTTTGGCTTGTAGTTATCTCTGTCATCAATGGTTTTCTTCCCCAGAGAAATCTTTATGTAGGGATCACACTGGAGACAAATATATATATATATATATATACACTGAAAGACCACCAATGAAAATTGACTTTTGCAAACTGCAAACCTTCTTCCTTTGACCTCTCACCATGCCATTGTTGTCTTTGGGCTGCAGGTCGATGCATCGCACCACGTAGATTCTCACCACACATTCCTGAGGCCCACTCTCAGGTAACTCGCGGAACTGCCGACGAGGCGCTGGGATGTTAGGGTCATCAGATAAGGGGTAAACCCGAAACGAACCCTGCAAAGACATTTGTGATGTGTGCGTTAAAGCATGATTACTGGTATTTCTACCATGCCTATCGTCCTACACCACTGGGGTTCAGATCTGGACCTTGAAGTTGATTAAATGATTAATGTAACTGGTTGGCTCTTTTGTCATTACACCTGTTAAAGGTTAAAGGTAAAGTGGGAAACATGTAGCACCTGGACCTTGAGGACTGTAATTTGAATACCTCTGATCTAATCTGTGATACTGCAGCACTGTTTTAAATGCAACCATACTTTACAACACAGGCAAACATGGAAATAAGGAGCTGACCTGAGATCAGGAGTGTCAAACATATATTCTTTGGGCCTGGTTCTAATCTGGCTCATCAAATGAATCTGGAATGATCTAAAATAATATCATCTTGTTGACTATCAATCTGAATTGAAAGATGCTACACTAGTGCCCAACACAGAGCTCATCTCTGTTATTCCACTAGGGGGCAAAATAAAGCAATAAATAGCCAGATTACATGCTACTGAAAAATGTTCATTAAAAATCTAAGACTTCGACATTGTAAACATGTCTCTTTCCAAGAACAGTTGTTGTTCTTGTTGTTGATTTTGGAGGGGGGCATTATGTTTATATTTACCTGTCCCTTTAATAACTGAGTTTGACACCCCTACTTTACATTACAGTAATAAAAAGATCAAACTCACAATCGTCACCACTAGGGGGCATGCGAATGTCAATTTTCGTTAAATACCAGTTTGCACTGCAATTGTCTTTAACTAAAACTATCCTTAATTCACTGATATTTTGTGTTCTACAGTTGTTCTACACCCTAACCCTAGCCCAACATTTCACCTCCAACTGTCATGTCAAGAACACACACATGTACACGGTACATTCAAACAATTCTTGCCTTAAACTCCCCCACCACAGAGGGGTCTTCCTCATCGTCATCAGTCTTTCCTCTGTATAGTTTAAAAGTGTGACAGAAGTCTGTCAGTCCTTGGAAGCCTGGCTCCTCTTCAAGGGCGTGTCCATAGACCTGAAGAGACAGGCACACTTGTTCAGCTCTTGTTTATTCATGGATCCAGTTTGGCACAGTGGTTCTGACTGGATGGTGGCGGAGGGCTGAATGGACTCACCGTTAATGTGGCATAACCCTTCTGGAGGTACGGGCCACACTTCTCGGGCTCCCCAGTGGACGCGTAGAATTTACTCCACCAGTCCACAGCTTCGTCAACCTAAAACACCCATGGCAGAAATGTCAGAAATCTGTTTCGTGTCTTTGGTGTTTGGAACAACGATAATGGAAAGTCACTGTGATCGAACAACATACCTTTTCAGCAGGCTGTAGAAACAAAGGAAAGAGAATGAGACTCTTTATATTTATTTAGTTCTGCTTTTGAAGCATGACAGAAACAACAGATCTTTGTTCATGCAGCAGCAACTGAAGACTGTACTCAAAAAGCCCCCAGGAGCAGTGAATCACAGAAGGATCATGGCTACCTGACTGTCTAGGATCGGTCTTCTGTCTTCAATGTCGATTACCACGTCTCCAGGCAGTGATGCCATCATGGCCACTGAAACATTACACATACAGCATAATTGTATTAGTTAATTAGCATAACAAAAACATAATCTGCATAAAAGTAAAGAGGTTCTCTTACCTTTGGCAGTTCTGGCTACCTCTATGGTGCCCACGTTGGGATCACACCTGAACTCTTCCAAAGAGTCTATCGTGCACTGCCCAACAATTGGCTTCCGGCCAAAGGGTCTGTGGTCTATCACCTTTAGTACAATAGGTGGTGTGTACATCTCTTCTTTGGGCAGAAGCTACAGAGAGAAATGATCTTATTTAACAAATAAGGCATTCATTATATCAGTATTGCATGAAACCCATAGGAACGTGAAACCGGTGTGAGGTGACTTGGCTCATACTTTGGCGGCTTTTCAAAATTTGAAATAGGTCACATGCCACAGCCATTAAAGTGTGGCCAGCTGAAACCAACATTGGTGTTAAGAGTCAACTCTCACGAGTAAATGGACTGTACCACTTTCAGGAACATCACTGATCCAGGGAAGTTGGGGCTTTTCTTTATGTTTTTGATGATAGCAGTTTGAACTGTGTGCCCCCCACATTCCACAATGAGACAGGGGGAGGACACAGCAGCCAGCTGGTACGTCTTCATGTTCCGCAAACCCCAGGCTAGGATCTGTAATGTGTTCACGCACGCATGCACACACACACACACACACACACACTCTTGTAGTGAGTGACTGCCTTTCTCTTCCCTGCTAGGTCTGCCTAATGCTAAGGGCTTGATGTGGAAGATACACTTGACTACCTCACCTCAATGGCAGTTAGCTGCACCACAGGCCTGATCCCCTGAGGCACCATGTACAGGTTCTCGCCTCTTCTGGGTGGAGCCAGCGGTAGTTCCGCCTCATTTGTCTGGACGCAGCGGAGACAGACACAACGGTTCACTTGAGGTTAACGCAGTCAAAATGAAATCACTAATAGCAAAAAGTGCAATACCCCCCCATCATAACAGAAGTGGAGAATACTGCCAGCGCAGCAATGTTCCTGCAGACAGAGGGCAGCTTCAATGACAATAACATACTTTATCATGCAGCAATAGCTCAGCTGCCACGAGCATTTCTCCAGCATGTCGGCCCTTCATGGTGATGGGAAACCATAGCAGCTTTGGGCTCACAGGTGTGCTGGGGTTCAGCTTTACCACTGGGGGACAGGTACACCTGCCCATGGCTTCGTCCTTTCCCTGCAACACAGCGCCGCGTTAACTCAGCACAGAAGCTTCTCTCCACTCTCAGAGTGCATGAATTGATTTTAGCATTCGGTTTCTGATGATTCACTAATGCTTCAGCCTGGGCACTCAGTAGACTGTCAATAGCTGCTGGAGTCAGTGCTGTAATAAAGCCTTTGATTAAGGGGGTTCATACCACTTGGTCACTGTCAAAAAGCTCCAGGACTACATTGGGTGGATTACGAGCAATGGTCTGTGGGTCACCGTAGATTTCAATATCATTAAATATGAGCGTCTGGTCCCATGTGGGGTTCAGGTTGGCCTTAATGATCTCTGTGGTCTTGCTCACGTGGAGAAAAGACACATGACAGTATGGATCTGTAGGGAAACCAGATGCAAAATATCAACTGACTACAATGGTAAGAGGCCACAACTAATATCAGATGAAAAGCAGAGGTGGGTCTTCCACTTCATGTGGAGGTTTCATAGTGAATTCTTTCTGTGAAAATGTTCTCACCAGAAAAGCTGTCTTTGTCCATTGGAAGAAGGTTCCGGGCTTGATATACATACACTCTGAGATGGTACATGAACGACCCTGGGAGCATATCAGAACATACTTGTAAAACATGTTTACTTACAATATTTACTTACAACAGTGTGATTATGTAGCAATTAACAGCGTTATGTAGCAACGTTTAAAGTAATGTTTTGTTCTTTAGAAAATTCTAGCATTGGGATCGTTCCTTTCCTTGAACAATGGATTTATATTAGCTAAACAGAGATGGTTTCATAAGTCTTTGCAGGAACAAGAGTTTCACTGTAAAACAACGTAAGCCAAATGCTCTGTGAGTTTTCCTACAGGCATGTCATGTAATGCAATTATTTGATGAATGCCATTCAGAGGCCAAACACGCTCTTTTCAGTGTGGTCTAATCTAGTCTGTTTACAGGGTCCAGACTTCCTCAGAGGAAAGGGAGCGGTGCCTGGGAGGAGAAGCAGATCAACAGCAAGGATCTTTTACACGGGCTTTAATTAGGTGCCATGAATCAGCACTACTTACTGTTGAAGCTGCAGGAAACAGTCGGAGTGTTGGCACCGAATAGCTTGGCTGCATCTTTTTTGCTGTTTTTTTCATCAATGTCTACCCCCTAGAAACCACATACACGAGATGGATGGCCGGCTGGTGAAAGACAGCCATTGTGTACTATAACCCAAATAGCCTACATTTCCCTGGCCTCACAGGGGTCATCTGCAATCCTGCAGAGGCAAATACTATTTCCTGCCTAACAAGACCAACCTGACAGGACAGTCACGGATCATTTCTAATCCTGTGATGTGTCAGGGATCCAACGGTACTGTTTATGCAGCATCACTAAACACTTCGGCTGTTCTCGCACGAGCTGAAACGAACTGGTTCTTACCAGCGCCCCCTCCAATCTGAAGATGGCTGAAGCACCCACGCTGTCAGATGGGGCCATCTTCCTCCTCCAGCGCCTGCGACGGAATGTATCGGAGGAACGCTCCTTCCTGTGGAACTTCCATCCAATCAGAGAGGAATATTCCCAGCCATCACCTGACTCTTTCTTCTGTTAGGACATAAAGATGACCATAGGGAAGGGGAGAGTTATTAGAAGCTACATGAGGGTATTTTAATACGGCAATGAGTAATCATGTGGTTAATGTGCCAATGTGTAATCACAGCATCATATGATATGAACACATGAGCAAGGGCTTTGAGTTGCAGGAGAAATATGATCATCAAACTATATAAGGAGCATCGACTCTGTTTAGCAAACTTGAAACAGTTCTGTTCTTATGGCTAACCTGGCAGTGCTTGCTATCATGCTACTGTTACCATTCTAATATGGTAGGATCACAGCTGTTCTGATTATAGTGTGCAGATTTTACTGGCAGGTTGTGGTTCTCTGTTCATTGGTTTGAATCCTTCACACTGCTGATGATTAACGTTTCTATTTTGGAGAACATGAACCGCACGGAGAAAACATGTCTCAACCATGACCATGAATTACAATATTAAATCTGTGCTGAACAATGTGTGAATGACAGGGCCACACCTCCACCGTAGGGGTGTTTGCTATCTTCTTACGCGGTCGGACCAATCTCTTCCTCCGATGGACATGGTACATCTTTTCTGCAGCTACCCAGGAGCTGGGCTTATCATCTGGTGGAATAGTGATGCCATACTCCCAACCTAGGGTGCAGCAAAAATATACCACAAACCTCATGTCACTCACCGTCTCTAATGCACAGTAATAAATATTACTCAACAGTAACAGCATGCAGGGACTTAATTAAGAAGCGTATCTGTTGTGAACTGGCACAACTGGATTCTTGCACTAAATTAGTACCAAGAATGACTTTTGCTATAGTATTCTCAGACCTTTCTCGTCAACAGCCCTGTTGCTGTCAAAGCTCCATTCCTGGACCCACTTCCAACCTGAAGGACACTCGATCTCTTCTGGACTCTGGGCCTTCTCTCCATTCTGCACAGCACAAAACCCCCAACTCTGTACATTTACATACTTCATACTGCTGCTCCATTCAGCAGCCTGAACAAACAGGTACACTCCAGCTGACTGGAAGACTCATTGTCCAGAGGACAGGATCAGATTACAGCACCTGGTCCTGTCAAAGTGCCATTGACAGGCATCATGTGGGTAAACTTCAGTGGGCTCTACTGTTGGAAGTCGGCACCATTTTAGTTACTTAGATTACAAATCCCGCCTCCTCAAGCTTGTGTGCATACATCCCATTTATTCTCCTCCCCTTTCTACACGTTTATTCACACACAATGGATGCTTATTCTCCACTGTAAATATACTGATCCTTGTTGTTGATGCTGTTTGTTTTAGAATAGTTGGGTTTAAACAAATGTATCATTTTATTTTCACCAAATTGGGTTGATGTCATTCAAAAGTGGTTGCTGCCAAAACCTCCAAAGAATTCATAGTTAAACCATTAACCATTAACTACTTTTAGAACTAAATGTGGTTCTGGTTGAATTTGAATATGAGACTGATTCTAATTAATGAGACTTTAAATGATTAGTAGGTGAAACCCCTACACTTAGAATAAACTCTCTGGTTTAACAGAATTGTGTGCTATTGTTGTGTTGTGCTGTAATGAGTGTGATCTGGGCGTGAGCCTGCAGGAGGTTGTGTGGTGCTGGCCTCTCCTCCGCACCACATCTGTGTAGGGCTCTGCTGCTGGCTTCCACTCCCCTCCGGGGAAACGGCTCTCATTTCTGGTACACCTCATCTGTGAACTCTGTGTGCCCTGCATCGGCCTCCGTCAGCAGACTGATCCAAACACACACACACACACACAATATATCACTTTTTCTGTCACATGCCCCCTCAGACACACTACTCCAAACCCTGGCAGCATGCAGATGGGAGAGAGTCAGAGCAGAGCACACACACTACAGGGTGTTTATGAAATGAGGTGACTGTATAAACACAGATTGCGAGAGGCTCACTGGCTGAATGTCTCTACCAACCCCTGAGCAGCTGCAGATTTAAGACCACGGGCTCCATTTCCTCTGTTTGTATGCCAGACAGGGCAAACAACATTCCATGGTGCTCTAAACCCACACTCTAATTTACAGGATGTTTCTACTTGCTTCTGAGTCATTGTTCAAATATAAAAAAAAATCCCTGCATAAACCCATAACACACCATCACCAAGTGTTTATGGTGACGGCCAGCGCCGAGCGCTACTCACCAGCGTGCGGGGTCGACGAACCAGTCGCCTTCCCACTCCCAGCCACGCGGGGGCAGGAAACACTCCTGCTTCAGCTTCACCTTCCCCGTCACGTCGGAGAACTTGTGGCGACCCACCAGCCCCGTGGTGCCCCACTTCCCAAAGACCTGAGCCTGGTTCTCATACTGGCCAGGGTGGAGCCAGGGTGGGGTTGGGGTGGGGACAAAGAGAGCACACCTTTACTCACAATGCTCCTCCTAATAGGCTTCTACCAGCGCCATGGTGTTGCCTTAGAAATAAAGTGGCACGTTACCATTTCGGCAAAGACACTGAAAGTTCCTTCTGAGAAGCTGTTGAACTTCTTTTCATGAGCTGACAGTCCCAGCCACATGTTCAGACGCAGCTGCACAGGAATCTTCAGCCCTTTGTTCTTGTCCATTGGGTACTGAAAGGGACATGACAAAGCACTTTAGGGGCTTAGGCGTGCGAAACCACTCGGGTCATAAATGTCGGCATGGCGGGGACGAATGGCAGTGGCACACAGAGTCAAATGAGTTCTTCTAAAGTTCTGTGCATTACCTGCATGAAGATGGTTTGTGTTTTTCCGCAGTACTTTCCAGTAGCCTGGTCGCTGTGGGTGGAGAAGAGCACCTGATTGGCCGGGATGCGGGTGTAGGCCATGCGCCTCTCTCCTCTCAGCATCCAGATGATGATGTCAGGAAGGCTGTTCTGGGGCTGCATCAGGAAGGAAATGCCTGTGTCTTTACTCATAATTACAGCTCTAGTGGTACAAAATCCTGACACAAAGATCAGAGCAACTTCAGAGGACCAGAGAAACTTCAGAGAAACGTCATTCAAAAGCCACTGTGATTAAAATCAGAAGTAAAGAGATGTTAAAAGTTATCAGAAATAATAACTGGAGCATGAAGGCAGGTAGTTGTAGGTCACCTCATCCGCAATCTGCTGGAGCCGTTCGAACCACTCCTCTATGTCCGAGAGGGTGGCTTTGACATCCGTCGCTTCTTCTCTCAAACGATGGGCCGCCTCCCTGATGCTGAACATGGCTCCGTCTCTGAGCTTTTTGATCTGAATGTCCAGCGTGGTTGGGTTAGCCTTGGCATCCAAATCTGGCAGCTGGTAGCTAACAAACGATGTCAGAGTTCACAGCAAGTGTAAGAGGGCCAGCCGGAGAATGTGTCAGGATAATTCGTGACTTGCAGTGATTGGCCTCTACGTGGAGTCTACGGGGCGCACACGTTGCAGTGGACCATGTTCACCTGGTGAGGTCTTCCAGAAGCTGGTTGATGAGTTTCAGCCAGATCTCAGCTAGTCGCGTCTCAGGGACTTGAGCCTGTATGGCCATCTTCAGTGAGGTGATGTTAGCTTGCTATCGAAGGCATGCACAGAACAATCTGTCTTACACAACTGTAAGGCCCTACACAGACACTTTGTGCATCACTAGATTTATGCCTTTAAGAGATTAAAATCCTACCAATCTGTCAGCAATGAAAAGAATGATGTTCACTGAATCCAAACGATGACTTATGTCCTCCCAGAAGGAAGTTAGGATTACGACTGGCTTTGTGTCAGCCCAGGGCAAATAATAGTAATGATTTCCTGTGAGATTACACACACAATAGGCATTTAAACTTGCACCAAGGTTACCTGTTAATATATCATACTAGTTCTGCCCCAGTCACCAAAATCAAATGCCCACCATCAAACACTGCACAGCTGTACTGTGTGGTGGAGGCCAGGGGTTTGCAGGTCGAATCCAACTTGTTCCCATAATTACCAATGCTGACCTCAAACTGGATAGGTTCTCCTGGCTCTTGGAGCATGCACGCACTATGGAAAACCGCACACAAGGAGTACTTCCTCTTCCGCTGGTACTTCTGCTCACATGGAGATATTTAAAATGACACCACATTTCCTCTTTGTAATGAAGTTATTATTTGATGAAACTCTCATATCCTCTCACCACATCTTCATGCTCTCACTTCCTTTGGTATTAAGGCAAAATAATGTCTGCCATAAGCCTATAAATATATATATATACACTATTTTTGTAATCAATTGTAGAGATAGTCAAAATACAGGAGGAAGAACTTCTCATTTGCATGCTAAGCTGATGAAGGTCCTTTTAAATCACCATGTCTACATGTATGACAGTCATTCAAGACCACCAACTCATTTGAATGTCACTCAATCGCCACATGACGCAATTAGGTGACCTACAAAAACAATGGCAAACAGCAGGGCTGAAATACAGTAGCACTGTTGATGATCTGATGATCATCAGCTGGATTTGGACAGCTTTGTCATCCAATTACAGGCTTATGGCAAGCATTATTAAGCATTATATATTCCATGAACTCTATTATAAATGCATTTATAATGCATTATAAATACAAGATTCATAGGAAGTGTTGCCAAAGCAAAGAGAGCACAATACAAAAATAATCTGTCCACTGAGCATGCTCATACCTGTACGATTAACACGTCATCATTACAGATGTCTTCCACCTTCTTGTCTGCTTTCCCATCCATGCGGGTAGAGAGTTCAATTAGGACCCTCCCTCTGTAAGCCACCCCCTCACCCTATGACACACAGACATGCTTTAACACAGCCCTGACTGCAGTCACAGTACTGGTCTTGGGTATGAAAAAAACTAGTAATAAAATAAAATCAGAAAATAAGACAATGACGAGTCCCATAAATTCCTTGCCTTGTGATTACTATAGAACTAAGAGTTTAATAATTGGCACGGTACGGACCCTGACTCCTCCCTTGGGGGTGTGTCGGTATATGTTCACATATGTAGTTCTGTGGGTGTTTTGTTGTGTGTGTGTGTGTGTGTGTGTGTGTGTGTATCTGTATGTGCTACTCACAGGACCTGTCCTTCATCTCATTGTTATATGTTGTTTTTAGTGTAATCTTTAAAAGCCGATTAAAGATTGGTGAGGGTGCCTTCAGCCGTTATGGCCCAAAACTCTGGAACTCTCTTCCTGAGGAGCTCAGAGACATTTCATCCCTGCATAGCTTCAAGAGGGGTCTTAAAACCTTCCTGTTTAAATCTGCTTTTAGTTAAGCTATGTATGTTGTACCAGGTTTCCATTTTATTTCCATTCCATTTTATATATCATTTTATTTAGTTACATTTTATGTTTGTTTTAATTATTTTAATAGTTCTATTTATTATCTTAAGAATTTGTCGTTTTATTACCTTTATTTTATTACCTGTTATTACCTGCTTGTTTATTTTGTTTATTTTGTTTATTTTACTTCATTTAATTTTATTTATTTTTTATTATTTCTTTTTAATCTCTGCTTCATTTTAATGTTTTGATTTATTTAATCTGTAAAGCACTTTGAGTTGCATGTATGCATGAAAGGTGCTATACAAATAAAGATTATTATTATTATTGTAATTAAGTCCCGTTGTTTTATGTTGTTTTTAGTGTAACTAAGTCTCATTGTGATATGTTGGCCTTGTTGCTGGTTGTGGTTAGTGTATTTAAGTGTGGGTCTTGTCTATGTTCAGTGGCTGTTGTTTGTGACGTGCGATGTGGTTTTGCATTGTGAAACGTTTAGCGCTAAAGCTAATAATAAACAGTACATTCTCGCATGCTGCTCTCGCCTTGGCATCCTGCTCTCCGCACTCAGTGTGTTTCGTAGTGTGTGAACTTTTCAGGTACTTGCAATGAACACGTGGCACCCACCTTTCCTAGATTTAGCTCATCATATGGATCAGGAAGATCAGAGAACTCCCGCGGACTTCCATAAAGGTTTAGGTAACAAGGGCCAAAAGCTGGAAGAAAGCCAACCTCAGTCCCCACACCGGCTGATGAAGAAGCAGAAAAGTAAAACAAGACCTTAGTTTTAACAGAAGACACATCGTATTACATCAGCATTCCAAAAATCCTTGGTTTATAAGAAATCATTACAGAAATACGATCAGAAGGTTCTCCAAATAATCTGAAATATGAATACCGTCAGATGATGAAGGAATTCCAGTGTCAACAAGTGGCTCTGCTAAAAAAGATAGAATGTATGTGAGAAGTATGGCAGAACAATTTCATTATTATTAACAGATGGTTAAATGCATTTCTGCATTTTACTACATTTGTTATTTTGCACAAGGATTTGCATGGGATTGTATAAATGAATCATCCATACAATTTAAGACTTGCTAGACAGATATGAAGAAAATCACCTTCAATTTCACCCCCAGAAGATGCTATTTTAGTCAGATTTAAGTAAGTGGTTCCTACAGCATCATTGCTTGAAAACCGATCCCTGACAAAAAGGGAGACAATTTTGTCGGAGGGGTTAAATATAAGGTTCAGGAAGACAATTCCTCCTATAGTAGATCTGTTCTACATAAATGAGCAAATGAGAAGCTTACCAATCAAACACTGTAAGTTTGATGCGCTCACACATTGATGGGAACTAAAATAGAAAAATAAGCACTCAGTGACAATGTAAGTCCAACAAGAATGTTTTATCTGTCTGCACGATATTGTCATTCATCTTACCTTAACCTGCATGTTTATCAATTGGTTCCATTCAGGATTTGCATTCTTTTCAATTATCCTGGTGCACAGCTTAACAAGAAGCAATGATAAAACAAAACAAGCAAAACAAACAAAAAAAGACATCAGAATTTTGTAACCAACACTCTTCTTGAACAGTGAACACACATGCTACTGACGTTGGTCCCTGTGTGAGGCAGGTGGGCTTGTGCATGGCAGTAGGCCAGTGTTAAGCACTTTTCTTCTTCCCCTGAGTGCATTGATGCTCTGAGCGATACTGCAGGCTGAGGGGCAGATTTTGGTACAGAAACTCTGCTAGGGAGAAAACTACAGAGAGACCAGCAGGACCAAGACTCATTCTCCACTATAGTCTTACTCGTTTCCAGAATTCATTTCCAGATGCTCGGATTAATTTTCGTCAACAAACAAATAATATATGTCCCTTTTTGACAGACATTTGTAGTCTTAGCGAAACTGTTAAGAAATATGACAATTACACCATAAGGTAATGCTCAGACATCAACGCCACCAATACAAATGCAGAAGCTAAAAGAAAACGTGATTTGATTCTTCTTTGGACCTCGCACACAAGTTTACCTTTTTGCCTGCAAAGGTTACTTCCAAAAACGGATCCACAAGATTTTTCTTGTCACCCTCTCCTCCAAAGATAGTCTTGACGGTCTGGGAGAATGCATCATCCACTAGACAAACACGTGAAGGCACAGGAAATGCAGTTCCACACCTGTTCCACACCTGTTCCACACCTGTTCCACACCTGGTGTACGCGGCACGGTGCGGCTGGGCACTCACTCTGAGGCATGTCCTCTGCGCGGTACACCTTGAGGGCCAGGGTGGCCGAGCGCAGCGTGACGCCGGCAGGCAGCAGCAGGTTGCTCTCGATGTCATCCTGGTCCTCGTTCTGTTCTCTCTTCTCTACCTGCGCACCCAAAATACACACCAACATAAAAAATAAACATGCTTATATTTATCTTTAAACTTTAAATCTTTAAAGAACTTAGGAGCTATAGAACATTTTTTCTAATAGAATTAAGAAGAAATAATGAAACCCCACCGGCGGGTCGTCTCCAGTTCCGACGATGACCATGCTGACTTTGAGGTAACCCCGAGCGCCCGAACTGGTGTCATCTGGGTCACTCATCAGCAGCCACTTCCTCGTGATAGCGTGAGCTTCAAATATTACAGAATGACAGCAGATATGGAACCGATACTGCTATAGCATGTCCAAAGGAATGTAATGGTAAGGGTTTAAATGTCACGGCAATATACAATTCACTGAGATTCAAAGGCACACATACACCATATACACATGGTTGTATACACACACACAAACATGAAAACAGAATTTAGAGGTTCAATATTTCACATACCAGGCTCATCATAGACATAGCCCACATCTAACTGTTGAAAGAAGTGAAAACATTTCACTAAAATGTGAGACTACATATTCATACACACAAAAGTAACTTGTTTAACTCTTCGGCAGCTTCCAGCTTCTGTTTATGATTTATACATTTTGTTTTACACATCAATGTGAAAAAATAAAAATGTCTAGGAGGTTTACAGCTCTCAGAGGAAGAGGAAATGGATCATAGGTTACCTTGAACTCCCCCAAAAGACTGTCTGATCTCAGGGAAAATGAGTTATAAACCTAGGTACAGACAAACACAGGGCTATTACAAATCTTATTGCTCGTAACCATGATCTAGTGCTGGTGTACCAATGCCCCTCTGTGTAGCTCAGCCCACCATTTCTGTGGGCCATGCAGTTCTTTGTTTAGTTTCCCTATCCATGTGTTTTCTGTTGTCCTCCTCCCTGCTCCGCCCACTGTTCCGCCCACGTCTCCGCCCACTGTTCCGCCCACTTCTCTGCCCACTGTTCCGCCCACTACTCCTGTCACTCCCTAGCTTAAGTCTATCCACCTGTTTCTAGTTAGTGACTCCCTCATCATCCCCCCTGCGTGCCTCATTCTTCTCCAATTTACTTCATGTATATATTCCTCCAGTTTCATGTCTTCTGTGTTGCTTGTTTTTTGTGTATCTGTAGTGTAACTTCATATGTTTGATCTCATTTAGATAACGGTTTGTTTCAATTCTGCTTTCAGTAAATGCTTTTCTGTTTTCGTGAAATATTATGAAAATGTTTGAAAGGCACTAAAAGAATACTGAACTTATTTCTATTCATTTTTTAATTTCACCCACATTTTGGACATCAGTCTTTTAGATGAGTAAAACAGCCCAGAAATGAGTGAGACCGTAGGCTTAAAACGAAAGTCATCTTACCTGGATGTATATGTACTCATCAAAAAGTTCTGAAGGCAACATGTTGACATTGAAGAAGAACATCTGTGGAAATGTTTACTGCCGTCAGTGAAATGCATCATATTGCAAAAAACATAAATCTCACAGGGTGCACATCATCCCTTAACCCACAGGATTAACCCACTTTAAATGTTCTGTTAGTTCCTTATAAAGCGTTATCCTTCACTTTAACTCATGCTATGCCTAAGTGACACATACCTGGATGCAGTCATGTGACAGTTTGTGGATTTTAGTCATTTCCAAGATGGTGGCATGATTAGCACATCACAAAATCAGATCATTTTAAAAAGCCTGATTTTGTTTGTAAAGGTATATTCAATGTGATATGTGATAACATCAGATATTACATATAATCTGTTCAGACCCCATTCCTTTAACAAAATTATGAAATAGAAGTTCTTGTGACATATGTTACATCAGGACTTGGGCCTTCATAGATGCCATAGATGGTCAATAAATATTTATTGATGTTCAATTCAAAGCATATTCAAACAAATATAAACCTAAAAATAATGTCAGATTGTAACGTTTGCGAGGCGAAATCAGGAAGCCGAGGCGAGAGCAGGATAATGTTGATTAGCGAAAACAAAAACAGTGAACATGCACACAGGCAGCGGGACGATCACCAAGAACTGACAAGGACGTAGACCACACACACACTTAAATACACAAAATAAAACAAGATGCGAGTGCAACACATCACAATATAAAGACAAGAGACAAGTGCTACGAATAACACGGATAGCACAGACGAACACACACCAAGACGCACACACAGAAACCTGATTCTTGTGCACTCGAAAAGGGGGCTGCCCGCCACTCAAGGCCACACCTCCACTGTCACCACCAATGAGAGTTTGTGTTGGCATTCCACACGATGTTCACACAGACCAAGGCTAAATCTGAAATGGTATCCTTAAGCAGTACGCACTAAATTTCAATGCAGTATGTTCTGCTCAACCGTTAAAGCAATACGTTCTTTTAGTAGGCGACTGGGCAGTATGCATAGAACCTCGGACATACGTCCGCCATTTTAACTATGTCATATGACATATGACATCACACGATCATAGTTAAATGCTCCAGTTGAATCATGGGATAGGACAATGTGTTGCAATCGCATACTTCAAAATGGCTCTCGATTCAGTAAATCATCAGGGTACTTTTTGCTTACTGTATGATGCATACTATGTATTCAGGCATACCCTTTATCGCGTACTGCTTTGGCGTACTGTATAGGAGGGAAGTACGGAATTTCGGACGGAGCCCAAGTTGCGCACGGGACCAAGCGTGGCCATTGTAAAGTCTGCAAAGTCAATGCAACCACCAGCTTCTGTGACAAATGTGATGTACATCTTTGCTTCACTGAGGAAGAAAATTGTTTCAAACGTTACAATTTCTCTAAGGCAAAAATGCTTTTCAAACGTAATCACATGGTGCTGAAACATGTTTTGTTCTCCTTTGGTGTTTATCAGAAAGGATTTAATTTTGAGTTTTTTGCAGCTGTAGCTACATGTTTTCTCAAGTTCACTACATAGGTCTGCTTTTTTTTTTGTCCTTCCTCAATGTACTTTTGTCCTTCCTCAATGTACCTCAATGTTCCGTCAGTGTACCTTGTGGTCCATTTGGTCTGTTTTAAATCCCACACAATTTTCCATTAAGGTGATCTGGGTCTGGGATCCTATGGGTTAAAATATCTGTGAGACAGTAAAATAGACTGGGGACACAGAGTCTGCACAGTCTGACACAAACCCTGTGCCTGTGTGTGAGGAGCCTGCACCGCTACATAGCCCCGAAGAGAAGGCAAGGTTGGAGACTCACAAGAGCAACTGCAGGGGGCAGAGGGGCAGAGGGGCAGAGGGGCAGAGAGAAGAAAAGAGTCAGTAGCTGTAGTTTTGGGGTAAGGGCAGGATGGGGCAGAACAGAGTCACAGAGAAGTGAGCAGAATGGCACTTAGGAGAAGATCTCCTAGAAAGTAAAGTTTCAGCCTGATGAGACGATGCAGGGATGTTAATGGTGGGGTACCTCATCAAAGAATGGATTGTTTCCTCTCCTGATCCTTGTCCTATGTCTCTGTCCGCAAACGCTTACTTTCACAACTGGTTTGATGTTGTTGCCGGGCAACTGCCGACCCTCGATGATCCGGATGCGAATCTAATGAAGAAAAATGCAGCTGAACTGAAGAACTCAACAAGATCTCACTGAGATTTACCTGCTGTGTCTCATAAATCCTGCAGAAACTCCAACACGAGGCATATACCTGGAAATCTTGGAGTTTGTTAGCCAGAGCCTTTTGCCTCCTGCGGCCCATCTGGATCGTCCTTTGGGCAGGTTTTCCAGGCTGCCCAGGTGAGGGAGCCTCTCCAGGGGCTTTTGGATCTCTCCACTCTGTCGTCTCCTCATCACCATCAACACCTTCTTTGCCAGCAGGGGAAACAGCTACACAGGGAACAGCGAAGAGCAGCTAACTCACTTTAACGAGATCAGCCATAAATCCAAAAGTTCTAAATGTTTATTGCAGTGTACCAGTGCACAGTAAGAATGCAAGGTAAGGCAGGAAGCTGAAGTGAGAGTTGTTCACCATCACCATTTTTATTTTACATTATGTTATATTTTTAACAATATCACGCAACACAATTGCAGGGAGTCTGTACATATATGGACGACGAACATGACAAAGATGCACACTTAAAGACATACACACGCGAACAAGACACGAGTGCAACACATAACACTAACGAGACAAAAGACAAGTGCAGCGGATAACGCTAACAAACACACACACATGCATAGAGACACGTGAACACACACGAACAGACGGACACACGTCGAAGGAGGAGTCAGGGGCGGACCGTAACAGGCAGAGTGGGGCTTATGGGTAATCTCTGCTATGGGAATGCTCTAGTTGCGGTGCCTGCTCTCACTTTGTATTTTGCCTTTTCTGTTTATCCTTTCACTGATTTGCATGAGGCATTTTCATACTGTATGAAAAGCACAGTGATCTGGAGAAAAGCAAACAACATTCCTGCATTTGCTCCAGCACTGTAGTACAACTCCAGGAACTCTGATCAGGCCAAACTAATGGGAAAAGATTGTGAGTGGATAAGGTGCACCCAGCATAAGGGAAATGCCTTAGAGCATTAGGGAATTCGCTTTGCATGCTGGCCAAACTTTCAGCTTAGCAAAATGTATAAGACGTGCGTACTAAGGACCACAAGTCAACCATAGTTAAGCACCTGCATCTCCTGCTTGGGTATCTCCATCAACTTGTCCATTTGGGTTAGGAAGAGCACTGGCAGGAGGCTCGTATCCAATTACTAAACTGATTGTTGCCTGAAACCCAGAAAAATAGTGACTGTAGGTATATTGGTACAGTTAAAACAAAAGTATAAAATCAACATTCCTGCTTTAGTTACTTGCAAATGACAAATTGACTTACCCCAATATCTTGCTTCTTTTCATTGATAAGAGGGACATTCCTTGAAGGCAGTGACTTGGTCTGCCCACTAGCCAGATCGCGAAGAGATATTTTTGCAGAGCCAATAAATCTGCAAAACATGAGAATACTACAGCATGACCAACATAACAGACCTTATCTTTACTCATAAATAATAAACACATCATATAACCATAGTGCTCTTTAGTACGAGTCAATTACTTGAACAGGCTTGTTATAGAATCACTTAGGCCCCCATTTCACCAAAACAGCATGCCAATATTTCAAGCCTCAATGTTTTTAACAATATGTAATGCTTTGGTAAGCAGACATGCCCAAACTGGGAGATGGTAGTGTAAAGGTGCTCAGACCCATGCCCATACCTGTAGCCTGGCTCATGCTCTTACTGGAGGGAACGAGCTCCAGTTACACAAAGGCAGGCGAGTCATGATGACTCAGATGGTACAGGACTACCTCAATTTCAACATTTCAATTGCGTCGAGCTAGCCAGAAGTTCCAAAGTTCACAACTGAAGTAAAATGATTCAGCGCAGCAGACAACATTATGAAAACCTCAAATAAATTGTCACGTTAAGCAGGGCTTATGGCCAAAGCAAAAGAACATGGTGATTGTGCCAGGACCTCGCTGCCAGGCCCAGAGAAGAAACCTCTATAGCCTGGTGAAATGGAGCAAGCCAGAGGGGCGTAAGGCAACACTGAGGCTGTGAGTAATTAGCCGAAGCCACAGGCATGAGTTTAGGCCAGAGTGAGGCTCTGCGAGCAGCTTCAGAGGGTGGAGCTAACGACCGCACTACCACTGCATACGCAGCCGTACATTTAACTGCACAATGAATCCACATGAAAGAGGTCAAGACGACATTTATGTAGGGTTTCGTTGCTAACAAACAGCTCTTGTTTTGACGTGATGCAGTGACTAGTCAGAGGAGAAGAAGGGGAAATGGTGATAGAAGAATTCACCAGCTTGTGCAAGTCATTGTTTCCTCATGATCTCACAAATTCAACATTGGATTGTGCTAGCAAAGTGGGAAAAAAATCTGTTGGCATGTTCTGAACACAGTAGAACGTACTAGAGAATGAAATACTAAATCTGTGATTTCCGTCGCACCAAGTCAAATGTGTATTTATGCATAAGGTGTGTAGTAGCCAGTACACAGGAGGTTAAAGAATATAATACCCGTCATCAAATATTCATGTTCAAATCATCAAATATTCCTGTTCAAATCATCAAATCAGATGTTCAGAAGCAGCAGGAGATTGAAATAGTAGACAATGGCAACAAATTCCATTTGGGTGATATTTTTAGATTGTTTGTTAAACAAATGGAATTTAATCCCATGTGGTCGTAGAAACTATGAGTCACATCTTAAAAGAAAAGTCATTTTCCCCCCAAAGCCCCTCTAGTGCATACTAAAGCATTAGGTTTTACAAGGAGCATATTTCCATGTGGAAACTAACCCCCCCCCCCACACACACACACACACCAGAAGAAAAACCAGACTGGAAACAAACCTTTACAGCCTTCACATTTACTGACAAAAAACTAGTCGGCCCACTGCCCAAAGAGAGCTAGAAAGAGTTAATGAAAGGAAATCGCTAGGACTGGCTTTCTGAGCAAGAAATGCAGACGCAGGAGAGAAGACTTTCTCCATAATCAGTACAAGACCACTAATGCTGATTTTGATTTTGGCAGTTATGTTATATAACAGAAATAGCTTATCAACTTAAAGGAGTCTTTTCTCAGAGCATGAATCTATGTCTGGGACTAGTATGGCCTGTGGCCTCTTCATAGCCTTTTTTTGTGAACGCTGCAGTTATACTGGAGTTAGTGTAGCATGGCAAGTACAGGCATGGTAGCTGGGTGTGGCAGTAAGTGATGGTTATACAAGAACATGCAGTTCCTTTCTAATCTATATGACCCTAACACTTAAATAACATTGCTGTCACTATGGAACTAATAAATGTCATAAAATACTACAGTTATTTATAAACAGTTATTAAGCATTTGTGACACAACGTTTCAGAATTCATATATATTCAAACAGGTATAGAAAGCCTCAGAATTCATTGAACAGAGGTTTCAACTACAGCACTGACATCATGCATGTATCACAGTCTGTGCAGACACAGTGGATATTGTGAGCAAGTGCATGAAAAACTCAATTCTAGGGAAAATGTTTGTTAAGCTTACACCTGTAAAAGACTGGGAAATATGAAATACATACTTGTCCTTTCCAATGGTCTCATAATCTTTAACAACCACTTCAATGAATGAGGAAGCGTCCAGTGATGAACCTTTCAACTCAAAATCAATTATCTGAATTGGGGGGAAAGGAAGAGTACTTTTAATAATATAAACAATGTGATAATAATGATTTTTCTTCTATAAAAGACCGAACATCGGTATATAGCATCACTGTAGTACACTAACCTCATTCCACACCGGATTTAACTCATTATTAATGGCCTTTGTTTTCTTTTTTTCACCTAAAAGAGTCAGCACAGACTAAATCAGCACAACCATGCACAGATCAGTTTTATTTAATTCTGCTTAATAGTGCAAAGAATATAAAAGGATTACTAAATTACAAATTTTACTTCTACAGACTTCATTCTAGGAAGCTGTAGGGGGGATTGAAGTTTTCCTAGCGAATGCCCCATTCCAGTCCTTATATGGAAATATGTGGTGTTTCACAAACCAGAACCATTATACAATTATTTAAAATTGTAATAAGTGACTAACTTCATGGGTTAACATACGAGCCTAGATAGCATTAGGTGGAATAGATGCAACACGAATATGTGTTCGTTTAAAATAAATAGACTTTTTTGCAATAGAGAAAAAAAGTTGCACGCCAAACTTACTCACCTTTAAAAATGACCGCTGCGATGGGATCTGGACTTCCAAGGGTTTTTTTGGGGATTCCTTTAGCGCACTCCACAACTACCTTCAGCATGTCGAATGTTTGGAGGTCCCTCTCAGAAGACCATGATAACACTTTCAAAGTTAGGACTAAGGTTTTCTTTAGAAAAGAGGAAGCGTGTGTGTGCAGAAAAAAACGTGCGTGCGTGCGTGCGTGCGTGCGTGTTTGGATGTGAGGAGGGAATAGTCCGATGAAGGTAAGATTAGGAAATCTAAATAAATCAGGTCTCCACCCTTTTGTCAACTCTCGACATGACTTCACTCGTTAACAGACATAGGCAGTGTCCAGGTAATGCGGTGGCATAACTGTGTATTTACACGTACAGCGTTCTGCACATACTATTACAACAGTATTATTATACGTCTCTAAATTATAGTTCTACCGTTCTATTAAAGTTTGACATGTTGGCAGGCACGGATGACCGATAGAAAAATTACTGTAAATTAAATTATGACTAAACACTTTATTTTACAGGCTAGAATACCTTCCAGTGACTGCTTAGTAAAAAATATAGGGTGGATGCACTAACAAAAGCACAAAATTCTCTAACGCCACCTAGTGTTCATGACAAAAATAGTAGTTTGGTCAGAAAAGTAAAACAAATTTCACACAGCAGATTTGTTAGGCCACTTAATACAATAGTTGCATGCATAAAAGGAGAAATTAATAGGTGTATTTGCAAGATAATACCACCCAGCAATTGTGAAAGCTACCTCCTAATTTGGCAATAAGAAAAACATTTTATATATCTTTATTTTTATAAAAGATGTATAAGCCATAGCTTTCACATCCTATGTTTTTATGTCAGTCATTATATAAACCTCTCAGTTTTTATCAATACAAAAATTATTGCTTTTAAAGCATAAAAGCTTGAGTCTACATTTTTAATGTCCTATATTTATGTAATGTCGGTTATCATCCAGTAGATGGCAATAAAAGATAACCTCTTATTTCCAGCGAAGGGTAGTTTACTCATTATTTTGTGTCAGATGGGTTAAGACATGTTTGTAACCAGGTCCTCAGCCCCGATAGACAGCCATCTTGTTCTATTTTAGTTCGCAGCATTCCTGAGCCAGGTAGCCAAGCTGTGCTCTTCCTGGCAAGGCTGCGCTGGGAGCTGGATCAGAGTTAAGAGAACAACTGGCTAGGGCTCCGAGGACCAGGGAATGGGAATTGCAGACGAAGACACATTGGGTCTGCTCTGGTTTGTAATTCTTTGGCCTAAAACATTTCAGAAAGTGTAGTTTATAAGTACGTTAAAACAGAAGGCACAGAGGAGCCGAATTCTAAAATATCTTTTACATTTACGGCATTAGGCACAGTGCTCATACTGGGCGTGACAAAATCAGTGCGTTACTGTCTCCCTGGAAACCGTTTGTCCTTAGTGGGTGGTATACATGTCTGTGTATAAGAATGCAGCATCTCGCCGGGTCATAACATGGCGAACGTCGTGAGAACATTTGAACTGTAGGCTACTCCTGATATGAAGATTACTGAGATGCTATAAAGTGACACAGCTGTGGTTTCATATGAATTCGTTAAGTTGGCAAAACAGTATATGATGTTGAAAAAGACATTAAATACACACCTGAGGGACTGAAAGTGCAGATAATGTTTAAAGGGTAATTTTCGATTATTGACTTTTACATTGTTTACAAACTAATGGCATGCACCTTTTCTCTTAATCAAAACATCCACTGCGTATCCAAAGTAGCCAGTGGAAGCAGACTCTGAAAAGCTTCTCATCTGTTCTCCATCACTCGCTACTGCTCTCAGGGGCCCTGTGAAGTCTTTTATCGCAGAGATAAATCAAATAGGGCCTGTTCTCCACTTCCCTCTAACAAGGCTATAAGGAGAAAAGGAGAAGGTTACTCATCCTATAGCCCATTTAATCTGAACAAAAGCTCCAGGTTCCTTCATACAAAAAAAAACCTTGTTACTTTAAGGGCAAACAGGTGTAAGTTACATAATTTTCAGCATTTAAATAAGAACTTTATATGTGTGAAGCTCAGGCCAGCATCGCTCACAGAGGGATATATAGGCGGACCTTTAAGATGCTGCATTCGGGTCTGTTAGTTCTTTCCTACAGCTGCATTCAAAGCTAATTTTATTCATAAATAATCTCTGACATTGTTGAGAATTTTAATCAATGCAAATAAAACATTTTCCCACGCTGCAACCTGACATCCTTCAAACATCACTAACATTGCTGGAACAGAAAGGACAAAAGCACTTATTTCTTGTTAAACTAGGAAATATAATTTATTGCATAAAAATTATATTTAGTTACAGTAAGAAGGCTAAACATTTATGTACAATAGAGCTTTACAGTGTTAAATGAAAAAAAAAGAGTTGTCAGAGTTCTGGTTTACCCACTCTCTTGAAGAACGACATCTGAACAAAATGGGATCAACTCAGCCACAAGAGTTCTCCAGTGAATAGCAGCCACCATCCTGAAAGAAGTAGATTCCAGACCTGAAGAGACTTGAAGCATTCCACTCAGTGCCTCTTCCCTGATGCGCGGCCATGTTTGGGTTGGGACGGGGTTAAGCTCACACCCAGGGCCCAAAAGGCCACGTGTGCTCACGAGCTTTCATTACAGTCTTCATCACCACATCTGCCAATCCCTCCACTGGCATGGAAGTCCTATCTTAATCCTCTTAAGGAGTTGTGCTGATTGTGGACAATTTCGCACTGATCCTGCCATGTCTCCACATGTCTCAGCAGAGTGGCAGAGATCAAGACCGAGCCCTGTCCTAAGGCCACTCCTAGGAGCCATTAAAGACCATCTGTGGCTGCTGTTGAGGCCTTAGAGAGCCTTTTTGCCCTTTAAGGCCAATTACAGCATATATGTCAGGAACACAACAAGAACATTCTCAATCACATACATACATATCAAACAGAAAACTTAAAGAGGTCTGTTTTGTACTTGCATAGAACTTGCAAAGACATAAAATGAAATAGCTACTACAAAATGATGAGGCCCATCCACCAGCATACATTCAATAGCACCAAAGACACGAGCGCACGAGCTAGTCACTCTTTCTGAGAGATGGACAGATACTGCTTATGTTTTTTTTTTTTCCCAGAGGACATCTGAACACTTTTGCAAACAAGGACAATATGTTGCAGCATTAACAACAACAAAACCATGTTTTAATGATGGCATGAACACGTAAAACTAAAAGGCCCATGACTGTAATGGCTGTTACATTTCCAAACCACATTCAGAGCTGACGCAGGGAGTGTTATACCATACAGAAGAAAGAGCAACAATACCACTGTGGAATGCTACTCTTTATAACTGAACAGAAGGCCCACGATTGGCTGAGCTTAGGTTCTAAACAGTGGTTTATGCCACCTATTAAGATACAATGGTTCTGTGTACTTGCCAACAGAGGATCATACACCATTCCACTTCAATCTGACAGTCACGTTTGTCATCTGTTTCGGTGGCTACCAATACAGTTAAGCTCAAGTGTTAGTCAGCATTCAGAAAAGCTGACCACAAAATATGAACTCCCATTAAAACCGTCCCCGTTGGTCAGCCTGTCAGGAGAAATGTAAGGCCACTGCTGGCAAGCATAATTGCAGAGATTTTTACTCATGAACATAACAGCAGATGCAACAAGAAGAGTGAAACAACCGATGATCCACTAATATGGACAATAACTTTAAAAAGTTTGTTCCCTATAGGAAACATCTTTCAGAAAGCTCTCTTGCAGTAAAAATTATGAATTGAAGAGAAGAATTCATTAAGAGCAACCAAGATACTGTAGTTCATAGAAGTATGGCCAGAGTAAAGTGGAAGAAATTAAATTCATTCATTAAAGCGTAGTCATGTCATTTATATAAAGCTCCCCAATGCTGTTTGATAATCCAGCAATGTTTCTATGACTGGACTTTTTGATATGTGTTAAAAGAAGGTGGCAAAAATCAAAATAACTCTTTCAATCACGCTTTAACTGTTGCTAGGTGATCTTCTCAACCTGCCACCAATGCTCTAATGTATTTTAACTGTGTCCATATGTAAGCACATCTTTGTGTGTGTGCACGTATCTAAGAGAGCTTGAGTCACTAACTCACTGATTAGAGTCAGCACAGAACTGGATTTTAAGCATCCAATGATAAGCAGAACACAAATCCTCAATCTCCATTTGCAGTGATGCTTTATCATGCACTTTCATACGTTGTGTGTGTGTGTGTGTGTATGTGTGTGTGTGTGTGTGTAGGAAGAAAATTATGCATGTTTGAGTGGGGGGAAAAAGCTTCCTGCAAACATGGGCTTGCAACATGGTTTATGCAGGCATACCTTGCTACTTGCATTAGAATAAAATAAAAAAGGTCTTCGTCAAATGACATCACATTTTTTTCAGTTGTGATCCATTTGCTACCACTGAGCACAGTATTGTATATAAGACTGGGAGATCATCCAGCCAGTGGCAGGCAGCCTCATGTTGCCTTGGCAGAGCAGCTCTGCATCCTCGGGGGTTCCATACAGACACGCTGGGGTTGAGGTAATATTGGCAAGTCGTTATGGTGTGTGGGAACAGTTTGTGCACTGGATATCGTTTCCTTATGCCCGACTATTGGCATTAATAGTGTCTTTATTCATGGTGACACATTTCTCTCCTTCTCACACTTTTTTTTGAATAGCCAATCAGCAATCTCCATCTGTCGTCATGACAACTAAGACCTCACTCTTGCCCATCTCTTCAAGAGCGGTCGCCAAGGAGACCAGGTCTGCATCACCCTGGTGACAGGCTTCCCACAGGTCAAGCAGCACACCTGTGGGGCTGGGTTTAGTTGCAAAGTAGTTCAGGTACCTTACCAGACAAGGGACAACAGGGAGAGAAAGCACAACATTAAATCACCATTTTAAACTTGAAGGAAGGTTCACAAAAGCCAAAACACCAAGCAACACGTTTGTATCTTTGCAGTAATGAGTAATTAAGGTCAGCATTGTTCCTTCTTTGGTTTGCAGAAGGGGATCCATCTCTAGCGGGCAAACAAGAAGAACAGCCTCTATCATACTGAACAACTCAGGGCAAGCACTGCGTTTTGCTTCTGAAGGAAAACTCCAACCACGGATATTAAAGGACCAATTACTCAAACCAAATGTTCTGGGTTCTACATTTTGCAATTAAACTTTCAAGTTCTTCCCTCCTCTGAAAAATGTCCCTCTTCAAAC
Organism: Brachyhypopomus occidentalis; assembly: GCA_020368025.1. Taxonomy (NCBI): domain Eukaryota; kingdom Metazoa; phylum Chordata; class Actinopteri; order Gymnotiformes; family Hypopomidae; genus Brachyhypopomus; species Brachyhypopomus occidentalis. Next base: position 6,179,094 of record JAGXOD010001386.1, read on the forward strand.
TAGGTAGCTGGACACCCGATGAATTAAAACACTAGTCTTTGTCTGCCATAACTATAGTTTGGACCTTGAACTCTTCTTTTATGATCCCTATTCGTAGAGTTGTTTTAAAGGATGCTCAGGAAGTGTTGCTGGTCCTGTGGTGCTTATTGCAGACACATCACTTTGGTATTATTAATTAAAGGTAATCATTATCGATTTAAACAGAATTTAGGTCATTTTAAAATATGCCTCTTCAAGCAGATGTTTTCTTTATTTTGTCTGCTTCCTGTAAATGTACATAGTACAAACACACACACACACACACACAAAACAAACACACACACACACACACACACACACACACACACACACACACAAACACACACACACCTGTCAAAGCCCAGGCTGTGGGCAAGCAGTCTCCAGTCGCAGCCGCGGGCGCTGGGTGCATCCAGACTGGCACAGATCTTTTGGCGGATGGAGGCTGGCAGGCGGAAGGCGTACGAGCCCACCTGAGAGGAGGGCAGGCACGTGCCCCCTGCAGGCAGTGGTGAGTGGGGGGGCAATGTCTGACACACACGCAAACACACGCACACACCACAGAACGTCAGGTCCTCCCTCTGGGTTCTAAATGTGTGTGTTTTAAATAGCTCATTGGGTTAGGCATATTGAGTGATCGTTTTAATAAAACAATACAACACAGTCTACGAATCCTACATCCCACCCTGCATAATATTAGCAAATATTCTCTGATTATAGCTGGCATTCTTCACTTTATGGTCACTGATTAGTTTCTTCAAATCCAATATGCTAGAGCACAGAGCCAAATTAAAAAAGAAATGATCATTGCTGAAATACATTGTCATTTATAGAGTTATCGTAGCTGAAAGACAAGTGTGTGGCGCCGGCCCAGTTCAGGCAGCAAGTGCAGCAGTACGAGCCCAGGCCCCCTGCTGCGTGTTACCTCCTGGATGTCGGTGAGCAGCTGGAATATCTGGCCCTCCCCCTCCACCTGTCTGACGCAGATCTTGCAGCTGAGCTGGGACACAGCCACGCTGCCTCTCTCCAGGCTGAAGGAGCAGTGCAATGGCCGCTGACTCCCACTCCAGACGTGATAGAATGGGATCTCCTGCCACACACACACACGCGCACGCGCACACACACACTACGGTTAAGGACGTGTGTAGTGCCAATCTCGTGAGCTACATTACGGCGATGTGAAGTGAATAACGTGTCAGTTAGAAACTCTAAAAGAAACAATAAAAAAAAAAAAAACTCAATGAACTAGGATATTTTATTATAAGAGGGAGAGGTGGGCAGGGAAGGTTGTGTGTGCAGACTTGGGATGAATTCGGCACTCCCACCCCAAAGCCCTGTCACAGACAGCCCCGCTCACCTGGTACTTGGCGAGAAGTTTGCTCCTCCAGTGAGAATGTGGGATGTCATGGATGGACAGTCGCAGGTTGTGGTAACTGTCCTTGAACAGGAGGGGTTTGGGATCCTCCAACAACACCCCACCGAGACTTCGCTCCAACTCTAACACTTCCTGAGGGCGGAGGAGGTGAGAACATTCAGAGGAACTTGAGGTGAAGAGAGTGAAGAAAAGTTGGGGAGTTTCCGTTCGACTAATAAGTCTATGAATAAAACTGCGGCCCTGGTAGACTAACCTTTAGGGCGTGTGGGGTGTCCTGGATGCAGTAGACTGTCAGGCTGTAGTCCAGCGAGAGGCAAGGGGCACGCGGGGCGAACAGGGCCAGCTGAAGCCTCTTACAAGCAGGCTGAGGCGGAACTGACTGGCCCACCAGGGCGTAGGTGCCCAGCTGCTCCATTACAACATGGCAGCTCTGCTCCTCCACCTGCAGGTAACATGGAGACGACAGACTCTCCTCCCCCACTGTCAGCACCTCCTAGAGGCAGGGTGGCAGAAAAACAGGCCGGTGTTATTACTACTCCGCAGAGCTAAGCCGAGCGCTGAGAGGCGTTCCCCCACTGACCCCCAAACCCCCCCCTCGGTGGTCAGCAGCTCACCTCCCAGGCTCCTTGGTTGGTTTGCGTTTTCAGGGTGAGGCTCCAGTCTGGGGGCTCCAGCTGAGCGCTGTGGGGCAGCGTGAGGACGACGGGCCGGCTGAGGAGCATGGCAGAGGGCCCGCAGCTCACCACCGGACTCAGCACCGTCTGCCCCCCCTCCGACGGCAGCCTGCCACGGGCAACAGGAGCAGTGAGTCCCATTCACACAACGCAAAATCAAAAGCATTCAACACAGTCACTTTGCTCCATATGTATCCAATCGGGTCATGTATACAAACAAGTCAGATCTATATTTGCTTTTCATGTAAACTGTATGTCAGTAACTAAGTAAGTAACTAAGTAAGTAGTAAGTTGCTTCATGAGAAGATTAAGGCAACTGAAAATTTATTACAATTACAAATAAAATGAGACGTTGCTGACACACTCAGCCGTATGCCAAATACAGGCAGCCTGCGAAAAGGCTCCAAAAAACAAAACCCTCTATGGAGGATGAAGTGAGGGTCAGCAGAAACATTTGCACACACCCATCAGCTTAACTGTTTTCATATTTGTCTCTTTCTCCTCTGAGTCTGAAGTGCTGTCACTTATCCACCAGTGATTATGCAGTTCAGACCAGCTCCTCTACGGCGTTACTGCACTAGGCTGTCTGAAGTGTGTAAGGCTGCAAATGACAGATAAATGAAACCCTGAGCTGTGACAACGCTGACAGTGAGAGGGAGGACCTTGGGGAAAAGCCTCTCCACCACAGCAGCAGCTGTAAAAAAAAAAAGAAAAAAAAAAAGACTTAATGTGGCCGAACTCACGTAGTCTTCTCCCATTTGCTGATGATGAGGTACATCTCATAGAACTTCCCCTGAGGAATGGTTCCTGGAGGCACCAACAGGCTCACACCTGACAGGCAGACAGGGACACAATGAAACCTCTTCACCTTGGCTAAGTGATGGTGAAGCGGTGATTGTGGAGAACGCCGGCTCCCACGGTGCTGATGAATTACCCGTGTTTGGGATAGCGAGGCGTCCGCCGAGGCTGCCCAACGTGGCGCTGGCGCTGTAGGACGGCTCGCCGGGCAGCGTGCGCACGCAGGGGTCTTGCGGCCTGCCGCCCGCCATCTTCAGGCTCATGATCTCGGCGTCGGCAGAACTCAGTCCGCTGGGCAGCTCCACGGAGGACATGGTGGACGAGTCGTAGACTTTTATCTTCAGGCCGGGGATGGCGTCCAGCAGGGGAGAGGTCGTCATGGGGATCTTGTGGTGCGAGTCCAGTGTGCTCTGCTGCAGGGAGGAGAAGAGCGGCCCGCGGAAGGTTCCGGCGCTGGCGGTGAGGTCAGGGGGCGCTGAGGAGTGTGGCAGAGGGGGGTTATCTAACGGACGAGGAAGGCAACAGAGGGGCAAGAGAGCTCGGCTGAAGACAGAGCAGGAGTTAGATGTTTTTATTATTGTTAATAAGTTATGACAGGAGTGAAGGTATTAAAAAGAGAAAGATTTGAAAATATGCGTATATGGAGCAGTTTGAGGAGATTAACTACTTTTGAAAGGAGAGGAAGAGAGTCAGGGACAGCAGGGAGAATGTGAGCGAGCAGCAGAGGAGGATTAAAAAGCTCAGATGGAACTGAGAGGAACAGGGAGTTTATATTGAGTTTTCACAGAGTGAGAAGGCGATGTAATAGTCTACAAAGGGGTAAGAGAGAGGAGGGGCAGAAGGATTGCACCTTGTCTCGGTGGTTTGTAGTTGCCGGGGTGGAAGGCCGCGGTGAGGGCGGACGAGGAGTCGGTGATGTCACCGTGGAGACGGCGGCAGCTGCGGCGGTAAGCCAGGATTCCCACACTGAGCACGAGGATTACACACAACAACAGAGCCCCCACGAGCCCTGCGTACACCGCCACTCCTGCACCGGAGTCCAGCGCTGGGGCGCGCAAACACACACAGACACACACGCACAGACACACATGCACGGTTAACGCTAAAAGCCCCAACGGTCTGTAGCACTCAGTCCTCGAGTGCTTTTACCCATACACTTGTACAACATGTGCCTTAATTGCAGGGGCTACACATCATTTTGAGAGAATAACTAATGGGCAGATGGAGAAGTTGCTTGAGACGGCCCTGGCCTGCCTGGGGGTCTATGTCCCTGTTTGTCAAACAGCAGGGGGAGTCCATGATCCAACTATAACAAACATGATCCCTCCTCACCCCCACCACAAAGAGCAAAGGGGGAAAGAGGGAAGGGGAAAACGAGGGAAGAAGAAGAAAGGAAGCCTCAGAGAGCTTGGGAATACAGGAGAGACGCAGAAGATGGCAACCGAGTCAAAAAGACGACGGTAGCAGGAGTAGGAGAAGAGAAGAAGGGACAGAAAGACAAATGGAGGAGAGAAAGAAGGGAGGATGGCAGCAAAGGGCAGAAGGGTTCACACGGCAAAAGAGAAGAGAACCTGACGGAGCTTCTCATTCCTAATGTCACGGTGGCGAATGATGTGCGTTACTCCTCGGCCTGCCCCTGTGTCACGTGTCACGTGCCCTGTGTCACGTTAGTTTCTGAGCATTAGCATCACGGTGCCTGTAAGCAACGAGGCTGATCCCCGAGAGCCGTAGAGATGCAGATTCATTAGCTGCCGTATGTGTCAGGGCGGCGCTCGTTCGTGCCATACGGGGCTGCGCGGTACACACACAAACGCCATAATGTGATTACGGCGCCGCATACTGCGATTGCGATATGCCTTGCACTATATTAAAATACACTGGTGAACCTTTCATGTGACATCATTAAAATCTGGCCCCCGCGTTGTCACAACTCATCAAAACACCCATGGAACCCTCACCTGAAGCGTCAGGAATTGGTCAGGATTCTCACAGCCCCCAATATAGAAGTAGGGATTTGATGTCACATTAATCTGCATCACGCATTATGCAAGAGCAGTGCTGTAAAGTGTTGTACGCCATTACCAGAATAATGCTTAACAGACATTGCATTGTGCATTACTACAGGCATACGCGTTATATAACCGTGCCAGTGCGTACATGTTTGTTTTTAATGCACCGAACACCAGTGGAGGACAATTCAGCTTTCTCAAAAGTGCTGATTTTACAAAGCAAAATACATACCGAATGTTTGAGTAATCACTGTTAGAATTCCCCAAAGGAAATAAAGGCTTAATTGTATTGCAACCATTACTCTTTTAGAGTTCATTAGACAAATAATCTCTTCTTAAAAATGCTTAATGAGTTCTAAGTGTTTATTTTACATTAAATCTTCCTCCACCACTATAAGCAGTTTCTTGTTCCTATGCTGAGAACAACAGGAGTGTAAATCCTCTTCCTCTCTTCCCGACTGTCAGGGTTTCTTTAGTCCTGCTGCTCCATTTAGCAAATAATAATAATAATAAAGTTTTCCTATATTCAAAGGCTGTGCTATTGATTTTTTTGACCTTTTCAACATCCTTAAATTATCATCATGGTCTGAAACATTGCAGAGGAATTATGCAACACAGACTAACATTATGAAATTACACACGGGGCATGGAAGAAAAGAGTAGTGTGTATCTGCGGTGAGCTAGAGTAGACACAATATCACACACACACCCACACACACCCACACACACACCCACACCCACACACAGGCGCACACACCTACCCACCAGCTGTATATTGTGCCTGTGTATTCAAGGTTTAGCGCTGTGGATGAAGGGGGGTAGTTTTGTCTGCATGGCGCCTCCCAAATCGGTAATCACGCTCACTGAATCTGCTTCGTCCCCACACACGGGACATGACCTTTGCATTGTGTTCAGCATATGGCTTCCTCTCTCCCCAAACCTCACTATTTACCTCCCTCACCATCTGTGCTCTAACCCATGTCTCGGTGTGACCCGCAGGAAGTGCTCATCGCTGCGAAACACACGCGCCGAAGCCGGCGCGGTGGCGTCCGAGGCCAAGCAGCGCCCCGGCTAGGATCAGCTCTGCCCACCCGGCACCCGCCCGCTTCCACGGGCCGCGTCCCTAAGCTCCGATCCCGAGCCGGCATTAAGCGTAAACTGGTGTGAGTGTGGCGGGTGGTCATGTGACTCACTGCGGGCACACAGTCCCTCGGTGCAGTTGTTGCTCTCCATCATGCCCCCGCTGCAGTGCCGCCCACCGTTGCGCGGCGCGGGCGCCTGGCACTCGCGGCTGCGCCAGTGTGTGCACTCGCTGCCGCAGGCCGACCACTTCGCCCACTCCGTCCAGCCTCCATCCACTGGGAGACAACACCCGGGACGCCGGTGAGCCCATATTACAGAGGTCACGACAGCGTAAGTAACGATTACAGAGTAACGATTACAGAGTAACGATTACAGAGTAACGATTACAGAGTAACGATTGCAGAGGTCTGTCGTGTCTTTGCTTTTGGCGCGTGTGACTGAGGGTCGTGTGGGAGAGAGTTTTTAGGTGCCTGCATGTAGGGATGTGTGCATGCTTGAGTCAGTGATTGACGAGTGAACTTGTGTCACCTGGACAGAGGGTGGTGCAGGTGACTCGTTGAAAGGGCGGGCCTTCACAAAACACCCCTCCGTTGAGAGGTGCTGGATTGGTGCAGCTGCGCGTCCGTCTCTGCCAACCCCGCCCGCAACGCGCATTGCAGTCAGACCACACAGTCCACGATGACCAGCCACCACTCACTAAAACACACAAAAACACACACACACACACACATACACCCCACACACATATTATAAGAAATAGCACTGACAGAACATTCTAGATTCACTCAGGCTGCTTGTGAAAGCAGCAGCTGCAGGGCTGGCAGTGGCTCTGAGGGGACAGGGCCATGTTAGCCTCAGTAATTGGGCTGTGAACGGAACAGAACAGCATACAGCCATGCCAGGCATCTCCATGACTCATGTGTGTCTATCCCAGCTGGGCATCCTGTCATACGGACCTCACCAGAAGCATTTTAAGCCTACACATAATAAATCATACACCTTATGGCATATGCTCGATCATATCTTACCCAATTAGTGGGGATCTATTTTATTTTTTTTTGTGTGTGATAAGTTTAGAACGGGACCCGTCAGGTAATTCGGAAGTTTAGGAGACCGCTTGGCTTGTTACCATAGACGATGAGCGTGGCGGTGCTGCTGCGTCGCTTGGCAACCACGTTTCGTGCCACACACGTGTAGTTCGCCGTGTCAGAGAGGCGAGCCTGCTTGATGATGAGGTCGTGGTCAACAGTCATGAGGAAGTTGGAGTCCTGTGCAGGGTCGATGAGCTCCTCGTTCTTCAGCCACTCCACCTGCGGCATCACGGGAGAGCAGAGTCAGCGTGAGCCCTGGCCAGCTAGGCCTAATGCAGCGCGGACAGTGGTGCCCTCTCTGTCAACAGGCCGGAGCACTGTGACAAATTAAGAGGAACAGAGGTTGCCATAACCATTTGTTTAACTTGCGCTTCAAATTAGAACTGAATTTTATTCCGTCGTGGTTTAATTTAACGGCGGGCCTCGGGTGCTTTAAACATATTGGAGACGAGGTTTCGGTATTACTTTTGAATAATGAGCTGAGGACACCTACGAGGACAGCGGGAAGCGAGGACTCCGGAAGAATCCAAATGAGAGGAAACGGCAGAGCGGTATGTAGGGAGAGGAGGGGCAGGGACGAGGGAAGGGAACGTACCTCGGCGGGCGGGGTGCCCTCTGGTGGGCGGCACTGCAGCAGGACTTCCTGTTCCAGATGCACCTCCCTGCCGAGCGGCTCCTGTTCAAAGTTCTTCCTCAGGTCTGCAGGCCACGGCAGATGGCGAGAGATGCTCTCATCAGCACCGCAGCCAAACAACAGGCAAATAAATGATCTCCAAACCATGCGCGACTCAGATGCTTCTCAGTTGTCCTGACCTTACAGAACGGCACGCCGCACAGAGCCGTACTTACACGCGATGCGGACGTACGCCCGACGGCTCTTGGTCGTGCCTGCCGAGCTCCAGGCCACACACTGGCACCAGTAATCCTCCAAGCCAAAAAGCTCCTCCACCTGAGTCCTGGACACGGATATATCCACCTCGCGCACCACCAGACCTGCCGCACAGCCCAGCCGAACCATTCGATAACGCACACTGCTGAGAGGATGCTACAACGTAAAGGTAATGCCTTATAGTGTAAGCTAGGGCTCATCTATATGTTGTTGAGTGTGTGTGTATGTGCAAAAGAGGGTTAAAGTTCATGGGAGATCGAACGAATGTCAGAGAGGCCGAGCAAAAGTGGGAGTGACACCTGTGATCTGGTCCAGGCTCTCCCGGGTGACGTGGTCATTCTGGTTGACCCACTCGCCGTTACATTTGAAGTAGATCTGTGTGGCGGGGGCTGCCTTGCACGACAGCTTCACCGGTCTGTTCTTCACGATGAACGCGTTCTCTGGCTCACTCTGGAACTCTGGGAGCGGCTCGGCCGGTGCCGACGGGAAGGAGTCAGGCAGAACCTCCGCGTAGTCGCTGGCATCTACACCCAAAGGGAGAAAACAACCCATCAGCAACTGACTCAGTGAACCTGGCCTAGATCATAAAGGAGCACAAACACGTGAGGATGTGACGGTGGGTGAGTCTCTGTGTGTGCACGTGTGTGTGTGTGTGTGTGTGTGTTTTAACGGTCTTTGACATTTTGAGTCTATAGTGGCGTAAGAGTCCCGGCTCTCTCGGGCTTGCCCAGAGTCCCCGTGGGGGGCAGTGAGGCAGAGAGCATGGGGAGGGACAGGATGACCTTCCACTGAAAGGCCCAGTGATCACACATTATCCCCTGACATTTCTCCCGCGACACGTCCCTCAGCGGAGTGGCGCTCACCGGGAGCCTGGTCCATCACCTCCAACACGCCACTGCTCTTAACCTTTTAGCTTCAATGGTCAACAGCTCCTGACGACACTGGCCACATCAACCTCAGCTTGCTCCATAGATACCGGGAGCAAGGACGCAGGGCCAGGGGTGGTGCTTACATGTACACCAACAGTACAGGAAACATACACGCATGTGCATGCATGCACACGCTCGCAAACATGCACACGCACGCACACATGCACGCTCGCCCACATGCATGCTCGCACACATGCACACACACGCACACATGCACACGCACGCACACATGCACGCTCGCACACATGCACACACACGTATGCAGGCATACACAATCGACCGCTCACACGCACCGCGCGCAAACAAGCCCACACACATGCACGTATGCGCTCGCTTACATGCACGCACACACACGCACACACACGCACGAATCTTCACACCAACGCAATTTACTGAAGAAAGTTGATTTAATTACAATGTCTGCCAACAAAGGCTTTAACACAAAATGTCCTTCAAAACTGCTGTTGTTCCCCTATATTGCTAAATGACAGCAGCAGTCTGCAATCAGACAGACACAACGATGCTACGAATCCTCTCCAAATCGCCCTAATGCTGACTAGTTGACTGAAGTGCTCTACCGAAGCACTCGGTGCTAATCACAGCCTGAAAAGGACAGCTGGAGCATTGCATTAGCTATAATGAAAGACTCAAGTGTTCCCGGTGGCTGAGCCTTCCTTATACAGACGCAGGACAGAGGATGTCGTCCTCTAATCACGTGCATACAGTGTATCACAGAAGTGAAAGTGGTACGACTTCAGGAACTGTTTAAATAGAAGAAGAGTGGACGAGACAGGCTTGGAGAAACGAGCGCGGGACAGCGCAGGACAGCGCGGGACAGCACGGGGCTGCAGCAGGACAGCGCAGGACAGGACAGGACAGCGCAGGACAGCGCGGGACAGCGCGGGGATGCAGCAGGACAGCACAGGACAGCGCGGGACAGCACGGGTCTGCAACAGGACAGCGCAGGACAGCGCAGGACAGCACGGGACAGCACGGGGCTGCAGCAGGACTGCGCGGGGCTACAGCAGGACTGCGCGGGACAGTGCAGGACAGTGTGGGGCTGCGTCAGGACCCCGCCCCGACCCCCTAGCCGAGCACAGGAGCTTGCCTTCTCCCCCGTGTTAGTGTGTGCGCCTGCGTAAACGTCGCTGGCCGTCCCTCCTGGCGGGAAGGGAGTCGGCCACGTCGCAGGGGAGGCGGGGCTGACGGCGGGAGGTCCCAGCTGGCATCAGAGCGCCGTAGCAGGGATCCGCACACGGCCCGCCTGGGAGGTGGCGGCTGCCTCCACACACTCACCGCGTGCGGTCGGCAGCCGGCGTGAGGAAGACGGGCTATTTTAAGATGATTCAACCCACTTATGCATTTGAGACAAAACAGCTTAATGTATATGTATGAATTACACGTTACACTGTGGTTTATGTGAATAAGTAAAAACTGCAGCTATTATCATGAAAACAAACAGATATGCCCACACACGCGCACACACACACACACACACACACCATTGTGTATGCTGGGAGACCTGTAGCTTAAAGGCCCCTAGAAGGTGCTGGCAGAATGCCTTCACTCACCATACGTGACAGCACTGTCCTTCCACTGAACTGCATACAGACTAGTCAAGGACACTGGTGCACACGCACGCACGCACTCAAAGTGTAGCTGCAAACTCCACAGTTGTCTGCTCAGACATGGCATGCCCCTCCATCTGCAGATTCACTACACATCACAAAGTACAACAATGTACAAGTGGTGCTCACAAAGAGGCCCAGTCAATGTAAATGACTGTGGAACGCCGTAGACCCTCTACACATCACAAGCGCATTGTGCGAGTGATTGACTCCGGCCGCCACTCCCACCAGCTCTCTCGCTCCCGCTCTGACTCTGTCAGCTGTCAGCCCGGGTTCCTCACACACACACACACACACACACACACACACACACACACACACGTCTCTGTCAATAAGCAATTGTTTTTCTTTTTCCTCCCTCTCTCCATATGGCATTGATCGTTCCACTCCAACATGCACCCAAAACACAGCTTGTCACATGCGTGCACACACACCCACAAACACAAATGCGAAAAACACACACACACACACACACACACACACACACACACACTTATGCACAGAGAGACAGAGAGAAACAGGGAGGAGAGAGGATGAGAGTGAGAAGAGTGAGTGAAGCAGCGTGTGAATTAGTGTAAACACACATTGTATGGAGTGTGTGTGTGTATGTGTGTCTGTAGGCTACCACAAGTGCGGCCCTAACTAGCTCAAAGCACATTTCACTTGGTCATCTAAGCAAGACTGACTTTCTGAACACCAAACCAAACCAAACGAAATGGCTGGACATCTCTTCTGGTAAGCATGGAGCAGGTTAGGAAAAGGAAGTGGGTATTAGTTCTCACGCTGTGATGGTTGACATGGCATGAGTCTGCTTTGAAACCCTGATAAACACAGAGCTTATTTGGTAGAGATGGCAGTCTTCCTTCGTTTATGAAAGAGAGCGGAGCTTCCTCTGCTTTTCTGAACACTCAGATACGGAGAGGGGGAGGGAGAGAGAGAGAGAGAGAGCGAGAAAAGAGAGGGACAAACCCGGTGCCTTAATCCAGCATAAGCTTTGCCTGCTAGCCACATGGCCCCTGACAGCCTAGCAGGGTGTGGATTCTAAACGACTCCATTTGGGAGTGGTGAAGGAGAGTGTGGGGGTGTCTACGGAAGGAGAGAGCGGAGGAGCTGGGGATGAAGCAGGCTCGCTTTGATTACTGCGCCTGTGCGAGAGAGGGGCAGACACGCCCCGGGTCTCTCTGGCTGCCTGATAACCCAGCTTCAAGCAGAAGGAGGACACTAGTGGTTTGGAGAGTGCCCACAAGCATCCATCTCAGCCCGACGTTTGCCTGGAATGGCTGTGGCCCTCTGAAAGAGACAGGATGTCTTAAGAGGGCCCCCACTGCAAGTCTTTTATTAGTGTAATGACAGCATAGCGGCAACACACACACTTCCAGAAGAAACACACAGTTAAGAAAACATACACAGACGTGACCCCAGATTCCACCACACACACACACACACACACACGCACACACACACATACACACACAATGCTGCAAAGACAGAGGGAGTCATAGAGTGTAATTTGCCAGCTCCAGAGTGTCTGTGTAGTACTTTATCTACTTTGTCATTACTTTACAGACACCAAATTATGTTACAAAACCAGGGCAAACACACACCACACACACACATAGACCCATGTACACACACACACACACACAGTAGACAGACCACATATCATTATACTTTTCTATTTATTTCTCAAAGAGGCACAAGAAAGAACAACTCTATCTTGGATAACTCTATCTCAGACATTAGTATAAACTCCAAAGCAGCTACATATGAGGCAGACACACACAGAGAAGCACAGGATAAATACACATTAACCCTGATGTAAAAAGGTTATCTAGAATCAGGTTTAATAAGGCTGTAAGCCTGCGTTCTGTTGTAATATCTTCAATGATGCCAGTCATCTAATCAAACCTACATCTCCCTAAGCAAATAAACACACACACACACGCACACACATACATACACTCATACATGCACACACACAATCACACACATACACACACCCAATCACACACATATACACACACACACACACACACAAACACACACACACACACACACACACACACACACACAAACACTTACAGAAATGAATGTGCCTACACATCTTTGCTCATGCAGCCATCAAGTTACTCTCTAGTGAATAAATATCTTCATAATTTTGAAAGGCAATAGAAACGTAAAATCAAAACTTTTTGTGTGTGTGTGTGTGTGTGTGCTCTAATCTTTGTCATCAGCATCTCAACAGGAGCTCAAAGGAACACAGCCTGACCCAATAAGAGACACTAATAAATGGATAATAGAATCCCCTAGTGCTTCTTAAAAAGACAATTACCAGTGATGGATAGAGTACCCATTCATGCACATACATGTACACACACACGTGCGCACACGCACACACACACACACACACGCGCACACACACAAACACACACGCGCGCGCACACACACGCACACAAAAACACAAAACACACACATACAAACACAAACACACATTTAGCAAATGACATGGTAAAGTGTGAAGTGTAGAGAAAGACGGGGGAAAGATGTGTGTATTGAAAGAGTAAAGTGTATGGGGACTTTGAAACTGGCAACAGATGGGGAAATAAGGAAGTGTGAGCACAAATGCACAGCCCAGGAGAGTGTGTGTGTGTGTGTGTGTGTGTGTGTGTGTGTGCCCGTGCATGTGTTTGGGTGTTTAATTGTGTGTGTATACGCAGTGCATGTAGCACTTCTCGTCAGCACATTATCAGATGTAAAGTAAAGAACAGTGCAGTGCTAAAATGCCTCAGCGGTCTGAGCGTTCTCTGCACACTCTCACACTCCCCATACACACACACACACACACACACTCATTTGTCGTCATGCTTTGTCAGGATGAGTGGCTATGACACATATGTATATACTTACATATAAACTATATGTAACAGGAGTCATTCCCAGGCACTACCTAACCTCGCATCTGAAAGAATGGTTTTTATCTTTTTTCTGGTCCTGACAAGGTACGTGATCCATTTTTTCCGCAGTTTCTGCATTGTCAGGACATTTTTGTCATTAAGATGCCTGTCAACCCACACAATTATCCTCATGAGCTAGGGCTACAAATACATATATTTAAAATGGTATAAGCAATAAAGTAGCATTTATTTAACAACATTAATAATTTAATAAAATATAAAAGTCTAAATGATTATAAATAAAAATTCAAAATAATTAATATTTAATAATATTTAAAGCATCATTTCCCAAGGCAAACCTTTCTCCTCTCAGCGCCCTTCTCCCCATCTGCCTGTACATCAGTCACTGTCATTTCCTGTCCCTTGTGCCTCTGAGTGAGCTGTGCATATCTCAGTGATAAGGCTTATTATCACTTCAAACTTTCTCACACCGAAATACAAACACATACACAAACACAAACACACAAGTATGCACAAAGTGTGTGAAATGTCACACCTCTGATTAAAACTAGCATGTTAATGAGCTATTTCTGGCCCCTGCATGTGTGTGTGTGTGTGTGTGTGTATGTGTGCGCGTGCGTGTGTGGCTGGTGAGGATGGGTGGTAAAGGGTTAGTCCTGAGAGCGACAGATAAATGTCAGGGAGAGAACATAGGTTTGAGATTTTGACTCTCACTACAGTCTTCTGACAAGAAAGACTCAACTCATGCGAGATTCACATAAATATGACACACTAGTCAAGGGGTGCAGATGTTAGTGTATAAATCTAAACATGGAACAACCACACACACACACACACACACACACACACACACTCACACACACACACCCTTTGTCATAGTAATCTAATTTAACATGACATGAGCTGCCTCTCCTGTCCAGACACACCCATTTCCTCAGTAGAAACAGCACTGGGGGCACTAATGACATTGTGTGTGTTTTGTGTGTGTGTGTGTGTGTGTGAGTGTGTGTGTGTGTTAATAGAAACCAGGGGGCTGCAGTCACGCCCTGAAACCTGACAACATGCTCCAGACTTATCTGACCAAACAGGTCTCCACACACTTCAGTTGCTAGTGTTCCAGTAGTACAAGAGAGTGTGTGTGTGTGTGTGTGTGTGTGTGTGTGTGATTGAGTGAGAGAGTGAGAGAGAGAGAGAGAGAGAGAGAGAAGGGGGGTCGATATGTGTAAGTACATGTCATATGGTGCTTGTGCATATGCACACTCTCAACACCATAACCCTGACTTTAAAAAGTAAACCAGAACCCAGACTAATTCAGTACACCATCATGTTTGTTGATTGAATGAATCCCTGACATTCTGAACTAAAAATCAACACAGTAAACTAGTTGCAAATTTAACCCCATAATGTATGCGTGTGTGTGTGTGCGTGTGTGTGTGTGCACGCATATGTTTGGATCTGTGCTAAAGTATAAAAAAAGTTGGAGCTCTTATCGTGTGGTGCTGACTATGTGCTGGGGCACAGCTAGAGGGCGCCACCCCCCACTGAGCCCATTTATCAGCCTCCATCAATAACTGCCCCATGCCACAGCGTCTCCTCTAGTCTCTCCAGACTACATTCTACCCCCCATAAACCACCTACCGCTCAGAAACAGAGCAAGCAGTCTCTAGCACCATCAATCACACACTCTCACTCGTACACACTCACACACACAGTCAGTAAAGGGGGAAGAAAGAGAAGAGAGAAAGAGAGAGAGAGAGAGAGCATGAAAGCATGAATACAATGATTAGAATGTATGGTCAAGGAATTCTTTACAAAGGTCTATAAGGAGGTCTATAAGTCTAAGGAATTCTTTACAGGTCTATAAACAAGGATGAAAGAGTTTACTGAAATCACTAAAGCCATCAGAGAAAGTGTAAAGGACACAGAGTCAGGAGGCAGTGCATGTTTGCATGTTTGTGTGCCTGCCCTGCCCAGCTGTGATGCAGGAGCCGTAGAGCCACTCTCTGTGTGTGTGGCTGGTTGCCATGACGCTCAAGCACGTCACATGGACTTGATCTCCCCAGAGGCCTTTGGTCTGCACACAGATCACCATGGAGTGCATCATCTCTCTCTCTCTCTGTCATCTCTATCCCTCTCTATCTCTCTATCGCTCATTCTCTCTCACTCCTCCCTCCCACCCTCCTTTCTTGATAAAACCAGGTAGTATCAGGAAAAATACGTAATAATATTTAATAAAGGACATAGAAAATTGTCTAAAAAATGTATTCAGTTTTCACTAAGTTTGTGTTAGCATAGGAGCGAGTCAGTGGAGCATTATTAGACTCCTTAGCCAGTGCCTTTACTAGACTCCTTAGCCAGTGCCTTTACTAGACTCCTTAGCCAGTGCCTTTATTAGACTCCTTAGCCAGTGCCTTTACTAGACTCCTTAGCCAGTGCCTTTACTAGACTCCTTAGCCAGTGCCTTTATTAGACTCCTTAGCCAGTGCCTTTACTAGACTCCTTAGCCAGTGCCTTTATTAGACTCCTTAGCCAGTGCCAGAGCTGACGGCCCTCTCAACCACGCGGCCCCTGCAGCAGGGTGGGTTAAATGGGCGTAATTACATGAGAAGATGAGCAGCATTCCTTCCTGAGGGCAAAGTGATTACAGGCCCCGCTCTCTAGACTCCCTACAATTACCCACTCCTGTCCACACAAAAACACGCAAACACACACACACACACACGTACCTCTCATCTACTCTTTCTTTCTACATGCCACTCTAGCTGATTACCCAAGCCCTACTCAACAGGACACACAGAGGACAAACACAGACATGGACACACACCCACACCATCGTACGCTCTCACACAGAGACACACAAGTTCTTAACAAAAATAAGTTCCCATGGCACACAAATAAAAAACAAAAATGTCTCGCCTCACTTGGAGGTAAATGTAAACGATACTCATACATGAATTAGAGTGGGACTCATGAAAGCACGGATTGGCTCCTTCCTGGCTGACCTGGGACCCTGTCCTCGTTGACCTTGGACCCTGTCCTCGCTGACCTTGGACCATGTCCTGGTCCTTCTGCTCACCTGATGCGTCCCCAGGAGAGTGTGCTCTCACTGTCAAATATATACATTTTCCACATGTAAACATACACACGGTTTTTGAAACAGCTGTTGACAAAGCCTCCTGAAACGCCCTGTAGGCAGTGACAGAGTCCGGTTGGGACAGGTTTATGTTCTTGCTGACGCTACATTACCAGTTCTGCTCCCAACGAGTGAGGATCCACACACACACACACACACACACACACACGCACTAGCCAAGCAAAAATAAAAGCCAGACAACGAGGAACTCCGACAATATACAATATTTTACATACATGCTTATACATATTTGGACTAATCTTTGACTCAATCACATGACTCTCACTGTTCGTTCCTGAGTAAGCTAAGCAGTTGCTTTTCACATTCTTTTTGTCTGTTTTTTTAATGATGCTCGGTGTGAACCCAAAAGATGTTCTGACCCCCGTTTTCCCAAGAACCCCCAGGGCAGCAGATGCCCGTCCTGTCCACTCCACATGGGCCCCTTCCTTTGCCCCTCCGCCCGCCTCTGGGCAGTTCCAGCAGGACCCCCACCCCATCCTCTCATCTGCCCTAATCCTGCACTCCATCCATCCCCTTCGCACTCAGAGTTCATCAACCAGTTAACCAGTCAAGTAATAGACACCAGTCAGACAGGAAACAGACACACAGTCTCTCTCTTGCATACCTTGTAAGCACGCACACACACACACACACACACACACACACACAGCTTTATTTCTGCTTGCTCTAATGAAATAAACATCTAAGTTTTAGGGTAATGGCATTCAGAAATTGTAAAATAAGTTTTCCACATGTGCTCAATATTTGTTTTGAAGTTGTTTTTATGGAGATAGAAAGTCTTCTTAACACAGAATGCTGGGTGCCCAGAACGCTTTAGAGCATTAGAGCATTCTCGGGGAAAAGCTTCAGAAATAACTTGAAGCACCAGTCAGGAAGTGATATACCGTAAGCACTGCAGGCTTTTACAGCCACATTTATGATCTTAATGTTACACTGTGGAAACAAAATATGACAGCAGTCATTATATGTCTATGATATTGTGTTTGTGCCTGTATACATTACCATTTTTATTTGAGAATCTTAAGGGGATATTGCCCGAATAAATGTTATTTGAAAAGAAGCTCTCAGCTGGGATTTCAAAACCCCACAATAAGCCCATATAAGTGGCAGGCAGGAGGTGCGATTCCAGAACCACGAGCAGAACCACGAGCAGTCTGGGAAGCCGTAGTGCCTGAGGTGTGAGTGACGTGGATCACTGCATCTCTCCTCCACCATGCCTCCTTAATGCCAACATCCCGTGATCTCAGGCAAAACGCCACACCTGCTCTGCGCATATGAACTGATGTCTGGCTCTTAGTGTTTGAAACTCCCACCATAACAACAATGATATTTCAACTTCAGGAAAGATAAATGTCCAGGTCTCGGGTCTGTGCTGCTGCACGCTAGTAGGCTAACAGCATTTCGAACAGCGGCTCTGCTATACTATCAGACTATATATCAAAAAGATTAGCCAAGCAGCCAAAATATGTAAAAGCATGCGCACATATATTTGTCATCGTATGTGGAACTGATGGTTACTGAAAATACGGAGATTAAAAAAAACAAAGAGATGGAATGATACTGCCGCAGCTGAACTTTATTGATATGGAAGAGGAACAAAGGGGAGATGCGCAGAAGCAGAGACATCACTAGGAATGAAAATCAAACGCGGAGTTAATGATGATCCACGGGATCGTCCTCTCATGGCTCAAAGCTCTGCTGCTGCAGGGTAGAGACACGGCCTGCAACACGGCCGACCACGTTCACGACACGCTGCCTCGTCGTGATGACCCGGTGTCACAGGGAAACACAATGGAGCGTGCGGGTTTGTGCGAACTATGCGGAAATGAACAAAAGACTAGGAGGAGAGGGGAGGAGAAGAGAGGAGAGGGGAGGAGCGGAGAGGGGAGGAGAGGAGAAGAGAAGAGAGGGGAGGAGAGGGGAAGAGAGGAGAGGGGAAGAGAGGAGAGGAGAGGAGAAGAGAGGAGAGGAGAGGAGAAGAGAGGGGAGGAGAGGAGAAGAGAGGAGAGGGGAGGAGAGGGGAAGAGAGGAGAAGAGAGGAGAGAAGAGGAGAGGGGAAGAGAGGAGAGGAGAAGAGAGGAGAGGGGAGGAGAGGAGAAGAGAGGAGAAGAGAGGACAGGAGAAGAGAGGGGAGGAGAGGAGAAGAGAGGAGAGGGGAGGAGAGGAGAAGAGAGGAGAGGGGAGGAGAGGAGAAGAGAAGAGAGGGGAGGAGAGGAGAAGAGAGGGGAGGAAGAGGAACAGGCTGTCTTATATGGTTGTGCAGGTGGAGATATGGGGGTGGGGGTGTGAGAGTTGTCGATGACTGTTTACAATAAGAGCTTGTGACTAGGCTCTCTAGAGGAAAGACATATCAAATGAATCAAACTTCCTGCAGAAATTACATCAGGCTCACTCAAGAGGTGATAATGAACACGAAGATGTGGATGGAGGCTCGATAGCAGCACAGAGAGCCTGGAACGGGTAAGAGCATTAAGGAATGAAGAACACTAAATACTGTTAGTACTAAAACACTACGTACTACGTACTAAAACGTAGCTCTTTTAGAATTTGACATTTTCATTGTACAAATAAAAGCAAGACAAAATGTCTCATCAATGAAAATGGATTAAATAAATTAGTGATCAGATAACCAAGATGTATGGAACACATTTTGATATAGGACAATCCATCTGTAATAAAATATTTAATAAAATAGGCATTTTAAACCCTTTTATTGTAAACATGAAAGCAACACAAAGGTAGGAGCACAGGGTGAAGAAAACATGGTGTTCAGATAACCAAGATGTGTGGGTGAGGAGGAGAGGAATAGATAAAAAAAATGTGTGCCACTGGAAACGAGGAAAGGTGGAAAGAGGGAGAAAGAGAGAGAGAGAGAAAGAGAGAGATGGTGGGGTCTATTCTCAGAGTGCTTTCAGCACAACTAGCAATCTTGGGCTGATTTTGCCTGTTGTACTGCTGCTCTTCGAGAGCTCTGCTCATGTAATGTGTTGTGACAGTGCTGATTCTTGTGACTAACTGCTTTGGCAGAGTTGCTCCTCTGTCATGCTAATGAAGAGTTGTGGAGAGGAGCTCGATTGACAGCCCATCAACACGTTAAAGCCCCCACTCGTGTGTGGACAAATACCAACACACACACACTCGAACACGCAAAGATGCAAAAATGCACAGATGCAGAGCACTAAGCACAGAAAGGCTTGATAAGGGTGTAATACTTCCTGAACAGTCACAGATGCTGAGTGACAGGCATGGTCAGTCAGTAATGTGCAAAGATAGGCAGAGAGATCCTTGAGCACACACACACACACACACACACACACACACACACACAGCATGGATGCAGAGGGACTGGCGTCATTCTCCTCTGCCATTGCGTCCCCTTGCATCAGAGAGATCCCCTAGTGTCTGGCATAATGCTCAGGTACCGACAACAGTAACACACACACACACACACACACACACACACAGAGGGAAATGTATTTCAGGGAAATACATGAATATACACACAGACTCACTCAGAAACCAAGGGAAGAACAAGCACAGACAGAAAGATTGAGTCCTGAACCATCTCATCCTCCCATCACAGGGCAAACTACATGTGTGTGAAGGAAACAGAGCTATAGAGTAGATAACACAGACAGCGCCATAGTGAGGGAGTGAAAAAATGGGAGTTGTAGATCGATCTGCATTGGCTCTGGGCTGAGTGAACGAGTCCTCTGCCCAGCTTAATTAAGGTTAATGTTGTCCTCATCCTGTATCTGTCTCTCGTTCTTTCACTCCCTCTCTCCCCCCATCATCTCTTGCTGTTTTTTTTCTCTCCACCGGCCTAGAAAACCACTCTGCGATCCATTTTTACAGCCTCGTCTTAACCTCCTTAACCTCCGACCTTTGACCTGCTCCTAACCTCACATTTTCTCACCTCTGCATGCAGATGGTTCCCTCTCCTCTCCCCGCCGTCTCCATCAAAGCGGCCATAAAAAAGCTCTTAATGGCTAAATGTTGTTTGCTGGCATTATTGCCTATTTCCTACCCATGTGACTCAGCACTCACTTTTAAATTATTCACAAACAGTCACCAAGGTGCTGATGCATCTTCCCAGCTTATGAGCAGCTGTCATCCCCCCATCTTCCTCCCTTATGAACGTGACATTTGTTTCAGAGCGAGGTAGCTGAAACGGTTGCGGTGAAAGGATGGGAAAAGTAGCAGACAAATGCCCCAAACCGTGAGCAGCAGGGTAATCTCGGAGTCTGCTGACACCGAACTCGCTCTGGTGACGAGCTCTCTCAGCAGCACATGGCTGTCAGTTTCTTTTGACAGCCCTCTCATCACCACCATGACCCACCGGCGGTTCTGGAACACACCAAGCATAGCAGAGGCCACCCCAGCCCGCCCTCTCCGCACCTCAGACCAGCGGCACCAGCAGAGTTGCCCTGCCGTGGTCCTGGACATGGTTAATGGCGCTGGGGGTCCGAGCCTCCTGCCCGTCCTCACACAAACCCAAAGTGATGCTCCAGAGCCTGGCCACACCTCCTCCGCCCGCCCCACTCACTGCTCCTCTGGTGTGGCTCCTCCCACTCCCCGCCTCACACCTCTATGGGTGAAAACACACAGCGGGGGCTAAATCCCCTTTAACATTGATGCAGTGCAGCTCAAAGACACAGACAGCATGCCAACTGCTAGCTCTGCTGTCTCCTGTCATCCTTCCAAATGCCACAGTAACAATCTGTTGCAAGTTTCCGTTGTTTGTTAAAATCTCGGTCCTCAAATATGGTCCCTAGAATCAAATATGGTTTATAAGAGTCTACAGATTGTTAATATGATTGTACTGTTCTCATGTCTTTTTGTTCCTAATTTATTTCTCCATGCATGTAATTTTAACACATTCTGCTCACGATGAATCCATGGCTGCCATTTTGACATGCTCTGCATCCCTCCGGCTGTCTCCGGGTCAGCTCCTTAGCATAAATCAGCGCTCTCCAGGCACTTTGGCCTGATGCAGTCGCTGTCCCCAGAGCAGTGGGGTCTAGCAGGGGCTCTCTACAGTCCAGCAACGTTCGGCGGCAACCTCCGTGATCTGTGCCTCCCATTAACATGATAAAGAGGTCTCTCATCAACCACTCCCTCCGGCCAAGAGCTGACAGAAGATCCACCTTCAGGATCACGCCCTACGAGCCCATCCAGAGATGGTCGACAGCATGCTGGGAGATCCGGAGGTGGCGGCAGGTCGGAGGCTATTTCTGACTGCCCAATTTATTCTATGTCAGTATTTTACAATTCTCAGACAGGATTCTTATGGAGGAGGAATCTGACAGAACAATAGTAATAAGGCACACAGGCCTAAAGAAGCAGGGAGGAAAATCAATAAAGTGAGGGAGCGATGAAGTGAAGACATAAAGAGAGATACAAAAAGGAGATATATAAAGGGAAAATGATGGAGGGAAAACGATGCAGGTGGAGGTTGACCTGGTTTCAAAAGCGCAGTATCGATTACCTTAAGATGAAAACCAGGCAGAGAACATACACTTAAAAAAAGAATCTGAGGGGGAAAAAAAGCCCTAATAAAACAACCTGAAGAAGACGAGACACAGACACCAACTCAGACACAGACTTAAACCGAAGACAAACAAGATTAGAGGTGGTTAGCTTGGATGACTGAACACAACATCCTATACTATCACACTTCAGAGCTTTAGATGAGGCACGGACAGTTGAGGCGATTGGCAAATCCAGCAGGATTATAAAGCAATAACCAAGATTAAATTAAGAGGTACATTTATTCATGGGATTAGTTTGCACCATATGGGGATGCTCTGCTAGACGTCACAGACTGGGTAGAATATGGACGGGAGAAGGGGCTAGACCACAGCTTTCACATATTAATAGCTACAACTCCCTTGGTAGATTATTGCAGTCAATCATTACAATCATTAAAGATTATGTTTCCATGGGTAACCACGATCACTTTGAAAAATCAGAGCTAAATCACATGTTGCCAGAAAAACATGTTTCAGAGTTTCATGAGTAACTGCTTAAAAATAACCTATTCAATGTTTAATAATGAGCACACAATGAAAGAAAGAGAGAAACATCAAAATGGAAAGAGATAACCAACCTAACATTCTCATGAAAAAACATGTGCACTAGAATACAACACACACACACACCCACACCCACACACACAGCCACACACACAGCCACACACACAGCCACACACACACACCTACCCACACACCTACCCACACATGCACATATACATGAAACAGACATTATTCTTAAGCATCCCCTTCGGGAAGCCCTCAAGCTATTTAGGGCCAGTGAACATGTTTCTTCAGCGGGCCAGGGCTCCTTGTGGAGTGCCTGTCAGCACTAAGGAGGAACGGCTGTCATAGTGGCAGCGGCCGATCTCGGGGGGGGTTGGGGGGGATGTAGTTTGGGGGGGGGTTTAATCAACCTGTGCCACCACCTCAAAGATCTCCAGGCACCAGCAGCGGCTCTGCTGGAGCGTCCGCACCTTGGGCGGGGCACGCCGCACCTCTGACTTTGGTTGCGAGCACCCCAGAGGTGAAAGGTCGCGAAGAGGCCACCGCAGCGGCGGGTTCACAGCCGGACGGATGGAGGTCACACGACCCCTTAACGGCCACCGTCAACCGGATCATTTATGGAGCACAAAATGAAAATGTCCACTCTAATGTGCAAATCCTGATAGTATGGGGGCTGGAGCGTATGCTTTTAAAGCTGGTGGAGATGGATGTAGCTGTGTGGGTAGCAAGCGTGGGTACTCCCAGTTCAGCCCCGCCCACTGTGTTCCGTCTATGCGCCAAACTGCAGAATGCATGAAAGCGTCTGTCAGCGATGATGGCAGCACATCAGCAAAACCAAATACAAGTTAAAACAAATACATGTTGTCAAAACGGCAGCATTTAAGCACAGCTAAAGTGTTATGTAGCTGCAGAAGAACTTGCGGGTGCGGGGCTCTCCGGGGCGTTAGTTAGTTATGACTGCAGAGAAGCAGTGAACTGGAGACTGTCCTGAACTAGAACTCGAGAGCCCACAACAACTAATGCATCTGTGATCCATTTATATTGATGCCTTCACCTAACCTGCATAGTGTGGGAATCTTTACTCATTGTGACTCATACATGCAAGTCCCATAAAAGCCCGTAACAATGTGAGCAGACAAGAAATGATGAGAATACAGCAGTACTCCCTAGTTTATAGGACAACATCTTAAAAACAAGGAGTGGGCATGTAAGAGAGATGGAGAGGGAGGGAGGGAGGGAGAGAGAGAGAGAGAATTGATGAGGGAGTAAAGAATAATTAACTGAGTGCACACAACAAATGAGACTTCAAGAGATGGCTGTAGAAATACAGCCTCTACTGTAGACATGAGGCCTTTACTGTAGAAATAAGGTGTCTACTGTAGAAATAAGGCCTCTACTGTAGAAATACAGCCTCTACTGTAGACATGAGGCCTTTACTGTAGAAATAAGGTCTCTACTGTAGAAATAGGGTGTCTACTGTAGAAATACGGCCTCTGCTGTAGACATAAGGCCTTTACTGTAGAAATAAGATCTCTACTGTAGACATAAGGCCTCTACTGTATAACTAAGATATCTACAGTAGAAATGTGGCCTCTACTGTAGGCATTAAGGCCTTTACTGTAGAAATAAGTAGTACTGTACTGTACTGTAGTCCAATGACCCAGAGCAGCACTCCCACATGTCCAAAGTTCATCCAGAAGACAGACAGACAGTGGAGTCGAGATTGAAACGGAGAGAGAGAGCAGGGCAGAGAGAGAGAGAGAGAGAAAGAGAGAGAGAGAGAGGGAGCAGGCGAACTAGCTGGCCTGTGAGCCCCCGAGTCACGTGCCATAGGTGCTGATATTAAATGGAGTAGTGACCAATTACCTGCTAGTGCTCTCAAATCTCTCACCTCATAATGTAATACAGCGCTCCTCAGCTAGCCCCACCATATCCTCTCAAGCGCTCCCTGGAGGAAGTGAGACTAATGAAATGTACACCCCAACCCCGCCACGCCAGCGGCCAGCGCAAACACACAGGAGGGCCCTCCATCCTCCTCATATGAGCAAATAAACCGTGTCTAATATGCAGTTAGGCCCTAACTTCCATTTGTTTAGCCTCGGTGTGTACTATACAGTCCACAGAGAGATGATGTGTTATTAAGAGAAAGAGAGAGGACCAAAATAAGCCTCTTTGTCCTGGCGTGACTCGGGCGGAGCTTCTGAGGCAGAGGCGGTGGTGCGCTCCACCCCTCCAGCTCCGCTGCTGCACCCTTCAGAACAGCTCGGAGGAGGGAGCAGGAAACCCACAGCCCCACATGCAGAGGGTGTGCAGGGAACAGCCCAGCATCTCTCAACAAGGGAAGGGAGTGAAGGAGAGGGATGGGAGAGAGAGAAAGGGAGAGAAGGGAGAGAGAAAGAGGGAAGGGAGAGAGAGAAAGGGAGAGAAGGAGAGGGATGGGAGAGAGAGAAAGGGAGTGAAGGAGAGGGATGGGAGAGAGAGAAAGGGAGAGAAGGGAGAGAGAAAGAGGGAAGGGAGAGAGAGAGAGAGAAAGAAGACTCAAGTGCTTGCATTTGTTCTGAAGAATGGGGTCAAAGGTGCATTTCTGCATACTGAGGAAACCAGTACACACCTAATTTCACAGGACCAAATGAGCTGCATTACTTAGCCAACAATGACACCACGTTAACAGCCAAATATGTCTAATGGAAGCCTGTATAAATACAGGGCATGATCATTTTCTTAATATATGACAAAACTGGCACGCGTGTGCACACGCACACACACGCGCGCACACAGTTCAGCTCATACCAGATACACACACATCAAGCAGAGGAACAGAGGCCCATGTACGACAAATGACCTCATTTCCACTAATCTATTCGAGATCTCTGTACCGCTGTCTCCTCTTTTTCCTCCCTCTCTCTCTCTCTCTTTTCCATTCCAGGCTCATAGGCACAGGTTTCAACAAAGCAGTCATTTCTGATCCGTCATCGGTGCTTGTGGTAGCATAACAATAGACGTTACCAGATGTCATTTTTTTCTCGTTACCATTTTCCCCCCCAGTTTTCACTGTCAGTGTCCTTGAAATCTGGAACAGCGGCTGAGAGTTTTTAATCAATTTTCTGAGTAGCATGGCTGCCCAGTCAGTCAGGCAATCCTCAAGGGGAGCTGGGTACAGGCCCAGCAATAAAAATAACACAAAATCTAATCTGAATTATGGTTGAAAGGGATTAGGATACCTTAATCCCGTGAATAAACAAAAAATGTGAGAGGGAAAAATAACTGTGGTGGGTTGTGTATGTGTGTGGTGGTAGAACTGGGCAATGCTGTTTCATCAAAAGCCCTCTAATCCGTGAGCCACCCCCCATCGTCCACCCCTTTTCTATCTGCCTCTGTCCTTGCACCCTGAGGAGTCCTTTCTACCCCTACCTCTGACCAACCAGGCCTCTATCTGGGCACGAGATCTAATCTGAAACCCACGGCTGAGAGTCCTCCGGCGGCAGGGTGTCCAGTGTACCGGCCACACCCCTCGCCCGGCCTGCCACGCAGTGAAGACCCTCGGTAGCCTCAGCCTAGCGAATGCAAAGCAGCTAAGGGGCGGTCCTCTTGTGACTGACAGATCTCACAGCAAGTGAGAGCTCCTGAGCTGATCTTTTTTTATTTTACAGTTTACCATCAAAGTAATAAGTCCTCTCATCCAACACTTTAGCTGCCAGCGTCCTGCAGCCTCTTTAGGGAGGTTAGAGTGAGAGTGGCCAGCCCAGCGAGGAGGAGGAGGGGTAAGAACGCTGCTCTAGCGGCTCCTCCAGGAACCCCACCGAGTCTGCTGCCACAGGCCCAGCTGGTGCCTGGCCTCCGTTCCCTGCGTGGTACGCTTCGCCCTCGGAGAGCCACGCCGCATTAAGGAACACGTGATCACACGTGAGACGCTCGCGCGCGCTTTTCACCCCGATGCACACGGGGATAACTGAAACCCATCATGCTCGGTAATGATTAAAGTGAACTTTGACCTTTCCGAGTTCCTCTGGCTCCGTTCCCATCTCTTTGTTTGGAGCTACACTCGGTTCTCCTGCTGGAAAACCACATTTCTTCTGCAAATGAGTATTTACCAGAAGCCATTTGTAATTATATAAATCAAAATGTATTTGAACTAGAGTGTCTGAGGCAGCAATCCCCCGGGGAGCAAAAGAAGAAGAGAGCTTAGGTACGACGGCAGGAGCACCGATGCGACTTCCAGCCACATCCGCGGCATTGAAATGTGCACAAGCTCGTGCTACGCAGCTCTTCCTAAGACACCCGTTACCAGCTGGATCAAGCGAGTCTGGCGGCTCTTTTTATCTCTTCCTATATCAAAGGAATTTACGGCTGTTTTCGGGTGTGCACAGCGACAGACGCCCTCATCCAGCGCGTCTCCGTGTAATTATAGGCGAGAGCACCTTCATTACACCACTGCTCCCCACACCAGATGAAAGACATGCATGACACTGCCATGTAATTGCTCCTTCTCATTGGAGGAGGAGGAGATGCAAAGAGGCATAAGGAAGGGAGAGGCTTAGTTTTCCTGTATATCCTGTTTACTCTGCCCTCCTGGTTCTCCTCCCCTCCCCTCCCCTCCCCGTGGCTGTGGGCCGTGGTAGTCGGAGTGGCTGTGGGCCAGGAGGGGTTCATTATTCCCCCAGTGTCTGAGGCTCCAGGACAGATGTGTAAATTGTTGTGCTAATGTGGCCAGGCAGCCGTTGCATTTAACGGGGCCAGATTTACGCACTTCACGTCACTGTAGAACTGTCAGTCACACATCTACACACACGCGTACATGCAGACACGCACACGCACACACACGCACACACACAAATGTGGTGTGGGCAGCCGCTGTCAAACGCACACATAATCACCTCCGCACAGGCACACTGTTCCCTCCAGTCACCCACCTAGCAGCCTTAACCAATAACTAAAGTGCTCTGCATTTAATCAGCAGAGCCAGAGCCACACTGCAGCAGGGCCACGAGCAGAGCCCCGCACACCACACACCACGGAGACCCCCACACGCCACACACCACATGCCCTGGAGAGCCCCGCACATCACCCGCCCTGGAGAGCCCCGCACACAACACCACACGCCCCAGAGAGCCCCGCACCCACACTTCTGCAGATCTTTCCTCCCTAGTTTCAGCCTCCGTAACAAAAAGGGGGAGAGAAGCAGCGTGAGAGTGTTCTGAGATGTCACCATAAAGTACCATCAGAGCCGTCCCAGTGGTAGCACTTCTACACCAGCTTAGTGAAGCAGAGAATGAATTGTGCTTTGGAAATGGATTTGAAGAGTAAGCACTCAAATCTTCACACAACCAACGTAGGACCGAACCACAGAATGGAGGAGCTCTTTAACGCGCTTGTATTTACTTTTTACTTGCTTTTGTTCTTAAAAACAAACACATGGCAGAATATAGGAGCTGTAATTATGTAAAACGTGCTCTGTGACCCCCTCCAATCAAGTACAGGCTCTGCCGCATGTTTGTGGCTGTTCCTACACCTGGACAGGCTTCAGCGTGGCCCTCTCCTCTGGCACGAGCGAGGGGCACCCGCACGGCCATCTCCCCAGTCTGCTAAAACGTCTGCTGGCTGCTTGTCCGTGACTCTGCAGCTCCTCTTAAAGCCTCCAATCAGGACCAGGATCAATCAGAGCAAGCCTCATGCTGTCCCCCTGCAGGGCGTTAGATTAACAGGCATTACGCACAGCTACCGTTAAGGAAGGGTAATTTCACCTGCCTGACGAAAGACCTGAACAGGGCAGGTCGGCCATATGAAAAGACCCGAAACCTTGGTGCCCCCGGTGGACGTGTTAAGACACATAGTGATGCTCATTACACAGGATATAGGCAGGAGGGGCTCTGAAGTGCAGCTAATTTCACCCGTCCATCATGCCAACACAACGTCTCATTTCACAAGCCTCGGCAGCTGTCTTTTAAGTTTGAAAACAGACACCATTTTGGGTCACATAACGTCAGTGTGAGTGATGCACTTGCCAAGCGTTTGACATGCAGTAAAGACTGCAGCACCCATCAGGATTCTGAGGCATGGAGAGCGCCTGGCCGGACCACACTGGATCGCTTACTGCATAAAACCTTACAGCTCACACAGAGTTTCTCTAGTCCTGACAGATCATTTTCTAAATGAGTCTACTGAGCAGTCAAAGCCTCTCCTCTGTGCTGCGTCCCATGCTCTCCACGATGGACACACACACGCACGCACACGCACAATACACACCCTCCAAGGGTGGTTGCACACCGACAGCACAAGATCATCATTTTTGTTTAAGTTGAAAAGTGACCCTGCCTCACTTCAACTGATCAGGCAGAAACGTCCAGCCTGTCTCTCAGCCATCGATCAATACGTTACAGGAGTTCACTCCTTCCAGCCAGTCGGAGCTCACTGCCTCTGCGTGCCATGGAACGGGACGCAGCACGAAGATGGCAAACCACGGGACGGAACAAGCCAGGGGCGGGAACGGGGCGGGGCCGCAAAGTTCGGATCCGCCATGCGGAGGGTTAATGAACCTGGTCAGCATGAGTATCCATCTGCTTCCTTAATCCCTGCGAGCGTTGGCCATGCTGGGCGGGCCACTGGGCTGGGCCACGCTAGCTGAACCCGACCGACCGGCGCCATATGCGGAGCGGCGTGCCGGCCCGGGAGCGCAGGTGTGGCGGCCGCAGCCAGACGAGAGGGCCGCTCCTGGCCTGCTGGAGCCACGCCCGTCTTGGCTTCAGCAGCGCCGGCGTGAAACTACGGGGCATCGGCGCTCGAGCGCAGCGAGCGAGGAGGTGACAGGGAGGTCGGCCACGACGCCCGACTGCCTAGCAGCAGGTATGAGGCGCGCGGACAGCGGGACATGTTTCCTGCCGCACATACAAACGCTCCCGAGGCTCACGCGAACGTTAAGACGAAAGAAACTGGGCAGAAGCCAAATCGTGAGCTTTCAGTGCAGTGGCAGGTAGGAGCAGAAAGGCCACACGAGTGAGAACGGAATCAGGCGCTCGCAAGCTCGTGTGAAGTGCGTGGAAGTGTTCGCCGACCGAGCGCCTGGCAGATCCGGGGGGGGAGACACCTGCTCCTGCACTGCTCCTCCTCAACCTGCCCCTGTTTGCTGTTCGCTCAGCTATTCACTCCATCGGCAGGCAGGCAGGACTCAGATGACAGTCTTAATGACACAGTATTAATGCTCCTACAAGATGCAAAAGGCAAACCGGGAGAGAGGAGGATTCCGTAGTTGACACGCTGAATTACCCCGGGAGAATTACACCTCGACAACCAGCTCAGCGATCTGACTGCCATGGAGGCTCAGCTTAAGACCTGCTCCCATGGGCCTCCACTGTCTGGATGGCCAGGGCAACAGTTCAGTTCTGTTCTGTTTGCCTGTTTAACAATATATGTGTGTGTGTGTTTGGGTGTAAATACGTGTGTGTGTGTGTTTTCATATTCATATGTATGTTTGCATATGCTAGCATATGCTGTAATAGACTGGGCTGGTCTTTAATGAGACACTATCATCCATGTTGTAAAGCTCTTGTGTAGTTATTGTCATAATGTCATTTTACCCAAGTCTTGGCCAAGGCAGGGTTAGCAAGGCTATTTATCCTGGGACCACTGTGTGAGGTCTACTACACGGTTCTTCTTAAGAGTGCTTTATCACACGCCATCACCCCTCACTGACCAGGAGCACACACTTAGCCCGCAACAATGACAAACCAGCTGCTCTGTGTGTGAGTATGCATGGCCTTGTGTGCTCTGCTTCTAGGGTGTTATGGACTCCCCCATTCAGCCCTGCAGTGGCAATGGACACTAGCAGAACACTAATAAATCCCCACTCCTCCTTCCCACATCCCCCAAAAGATGCCCCCCACAGTGCTGCCCCTCCGCCCCATGGGGCAGATGGGAGACTTAATAGGCATTAAACTCAAGAGAGATAGGATTCTCCACGCTGCCTTCTAAAGACGAGCTTCCCGAACCCCCACCAGCACTGGGGCGTAAAAGGACAGAGACAGAGAGGGGATCACTACACACGAGGCAGGAGAAAATGCAGCCCAGATTGGAAGGATGAGAGGAGCGAGAGAGAGGGATTGGGATTTCAAATATTCTCAAAGGGACTAAAACTAGAAACATGACAAAAACAGGCCAAATGAGAGCGAGGATGAAGGCTAAGAGAGAAGCTGGCTGATATCCTCTTAAAGACTACCCTGGGACCCAAAAATAAAGATGGAAGATGCCATTTCTCCCACGCACACACTTCAGACAGCATCTGTGTCAGAAACGCAAACACACACACACACACACACACACACACACGCAGCTTGAAATAGCACCCAGATTGGCTTGGGCCTAATCTCCAAGCATGGACTGGTCTGAACTTCCCTTTGAAGAGGAAAAGGCTGGCCGAGAGCATGCGGGAATGTTCACGGCCTCAAAATGTCTCTCTGCCAGTGCAAGACACACTCAAAGGCAGCAGGCGGGAGCGGTGCTCACAGAACTGGCACGGACCGGGCCTGCCACGCCATATAAACCCACACCGGAACCTCTGCGGACTCTGTGATGTCACACCTCTGACTCCTACCCATGGTAAAATGCCTGAATGACACTGTCTCCTATAAGTATTAGGATAAGTATTAGATATTATGATTTCGGAGAACCATTCAAGAACTATAGCAGGGCACCTTGAAATGCGACATATGGGAACAAGCTGGGGTGTAATGAGCAAAGGCACTGCAGACAGTAAGTTCTCCGGCAGGCCTACATCAGATTGGACCCACCTCTCAATCAGAATCAGGCTGTCGACCATATCAGAACAATTAAACGCGGCAGACGTGTGGGGCGGCGGGCTGAGGAGAGACGTGCTCTTCCTCAGGGGTTAATGAGTTTGAGGCACTTGTAATTAGGGCTCGCGGTGAGCCGCACGTGGTGACAGGTGTGGGGCCGTGTCACTGAGAGCTTCCACACGCAGCTAAACCCAAGATGTGGGGAGAACGCTGCGCCCGAACCATGAACCACGCTCCGCCCGAACCATGAACCACGCTGCGCCCGAACCACGCAGCACCCGAACCACGCTACACCCAAACCACGCTACACCCGAGTCATGCTCCGCCCGAACCACGCAGCACCCGAACCACGCTACACCCAAACCACGCTACACCCGAGTCATGCTCCGCCCAAGCCACGCTGCACCCGAGCCACGCTGCACCCGAGCCACGCTGCACCCGAGTCATGCTCCGCCCGAGCCACGCTGCACCCGAGCCACGCTGCACCCGAGCCACGCTGCACCCGAGTCATGCTCCGCCCGAGCCACGCTGCACCCGAGCCACGCTGCACCCGAGTCATGCTCCACCCTAGTCATGCTCCACCCGAGCCACGCTGCACCCGAGTCATGCTCCGCCCGAGTCATGCTCCACCCGAGCCACGCTGCACCCGAGTCATGCTCCGCCCTAGTCATGCTCCACCCGAGCCACGCTGCGGCTGGCACCCATGCCACGTGTGGCGCCAGGGGCTCACCGCACTCTTCCTGTGGTTTGGTACTGGAGGAGATGAAAGCGCTCTGCTCTGCGGCACTGGGGAGCACTTAGATGGCCGCGGCCAATGACAACACTGCAAGAGGAGTGGAAGATCTTCACCACGGCGACAGTGGCAGAATAAGAATACAAACTTTCACATGTCTGGCTCTTGGCCCCATTGTTTGGACATGACTGAATAAGAAGTGTGACTATGAAAAGAGAGCAGAGGCAGAATAAAACACACACACACACACACACACACACCACACTCATGCATTTTCTGTGGCTGGCTTTCAGAAGAACAGACTGGCCTGCCCCTCACCCCACACACCCCACACACACCGTGGCAGGAAAGAGCTTCTTTGAGCCCTCCATTCAGGGCGGGTACAAAGCCACCCCACCGAGTCATTCTTCAGCAGACCCTGTCACTCTCCACCCATTCGACCCTGCCCACCCCGAGCCCACCGCCCATCTGCCGTAAACCCGGCTGGGGTGAAGAGTCTCCCTCTTCTTTTTCTCATTCATCCATCCACGGGTTGCCCCGACTTCATTAAAATCTCCTCCTTTGCCTTCCCATCATCTGCTCCTCCTCCCCTTCAGCTCACCCTGTTGTCATCGCTCGGCTCTTCTGGAATGATCCTCAGATCGTCCAGTCGTCGTTCATCTCCTCTCTAGTATCCTGTGTGTGGCTTTTGTGTTTGCTTGGAGAGCAACTAATTTTCATCACTTGTCCAAACAGACTTTTGTGACTACTGAAAAGAACATATTAAAGGTTTTACTCATTGGACTCAATGATATCAGTTACTTTTCATATCAGATTCCCAGTAAAATATCAGTTATTTTTTATATCAGATTCTCAGTAAAATATCAGTTCTTTGTAAATATCAGATTCTCAGTAAAATATCAGTTATTTTTAATATTCTCAGGTTTATTATCATGCTTATTTTAATGCTTTATTATCATGTTTATTTTAATGCTTTCATTGTCATGCTTATATTAATACTGGTATTTATTTATTTATTTCACTTCACTTTTCTCAGTTGATTTTCCCAACTGCTCACCACCCCCCACCTCCCCCCACCCCCCCCCCTCCCCCCCCCCCCTGTCTCTCTGCTCTTTGCTGATGATTTATGGCGGCACACTTCATGTACAGTATTGGCAAAGCATTAAAAATGTCCGCCATTAAAACTCAGCACGCTAGCCATCACTAAAAGCCTTAAGAAAACCACCTCCCAGGGACATGCTCCTTGCTGTTTCTCACTCCTTCTCGCTCTCTCTCACTCGTCTCCTTGTCCCACACTGTGCCAGAGACTTAATGATGCTTGAATGCCACTGCACCTAACTTCTCCATCCTCTCTCCTTCTCCCTCACTCTTATGTAATAAAGGATAACTAAAAACCAGTCCCTCCCCCCACAAACACACACACAGATGTGTACACACAGGGTAGGGGAGTGAGATTAGTTCTCAGGTCCCATGCATAGTGATCAGCATTTACCACACTGTTGATTTAATCTTACTGACGGGGCCTTGGTTTAAAGGAGTGAGCGATTATCGGTGTCAGACTGCTCTCACACCTCCCATGCACAGACTCAAATGACCACATGCACTACGCATTTCCAATTCCAGAACAGACAGACAGGACCACACACACACACACACACACAAACATACAGAAACACACACGCACGCACATATATACACACACATGCCATATAAAGGTTCTAAGCAATCATAAACAGGTTTAAAATATTAACAAGGGCCACTTTGCCGTGATGAATAATAGAGGGAGGGGAGAGAGTGGAACACCAGTGATCTCCAATACAGCCCCTCACGACTCCTCCCCAAAGCTCCCATTAAACTAATGCACAGCGCAGCACTGCAAGTCACACTCTCCAACACCGACACATGTATTCCCTCGCTCCTTCCCTCCGAAAGACAGATCGCTCCCTTCCGTGCCTTCCATCCTCTCCTGCCTCCAACATTTTGTTTAACCACTTCCACTAAACTTCATAAGCTCTCGTTTTCCTGCTTCTAGGCCTCTCGGAGGCCACCTGTCTCTGTGTCTGAAAACAGTACTGTAGCTCCTGACATGATGTTGATCACTCCACGCACATCCCCGAACACACAGAACACAAGGGCCTGACAAATCCCAGCCCTTTAACCGGCACTGGGGCAAAGAAAAAGACAACCATCTCCCAAAGTTAACCAGCTGCACCTCCATGACCTGTAGCACCGCAGGAGAATTCACTGGGCCCTGCTGGGGAGGGTCAGACATGTTCTCCTCTCTAAAGACGATGGCCTGGGGGACATGGAGGTTCTCTCCACCCCCTTCCATATGCTTTGACCTTAAGCAATAGATGCAAGCCTTAAACACCCCCCGCCTCCAATACCAGTTCCCCGTCGCAGCTGTGCCTCTTCTCAGTCAAAACCACAGCACTCCACCACAGGTTTGAGCTCAACTCTAAGACAAGACAACTATTACTCAATTACTATTATTCTACTACTTACTGTACTAACACATGCAGACAAGGACACTCAAATGTATATACAAACACTCAAACACATGTGTACAAGCACTTCAACATGCATACAAACACTCATGCATGTGTGTTCAAGCACTGAAATGTACATACAAACACTCATACACATGCAGGCAAGGGCACTCAAACGTACATACAAACACTCATACACATGCAGGCAAGGGCACTCAAACGGACATACAAACACTCATACACATGCAGGCAAGGGCACTCAAACGGACATACAAACACTCATACACATGCAGGCAAGGGCACTCAAACGTACATACAAACACTCATACACATGCAGGCAAGGGCACTCAAACGTACATACAAACACTCATACACATGCAGGCAAGGGCACTCAAACGGACATACAAACACTCATACACGTGCCCTAGCATACCCAGTCCTCTCTGTCTGCACTGAACAGAGAATGCAGAGATATTCCCAAACGCATATGCAGACGCACACGCAAACAAACATACAAAGACGATCACACACACAAGCACATGCACACATGCACGCACACACACACATATACACACACACACAATCCTGAGTGAAGAGGCTGATGGGCAGAGGAGCCAGACGTGGTTTCCTGGCAGTCTGGGTAATTAATGTTCATGTCAACACTCAGACAGCATTCTCATAGAGGAAATCTGAGCTCAGCACATCCACGCATGAACACATGCACACACACACACACACACACACACACACACAGGAGCTGAGAGGAAGAATAAAGGAATGGGCAGAATGAGAGAAAAGATGAATGTTATCTGTCTCCACCACGCTATGTTATAGACTAGTTGAAAAATGCCCCAGTCTCTGTGTCTCGCTCAGACTTTGGCTCGTGTGCGCAGAGCCAGCGGTGCTCCCATGCCACGATCCAGCCAGGCCCGAACAAAAGCCCAGCTCTCCTGTCTCCAGCCGCACTCTCCGCCACGCTCCGCAGATCGCATTTCTCATCCTGAGCGTTTCATTTCAAAACAGTGCTCCCTTATTAAGCATAAGCGGCTTTTCTGGGCTGCCTATTCTGGAACAACAGGCAGGGGTGGGGAGGCGCAGGACTGCTCTAGTTAAACATCATACCATCAATAAATGAGATAGGAAAGGGCTGCCTACAGGATGGAGTATAGGACCCTGCAGCATGTTTACTAAGGGGCGAAGCACGACCTGGGACACCGCCTACGGAGGCATTCTGGGTACAGCCCAGTATCCAACCCAGGATCGAACCCAGTATCCAACCCAGGATCGAACCCAGTATCCAACCCAGGATCGAACCCAGTATCCAACCCAGTTACAGCTCTTCTAACTTGCGCTTATTCCTAACTTACCCTCCAGAATGCTACAACTAAACTACTGTGGATGTTATGAACAGATCTGTTAGATAAGCAGCAAGATACTTTTTAATATGATTTTAATATGAAGGTAAATAACTTCTTAGCTAACAAATTCTCCAATGCCAAGACTAAGTCTTTCACACAACCAAACATTGTCTTTTTATTGAGTATTTGCGACGCGATTTATTTCAACAGACCAACCAAGCGTCTAAACTTTGATAACTTTCAAATACGGTGGTTTACCAAACACATCACCAAAAATAACCAAAACAGAGGAATGGTATAATTTCAGATATAGGCAGATTCTTCTTTAAAAATATAATAATAATAATAATAATAATAATAATAAATTACATGCTTGCGTAAACGTGAACGTATTTTGAGGAGATTTTCAGCAATTTCTGTGAATCAGCAAAAGTTTTTAATCAGGTGGACAGTAAATGGTTATTGTAAATGAACAAGCTGAACTGAAAAGCCTACTTCCTAAATTGCATCCAAAACCTTTCCGTCGGAAGCACATACCGACGATATTGTTAGTTTGTTTGTTTTTTTATAAGTCGCATTTTTCTATTTCCTAGAGTCAAAAAAGGCAACGGAGTAAACTTTAATTATCCTCCGAGCGCCGCGGGGGTTCCGCCTTTTCCCGCTGTTTGAACGCGGAAACGGAGTTTCAGACCTCTGCGAAACTAGCGGGTAACATCGCGCATGCGGCAGTACGCTCGCTCTGAAAGTGTTCCACGTTGATCCCGCGAAATAGTTGAACGAATGGATAGATTGATGGATGGATGGATGGATAAATGACCGTATGAAAACTACTGGCATTTATTTTACATAACACTTGTAATAATATTTGAAAAAATACCTTGGCAGGCAATAATTTATTCCAAGAATAACCTTATCTAGATTGTCTGAGCCACCTGCTCTTATTCCAAGTGGGCGACTCCGGAAAACATCCAGGTAAATACCGCTTCACCATAATGTGACACTGCTCACACTGCGTTCTTGGTGAATCCTACTTACTATACTACTTCCCCCCCATTGAAATATCACTTTGCTAAAGCAGGACTGTTGGCAGGAGTAGTATGAGGGAAAAAATAACAATGGCTGGGCTGACAGGATGATGCAGGACAATAAACCATGTATGGTCATGTCTTGATTTATAGAGAATTCATCCGAACACTTATCGGTGACTTATCATCCCCTGTGCATAGCTTTGCCCCACTATCAAGATTGGTTCACGTCCAAGACAGCAGACCATCCTCACTAATCTATATGTTTGTCTGGGCATAAATCTTGCTCAACAAGCCTCTTATCACTTATCTGGGGTTTGGGAGCACATTTATTTTCTATTTGCGAAGTGAAGTCGGGGCGTCTCGTAGGCGACTAAATCCGTCTTCCTTTTATCAACAGCTATGGCTGAGAAACTATACATCTTTAATACAGATGAATAACATCGTTTCTGTTGGAGAATAAAAGGCGAGATATGGGCTAAAAGCATTATAAAATGTTTGTATGCCGTTCAAATGGCTTTACGCCGAGTAAATTACCTGTACAGCACATGAAGGTTCCATAAATGAGAATTACAGTTAGTAGTGCACCGGGAGCTTGATCACGCTGTATCCACACACAGAGCATCTTTCTCGGTTATGTTTCTGCGAAATGTCCCAGATGCTCTCGATAAAGTTGTCCTTCCGCTCTTTTTGCTAGTAGACTCGCTGTTGGAGGGCACGATATTTCCTCAGAAAATAGACTGTTCCGTAGTCACAAATTCAGTCAAAACCCTCCAACTTTCACAGGAGAAAAAAAAACATTCGTAGTGAACTATGTTCCGCTCAGGTGAAACGCTAACTTTAAGAGTTCACTGTGGCCAACTTCAGAAAGTAGAGCAGCAGTTTCACGCGTTCCAAGGACATGCGTAAAGTTCAAGAGATTTATAACTTAATATTAATTACTTCGTTTTCTAACGACAGTAATAAAAACGAGACCATTTCGACTTGGCCAAATAGGTTTGACTGCGATATACCTTGGGCGAAGAGGCAAAAACTTGTCCCGCTAATAAAATACCGCAGTTTGACAATCTCCAATTGTGCCAGCTGTTATCTCCGAACCGCCATTCTCCGAGCGTGCCTTGTCTTTTCCGTATAGAGAAAGCTCAAGGAGTAAACATGAACACGGCGGGTTTGAACGCCGACTTGAAATGCCAGCCTCTGGGCTCCCATTTCCCGGTCAGCCAATCATCGACCATCTCCCTCCGCGAGAAGGCTGGAGAAGTGAGGACGAGTAGTCCAGGAGAGAGGAATAGAGATGTGCTGAGCATTCAGAAACCCCGAGATGGATTCACATGCGGACTGGAGTGAACTGTTCAATAACTTAATTGTTAGGTTTTTTTTTTAAACGACTGTCTTTACAGTAGCCGACATTTACAGAATCACATAATTATGATACCTCTCGTGTTGAACGTGGCGTAATAAATTAGCAAGCTAGGAGTATTAAATAATCTTCTAAAATGAATGTAAAAGAATATATTTTCCTAAAATCAGACATGCGTATCCTGCGTCAGCATGAGATAAGATCTAGGCTTCTAAAACAACAAATCATACATGTAGGCATATTCATTTTGGATATTTCTTGTCTTAGTCACTATTTAATTTGGCATTCATTATCCATTAAAACAAATAATCAGTTCTCCGCCGGGAAGACCTTACCGTCATGGTGCGCTTAACTCATAGGTTTTCTTCAGGTGTTCAGTGTCATTGTAAAGTGTACCACACGAGGGTGCTGTTTCCTATCTACTTTATTAAGTTACTTCAGACAAAAACGCGTGTCGTTGCAGTAATAATTTTGTTAATCGCAGTAGCCTGTTTTGCATTTACATTACAGCACTTGGCAGACGCTCTTATTCAAAATGACTTAAAATGCTTAACATTTATATTTATGGTGGTAAAACAATCATACAGAATCAGTATCATACCAGCCTGAGTTTAAAAAAAATATTGTGCTATGACAGTGCCAGAATAAGGAGTCAAAATAAATAATATCTACAATACTCTGTTAACACAAAGTAGTTTATTAGTGATTATTCTTGCACCTGGCATCCTTTATTACACAATAAGACAGCAACAACATGGTGTACCAGTATCAACCATGTGTCAAGCGTGCGCAATAATTCTCAATCTGCAGATGTTTTAGAGCCAAGAATCGGGTTATGATACTGCGTTTAATTTTAAACCCGTCATGTAACACAGAAAAAAATCCCTGCTGAGATTAAATTAAATATGTACGTGTGAATTCAAGACGTTGTCGTGCACCAGAGTTGTGCTAGCTGTGCTAGTTTGTTTTTGCAGAAGAACACTGAACAGCCTGCATCTGGCTGAAATGAAAGACATGCTTTTTGTCTTAGCTTGCCATGTTCCATATATCCACAGTAGAACTTTGCCAGCAGCTTTAGTACAGAGAGATGCACCATTTCTCTGAAGCTTTTCACTGGGCTTTTAAACATACTGCAATGGGAGGTCATTTACATGCCCCATCCCTCAACCCCCACAAAAACAGGAAGCTCACAGTATAGTCACACACATCTCCTTGATTTCTAGATTTAGACAGGACATGTTTTGAATAACAATAAATGTAATACAGATATCAAATTACTCATGATATCTGTATTATATTCGAATCCTTTGAAACCCTACAATGCAACTTCCGCAGTTACAGGAGGTTATACTTAACCTGACAAACAGCATGGTTTCTAACCTTGTTTTAGCCTCTAAAGGGTGTGGGTTTCCTGTTTGCAAAACAGATTTTTCAGGTTTCTTGAAGCCTTAAACAACTGTGTTGCTAAACTGCATTTAACAAGCTCCAGAAGAATATTAAGTTTCTCAGTACTAAAATGATTGTTAAGATTGTGCTGTACGTGAAAACTGAAATGATGGCTACAACAATTTTAATACATTTCGGTTCGACAAACAACGAACCTGATTGGTTCAAATGTTTGGTTCAGTCGGACTGCTGTATATGGAATCACAGACAATATCCAAAATTGAAGGATTTCATAGCTCCCTGACTCCAAGTTCCACCCACAACTTTAAGCTTCTTTTATAAGGCAGGGCAGTGAGGGATGCAAAGGGTCAGCAGGACCTGCTTAAATTGCTGTATTGTTCATAATCTTTAACACAATGTTGCTTAAAGCCAACTTCAAAAGCACATGACCCACTAGTGATGACTTGCTCTCCTTACAACCTGGTTTATTATCATCATTAGACAATTTCACAAGCCTCTGGTTTATTGGTGCAAGGATGTGCGTCTGAATGGATATGTTGTGTAGAGAAAGACATGTATAATGCTGAATCATACAATGTAACTGCTACTATGAGACATATGCTTTTGGAACTCAAGGAGATTAATTAAACTAATAAATTAAAAGAATTAATTTAATAATAATAATTTGCTACAAGAAGGTTTTAAAGCCATTTTTAGAAAGCAAATTTAAAAGCCTTATAACTGTTTAAATGTAGGTTTTTAATACGTACACACACATGAAATTTGATTATGTTTATTTGACTACAAATTATAATTAACAGTTATATTAAGAAAATGACAACCTATTGCATCACCCGGTGTGAGTGATGAGAATATGCAGAATCAGAATCAAACTTTATGAGCTGAGTACATTTGTACAGACAAGGCATTTGTCTTTGGTGACACAGTTGTTCACAACACACAACAGATTGCATACCATAACTGATGATAGAGCGTTCACACTGCAGTAACAGACATACATCCATACCTGAATACTACCACACACACACACACACACACACACACAAACACACACACACACACACACAGATCCATTCCAGTACACATTCACACATGTACAATTGTTGAATTGTTAAATAGGTATTCATAGTGCTGGGCACAGCAGCTGGGTAGGAGGTAGCAATGCTGAATAGGGTGCAAGAGGTCAGTGCTGATTTCCTCTGCATGCTTCCTGGTTCTGGAAATGTACATATCGGGAAGGGTGGGTATCTTTACTGCAGACCTGACGATGAGCTGTTGTTTGTGTATATGATGTTTGGTAGCAGAAATGCACTGCACTGTGATGGAGGTGGCGATGACAGCCTCTGTGAAGACTGTGTAGAACTGGAAACTAGCGGCTCCTGAGGCAGGTCGAACTTCTTCAGGTGATGTACAACTTCTGCTGGGTTTCCACTGTGTTGGAGTTGATGGTGTTGTCCCACTTCAAGTCTCTCCTGATTGTAGTTCCCAGAAACTTGAAGGACTGCGCAGCCATCACAGTCTTGTCTGGCAGTGGAAGAGGGTTTCTGCGGAAATCCACTATCATTTCAACTGTTTGGAATGTGTTCAGCTCCAAGTTGTTGTGACTGCCCCCGAGCACCAACTGTGCAACCACCCTCCTGTAAACAGATTTGTCACCATCTTGGATGGGACCAGTGACAGCAGAGTCGTCTACAAACTTCAGGATTTTAACAGAGAGGTCCATGGAGGAGCAGTAATTAGTGTACGGTGAGTAGAGCATTGGGGAGAACACACACTCTATGGGGGAGGATAATAGTAATTGTCCGAGTGTCTGAAGAGAATTTCCCCAGCCATCTGCTGCCGTCTTGTGAGGAAGCTGGTGATCCACTAGCAGGTGGGAACAGGCATGCGGAGTTGGATGAATTTATTGTTGAGAAATTCTGGGATGTTAATGTTGAATGCAGAGCTGGTGTCCAACTCATGCATATGTCCTTGGCTGTTCAGAGTGTTGAAGGATGAAGTGAAGCCCTATGTCCATTGCATCAACCATGGACTAGCTGGCTCGAAGCATAAACTTCAGCGATGTCCTTCAGGTGTGCTAATATTAGTCTCTCAAAGAATTTCATGACTTTGGAGGTCAAGGTAATGGGTCTGTACTCATTTAGTCCTTTGACTGTTATTCATTTTGGAGGAGGGGGGGTGATTGTAGAACATTTGAAGCAGACAGGTACTTAAACACAGCTCCAGTGATCTACCGAAGATGCGCATGAAGACAGGTGCAAGTTGCACAGCACAGGCCTTCATGCAGGAGGCTGAAACACCATCTGGTCCTGGTGCCTTTATGACCTTGTGTCTCTGGAAGAGGCTGCACACATCATCCTTACAGATCTTCAGAGCAGACTGAGTGCCTGGCTGGATGGCAGTCAAGAGTTGGGGAAGAGGTGCTAATGCTTCTGCTGTGGTTTGAATGGGGTGTGAAGCTGAGGTGGTAACGCGTGCGACGGTGGGCTGTTCAAACCTGCAGTAGTGTATTCAGCTCATCAGCCAGCTGACAGTTCCTCATTGTCTGAGGGGGACGGCTTATTGTAGCCGAAGATGTTGCTCAGGCATCTCCAGCCAGTTGACGAGCTGTTGCCTGACAGCGTACTGCTCTGGTTTCTGGACAGGCTCTTTTTGGCTACCTTTATTTATTTATTTAAAGTGCTGCATGCATGTTGTATATGCCTCTGTCCCTATGTCTACATGCCTCTTCTCTGGCCAGACGTAGCTGTTTGAGTCTGCCCTTACTCCCATTCTGCTGAAGCTTGCGCTTTGCCTCATTTGCTCATTTCTTTAAAAGTACTAACATCATGGAACTTACCTGAATGTTGCCTGATAGATTGGTAAAGAGAGGGGCAATGATATATTGAGAGAGAACAAAGTCAAGGGAGAGATTTATATTATTTTTTTTTCCTGAGTCCACCAGCTCTGCCCAAGCCTCTCTTTAGCTGCTCTACCTCATTGACTCCCCTTACCTTGACCGAGAACGTTTTCCCACCACTGAACAATCAAAGTAACCACATGCTAGCAGCATCCCCCATCATAGGTCAGGTATTAGGTATAAGAGGCAGAAGAATTCACACCTGGTAGCACACTGATGTACAGTAGTGAATGACAACTGACTGTTTGTGGTGGTGCAGGTCAAAATTACCATTGAGATGTAGTCACCCTTACCTCAGGGAGTAGATAAGAACAAGAGTTTATAGACTAGCGCTTGACCTTTGGCTTCAGCAGACACATACAAATGTCCCAGGAGGCACTGTCACATGCGCTGGTCTTTGGTAGAACAGACGTTGTCTTCAGATTTTAACAAGTCCAAACGTAAAGCACCGCATCAGTGAACTAGCAGGCCAGCTCTTCTCCCAGCCCTGTGTCGTTAGACTTACCAAATGAACACTGCACTTTTCCCGTGTGCACTGAGCCATCGCACCTCCAGGCCAGGAGCGGGAAGCTGAGAATCCATTTCCTTCCATCAGAGGAGCAGCAGGACATTGGCATCCGGGACTTTGTGAATCTATTTTCAACAAAACATATGGTACAAGAAGATGCACAAGCGGTGTAGGATGAAACAGCACAAGGCATGACAGCAATATTAGTTTAAATCGGTCTTAATAGCAACAATCTGAAACAGATGTTGAATTAAATAAGGTGATGAAGATAGACATTA
The DNA here is from genome assembly GCA_020368025.1 of Brachyhypopomus occidentalis. NCBI lineage: Eukaryota > Metazoa > Chordata > Actinopteri > Gymnotiformes > Hypopomidae > Brachyhypopomus > Brachyhypopomus occidentalis. The sequence continues at coordinate 6,222,538 of JAGXOD010001386.1, forward strand.
AGGAAGATAATCTAAGAGACTAACTAAACATACCTCATCAAGACTAGATGATGTGGTAATCATAAAAGCTTCCTGTTTGACACTAGGGGGCAAACGCAAATAGTTTGGAAGCAAACTTAAAATTAATTTAACACCCATGAACAATTCTTGTGTTAACAAGGTCAGCAAACGGATTGCCAAATTTTTTCCAAACCAGTGTTAATATATTCTTAATATAAGAATAATTAGATTGTACTATATTGTGTATTAGCCAAAAGGTGTTTGTCATAATGATTGTGTCAAATGTGATTAGAATGCTTCAGGAAGAGGCTATGTAAGAATACATCATTTTGTGATGGAAACCTGAGAGAAACCTGGTGCTAAAGCAGGGAGTCAGAATACATTAATATATGAGGAAACTGGCTCAGTCTAATGCACTTTTGGCTGTGTAGAAGGAAGGTAAAATGAATTCAGAGGTATGGCACCCCTGAAAGCTGTTGAGAAAAGTACTTTAGTTGGTTAATATCCTGCAGTTATTTTGTGCGCTTGAGTGATGTTACATGGGAAATAACATACATTCCCATTAGATGAAGTGGAAATGTTGAGTAGAGTTAACACATATGCCTGGAAACACAAGAATTCACAGCTTCATGCCCAAATGTTACACTCCCACACAATCCGCTTATGTGACAGCCATAGCTGCAAAAGTCTAGATGTGCAGGTATGACATAAATCACTGACTTCATATGTCAGTTTAAGAACATTTATAGTTACAGGAAACTGTTGATTTTATCAATTTACTTATGGCGAACATCAAACTATCTGACACCACTTAGGTCAATCACCTTTAAACATGTGGGAGAGAAATGTATTGACCTTAGTATGAGTATAGTGTGAAGACCTAGTATAAGACCTAGTATAAGACCTAGTATAAGACCTAGTATAAGGTCAACTCAAAACTATAGTGCTGCTCAGTACTGCGTAAATGTTAGTCCACTTGATGGTAACCCAAGAGTCTCGATACCCAATTGAACCATTTGATTATGTTCCCCTCGTACCTGCAAGTGGTGGCCCAAGGGCCTGGCCCAGTCTAGCCACCAGTCTGCCCAGTGTGGCATCACAGCTGGAAGCTGTTGAGGGATGGGTCCAGACCCAGTAACCAGTCTGTTGTTGGCAACGGCCCCTAGCATATCATCCTCACCATCTAGGTCCTCTCAGCGTCTAAGACGTCAAAGAGACAGACCCACTGTACACTTTTCCCCTACATGCTGTATCCTAAAACTAATTTATAGGATTTGCACTAGATCCAAGTTTCTGCATTAAATCATGTTCAGATTAATTGGAAATGTAATTCAGGAGTATAAGATAGAATGATGGTGAGAGAATGAGAGCATGGAGTGGTACTGAAAAATTAATATCAATGAATGACGAGACCCATGTGTCTGGCTTCTGAATTTATAGATGCAACAATGAATTCAAGAAGGACTGCACTGTAAAGCAAAACAAAGAGAAATGGAAAATGCAGGAAATCTGAAGCAGGTATAAAGGCATAATTAGATGGCTGCTATAATCTCAGACTAAAACTGGTGACATTAAGTTGGCTTTGTATTTCATAGTTTTAAAACAGATAAAAGTAACCATCCTTGTAATACAGAGGAGGGAGGCTCTAAAAATAGTTCTGATGCTCTCAAAGCAGCGGAAGCCATAATTGAATCTTATTTTCAGGAATTATTGAATTGACCCAAACCACACGCTAATTACTCCTGCTAGGCCAGTGAGAGAGAGACATGTAATGTAGTTCAGGAAGATAGTACGGTATACGTGCAATCTCTAATTACCCCATACAGCTAGACTAAAAATGCTTCCAAGAGATGCACTGTGTAGAAAGTGGTGGAACTGCCTTACTGTTATGCAAAAAGCAAGAACAGCGTGTTGCCTACACGAGCAGAACACGTTACATCCCACCATACAATTTGTCAGTGCTTACATCACCCGTCATGTTTTTGCAGTTTTTTTGTGGCATTTGCTTTATGCTGGTTGCAGAGTATAACATACCTATTTATATAAAAATGTAAATACACTAGTTTGGCATCGCTATGCACTACGTTTGTGTTCTGGTGCAATGTGCTAATTACCACCTGCGTGTGTACACGCGTAATGCAGTATGTCTGTGTATGTGTGTGTTTGTGAGCCTCGTTGTGGCGTCATGCTGTGTTTCCCTGTCCTGCCTTGTTCTAGTCCCCGGGTGTAACCGCACTTGCGGGCCATGGGGCTTTTAGCAAATTGCATGGGCAAGACTCTGATTGTTGCCCCAGAAACTCAGTTTTCTCACAGCGGGGAGGGGAAGTGCTAATGAAATTAAAGGTGACACAACAATTGGGACAAATGAGAAATTTCCCTGTGCTCTTCTGAGCCTGTTCATCAACTGCATGCTGAAATGTAAGAGCTAGCCTGGAGCTAGCCAGCTGCCTGAGTGACAGAAGGGGCTGGACAATGGTGTCTAACTGTCTGTCTTTGCAGCCGTGAGAGTGTGACTTCAGGAACTTTATGTGAAACTGCTTATTTCCACACTGACACAGATACTTTTGCAGTATTGTAACCGGAATGGCAGAATGAGCCACTGTTATTAAGATAAAAATAACCATTGAAACCTTAAGATAAGACATCAACCACCTTCCTTTTTGAAAATCGCAAGTCCAACATTTGCCAGACCAACAGAAGCAGTGAATATCATCTGGAACAGACTGTATTCTAGAAATATGTATATAATGAAATACACACACATCAGAAACAAACAGCAGTGCTATTCATCTGTATCACTAGCCCTACAATCTTACAATATTGCACACAAACTGCAGGCTTGCAACTAAATTGTAAGTTATTTTGTGTCTGTCCAGCGGCAGTTTAAACAGAATTTTAAAGTAAGCGTCTCAGTGCAATGACTTAGCAATGAGTCAGCATACCCTGGACTGGCTAGGCTCTGATTGGTGCATTCTGGCATTTAGAGCACATAAAAGCAGCCCAGATTTGCATGCCGCAGCCCGCCCACCTGACAGTCACCTGGGTAAACACCTCAACACTGAGAAGATGGGAGGAGTCTCAGCAGCCTGTGGGGATACAGGCTTGTCACTGCATTTGTATGTTTGATAGAAGAGTATACTGATGTACGGAATTAAATCTGAAAAGGTGCTCACCCAAGTTTTTCATGAGATATGCTGCTACCTTGAAGAGATGTAAGAAGAATAATTTCTGGAAAGTGGATATAAACTTGGGGAATAGAGCAGACTGTGACACTTTTATGACTGATTCCAGTGATTGATAAAAATGCAAACAATTTTCGGGATGTGAAAGGGACGTTTCACCAGCAAACGAGATGCCTAGATGTGCCTCATTCATATGTGCAAAGTAAGAATATGAGATGCATTTCCCACGCCGTTGTCGTATGCATGCAAAAGTCACAAAGGCTGAATGTCGTGCATAACACTTTAGGGTTTTGCTAGTGGTCCATACTTGAACTTCACTCACAGAGAGAAAAGGAAGTCTGTCTCACTCACTGAGCGTGTTTTATTGCATAATGCCTCAGTGTCTCCTGTCCTCTCTCCTTCCCTGTGTTCACTGATTCAGTTTGTCTTCGTCAGCTTGTGCATAATGCACTGAGAATGAACGGAGCAAAAGACTCTCATTAGGGAGCAGTCAGTTGATTTCTCCAAATGGAGAATAAATTTGAGCTGTGGCACGGTGTTCGTGCTTGTGTGTGTGTGTGTGTGACAAGAACTGTGAGAACGCTAATTAAACACAGCATCTGCCTGCATAAGGGCCTTTGGGAGCTTTGACTGGATACTCAAAGTTCAAATGTCAGCAGTACTCTGATATCTAGTGCAGCCTTACAGTCAATTACATTCAGACCATTATTTAGAGACAATGGCGGTGAGATCTCATTTTTAGCTCTTTAGTCGGCTTTATGTGTTTAGTGTGGAAATGTCACCCTTATGGCAAATTCAATAATACAATTCTGCCAGAACTAACATGCAAAAGCATGCTGCTAAATTAGACAGGACCACTCACGAGGCCCACGGCATAATGAGTAACCATAGCAACTGCGCCAAATCTCAGAGCTTTTTTTGGACGATTCTAAAAAGATCCACTAAGTAGCGGCTGTTGATTATGAGTAAGGAAGAGGGAGAGAGACAGAGTGTGTGTTTGTGTGTGTGTGTGTGTGTGTGTGTGTTTCTGTTCAAATTAATGACCATGGTCTGAGAAAATGCCACCAACTGCCGTTTTACACAAACAACCTCGAGTTTGGTGACGAAGCAAGGGAGGCCTGAGGGAAGAGCCTCGCCTTTTGCTGTTCTCCCTTATTCTCTCCATCCCTCCCTCTCTCCATCACCCGTTACTCCTGCTCACCTGCACCACCTCACTGATGATCGCTCAGCGTCTGAACCAGCCATGCATCATTTAGCACGAGCCCCTGAGAGAGGAGGGAGAGAGGGACTGAGCAGAAGTCAGTCTGGAGGGAGGGAGCAAGACATGAAAGGCGAGGAAAGCAGAAACATGGGAGATGAAGTGAGAGGGAAGAGTAGTCAAGGCTGAGGAAGAGATGGAAAGACTGGGAGAGAGTGAGGGAGAGAGAGAGGGAGAGGGAGATGGAGATGGAGAGAGAGGGAGAGAGCGAGAAATGTAAAGACTGTCATGCTTATCATTTCACTGAAGGTCGGAGAGATTGAAAAGAGAGAAATAGAAATAGACTCTCATATTCAACAGTAAAGGTGGGAGAGTGAGAGAATGATAGAGATGGAGAGATTATGTAGTCCTTTTAATTTCACTGGCAGGAAGATTTAAAACAGGATGACTTTTTTGTGCATTAGTGTTATGAGTTTATTGCAGCAAAAGTATTAAAGCAAAGGTTCAGCCATTAAACAAACTCTTAAAAATGTCTTCTGGTCCTTAACATACATAAGGATGAATGTTTTGTTGTTTTTGTTTTTCTGTTGTTTACCAGCTTGGCTCCCCCTGCTGTATGTGAAGGATGTTGGCTCTCTCTGAATCAGAGGCCTTGCAGCATTGTCAAGAATCTTGAGGTTTTTAGAGGAGATTTGTAATTAATAGACTGACAGCATTCCATTCAGAGAGAGAGAGACTGGCACCATTCGCTTACAATAACATGTCCAGTGGTGTTCTCAAGCCTGAAGCCTGAATTGCAGTACCTAGTAATTGGGTATAGGTTTATACCATTCAGAACTGTTTTACCCATCATATCCTTTATATGGTTGCAATTTTAAAAATGATTTTCCTTTGCTGAACTTTTAAAAATTGCCCAGAACTGTCCATCACAGGAGAAATGAGCATAGTTGTGGAAATATCAGGCTCTTCGTGGCTTAGATAAGCAGAGACTGTTAAACTAACACACTTTGCTTTCATCACAAATCATTTTGTTCATCTAATGGAATCTTCAACTCAACTTCCTTCAACTCTTTACTTTCATTAGTTCATTTCACAGAGTGTTGCGTAAATGAATTCCCCTCTAATGTGTGCATTACTCTGGAGTGCCTTCATGGTAATGCCAGTGGCACATGCTCAAGTCAGCCTTCCACTCTGAAGAGAGAGTGAGGGCAGGAGCGAGAGTGAGAACGAGGGAGTGAGAGAATGAGATAATGAGTGAGAGAATGAGATAATGAGTGAGAGAGTGAGTGAGAGAGAGATCATGAGTGAGAGAGATTGAGTGAGAGAGATTGAGTGAGAGAGAGATCATGAGTGAGTGAGTGAGAGAGAGACCATGAGTGAGAGAGTGAGTGAGAGAGAGAGATCATGAGTGAGAGAGAGAGTGATTGAGTGAGAGAGAGAGATCATGAGTGAGTGAGAGAGAGTGATTAAGTGAGAGAGAGATCATGAGTGAGCGAGTGAGAGAGTGATTGAGTGAGAGAGAGAGAGAGAGAGAGAGCGAGTGATGTGTAGAGAGCAGTAAATGGAGAAGGTGAGAAAGAGCTGCAGGCTAGGAGGAGGAACACGGAGCATTCTATTAATCAGGGCTTTGATGGAGGACGGCGCGTAGTGACAGGGTGCCTCACTTCTCCAGCAGGCAGACCGGAGCCCCGCAGCTGTGGGGACGGTCCCGCAGTCCTGCCGCTCAGGCAGCAGGGAAGCAGGGGGACAGGACAGCAATGCGGGTCTCAGAGAGGGAGCAGGGCAAAAAAGTGCAGCAAATTAGGGCCTCGATTTAGGGCAGCACACATCTGCTGTGGTCTGCCGTGGTGGGTGAGGTGTTAAAAACAAAATTTTTTTGGAAAACATCAAATATCTGAGTTGATGAGAAAAATCACCCCGGACCACCTTTCCCATCTTTGCTTGTGAGTGCTCAGCACTGTAATGAGTCCAATGAGCTCAGGGATGACGGGCTGATGACGTGAGAACTGGGCTCGTGGTGGAGCTGCAGTGGTGTGCATCATCTTATTAGAGCCCTTTATAAAGGTCTAGGTGTGGGGGGGCACTGTTTGCCTGTACTGGCTCCTAAATCTCACCAATCTCGCCTGAGCGGCAGAAGTGAGAGACGGGAAGGGGGGGAGGGAGGGCGGGGGGGTAAGGGAGCAGAAGGCTTCTTCACTGCTGTCCCCAGGGCAACAACCGCAATTTAACATTGATAATTGTTCTAGCTTTGGTGGATATTCGGTGGACTATTTTACTATCTAATTATCAACTAATTTGCAACTTTAGATTACATCTAGAATAAAGTTCTAAATATATTAAACTAAATTGCCAACTATAATTCCATGAAATATTTAAAGACAGAGTACTTCTTTTGTCATGGAAATCTAAGTTGTATAGACAACTTCTGTGAAGAATTGTGCTAAAATAGTCTACACCGAATTACCCATCACTTTAAAATTTCATTCAAATAACCTCAGTTGAAGCAGAACATTTAACCACATATAGCCCACATATGCCATGGCATTTTCCTACAGATTTTCCACCACTTTTTAAGCACAAGCACAATTATTGAGAGAATGACACCAATGACCCAGAGTGAGTCCTCTTGTTTGTGGCCGTGGAAGCCTTAGCTAGTGCATTCAGCGTGTGTCCTGTGCTTCTGCTCTCTCACAAGCCCTTCAAGGCATCTACACTGACATTTCCCACCTCGAATGCTGTGGAGGAAGATCACAACGTGTGATGCACTTCTAAATTCCACAGTATCTTTGAAATGGCATTAGTCCCATAAAAAAGGGGGTGATCTAGAACACGATCAAACTAAGACAATGGGAGAGAGAGGCAGAGAGGGAGGGAGAGAGAGAGGGAGAGATGCAGTGAGACAGGGAGCCCTGCCTGTGGTGGTAGGGCTTTTCTTGGTGAGGAGAGAGGAAAGGACACGCGTCTCTAAGCCTAAAGACACAAGCACAAAAGGTGCTAATTTAAACCCAGAGAGACACCTGATTCCACCCATCCTCAGTCTACGCTGTGAGCACACACTCGCTAGCCTATATATAACTCACTCTCACACACACATATGCCCAGTAGTGTCATACCATATGAATCTCCAGTGTCTGCTTACACTGCATGAATGCTTATACACAGTGCTTCAACAAAACTTTCCACTAGAAACCATACTTTAAGTCAGCAAGGGAAGTTATTTTAAAAATGGATACTGGATGACGTTACATATTGTGCTTTGCTCTATTCTAATATATTCCAGGTCTGTTCTTTTGGGAAACCTTTCATCCCCAGTATAATATCAGTTAAGCTTGGTCTCAGTTTCGAGTAATTGCTGATGTTCATGGCATTTATGATATGAGGCCTTTGAAGAATTTGCAAATTTCTATCATTAATAAATGCATAGACTCTGAGCTAAGCCTGTAGATCGAGGCTTGTGAGTGTGACAGATATGTGAGTAACTAAATGGCACTGCTACTTACTGGAGGTCATCGGTGCGACTTACCGGCATTTAAATTTCAGATGGACTTAAGTTTCCTTTTCATATCTTTCCCCCATTCTGTGTGCAAGTAAGTCAAACTCACACAAACTTGTAGAGTCAATTAATATTTTCAGCTAAAATAACGGAATTTAGGAATGAAAAGGGATATTCATTATGCAAAGGAAGTATATACGTTGTACACAAGTATAGAAGTTCTTTAAGTGACTGTGTTAAGACATAGTATGTGTTTGCTTTGCTCTTTGGACACTAATTTTGAAAGTGAAGCAAGCAAGAAAAGAACTAATCAGAAAGCACGAACTATCTGTAATTATTTTCAGGGGAGTAAATCGTGGGTAATTATTCACTCACGTGTGCATCCACAGAAACCCTCCAGTGTCCCTCAGCTCTTGTGAATGGGCTGTACTGAACTCAGATACCTGCGCCAGGTACATCTGTACAGCAACTCTTAGCTGGGAACTCAAAAGACAAAGAGCTCCTTCCAACGTCAGCGCTGCCCGAGAGGCCAGGCACCTGCGCCCCTCAGCAGAGGAGCATCACGCTCCAGCTCACTCGCATTCTTCTCTAGCTCATGACTAGCTCATGAGTTTCACGCCCCTTCTTTTAGGTGTCCAGGACACTGGAGATATGAGACGTGTACCACACCCACTTACATCCTGTGGAGACAGGCATTCACAGTTATCATTGGCTACGGAGGATGAATTTAGCCTTTACTTACTATTATTTGCATTTTATTAAAATCAATTCTTTCTTTTTCTCATGTATGTTCTTATTTATTAATTAGTTTTTTAATCGTGCTTAATCTGGTTTAATTGCTATTTAATTGCTAAACTAAACTATTATTATTATTATCATCAATGTTTGTCTTGTGCACTTGTCTGCAGGTGGACAGAAGACAGATGGAGATATGGGTAAACAGACATAAAGCCTTATACAAACATACACACACGTTTGAGTAGAGGGACAGAGATAAACTGCTGGCCAAGCAAAGCATTGGAATCAGATTGTGAAACTGGCTGTGCAGGAAAAGACCAGACAAGACAAATGTTTCAGACACAAATGACCAGGCACAGATATTCTGGCGCCATGCAATCCATTCAGCATCATACAGCACTGCTAGTACACAGATGTTCGAAATCAATAAGTACGAAGTGAAGGATAAAAATGAAAGGAAGGCAAACACACCTGGATCAATGATTCCCTAGGTGATCAACAGATCAAGGCACAGATCTTCATGCCTGTCCATCCAAAAGTTTGTGTGTGCGTGTGTATGTACACATGTGTGTGTCTGTGTGTGTGTGTGTGTGCGTGTGCACATGCATGTGTGTGTGTGTGTTGGTGTGTCTGTGCAGGCGAGAGCACATTGTTGTTTCTCGTGTGTATACCCCCCTGGCTGCTGTTACCTTGCTCTGTATTGACCCCGAGTTTGAGGATTCCTCTAAAGTATGAGGAGCAGCGCAGGAGAAGAGCCACCAGCCCGTACAGCCGCTCCATCACTGTGTCTGGGAAGGCTGAGAGCAAAACAATAGAGGCAGTGGCAAGAGGCTCTGCAAAGCCCACAGCAAGCAGACAATACCTAACACAGCCCAGTTATTCTTATCTGCAGGCCATTGTCTCCGGGTGAGAGCTTTGATTTAGCTTGCTTGTTTTGTTGCAGTGCCCTGGTCCACTTGGGATATCACTGTATGTATAGTATTACATGTGCAGTTTTACAGTAACCACTTTGGCAGCAAGGGCTTGTAATCAAAATCTTCACTGAATTAAATATGGAGCTGATAATAATTGTTTCCTTTCCTGTCAAGAAAGAATTAGTTCATCGGTTCAGTGCAACTTGATTCTTTTATGCAAGCACTGAATAAAAATGTGAAACACAGACTAAATATAGTCACTGTTGCTATAACATAGTTAAGAACTATAAGCATATTTGAACAACAGATTATATCTAATTAATGTCCTAAATATGCATGAATTGTGTAGACTGCTTTTTAGTCCTATTTACAGTTCATTTCCATGGCTTGACATCAAAGATGAGTGTTATGACACAGGAAGATAGCCTCAGCACAAGCTGCTCTGATTCATTATTTAACCACTGAGCCTGAAAGGTTACCAAACAATAATGACTGAAACTGGTACAAGATGATCAGGAGAGGTGATTGTTCCAGACTATGGGATTACCATAAACACTTGCAAATTATCAAATCTTGTGGATTGGTCTTGTGTGATTCTTTATTTGCATAAATAGTAATCCACACTGATTACTTCTTTCAGTGTAATTACCATCATTAGTTACCATAATAAAAAAAATAGTCACAAACACTGCCAACTCATGCAATGGAGGCATTGGCTATTTTACAGCAGAACTCCTGTGCTAAATTAATCAGTGTTAATATTTGTTTGTCCTGACTGCATCTTGGTTATTAAAGTGAATTTCAGTCTGGTAAAGGATTCCAATACCAAGACTACAATGCACAGTTTTAAGAGCGACTTTCTGAGTGTGTGTGTGTGTGTGTGTGTGTGCATCCCATCTTTGGACAGTAGACACCTGGCCCAGAGGGAGGCAACCACATGGCTGAAATTAGATTACACAATCACAAACGCCCCAATCAGGCCTCATACATATTTCATAGCTTCTCCTAGTGGTGTGATAATTACTTAATTAATATCCTGCCAACCTGCCGCTCCTCTGAGATCGGCGTGCCTGTAATCCCCCGCTAGCCCAGTACGGGGCACGTGGGATGGGAGCACCCCGAGGAGGGGCCCCTGACACACCGAGGAAAATGGCCTTTTACATGGTGGAGCAATAGGTCTCGTCACCACACCGACAGTTACCATGGAACTAAATCCTACCCGTCCTTGTCCCCGTTTTCTTTCCCGCACTTCTCCGTCATCTGGCCGATCCAATAAAGTTCTCAGCTGGGGCTGTCCGACGGATGCAGGGAGACACGGCTTTATTCTCCGTGCTGTTTCGGCCACATTCCTCGGAGCAGCAGGGTGGCGGTGGGCTGGTTGGCTTCTCCCTGAAGATGGATTAGGCTTGATTGATATGAGAGGACGGGTGGGTTTCTTTAAAGGTCTCAATCACACAGGAATGCATTTTCACCAGGGGGTCCCATTTCCTTCTGGCACACACTGATTCTGGTGGCAAAGTACACTGCGCTTAGTCAAATATTCAAGGTTTTAAGCTGATTTTGATGAAAACATTTGGCAGATTTAGACATGGTGATTATTGTCCAATAATTGAAATGCTTAATCCAATGATGTCACTCTCCTGAACTTTTGCAAGGATAACCAAAGACCTTTAGGTTCCACTAAACTGTGCACTAAACTGATCTTTTCTGAAGACGTTTTGGTTCATTTTGCTTTACACTTTAATCTGGAGCTGGATTTCACATATAAATGAATAAGTAAATACATTACAGTAAAACAGCCTTACGACATCTTCCTTATGGTGAAAAGCAAATAACATTTGTCTTTGAAGTAAACGGTGACATATATTTAACAAAGTAGCGACCTCCCTCTCGGAATACTCTCTCTACTGAATTTGAATAATGTACCACCAAGTAGGAGGTTGTAATTAACAATTATCTGTGGATTAGAATAATTTCATTTTAGTACTGAAGGAATTAATTATGACCCCTTGGAGTATGCAAATGCTGGCAAGTATGCTCAGAGGTGTCTTAACATTACTGTGACAGGCCACCAGTCAGCCAACATTTGTGTGTACATATGCATGTGTGTATGCAGGTTCCCTTGTGGTCTCTACTGACCATTCCAGTGCCTTAAGAGATGGTAAAGACACATTTCATCTGACCATGCAATCAATCAAATCATAGGCTTTAGGCCAAGTGCAGGTTACTAATTACCCAATCAGAGACAAGCTTTCTGAGCCTGGCAGGCCGGGGCCCCCAGGGTCTCCCCCAGGGACCTGATCTCTCTGTTTCCCTCATTAACTTCTCCTGTTCTCTACCCTTGTCCAGGCACTCAGAGGAGCATCCAAGGGTTGTGGGTAATTCAGTGGGCTGGATGACCAGGAGCCGCGGGGCTGGAGGAGTAGAGGACACGCTGCTCCCACTTCTCTCCCTTGCCCACTTTCTCCTGCTCCCTAAACAGGCCCGTCCTCCGTTCGGCACTCACACTGTCACGCAACAGCTTCACTCTTCCTTGTGTTTTTCCCCCCTACAGATTGTTCCAGCAAATCTGCTCCCTCTTTGTCACTTACGTCCCCAGCTCCTGTTTTTCACCCTGCCTCTTTACACAAGAGACAGCTCGTGTGTCCCACTCTCGGTCTAAACAGACAGCCTGTCGTTTCCTGTCCTTGTCTTCCCAGTGTCTCCCCTCCTCTGGGCTTTCCCTACCTCTCTCACACACATCTCGCTGCAGACAAGAACAGAGGCAGGTTTGAACGTTGTCAATGCATTTATTAGAGCGTAGTTAAAGAGAGGCATGTGGTTTGCTTCTCTGTGCTCTAGTGGGTTAGAACAGAAGCTTACACATCCAGCTTCACATCACTCACCTGAACATACATATACTGCACTCTGCACTTTTCACCATGAACCTCACCTTCCTTCTAAGAATACATAGAATACATAGAATACATAGAATACTAAGAATAGATAGATAGATAGATAGATAGATAGATAGATAGATAGATAGATAGATAGATAGATAGATAGATAGATAGATAGATAGATAGATAGATAGATAGATAGATAGATAGAATTTCAAACATAGCATCGGAATGGTAAACAATTTAGTGATTTAGGTGATTTAGCTGACTTTGAACATGGCGTGGTTGTTAGTCATGCTCTGAGTATTTCTTAGCATTTCAGAACCTGCCAATCTACTTTTCATGCACAATCATCTCTAAGTTTTACACAGAATTATCCAAAAAGAAAAACTCCAGTGAGTGGTAGTTCTCCAGGAGAAAATGCATTGTTGATGCCAGAGGTCATAGTAGAAGACCCAGGCTGGTTCAAGTTGATGGAATAATAACTCGTTACAACCAAGGAATGCAGAAGAGCATCTCTGAATGCACAACACACAGAACCTTGGAGCAGATGGACTACGGCAGCTGAAGACCTCAGTCGGTTCCACCCCTGTCAGCTGAGAACAGGCGACTGAGGCTACAGTTTACATGGTAGGGTCAGAATTTGGACCCGTCCTGCCTTGTATCAACGGTGCAAGCTGGTGGTGGAGGTATAATATCTTGCCACACTTTGGACCTCTAAATACCAACTGGGGCATCATAAATGCCACATACCCGAGTCTTGTTTCTGACCGTGTGTATTCCATGTCCATGACCAGGGTGTACCCATCTACTGCTTACAGCAGGATAGCATGACGTGTTCTCACACTGGCTTCTTGAACATGACAATGTGTTCACTGCACACAAATGGCCTCCACAGTCACCAGATCCCAATCCAATGGGGCACCTTTGGGCTGTGGTGGAATTAGAGATTTGCATCATGGATGTGCAGCTGACATATATGCACTAACTATGTGATGGTATCGTGTCAGTATGGACCAAAATCTCTGCGGAATGTTTCCACCACCTTGTTGAATCTATGGTACAAAAAATTAAGGCAGTTCTGAAGGCTAAAGGGGGGTCCAACCCAGTACTAGCAAAGTGTGCCCAGTGAAGCGGCCAGTGGGCATGTATGCTTGTAAACAAACCAAGCATGCACACATACACATACACACATACGCTACAGCAACGATGGTGCCGCAGTTCCTAACACCAGTTCCCCTCCATTAGGCTGTGCGAAAGTGATTATGGCCTGTGACAAATGAGCAGTTTATATTGGTGCAATAAAACAGTGGATTCATTTTTAATAGGTAACATGAGTTGTGACTTGCGCTTATTGGAAAGTTGCTTCACCAGCTGTCATATTCCTCCCATTCCTCAACTGTTTTCTTTTTTCTCTCTCTTTCTCTCTGTTTTTTTTTATTCTTTCTCACATTCACACATTCTTCCTGCTTGGTGGCACTCCTGGTGTGCAGTAAATAGATACTCTGCAACAAGTACCACTGGCATGAGTGTCAGCGGTGCTGTTTGCTTGTTGAAACATGTCTGGAAGAAGTGAGGTTTCACGTGTTCACCCCTGCACCACTGCAGGACACTGCAGCGTGGACACTGAAAGGAAACTGTGTTTCTACATGGGCCAATGAGTCTCCTGCAGTCTTCTGCTCAGTAACACCCTGCTGCCGCCATATTGTAGATTCCAACTGGGTTAGCCACTGAATTGATGACTTAAGTCATTGAGTTCATTGTACAGGAAATGACAAGATTTGTATTAAGTTGCCATGAACAGATATGTAGTGTCATACCCACCAAAAAGCTACTAGTTTTTTAATATTAAATGAAATTCTACAGTGTTCACATTAGTCCAGATAGACACATTTAAAAATATAATAGTTGATTCAATGCTGCTTTCACTGTGTACACACCTTGAAACACATTGGACTCTAAGGACAGATGCCACATGCTTCAGTGAGTCCTTTAGGTGACTGACGCACTGTGACAAGCGGACAGAATGACAGCTGTCGCCTTCAATCCAATCAGCATTCGCCATACCCAGTCCATCCCCACCCCTGCCTCCACCTTCCCTCTGCCTCCTGATCCAGCTCTCCCCTGATGGCTATCCATCCAGCCATGCCGAGGGACCACCGGCCTCCTGGGAGACTGGGGACGAGAGCCTCCGAGTCGGGCGGGGCAGATCAAGGCTCAGGAAGCCAGGCTCGTCCCGTGCATATCACAGCCGCCACCCCGAGACCTCCCGCCCGTGCGGACCACCCGTCTCCATCCCCTCAGGGCCCAGTTAATGACATCTCCCTTGCCTGCATTTCGGTGAGCTTGCATCTGAAAGGAACAGCGGCGGATTAGCATATCTGAGCTGAGATTAGGCCCGCCTCTGCCTCTATGGCTGCTGCTGTGTTTGCATGGTGCGGGCCGGAGGCAGGGGGTAATGAGAAAAGCCCCCCCCCCCCCCCATCCCCCCCCCCACACACACTCCCCCCCCACCCTCTGCAGCAGCAGGAGCCGTTAATGTAAAATGAAAGGCAGGCAGAAATCCTCAGCTTTATATTCTATAGGGCCAAGCGGAGGAGCTGGAGCTCAAACGCGCTGTAATCGCACAAGGAGTGGACAGTGGGGGGGGTGTGGTCAGCGACATGCCTGCAGCATCAGGGCGGAGGGAGCTGGGAGGATTAATGGGCGTGCACCTCGGTGGACACACCTCAGACACAAATGATGAGTTCAATCTTCAACAAAACAGAAAAACGAGAAGGCAAGTGGCATTCGTTGAATATCTAACAGTTTGCAGTGTTGTGGTTATATGCGGTGATACTTTATAAGGTCATTCGTATTTGGGATGTATTATATGTATTACATGCATTACACTTTGTGTTTATAATTAATCTGTGTTAAGTATTATGTGTGCTCTGGATGTGAACAGAAGGCCTCTATTTCAGCACTTGCAAGGGAGGGCTAGTATCGTCACCCTGGTGTCTACACCCTTGTATCTACACCCTTGTATCTACACCCTGCCTGACCTTCACCACACTGGAACAGAGGAAATGCAAGGATTGTCAGCCCCTGAAGAAAGCAACCAAATCCCTTGTTTGTAACTGGACGGGAATAGAAATAAACCTCATATGTCTCTTTTAGTGATGTTTAAGTCTTATATGTTTCAGATATGTTTCTGCTGACTGGTGAAGACACTTAAACACTTATGTTTAAGACCTTTCAATGTTTATGTCTGGAGTTCATGCTGAATACATGCATGCTCCCAGACTGTGAGTACTAGACCTTCAATAAGACGTTAGCTAAAAGACGTTGGCTAAAAGAATACCAAGAGCAGCACAACACTGGTGAGCTTGTGTGTATCTGCCCATTCATGAAGATCTGGATATGGATGACAGGGATTGAGCATTTTCATTGTTTCCTTATTTTAACCTTCCAGCATTGTCACTCAGGACCACAGCCCTACCAGGAAATGACGAAGCAACTGACCCCATGTCAGTATTATATGTATTACAAACTGACCCCTTGCCAGTATCATATGTATTACGAACTGACCCCATGTCAGTATTATATGTATTACAAACTGACCTGTGCTTGTTCTGACCACTATTCTCTGATGGGTTCCAGAGTGCCAGCTTTAAGGTGTTCTGGTGCCAGTGGCCCCCACTGCTGAACTCATTCCTGGTCGTTCATTCCTTTCCTCTCTGGAGTCCAGGAGGCTCTCGCCCCCACAGAGTTCTCATTTGTGGTTTTACTGTACCCAATCGATGTGCCCTCTGCTCCATGCTCACACAGGAGTCTCCCTCAGCACTTTCCGTTGCGTGTGTGCAGACGTTTCCTTCTCTTACCTTGTTTTCACTAACCTTTGGCCACTTCCTGCCCTTCCAAAACCACAACGTCAACTGGCAGGGCTTCATCTCTTTGTCACTCTACACACTCCATTGCCCTTTCATTTTCTCTCTCCCTCTCTCCCTCCCTCTCTGCCTCTCCTCCCCCTCCTCTCTCTTTCTCTCTCTCTCCCTCAAGCCAGACTGGAACTGAGAAAAACAAAATGGTAGAATAACCCAGGCATGCCATTCCCCCCCCCCCTGTGTGCTCTCTGCCTCTTAGCTCAGAAGTACGGTGGTACTAGTACCCACATGCCTCTCATGTTCTCTTAGCTTGAGTTGGCCATTTTAGTACTGGGCACAGCCTGGATATGCTACTGCACGTGATATTCAGAGTGATTCAGAGCCTGTGGAAGAAACTGGGGCAAGAGCAGAATTCATCTCTGACAGAAGGGTAATGCTTCCGATCTGCTCATCCATTTTCCGAAGCAAAAAAAAAAAAAAAAAACCATCCAGGTCAAAACTGTATGTAGCTGTGACTAAATGACTAAAATCCCAATACAGTATGGCATGTAAATATACCACCAGCTTTTGAAGGGGTCTTTATTGAATGGATAAAAAAAAATGTCAGAAAGATGCCCTCAAGCAAGCATCCATGAGCCCCAGGCCAGCCGAGCTGACTGTGTGGCTGTGTGGCTTCTTTGAGAAGTTACGAAAGGACACTGCACTGGGGAGAAACAATGTTCTCTTTTGAATAGATCTTCAAAAAGGGAGAGCTACAGGCTGCCAAGGTGTCACGGTGTGGGTACATGTTTACATTAGTGTGGGTATATGTATAGAGTTGATGGTGTGGGTATATGTATAGAGTTGATGGTGTGGATATATGTATAGAGTTGATGGTGTGGGTATATGTATAGAGTTGATGGTGTGGGTATATGTATAGAGTTGATTGATAGTGTGGGTATATGTATGTATAGAGTTGATGGTGTGGATATATGTATAGAGTTGATGGTGTGGGTATATGTATAGAGTTGATGGTGTGGGTATATGTATAGAGTTGATAGTGTGGGTATATGTATAGAGTTGATGGTGTGGGTATATGTATAGAGTTGATGGTGTGGATATATGTATAGAGTTGATGGTGTGGGTATATGTATAGAGTTGATGGTGTGGATATATGTATAGAGTTGATGGTGTGGGTATATGTATAGAGTTGCTCAGCCTTTTGTAAGTGGGCAGGGTGCAGAATGTGAATACAGTACACATCAATACTATGCCACAGTCAAAGACAGAGCATGTAGAAAGGCGAGGATGTTTATACCCACAGCTCAAACACACATGCCATACCATTAAGACATTGGTAAAAAAAACATGTTTTGTTTTTGTTCTCCCACAATCCTTTAACTGTTTTGTTTTTGCTTTCAAACTGAAAAGACTAACCAAGACACCAAAATGTTTCACACATTCTTGAATCTGGAACCTCTCGAATATACTTCACCACAACTACAAACTCTTAAAAGTGTGTGGATAATTATACAAGAATACTTTAACGCAACTACAAACTTTTAAAATGGTGTGGATAATTATGGCTCTTAGATGTGCCTATTTTTCTTATGATACTTCAAGATATATATTTAAAGGCTGAAAAACAAATCCGGTCAACTTGTCTTAACTGAGTGTACCTACAAAAACAGAGCATGAAACAAAATAACAGCACAAAGATAAGCATAAATATACAATACATATACAAACACAAAAGCGCATGCACACACACACACGCAGACGTTCCCTGTCTTTCTCTCTCTCTCTCTCTCTCTCTCTCTCTCTCAAACACACACAAAGATGGAGAGAACAAAGAGGGAGAGAGACAGGAAGGGAGGATGAGCGACAGACAGAGAGATGGGGTTTGACAGCTCCCCGTGGCTGTGTAGGTAGCCTTTATGAGGTAGTTTCTTCTCATTATCAAGGATGGTGAAAAGACTGCTGCCATAAAACAACCCCTCCCTTCTGTGTTAAAGCTGGACCAACATTTTGTGTCAAGTCCTTTGATGGCAATATCAAACGTTCACTGAGCAGGCAGAACTTAAGATTTCAGATCTCTCTGAGCTGCTTATCAGTTTTAGGGCAAAGCCTGTTTCATCTTAAGAGTCAGCTAAATGTAACGGAAACTAAATCGAAACTGGATCAGATGTACCACACGTGTGACACCCTGTCACTCAGGGATCCCTCCTATCCATACTAATTTAGAGCTAAAAAATGAAATTAAAATAAATCTTGCATATTTTCAAGCTCGAAGAGTAAATAAACAAATTTGATCAAGTTAAAGCCACGTCAGTCTGCCGAGTATGAGTTGAAGCGGCGGTGATAAGTCGGTCTCGCCCTGGGACTGCAGCTCATGGCAGTGCTGGCCATGGGAGCTGGACCTGGCTCACATCCACACAGCACACGGGCCAGGGCGGGTGGAAACCCAGGGCGGGTGGAAACCCAGGGAGTGTCGGGGCCAGGCTGGGGCTAAACCCCTATTACCAGCAGAGCCCGTCAACCATCAGCTCCCAAGCTATGCAGATGGAACTGCAGTGAGTCTGAATGCATATCTCCTCCATTTGCAGTCAGTAGATGGTAATGACAGGAAATGATAAGATGCAAGGGAGAGCAGCAGGGGACTGGGGAGATGAGAGCTCAGGTTTCGGCTCAGCACCATGGTGAACAAGCTAAAAATTAACATCTCTCTCCCCCTCTCCACTCCCTGTAATTACTCTGGGGCGGATGAACGGAGGCGCACAGACAGGTTGGTGAAGAACAAGTGAGAGACGGAGAGCACACAGGAGAAAGACATGGGAAGAAAAAAGGTGGGAATACCTGGGCCAGAAACAGGCAGTAAGTTCCCTTCTCCCAGATGTGCTCCTGAATACAGTCAGCAGATTGTAGTGATTGCACTGAGATTTCACTTTCTGCACTCTTCTCTCTGCTTTCTCTCTACTCATTCTTCTCACTCTCTTCACTCTGCTCACTCCCTTCTCTATGCTCACTCTCTCAGCTCATTGTTCTCGCTGCTCACTTTCCTTACTCTTCTCTGCTCACTCTCTTCTCTCTCTGTGCTCACTCTCTTCTCACTCCATCCTTTCTGCTCACTCTTCTCTCTCTGCTCCCTGTATTCTCTCTGCTCACTCTTCTCTCTCTGCTTACTCCCTTCTCTGTTCACTCTCTCTGGTCACTTCTCTCTCTGTTCACTCTTGTCTCTGCTCACTCTTCTCTCTGTTCACTCGCTATGCTTACTCTCTTCTCTATGCTCACTCTCTTCTCTATGCTCACTCTCCCTGCTTACTCTTTTCTCTATGCTCACTCTTTTCTTGATACTCACTCTCTCTGCACACTCTTCTCTCTCTGCTCTCGTTGTTCTCTCTTCCACACTGTGCCAATCAGCCTACTGCATGTTATCCTCCATGGCTGGAGGGAAGGAGCCCTGTACTGCTCAGGCAGAAGACAGAAAGAGCATGAACAGCAAGTGTCCCTCAGCCAGGCATCAGCTATGAGGGTATACAGGTCCTCTTACCAGGGAAAGAAGGTTCTTACATTTCTTCTTAGTACTACCTCTATTACTACTACCACTATTATTATTATTATTAGTAGTAGTAGTAGTAGTAGTAGTATGATGTCTGATTTTGTAACAACACAGAGAGATATCTGAATTATAATGGCAATTATTTGAAATAATAATGAATGATCATTTAAACTGATTTCAAAACTTCATTTCAAAATTTACTACCTGTGCCTTTTTTCTTCCTTTGATCACTTCACCCCTGCCATCCCTTTCACACACTTTCCTCCACACTTTCACAACAACACAAAAATATTCCTGCAGGAAAAAAACCAAAGCTTCTAGACAGACTACTGCACTGAGGGTTCACAGAGCTTTGGCATCGTTTGCTTAAGCTCAGGCACAATACTGCATTCTCGGCACACATGTGGCAGTAGTGAGAAAATGGGCCATGTTTTCACCGAGTGTGATGAACCTTAAACAGCATGGGACAAGCACCCAGTCCTGCTGGTCACATCCTCACGAACCCCAGCGGCAAAAGCGTCCCAATGTCATCAACTAGAGTACAAGAAGAAACATTCTTTTTGCCAACATAAAACTCCTGCTGCTCGTGTTCCAGCTCCTCCAGTGTACTTTGCTTCGTGACTTTAGAGCACGCCGCATTCCAGTAGTATGGGAGAAGAGACGTGCTGAAATGTGAGGCAGAAAGCTTGGTTTAACCTCCCTGCTATTGGCCCATACCCCACTGCTTTGGCTACCAGCTCCCATTTGTAAGGCCGCTCCCTCACAAAAGCCGTGAGACCATAAAAAAGGCCTCAGCGCAGGGGAGAGCAGGAATCATTACGTGCAATTTATAAACCATTAAGAGCCTTATGAAAAAGAGAGGCAGTTGCCTGATGGAAGGAGGGAAGCACAGGGGCTCTGAGGCTGAGCGAGAGAAGCGCTTCATTCGGCAAATGTGTTTGGGCTGCTGCCGGTTGGTCTGGTTAATAGGGCCGGGGTCACCTCCAGCCCACGGAGTCACTCACAGAGAGAGAGAGAGAGAGAGGGAGTCCTGTAGGGCCCCCAGAGAGTGAGAGAGAGGGAGGGAACACCAAAGAGATCCAGTACCTATCATGAGCAAAACACAGGATCACTCCTCATGTTGCATCACTCAATCCTGCAGGTGAAAAGATTCCTCTCTCTCTCTCTATATATATATATTGAGAGATTGATAAGACATCAGACTTTATTAAGGTTGTTAAGGACAGACAGGTTCAATAGTAGGCTTAGTGGTCAAGGGCTCTTTCGTTATTGATATAATTAGCAGGTGAATTCAGTTTTCTGATTTTTATATATAGGACGACTTAAATATCAAAAACACAATGTCTAGTCACATAAGTGACTTTGTAGAATTCATTTTGATCTGAAGAACCACAGCATCAAACCAGTAATGAAAAATAATGTTTCAACAATTCTGAGCATTGACCTGTGGCAGCAATACAATGGGAAATTTACTGCAATCAATAACCATAAGATTTTAGGTTCAAACCCCATTATGGACACCTACACCAAAGTAATAAGATGAAGTGTCAGAGAACAGCAGATATAATATCTCTATCCTTCCACTGTAGTGCCACTGCAGCTACTCCCCAAGAATGTGATGAAAAGAATATATTGCAAACTTTTGGGGGAGGTTTTAGAAAACCCTTTAGTGCCATATAAAACCATAATGATTTTTAGAGGGCATCAGCACAAAAACTACTGCCAGACATTAAACAAGGAAACCAGGTCAAACTGCAACGCTGAAAGTTTCTGTGAAGACTGCTGAATGTTTATTTAGTCAGCATTGATAAGGCAGACGTCGCCAATGCCAGACGAGAAGAGACTTCGCTTTCCCTTTCTCCTCTTACTTGTCCAACCGTTATTAATCCATCTTGAGCTCAGGCCGGAGGGCGAGCAGGCGGGGTGGAGACCAGGCGCGGCCGTGAGGAGCATAGCGCTGACCCGGCGGCTGGAGCGCCAGGCAGGGGAACCGGCGTCTGAGCTGCTGCACAACCCGGGGGCTGCGCGCCTGAAACGGAGCCGCGGGGAAGGTCATGAGGGTCAATAGCTGCGTCCCACGGTGCGTCAGAGTGGAGCCGCAGGCCAAGGCTCGTCATATCACAACACCGCCACAGTCAATACAGACGGGATGCAGCCCTCAGCGCGCTCGCTGCAAAGGGGAACAGCAATCAATGAGCTCAAGAAGGGTATGCATCAAACTATTATATTTATTGATCCGATTCGATATGCTTTTGAAATATATAGGGTATGGAGATTCTTTAACGTTAGGTAAGCTTGTGAGATGATGGTTAACATTCACTCCTAAGACTCCTGTTAGTGAATATTATCTGCAACGTGACAGGTGTTTGGTGTGGGGAGGGGGGGCTTTCTCAAGGTCTCGCGACGTGAATTATTTTTGGAGCGTCAGAGGAAAACAAGCAAGCGTATTCCTCTTAAACAAATATGTCTCGCTGTTCCTGGCTGTCACAACCGTGAGCCGTAAGAGAAGCAGCCCGGAGAGCTCGAGGAGGTGCGAGTCAAAAGCAAGATGCCATCCTCGCTGTGTCAGGTGACTCTGCTCCGCTGCATCTGGGCACCACCTCGTGATATCAATCAGCCCATGTCACACTGCCATCACCCGCGAGACAATGCTTATGTAAGAGACACAGAAGGAGCCGTTTCCTAGGTGGAGACACGGAGAGACGAAGGGACAAACGAGGGAAGAGAGATAACTGGAGCAGAACAACAGAGGAACCGACGTCAGGATGGATGATGGGCACCGGCTACAAGAAATAAAACTATTGGAGGATAGAGCGGGAACTGGGGGGGAGGAGGAGGCGTGCGCATAGAAATTGTGAAGGAGTGAAGAAGAAAAAAATACCAAAGCAGTGATGGAGACAGGTGAGGAAGCAGGAGGTGATAACCAGAAGTGAAAAAAAAAGCGTATCTGTTGGCAGGTATGGATGTGTGTGAAAGGTGTTCTGTTATGACTGTGAGAAGACGGGAAGAGAGAGAAGAATAACAGTGAAAAACAAGGAAGGAGAGTGTGGGAGGGGCCTAGTGCTCCGCCACCAAAAAGGAGAAAAATGTGAAATAAACACATGAGAGGTGGGGAAGTGGTGAACAGCGAGGGAGCGCGTGAAAAGCGACAGAAGCCTGTAGAGGAGAAGAGGCGTGTCACAATCAAAGTGTCTGTCTTTAATGACCAGTAGCAGTGGAAGAGAGCGGACAAAACCCGGGAAATGGCTGATGGCACAGGGGGAGTCAGAATGGGCAGGCAGTTATAAATGTGTGATCAATACGAGAAAAAAGAAAGCTAAGAGAGATTGAACAGAGAATGAGAGCGAGGGAACAGTGTGTGTGTGTGTGTGTGTATGTGTGTGCCAGATGAGAGTGAACATGAGAGTGTGTGCATGTCTGCTAGAGAGAGAATGAAGAATGGCGGCAGTTAGAAATGTCTGGTGAGAAATCGGTTATTACAGAAGGTGGGCGACAAACAGCTTCTTTTACTCAGAAATAAAGATGCTCATCAATTTAAATCTTCAGGGTCCCAGCGGTTAGCCATAGCTCTGTTTCAGCTCAGGTGAGGTGGGGGGGGAGGGGTGTCTGGGCTCATGACAGCATGTCACACACCTTTTCTCCTCTTTTATCACTATGGGGACATGTCTGCTCTTCCCAGGGCTGCCTGGGTAATCTTGCATGGTGGGAAATGTGGTGCCGGCATCGGAACCCTTTGTTATTTATTGCTCACTTACCAACACCAGCCAACCCACCCAGCACACACGCACCCCCCCCCATCCTGTCCTCCACGCAGAACCCAATTTATGAGGACAATTGTGGGGCATGCTCCTCTCCAGCAAAGAGCTCCCCGATGGGTGGAGAGAAGGAGGGCGAGAGAGAGATATAGAAAGAGAGGAAGAGAGAGAGAGAGAGAGAGTGAGAGAGAAGGGGGGGGCAGGATGGAGACAGTGTAAGGCTGAGGGAAAAGAAATGTTCTTGTGCAGTCTTGATTAAAAGTTTATTTTTCTTTGCTCCACTGGATTCTGAGTTTCAAGAGTGATGAATCTGCGTTTGTACCTGCCGATCATATATCCACAGAGAGAAGCAGGAAGACCGTATTTTGACAGGTGAAAGAATAATTAGAAGAAGAAGAAGAAGGATCAAAGAACAAAACAACTGTTTGTGTGCCATACATGATACATGTGCTTTAGGATAAAGGTGGTATGGGAAAGGCAGTGTGTGGAAAGCCCATCTTAAGCTCAGCTGAACTGTAACTGGCCCTCATCTGTCTTCTAAAATGCCAGTAAGCCACCAAATGTCACCAGAATGTCACTTCCTCCACCAAATATACTTTTGTCTTTTATTTTAGGACACCACTTCTCTCTCTGTCTGTCAGTACTTTTCCTGAAGGCTTCAGAAACACCCACAGTCATCAGACCCTAACAATCCATTAAATTAATCACTTTGGATAAGTCCATTTTTATAAAGGCAGAGGGATTGGGTTTTAATGAGATTAACCAAATTTATGTACTTTTTTATTCCGGGCTGTAAATCGATAATCCAGTGATTACATCATTCGTTCCAGCAATAGGCTTACAGGGACTATTTGCGCAGACTAAGATTTGGACTTTATGTGAACAGTATCACGATCCTTATCTCTCTCTCCTGCAGGAGTTCCTAAGGGGACCAGACTCTGGAAAACACATATATATTTTTAGTCTTTTCAACACTGCCTGGTGTAAAGAAACAACAACAGCAAGAGAGCGGAGGAAGCGAAATGTCTAGAGAGAAGAAGAGCGAACAGTGAACAAAGGTAGAAGCGTGCGTCCTGGAGGCTGGTGGGGATGGGAGGGGGCTCGTGAAGACGGGCGGAGCTGAGCTGATGAGGGAATGAGCGCATTTAGAAGCCTCCACTCCCCGCGCCTTTCCTCCCCATCAGGGCTCCTCTTGGTGCGCCTCTCTCAGTGCTCCTCCCCTCCTCCTCAGTTGCTCTGCACTCACGCGTTCCTCCCCGCCTCCCTCCTCTTCCTCCTCTTCCTGTCAGAGGAGTGTGGATAGATGGCTAGAGGGAGCGATGGATGTCCTGTGATGAGCCAGCGCCTATAGGTGGGTATGCAGCAGGGGCTCCCGGCGGACGGCTCGCGGTGCGCGCGGGGTTAATTTGAAATGTGCCGGGTGCAGTGGGGCGCAAAAAAGCTTTGGCTAACCCCAGCTGGCCACTCCACCCTCGCCCCCACCCTCCACCCCCGACTGGAATCTGAACCCAACTCCACGGGGATCCAGGCCAACTCTCCGCGGCTCCCGGATCCCCGTGAGGCCGGCTGAGACGGCCGGCTCACACCGGCACGCCTGTGAGGCGTGAATGGCTCCACTCGTTTAGCACTTTCCGCGTGAAAATGGTTCGACTGGCTCATTACGGTGATAACTACAGTGCTCTGCACACTGCTAACAACGCACAACCCGCAAACATGTGCCATCCAAAACAGCTCGAGTTTCGTTCCATTTCGGAGGATGAAACACCCCAAACCTCGTGGTAACGTGAGACCGAAACACAGCGGATTGCATCTGTCCTCGAGCATAATTGAGGTCTGAACCAAATGAGGGCCTTGAAGAACCCAGCGCACCAAATCCCTCATCTGGAAGTGCTCAGGGCACATATGGCCAACAACCGCGGAACACTCCTGCTTCCAGAGTAGGTTAATGAAATCATCACAACTCAGCCCTGGTGATCATCTGACACACACACTGACACACACACACACACACACACACACACACCTGCCAGGCCCAGCACAGGAGATTGTGGTGTGCTCTGAGTGGCAGTGGGCACAGTACCAGTGCTAGAACGGCTGTGGCCGGATGCTCCCATTCATCAACCACTGTGACTGGAGCTAATTACACATGCAGAGTGTGTGATTAAGAGATACACACATACACAAGCTCGCATAACACACACACTCACTGCACTGTGGAGGCGTGCGCCTAATGCATTAATCACCACTCTGTTGGGAGGCTGGCGTGTGGTGGTGCGCTTGTGTTTGTGTGTGTGCTTCTGCGTGTGTGACAAAGGAAGTGTGCGATTGTAAGGTTTCTTTGCCACACATTTCTGGTGCGATGTTTCCTAATGGCAGGATGTCCTGAAGTTTATTTAGAATTCATTCGGAAAGCCAACAGAACACTTGAACGTTTAAACACACGGATCACCCAGCCGCTACGACGCGCCCGCGTGGCTGATGTCAGGAGCGGCCTAATAGAGAAAGACACTGTAAACACAGGCTTTCTAATTGGACAATGAGATCCATTACAGTGGTGGGCTGGTTCTTGGCTTGGGCCGCCGCTATTGAGCTCTGCCCTCCATCTTTGTCACCACAGAAATGAACTGTCCCCACAACGAGGAGGGCACACACCCGAGCAGAGATCGCTGCCTGTGACCATTAATTGATTTATCCACCCACAGTGGAGGCAAAACGAGGTAGCGTTTGGGAGCAAATTGTTCCTAGATAAAGGTGCCTGCTTTGCAAATGAATTATACCATGCAGACGGCTCTGTCGGGTCATTTATATATTTGTCTATTTTTATATATTTGTTTGTGATGCGGCTGCTGCATTCTGGGAGGACAGTGCGCTCACTGCAAGGGTGCCAGGGCCGTATTTAAGTCTGTCTAGTAAAATAAAAGAAAATGATGTAACAGCGAGCCCTGCGGCTGGGCAGAGGAGCCAGCGCTGGTCCTAAACGCTGCTCAGATGCTGCAGCAACGCTGTGCTCATGCCAAACACTGATGGAGAAACCTGAATGGGAGGAGTTAACGAGTGAAGCCACATACTGTTTATGTCAGGGCCAAGGCGAAGCTTTACACCCAGGCATTATTGCTTTACAAATGAACACAGGCTGAAGGTGATTATTTATATCTATTAATTAACTTAATTAAGATGGGAAGATTTGCTTCCTGTGCCCCCGTTGGAAATTATGACTAACTGTACCGTGCAAATGCAATGTTGTAAATTTCAGTGTCAACTCCCCACTACCACTGGGGCAGATATGAGCAGTATGGGAGTGCATACGTGTGTGTGTGTGTGTGTGTGTGTGTGTGTGAGGGAGAGAGAGAGAGAGAGAGAGAGAGAGAGAGTATAAGAACATGTGGAAATTATGTGGACTATGTGGAGACTGCAGTATGCGCATTATGTCTTAAACACACTGTCACAGCTTCTGTGATTAATATATCACAAGAGGTTTTTTTTTTTTACATTTATGTTCAAAGAAAAAGGGAAACCCTACTGCAGAAATGTGGAGAAGGAAAGGTCTTGTGAAAGAGCAGGCCAAAGAACCCCATCAGCACACCTTCATTACAAAAAGCCCATCTGCAAACATGGCTCGCAGGGTTGTTCAGCTGCTGGAAGACCCTCCCTCCCTTGAAGGAGTTTTCCGTCCTCGTCCCTCGCCTCTGTGACTGCAAATGGGACAGCAACCAAGAGGTCTGCACTACAAGCTGCAGATTAAAGGATTACCATTAATTAGATGTCAGAGAGAGAAAGAGGCTTTGCCTGTCCTGGCCATGATACAATATCTCCTAATCTGCTGCGCTCCTGGATAAAAAGAAATCAGTTCATTGACAGAAGAAAGAGCGAATGAATATGAGAATGAGGGAGGGAGGGAGAGAGGGAGAAAAGGAGGGAATCTGGCTAGAGGAGATGAGAAGAAAGGGAGCTGGACATAGGGAGAGAGATGGTGAAAGAAGCAAAACAAGACTGCACGGAATCTTTAGGACATGTTGTGACTCGTGCCAAAAAGGACATTGAGCCATTTCTATGGTAACAGAGGGAGAAGGAGACAAGGGGGATAATAACAGGGATGAAGAGATGTCGGGGTAGAACGGAACAGACAGGGAGGTAATAATGAGGGGATATGAGGAGACAGAGAAAGGAAAGAGAAGTGGGGTGAAGTACCCGGGGCAAAAAAGCATATCGGGCAGAGACAATGGGGCAACACTGATTGAGATGTAGCCCACGCGCAGGGACATGGGCACGTGTGTGAACACATGCTTCTGAATGCGTCCCACGCTGGCAGACAGTGACCTGGAGCGAATCAACAGCCTGAAGCCGTCTCAATCCTGCTCTTTGCTTTTACACGCACCTGGATGGGAGTCTTGTCTTGTCTTTTTTCTGCCTCCGTCCCACATTGTCCCATGACATTACGAGGCCCTGAAATGTGAACTGCGCTATTCGCAAAAGCATGAGACAAGGCAGTACCGTGTAGCCTGCCCTGCCTGATGAATGCAGCCACAACCAATCTGTGTCATACATAATTGAGAGGAAGAACTGGCGGCTGAAAATGGCGGCTGTGTGGTTTGACTGGCATGTGGCGGGGTGGGTGCAGATAAGGCCCTGTCCCTAATGGATGTCTTGACTTGGCCTGCAGAACTGCTTTACCAGATGTTGCTAAATCAGGAACGTCGCCATGTTCCTCCCGGGGCAAAACCCGCCCCAGACAAAACAAAAAGGTCTTCCTGGGTCCCGTATTCTCACCATGACAGGCATTACCGACCAACCAGAAGGCAAAGGTCAGCTAACATGCTCTAACCTGACCAGAGAGACACTGTGAACACTGTCAACAGTGTACATTCAATGGGAGGGCAGAATCATTTATGTGACATGTGTCACTGAGAACAGTAGCAACTGTAGCCTGTTCTTTATCGAGAGACCTGGCTGTCTCCTCGGGCAGATGGGGGTGGGGGGGGGGGCATTGTATCTGGAGTAGTAGCCACAGGCACAGGACACTCTGGTACACAGTGCTGGTCTTTTTCAGCCTGGGCCAGAAAAGCTGGGTTGCATTGCCTTTGCGTGTCCGACTTCAGGTATAACAACGTGGGTTTTATCACGTTCTATGGTGTAGCAAGCCAAGGATGTGGAATTAGAATATGACATGTAGTCAGGAGCAGGAACTGTGTGTGTGTGTGTGTGTGTGTGTGTGTGTGTGTGTGTGTGTGTGTGAGGTGTGAGGTGTGGGGACAGGTGAGGAGTATGGGCTGGGGAGAAGGGCTTCCCCCGAGTCCCCTCTTGCCTGGGACACTAATTACTTTGGGGACTCTGAGATTTCAAGGGATTTAAAGAAAAAAAAAAAGAGTTTCCAATTTACTTTGCCACTTGATGTTCGCTTCCATTTGAGCTGCGATCTGACGTTTAGAAAGCAAATACACACCAACTGTGCCTCAGCCTTTTCTGATAAAAGTGAAATGTTATTAGAACGCTGTCTGCTGCAGGCTTTATCCCCTGGCAGTGTGTATAAGGTAATAATCTCCTGGACAAACACCCCCACAAAGGTGCACACACACACACACACGCGCGCGCACACACACACACACACACACACACACACACACACACACATGCACACACATTTTCCACATATTGTCATGTTGTCTGAACACAGCCTCTCTCAGAGCATCCCAAACTCACAAAGTCACCCTGCCTCCTAAGAATCCAGAACAAATGTGACATTTGCTAAATGTATTGCCTAAAAGGAATAAATTATTTATGGAAGTTTAAAGATGGGGCCAGAGGTTTTGGTTGTTGATGAAGTCTTATTTCAGCCATTTTAACAGGACAGGGACACAGACATTTACTGAGAGCAGTGAAAGAACAATGAAGCGTTTATAGATGAAGTCATTGTCCTGCCGTGTCCATGTCCTGCCGTGTCCATGTCCTGCCGTGTCCAGTGTGCTGCTCAGCACATCACACAACTCCAGAAATGTCTCCTCTGCCTCTGGCATAGCGCAGAAGAGATTTCTAACAATTCTCACATGTCCTGAACTATGTACTCCATAATAATGCCATATGTACACGTGACACCAGTTAATTAAACTTCATTGCAGTTCTGAAGCCAACAAAGGGTTGACAAACCTTGGAGCACGATGTCTCCCAGAGACCAGAGAGCTCAGCTGTGTGTGCTTTGTAATTGATTGTGTTCTGATGTAAATGAGAATTGCAGTGGCCAAGATCTCCCAGCTGTGATTTGTTGGTGACTAGAAAAAAAAGATGATGTTAATAATCCTCCTGCTGAAATGTGGGTCATATCAGCGGAATACATAAAGCACACTCCACTAATGCGTTACACCTAACAAATAACAAAAATGATAATGCACAAGTGTTGCAGTGTTAATTACCTTTCAGACACTTGAATTTAGATAAGACATTATAATGCACATTGAACTAAGGAAGCAAAAGCCACATTATGACTCTTGTTAAGATGCACTGTGTGTTTTTTTTAGCAAGTGAAGTTATTAAATGCTTAATGATATCACTGATAATCAGCTGAAGAATTTTACTTGTTTGTTTGTTAATATGTGTTCAAGTATATTTTATTGCACCCTTATTCATGGCAGAGCTTGAATATTCAGAGAAGAGCCATCATGCTTTTTTCAATGCCCAGTCAGTAAATGTGAGACCTATGCTAATAGAAGCCACGGATTTGCATATCAGTAGGAATAAGGATCAGTACTCACATAACTATGCAAATGTCTTAAGAATTATAAAGCCGTGAAGCTCATACGTCTGCATTTAATGGGTTAAGCAGTCATCTTATTCGAAGCATAAGAGGAAGGTCAAACGAGACATATATCTTAGTGTCTTAGTTATAGTGGTGCTACAGCGTGAGCATTAGTTATATTCCTGTGCGTGACATGAAACACCCTAAAAGCAGCTACCGCCCACATACACAAACCACTGACCAATGAGATGAGACCTGGTGCAGCGGAGGGGTGCCTGACACTTTTCTCCTCATCCGTTTTCCTTATATCTCTTATACTTTCTGCCATTTTACTGACTTTAACGGGGAGGATATTTTCATTTAGCCCCGCTGAGAGACTCAGTAAATCTGCTGTTTAATGGCCACCTAGCTGCCCACAGGTCCCACCCAGGCAGAGGAGGGGTCCACTGGGTCATAGAGGGTGCTGAATGTCACAAAGTCACGAACAAAAGTTGGAAAGCTCAGTGTGAATTTAATTCTGACTTTATTTTTTTAATGTAACCGAGTGTGTGTGTGTGTGTGTGTGTGTGTGTGTTTTCTGCTCCATACTTACACGGCCCTGGATGGAACAGTGGGTGGGTGAGCGGGGCCTCACTTGGTGACAGACGCTCGGGTTAACGGGTGAAGGCATTAATACCATGGATTTCCACTTTAATTGACCACTCGGTAGGCGTAATGTCAGTCCTGGCTTCTCCCTTGGGTGATGCATAGGGTTTAAGTGTGTCATGAATGTATGGTACAGTGGGGGGGAGGAGTTGGACAGATAGAGGAAGACCTTTCAGCATGGAGAGATGGAGAAGAAGACAATCAATATGGCTGCGGAAGGTGTGGGAGAGAGCTACAGTGTAATTAAAGAGCAACAGAGCAGGAGTAGAGGAGTGTGCCGATCCAGGACTGCATGTGTGTGTCTGTTTGTGCATGTGTGTGTCTGTGCATGTGTGTCTGTTTGTGCATGCATGTGCCTGTTTGTGGATGTTTGGTAGCATGTTCCCCAAAATTCTGAACTTTTGATTCCTCTTTATGCATGTCAGCGTAATTCCAAAGTATATATTTAAAGACCATGTCAGTCTTTTCCCGTCTCCAGGTTTAGGTCAGGCAACATTTTATCTACAGATACCAGTTTGGAATAAGTCAAGTGGGGTTTCCCTCTTTTCTAATATTCCTGTGAATAAGTTAAGAGCCCTACAGCGCACTGCGAAAATGCATATTGATTTATTGAAGCAGTTAAGCTGTACTATCATTGCGGGTCTAAAGTGCTGAAAGACTGCAAAATGAGATTGATTTGTGACCGTGTCGTTTCGGAGAATTTCTGAGAATCACTTGTCAAGCGATCTGCCTTTCTTCATCCTAACGACTAATGAAAAAAAAAAAAAAAAAAAAAACCTCACCTCGTCATAATGATGACAACAGCTACAAAGCACAGGCAGCCGCGCTGGGTCCACTACATGACACAGTTGTGGCTATCACGAAGACATGTGGAAGGCTCGGGTGCCCTTTGGTGCATTGTACTGAAATAGCGGCCCAGGAAAGTGCGTATTTTTAATTTCATAATGCAAGCTGATATCTATCGGCAGCTTGTTGGCAGAAGCTGCTTTAGGCAGCCGGTCAGGATCTCCATTTATGGGTCGTACGCTGCCAGTAAACCCCGCCAAAGTGCGGCAATCGCTCATTAGGAAGACACGTCCCGGAAGGGCCCCCGTACGGCCGTGCCCATTTGATGGTGGTGACAGCATAATCGCACACGGTGACAGCCTTGCACCGGGCCGATGACAATACAGGAGAGAGGTCGGCGCGGTCACCGTGGAGACAGCGGAACAGGGGAACTTAAGCACCAAGTGTGTCAGGGAGGGATGCAGAGGAAAAGGCAGCGGGGGGGAGGGGGGGGAGGAGAGCTCGTTCTGAAAGGGGAGGGAATCAGGCTGGCCATGGTCAAGGCACAAGGCTCACGCCATCTCCCACAGTGAGGGGAGAGGAAGTGATGGAGCTTGTAGTGCACCTAAAAGGCATTTAAGAGAGGGAGTTAGGCCATTTAAATGGAGTGCCCCCTAAGTGAATGTAAACAGCGCAGTGAGTGGACTCCCAGCACAGCTGGGGAGGAGTAAACAAGGATAAATCAAAACACGCTCATTTAAAAAACTAAGCCCGCTTCTCAACTGACTCAGGCCGGTAAAGAAGTCTTCAGTAATCAGGCCTCCGGGGAACAGCCAGGAGGAAGAGCAGAAGCCACGTCAATATGGGCCATCATCTCGATCCTGAGGCAATGACCTCCTCACTCTCCCAAAACTCCCGTCCTGCAGCCAAAATGTCCTTTTTCTCATTTGCAGAGGAGTAAAAATACATACTCATCTCCTTATCCTCTTTCTCTACCCTACAGTCACTGTTTCTCTCTCTTTCAATGTCTCCCTCTCTCACACATACACACACACAAACACACACACTCTCCCCTCTGATGTACACATTTTTCAAGAACCTTCCTTTCATCCAAAATCACTCTGTACAAATGTAATCATATTTTGTCAATTACAGATTCTTTTTATCACACACTGACTTTCTCCCACACACACCCACACACACACACACACACACACACACACACAGAGCGTGGATGTGCTCCCCCATGCCCTTTGAAGCTGGGCCTTTGAGCAGCTCAGTGCTGCAGGTGTGGCGGGGCCTATCGGCGCCAGGCAGGACGTCCGAATTACACACATGCTCTAGATTAAAAAAACACCACTGCCTGCTGGGAATTTGACCAATTATCAGCACTCGT
This sequence comes from Brachyhypopomus occidentalis, assembly GCA_020368025.1. Lineage (NCBI taxonomy): Eukaryota > Metazoa > Chordata > Actinopteri > Gymnotiformes > Hypopomidae > Brachyhypopomus > Brachyhypopomus occidentalis. Next base: position 6,255,634 of record JAGXOD010001386.1, read on the forward strand.
CTTAGGGGGTCTGAAAGAGGAGGCCAGAGCTAGAATGGGCGGGGAACAGCCAAAGAGACCCCACCCAGTCGCGCTGCTTCTTATGTCCGTCTCGTATTCGCAGCTCTGCCACACAGAGATAAATATTGCCTGCTGAGGGCTCGGCTGCGTTACGAGCAAAACTAGCGTCCTGAATTAGCATTGTAAACGGCCTCCGCTTGAGAGCTGGTGTCACGGCGTTCTGATATTTCTTAGTGCCTAGCTTACGAACGGAAACATCTTTTTTGTTTCCGAGGTGGTCGACTCAAAGCCGTTTTTAAAGGGTAATTGTTCACTTTCAGGCAGCTTTACACAACGTGGCCTCTTTTGTTGCAGAGAGGGGTGGCGGCAAATTCAAGAGCTCTTCTGAGGGCTGGCAAGAGCCAGAGCAAGCGTGTGTAATGAGAGCACTCAAACGCCATATGCTGCTCTCTGCACCTCCGCTCCCAAGGTTGCCTTTTACTTCACTCCCCGTCTCTCGTGTCCTCACCCACCACAAGAATCCGTTTTTTTTTCCACTACATGTCACTGATAGTCTTTGACAAAGGCAGACCAAAGTGACCCCCATCCAGGGCTCCATCCCCACTGTTACTGGCCAAACAAGCGCTAGTCACAGACCTTGAACGTGACTCTAAGCGGGGTGCTCCCAATCCCCCCCGGTCCACTCTTAATTCTCACTTTCTCCCCAATGCCCCAGAACTCCGTCATGCTTCACAGTGTAGCCTCCCAGGTCACCAGGGCCTCCGCAAAGGTGGAGCGTGGGGCATAGCTGTGGCCAGCAAGCCTTGGGTGTCTGCGATGCAATTTTCAGAGCGTCAACACCCCCTTCCCTGGCACCGTGGAACTGGAACAATAAGGTGAGGACACGGGGACTGATGGCAAGAGGCGTCGGAAGGGCTTTGTGGACCCAAGGGCCGCCCTCCAGCCACAACCTTGAGCTGATTGGACACATGAGCCCGGGCTCCCGCTGGACAATTGGTGATTAAAACTAAAGTGTGTGGGAAGTCGCTGGTCCAAAGTCACACCCAATACACCGGGAATCGAACCAGACGCAGACTAGCGTCGCTAAAGCCGGGCAGAGTAGCTGTGTTGAGAGTAAATCCTTAGAGGTGCTTCTTCCTTCATGCTCCATGGCCCCTTTTCAGATGGGTTGCAGTATTTGAGAGCTTTCGACACCGTTGTTGGATCAATGCAACTACAAAGTGCCGAATTAGAGAGACTCAAAGGAAGGGTAGCGTGAATGGATTCACCCTGGTGACGGCTTAAAAAAGCGTTAAAAAGCTCAGGTGGGCCCAGCTCCTCGCCTGGTGTCCCAAACAATGACAGGTCTGTTTTGAAAACGTGACAAGCCCAGCACTGCCGGCAGTCGTGCGGCAGGTCTGCTCATGTGAGTCTAGATGGTCTTTATTAGTTTACTAACCTTAATCAAACTATTATGAATGTAGCAGGAGTATTACAGAGAGCACAGTTAGTCTGTCTGTGTACACTAGTGACTACATCTTGGCACATGTAACATACATGCCCTTCATGTCACAAAGTTTGATCTCTACTGCAGGTGAGATCTGTTGCACGTTCACACCGGCAGGCAGCCCATCCTACACCCTCCTTCACTGCCATAGTAACAGAGTGAGAGAGGAAGGACTGCCGTCAGAACTTCGAGGTGTACGAGGCGTAACACGCTCAGGCAGTTTGTGCTTTTGTCTCCTATAAATGGAAGCCACTGTGTACTGCTTAACAAGTCCATGGCTGATTTGAACAGCTTGGAGATTTGCATTGCAGTCGCTTATAAAACCATGAACAATGATCAGCGCCCTCATAGGAGGTTTCAGTTCGAGCAGGCGGAGCGTATTTGCACACCACCTGCTGTGCTCTGCCGAGACCTGGTCACTGCTCAGAAAACACAAGTATGCAAAGTGTCACTCTGTAATGAATTACCCACTGAACAACAAAAAAAAATGTATGCCAAATCCTATTTCACATGCAAAACTCCTAGTCTCCATACATACCATGCGTGTGACATTTAAAAACAAATTAAGAGCATAGAGACTGAGGTGTGTCACGGCCCCTTGGATTGAATGACATGAACTAAGAAAATGTGCTCATGCAAATCCTCTTAGCAGCCGCTCAGTAACGGCGTGGTTTTGGGTTCATGTAGTTGTGTTAGTCCTCACTCCTTTCCCTGTATTTGCATATATATATATAAACATGCCTTATTCATCACAATTAACATGCACTCCCTCTCCAGTTTAAATAAAGAGAAGTAATTAGGAAAAGGAGAAACAAGTGAAGACTATGTGGGTTACTCTGCGTTCCTGATGTGTAGACATCAATAACTAAAAGTCAGTTCAGTGTATGTGAGGTGTCCTTGGAAACCACGTTTTTACATCTCAATTAAAACACCAGCCCACGGGCTTCCGCGCCCTGTTCTACCTTTATTGCTGTAGTTCTCATCTGTCCAATTAAAACACATCCCTGACAATGCAGTCAGACGGTTTATCCCTTAACACACACTGACGCACACAAACACACACCCACCCACCCACACATACTCACTCATACACACACACATACATTATACCCTTTCAGCTCCTATCAGGTATAGAGCAGGCACATGGGACCCCTTCTGAGTCAATCAGAGACTATTGCTGTGTTATCATTAGAGTTTTTAATGACTGCATTTGCTGGGTGTCGTTAGTTGACTGTATGATGGATCCTGGGGGGAAGGAAGGGGCTGGGCTGCACATCTCCTGGAGAAGCTGCACTGCCTCTCAGGAACACCTGGGAGATGCTGCACTGCCTCTCAGGAACACCTGTGAGAAGCTGCACTGCCTCTCAGGAACACCTGTGAGAAGCTGCACTGCCTCTCAGGAACACTCGGGAGAAGCTGCACTGCCTCTCAGGAACACTCGGGAGAAGCTGCACTGCCTCTCAGGAACACCTGGGAGAAGCTGCACTGCCTCTCAGGAACACCTGTGAGAAGCTGCACTGCCTCTCAGGAACACTCTGGCTCCAGTTTGACAGTGACATTTGGCTTCATTTGCGACATAATAGTCTGTACTACAATGTCAGTATCACATTCATCAAGACAAGCCAATTAAAAAATAAATTCCATTTACTGATGACTAGCCTTCACAGTAATTCTTAAAGCATGTAACGCCTGTAATGTGTAACTGTGCAACAAATTAGCCCCTTGGGGATAATAAAGTTTACCTTGACATTGACCTTCACACCACAATAACAAAGAAGCAGGAAATGATTGAATAATAAATAGAGCATTTAAACTGCATACAAAACTGCTAATAATTTGCTGTGGTCATTGCCTAGTAGAAATAGAACATGATGTAATGTGATTCTCAGTTCCATCTGTCCAACAGTTATTGAGCAGAGTGATCTACTGATTGTTAGTGAGCTACTTTTCCCTCCAACGCCCCCAACACCTATATGCACACACACAATGCAGACAATGACAGATGAAAATAGGTACTGCACAAGCTGCTCACCTCCCACATTCATATTTCCATCTAATTTATCATTTCTAAGACCATCCCAACATTCTTCCTATATTTTAGATTGCGGGTTGCATACCACAAAGCACTTCTTAACCATCATATAACAATTGATCTAGATCAGACAAGTTTTACTAACCTCGTCTCCTGTGACGGAGGCAGTAAATAATTGCCGACACTAAAACCTGGTCTGCTCCTAAAGAAGCTGTTGTGAAGGTAAAGGGAATATACTGTCCTGACGTCACACTTAGAAAACCTGTAGTGACTACCTGCCACTGCTTCTTGCAATTCAATAATTTGAATTAATTTGCTATTATTGTCTCTGCATTTGATTAGAAAGTGTTTTAATGAGTTTCATTCTGGCATGTCTTTTGGCCACGGTGTAGGGGATGGTGGCATCCAATCACTCTTCAGGGTCCAGACAGAGAAGCATAATTAAAACAACATCGGTCTGAGTAGACCATGCTGCAAACTGCCCCTCGAGGCCTGGATCACTCTGCAAAGACAGCAGGAAAGAGAGAGGGAAAGAGAGAGAGAGAGAGAGAGAGAGAGACAGAAATTAGAGAGTGAGGGGAAGTGAAATAACGCCAAGGAGTCTGACCATAAGGCGTGTCATGGAGGATGTAACAGAAGGTAATGGGGAAATGTCCATAATTGAGTTAAAAAGTGATTAATATGACTCATATTGCTAGACTTCATTGTGACTCCCATATATGACTTTTTTGTGCCATTACGTCCATTCCCAACGGAAGGGGGACCATATTCATCTCAGCATGCAGTCCTGCCAGGACTCTTGGTAATGTAGCATACGGGAGTGGGTGGCAGCGATGGATTGCAAATGTGGGCACATTAATCATATGCATGTGCTGGTTAAAAGCACTTTTTGGTACCTCCACCATGCTGTATATTAGCTCTGCAGAACTGTTGGTGGAATGTGGTAGGACTCTCATAAGGATGGGTATCAGTAGGCAAAGCAGACACACCTAAACACCTAACAGGGAGCAATGTAATAAAGCCTGATCGTGCAATCATGGAAATGTTTGTCATGGAGACAGCTTCAGTGCTAACGTATGTTCAAACACCACATTATTCTACATATTACTTTTCTTAAATAAGCTTATGTTAATAATGCCATGATAAGTTATTGTTTTGAAGCAACCTTTTTTTAAATGAGTACATCGTTGTGCATAATTGCTGAAGAGGATTCAGTTGGTCTAACACTATGGGCACATTTCTTCTGATGAGGCGTTCAAGTGTTTGAAAGAAAGACAGAAAGAGAGAGAGAGAAAAGAAAAGATCCTCACATCATCCTCTGACAGAGAATTCTGCAGATTTCATAGAGAGAGAGAATGGGTGGGTTTTAACCTCAGATGACTGGGAGCCCTTATTGGATGGAAGAGTTTGGATTCAATTTTATTCAGTCTTGGAGAGCTCTTAATCATTTTCACCCTCTTTTCCTTGTCTCTCTCTTCTGATACATTCATTATTCATCCCCTCATCTCCTCACTGGTCCCACAGGACGGACAGCCGGGGTAAAATCACTCCTCATAAACGTTTCCTTATTTCTCCCTAGGTGCCCCTTCTCTTTTTCCAAGAAGAAAGACAGACTCTCAGATGGCAACTGTGGAGAGAAGAAGAGACACAGCCAGGACGAGACTGATCAGAGTCCTTCATTAAAAGTGGGTCAGGGTTCTACTGTCCTTTAATCCTGCTGTCCCCCTCCCCATTCCTTGCTCTTCCACTGAGATCTCCCTGTTTGATGAGACACGCTCAGAGACGAAACCAAGACGGAGACGAAAGAGTGTGCTCCTCAAAAACAAAAAAAAGAAGTGTTCAGGTTTGTCATATTAATGTTGAATATAGCAGTACAGAGCGTGAGGGAGGACGATGAGAGAATGCTGATCCTGAGCAGAACACAGGGAGGAAGATGAAAGGGGAGTCTGATTGGCCAGCTCCATTATTACCAAGTAGAGAAAAGCAATTAGCTGCATAGATGCTTGTTGCTTTATTAAGTTACTTATTTTCCCAATGCTCTTATAGGCCGATTTTAGGACAGGGTTAGGTTACCACACCTTGCTATATACGTTTCCATGTAAACTTTTGCAAATGTGCTGAACAGTCATTAGCGAGTATCATATTTCATATGCAGCTATTATGATGCTATTATAAGAAACTACAATTAAAATATCTAAAAGTACTGAAGGCAAATATATTGTTGTACTAAAACAAAACAAAAAAATTGCATCATATGCTGAAACAAAAGAAAACTAAAACTCTTTCCCAACAATAGAACTGAAATTGTAAGTCAACATTAAAAATCAAAAAGTCAGGTTGTGATTAAAAAAAATTCTTATATTTAATATAAAACAATATGTTTTAAAAAAATTTTATTACTTAAAAACCCTATACATTCAAGTCCATCTTTAATAAATAGTTTTTTTTATGAATAACAGTTACATGTACAAGTAACATTATACCACACACCATTATAAACTATAGTATAAAACAAGCCAGTGTTCCAAGATTCTACCAAGATAGTTCACCAAACCAGGTAGCATGAGAAAGAATTAGACTGGTCAAAAATAGGGTATGGCATAATTCACCTTGTAGCACCACTCTATGTTAGTGTCTAAGATTAGGCATTGATGTAATATAGCCATTTTCTCCAATTCTTCTTAATAGCATCTTTTTTTAAAATGTCAGGGCAACATGATGTATTCCGTATTCCGTATTCCATATTCTATATTCCATATTATATATATTGTTTTCAGTGTTCTCCCATTGTTCTTCAGTTGGAACAGGGATTCTGCCTGCAACTGTTTATGGGTAATTGCCGTCTTCCTAGCTGCTAAAAGGGTCTGTACCAATTTTAATACATTTTTAAGCCAAACAATAAATATAACTCAGAAATCCTTCCTGCAAACTCGAATAATTTCAGAGCAAAATGGAAAACATAAGGAAAATAATACAGAAAAACTACATTAAAACCCCTACACGACACAGCCCTACTAGTTGACACACATATAATGAGCACCAGAACTGTAACTGTGACATAATTAGCGTTGAATACATAATGTGTCACCAATTAGGATACAGGTACGACAAATGCAGGCTACATTTCCATCACTTACATGCCTTCCTGCACACTGTAAATGTATCCTGGAGACAGCTTACCATTATGCAGGTAAGGTAGCTTTGTCAGGATAGTCAGAAAAGTTAACCTGCCTTCCGGAGCCTTTCACAGCTACTGCAGAGTAGCCGCCCCTCAAAGGCACATACAGCAACCTAACCACACCACTCTGCAAAGCCCTCTGGAGGGGCTGCACCCAGCCCCACACACCCACTCCTCTCCAATATCTCGAAGAAACGCTGTGAGAGGAAGGTGTGCAGGATCTCTGTGAGCCCCACACGCCTGAGCTGAGAGCTTCTCGCATTACCGCTGTCTGGGTATCCGGAAAGGCAGCAATTGCCTAAAAGACAGGATCTACCTCCAAACCACCAACCTTCTCAACCTGCCTTTGTCCAGAACTCAAAGTTAACTACTTCCCCCAGCCACCCCCCACAGCTCTGTCAATTTAAAGATATTTTTAAATATATCTATAAAGATATTTATAAATATATATTTAAACTTAAACTTCAACCTTTCATTTTCAGCGTATTGTCTATTTTGCATTAATGTTTAATGTCTATTTGTACTGGTTAATGTTTAATGTCCTACTATTGGCTCCACTATTTGCACTGCTAAATGTTTGTTCCAGCAGCTCCCTCAGTATTGCCTGTCAATTGCTTGACACTCCTCTTCATTGTGTGTTAATCTTTAATTACTGTACATATCTAATGTAAGACCGTAACTCAATTCAACTCCATTTCTGACATACAAATGTGTGGCATAGTTATGAAAAACAGTGAACTTTTAAAGTGAACTTGAGTTCCTTTCAGAGCTGATGACTTGTAGCGTCATCCTACAGCGGTGACCCTTTCTGCCCCCTGGGGCTGCACGCAGATGAGCGATGGTTCATTAAGGCAGGTGGCCGGGCACGGGGCGGGGCGGGACAGTGCTGAGAGAGAGGACTGTGCTAGGGGGGATCGATGAGCCAGGGTAATTAAAGAGCAGAGTGGGGGAGGGAGGGAGCCAGTGCCGGTAAATAGAGTCATGTCAGGAGGTCCACTGCCACAGTGACTTCTGCATACTGTCACTGGGAGCGCTTTAACTTTGAAGAAGGACACACACACACACACACACACACACACACACTTGTGCACACACGCGTATGAGGCGTTCTTACCAGGTATCAGCACTGGCAACTGTTTATGGCAGTGCTTGAGCTCGAGTAGTTTGGACTTAAACCTGTTTATACTAGATAGAGATACATATTCTGACTGAACACATAGTACTTTTGTAAGTCGCTCTGGATAAGAGCGTGTGCTAAATGCCGTAAATGTAAATGTAAATGTATGAATGTGCACATATTTATAACTGTGGATTTCATGAAGAATTAATTAATTATGCCTTTGCTTGTGTTTGATCTGTTGGGAGAATAGATGCACTAACCTATAAACAATATTAACGTAAAGACAACTGTGACGTGAGAGATGAGGGTAGGATGCTGAGGTATAGTTTCACTTTCATGTTTCACGTAGTTTCACATAGTTCCACTTTTTTAAACGGCAAACATGCAGTGGAAAACACTCACCGGCGGGACTTATTCAAGACTAAGGCTGGCAAACAACATGCACGACACACACAGCTAAACACACAGACTTTAACAACACGCGTGCAGCACATAAGATGAGGGACAGGTGGAACAAATAACGCAAACACACATATGCACAAACATAGACAACCCCGAGGGAGGAGCTGGGGCGACCAACGCGACTACAAGAATCTCTTTGCTCACTGATCACCCTACAAAGAAAACACTGGCTAATATTATACTTACATACTTCAGAATCCTCCAGGACGATGAGAGACCACGCCCCTTTTTAAGGATTCTCCTCTAATCCCCAACAGATGAGACAAAAACATCAAAGACATGCTCATCAAGTGTGAGATAAATGACCAGTCAGATAATAACTATGGTACTCATTCCCCCTCATGCATTACTGAGTTATCTATTGTATCTTCCGCAAGAGATGTAATCCGATTTATATTGCAGAACCCCCTCCTCCAAAAAAAAGGTTTGCATTCTGTTGGAACATCAGCAGTGAGAATTTGTAGTTTCCAGTGACAAGATGTTTTAATGGTAATGGATACTGCATTGATGACATATCTGATCTACATTCTTTGAACATCTGAACAACACAGAATAAATTATATGATTTAAAAACATCTACTGCTTTGAAGATAAACTAGTTTCACCACCTAGAAGTTCAGAAGTACTTTGCTTGCACAGCTCATGATGAACATCTGTCTGAAGCAACCTGCTTCTCAACTTTTACTACCTCTACATCTTTACTACAGTACACGTCTTATTATATATATACTAAGAATCCAGCAATAAGTACAACGCCATCAAATATCATGAATGAAACCAATGAACTGCTCTATGCCGCATGCTTGAGACCCTAGGCTACAAAATACAAGTCCATTATCCCCCTTGGAAACAGGTTGGAAACAAAGATAAAGACAACTCGACTTAAGTGAGACTCTGGAGTCTCACACACAAAGGCTGCAGAGATACACTAAAGAAACAGCAGCCAAATGAGTAAACGTGCTCTTTGCCAATGAGCCATCCAAAGTACACTTGGTCACCATGGGAGCAGAGGAGGTGGCATGGCAGGTTAAGCCCCTTCGTGAAATGTACCACCAACAGACAGCAGAGGTGACTGATGTAATCCTACTA